>QEYC01000095.1:1200000-1800000 GCA_009935795.1 Pholiota adiposa
GAACACCCGCGGATGCAGGCTACAATGGAACGTATCCAGCTAACAGCGATAGACCACTTATTCGCCGACCAGCCATTCTTCGCCCAAGTTCAGGGTCCATCTCATACACTAGAAGTATGAACGATACTGTAAGCAGCACTCAAAAATTTAATATAGCTGTGCGATTAATCAACCTATACCACCTCACAGATTACATCTCCCGTTATACCCACTCAATCCATTTCTTCTGGTTCCGCCACCCCAATCACATACCCCCAATTCCCACGGCATATATCCCCTCATTCTTCAGGTTCCAGTCCGTCCTTCGCGACATCTGTCGGGCAATTTACCGCGCCACCAGCGCAGTACGATATCGCCTCACCACCTCCAGTTTCTATCAACCCCTCACAACTTTCGCGCAAACGCAGTGACTTCATCGACCAGTCGCAGGAAGCGCTGTCCACCTCAGGATTCAATACTCGCTCACCGCAGGCAGTTGACTACCCTGACCTTGCGTCGCCAACGATTGTCCGCCCCCCACCAGTCGCTGCGCCGACGCTCGAGCGCAAGGACAACCGCCCGCGGATTCCACCGTCCCCCTTCTTGCCAATGAGCAGCGGCAGTCCGGTTTTGGCTGGGCCTAAGCCCCCGCGCATTCAGTCGGATTATGCTGTTAATTATTGGCCGGACACGCAGATTGGCACATCGGGCTTGAAGAATTTGGGCAACACTTGTTATATGAATGCGCCGATCCAATGTTTAAGTGCGACAGTGCCTTTTGCGAGGTTTTTCACTGGTGGGTGTAGTCGGAATACTATATTGTAACATGGCTTGACTGATCAATATTTTATTTTCACTGTAGAGGGCCGCTGGAAGTTTGCGGTCAATTATACAAACCCTCTCGGGTCGAAGGGGAAATTAGCGGGTGCTTTTGCCAAATTGCTTCATGAAATGTGGGGCGGAGATCTTCCATATCTCACTCCCATAGAGTTCAGAGTGCGTTATCCTAAAAACCCTTTGCATTTAGTTATTGAACTTTTTTCTTTCTTCTTTGTTGCGTCAGAAATCAATATGTCAAATTAAATCTCAATACAACGGTTCCGATCAACACGACTCCCAGGAATTTTTAAGCTTTCTGATGGATGGCATTCATGAAGATCTCAATCGCATTCTGGCCAAACCTACATATACCCCTTCGCCGGAAGAAGCTGAACTGGAGCGCTTGCCACCTCAAATTGCAAGCGATAGAGAGTGGACAGCTTGGAGGTCGCGGAACGATAGTCTGGTTGTCGATTTCTTCCAGGGCCAATTCCGAAATCGGCTGGAATGTTTGACTTGTCACAAGGTGCGTAGAATCGGCATTCTAACAGCTTTTTTACTCATGCAGTCGAGTAGACATCAACAACATACAATGTGTTTTCTATCCTGCAACTTCCAGTTCCGAATTCGAGAAGCGGCAAGGTGCAGATTGAACGTTGTCTTGATGCCTTTTTCAACGAGGAGATACTGGAAAAGGACGATGCATGGTACGTTTACGAGTTAAAGCATTAGAACGATGCTTACATTCACCTCCAGGGATTGCCCACAGTGCAAGACGAAAAGACGCGCATCCAAGAGACTTTCACTTGCACGTCTGCCGCCTGTGCTGATGATTCATTTGAAAAGATTTGAAACAAACGGTCGCTTCTCGGATAAGATTGATACCTTCGTCGACTTCCCAATGAAGAATCTAGACCTCACAAATTACATGCCTCCCCCTCTTCCCCCAGGTGCTGATAAATCTCAACTGAACGGTGGTATGCCCATGTCACTCGAGGATCCTCGCACCCAATTGCCTCCATACCGATATGACCTGTATGGAGTGACAAATCACTACGGTAACTTGAGTAGTGGTCACTGTAAGTTTCTAGTTCAGAATCTAATACGACGCAACGCTCATCTTTTTTCCCTTGTAGATACCGCCTTCATTGCCTCAAGAGGCGGTTGGATGTACTGCGATGATAGCAGTGTCAAACCTGTCGATCCAAAGCAGGTCGTTGTGCGTACAATATTGCTTCAAATTGGAATACTCTAACGACTTGATTTACAGGGCCAGAAGGCATATGTTCTGTTTTACAAACGCGTTAAACCCTAGAGTACAATTAGTTATCTCATCTTCCCTTCACCTTTCACCAAATTTACTCTGCCATGCTCTAGTTGTAATTTGTATATCAACCTTCGCATTGCTCCCGTAGGACCCAAAGATTTGTACTTTATAGCTAATCATTGCCGTCATGATACCATCATGCCCATCGACTTTGCACTACTTGTTTCGTTTACATCGAAATGACATTTATGGCACATCCATAGCTCCTGACCGCTGCGATGACCATTGAGTGCAAATGGAGTCTCGGTGACTGGATAGAATGCAGGGGAGAATTGAGAATGACATCGGAAGCATTGTGGCTCAGATGCTGTTGATGTTGGAGTTTGCACGGGGGTTTGAATGTCGCTGCGGATGTTGAGGATCGTGTCGAGACGACGAGCTTTTCGCAGTAGACCGTGAGCCTGGCTAGTAGGAGCTTGCTTATAGGCTTGACAATACACCTGGAGGGCAGTCTACAATAGCTTGTTAGTCAAAGAAAGCAAAACGCTACTGAAAAGTACAGCCTACCTCTCCGCCTTCATTAGTTTCGCAAATGTCATATATGTCGCGCTTGCTGTGATCATGCTCCTTACATGATACAATGGCATTCATACAACCAGTTTCACCCTTGAATGTCGTTGTAATGGTTGTGTCCCTTCTGCTACTCTTGACCTACGTATAGTGTGATTAGACATGTTTTGCACTCGACATCCCGAACACTTACTGGTTGGATCTCGAACCCAAATTTATGACCTTGTTTCCAAGCACAAGAGGCATGGAACTCTTTATTGCAGTCACTACAGCGAATGACGGCGCCCTCTTGTTCCCCACAGAGGCAGCATTTCTACACAATAGGTTCAGTCCAATTTCATACTATAATATAATGAAAGTGTGCTTACAGTTGACCATTTATGCCTAGCAACTGTGTTGAGCCCCTCAACCAAGCGAAGGCGAGAAGCATCGGTAAAAGTAAGTTCGGGAGTAAAGACTGCACATAGTATATGCGCCCATCCTTGACTTTCTGTCGGTTTGCATGCACGAAGGAAAGAATCTTGCGGTGGCCACGGCTTTCTCCTCTTGTCTTCGTTCGAAGCTCGAGGGCAGAGTAAACAGTCAGGATTCTAGATGTTCAATTTTAGATGATCCAAGAGCAGAATCTACTAGACTACGACTCACAATAGACGCCTCTAATATTTCTTCGTTCTCGCAAAGTTCACAGACCCAAGAATCAACGGCCGCTGGATCAACATGAGCGCCGATAGTGCCTAATTGTGTTAAAGTATTAGATATGCAAGAAAAATGGATGGAATAAGAGACACACCTGCATGCACTCTAAAACCACATTGTTTGCATTTGAGCACCTTTCCAGGAGGACCTGTCCTCAAGCAACCGAGGCATCGATTCTGAGCTGCGATAGAGATTGTTGGCGGTGGTGGGGTAGACTGGACGGACGTACTTGTCTGAAATAGATCATTCGTAAGAATTCAAGACAGCTATAGTCACCACTCACCCTTGCGCGTTTCGTGGAAGGACCAGCCAACGGTGTGCCTTCTCTCTTCTCGCGAATTTTGGTCGATGGCACTGATTCTTCACGCAATGGGCGAACATTGAGATCTGCGTACTTCCTCCAGTTTGTACCACAGGTATCGCATAGAATATTAGTGGGAAGACCCTTCGGCGCCTTCCACCACGTCTTGGACTCGCGCGTACGACAAGCACCGCAACTCGGCGTCTTCGAGGGTTGTGCAATAATTGATGTTTCATCATCTGAGTGGCCTACATGTTGGCCGTTACTGGCCTCTGCCAGGGATTTGTACTGTACCCTAACAGGGGTGGGTGGTGGACCAGCACTCCTGAGCCTTCGGTTTTCTTCGCCTAATTTCATGCTTAAAAATAGTCAGTACTGGTTAGGAAAAGATAGTTAAAACTTATAGCCTACTTTTTCCAATGGCCATAGAAGCGGACGACTTCGTGGATAGATCTAGAGGCGACTTCATCTCGAACCGCACGAAGCTCAGCTCCATGTTGATGAATGGCATCTTCAAAAGCAACTACTTCCTCTCTGGAAAAGTCTTTATCGGTATACGGCGTCTCGTGCTTCTTCCACTATAAAATTATCTTAGAGGTTGAAAGCAACTATCCAGCAAAATGCGATACTAACCTTATCCAAGCGGTTCAATGTTATTTTGACACTGTTCATTGAGCCTTCCATTGCAGCTTCCGAAAGTCGATGTACAACCTCCGTCAGCCAGTCCACACTAGACTTCTGTTTAGGGTCATTAGAAAGTCGATTCTTAATCTCCTCAGCTGCATTTTCCAAGTTAGCAAATGCCATGGCGCTCAACAGTCTCCCAGCTAACCTTCAGCAACTATGAAAGGAAGGTAGGTATTAGCAATTACGTAATATAAGAGGACTGTGTCACACAAGCGCTTACGTTCGGACTCTGTAAAAGTGTTGAAGATTCCGAGCACCTCAATGGTATTGTCACCTCCTCTCTCTTCGATTTCTATATTGAAGTAAGTTGACTATAAGTGTAGAGTATGAAGAGGAACCACGTACCTGAGGGCACATTATACGGATCTGGTGCAGGCGGAACATTAGCTTGGAATTTGGGTCCGACACGGGATGCAGTCCGGGGAAAGATGAGATCTTCGGGATCTATTATTGTATCCTTTAGTGATATTCCTGCAAGCAGATTGTAATAGAAATTTACCTAGCGTATCTTCCGCAACGGTGTGTTGCCTAACAAGCGCAATCGTTTCGGCTTTCGCATAACACTTGAAACGCCAAATGACCACTCACCCAAAATAACGGAAGGGCCACATGTTAAAATGCTTGACTGGAAGATTCTCTTCCCTTTCTGCGAGGGATTTGTCTTTCCTGGGACGTCCACGACCCCGAGCGGCAGGCGCATTGGATTTCTTGTTAATTGAGAGAGGAGTCTGGTGACGCAGCTCGTGGCTATCGACTTCCTCCTCGTGTTTACGAGAACAAGGCGCACAAGTCCACCCGTAACCACGAGAGGGTTTCGCCATCAACGGGGGCTGCACGCATCTCATATGAAAGTATTTTTTGCAGCGATCGCACAGTACAGAGTCAGCGCTATGAAAAGGATTATTAATCACAAAAGAGGCATGAACGCAACGTCAAGATGTTTACCTTGGGCACCAGTCATGGCACGTATCACAGAGGCGTATCGCGTCAGTCAAGTCTGGTATCACCTCTTTCTCTGCGACAATATATTCATAGCGCGAGATGAGGACGTCCCGAATGTGGTCGGGGACTACATTACAATAATATAATTTGTTAGGTAATTTCAACAAGAAAATGCTCGAAAAAGCGAGGCTTACGGTTTCGGACATCATGCGAGGGAATAACCTCAAACTCTTTCTTGATATAGGGATCAAACAGACGATTGAAATAAAACCTGTCTGGACGTTTCTTCCAGCCAGATAAATCGGAAATTTTGTCCCTATGAACCACGTGGCACTTGGCGCGTAGTTGATTGATGTCGCACACTTCCGAGTATATGGCAGCAAGTAGAAGACGAGGGTCTGCCACCGGGCGGTCGCTCACATCGCTGGGGCGATAATACCATGCAAGACGTACTCGAGTGTAGTGATATTTCTTGCTTTCTTCCCCTTTCGGGGCGTCTTCTGGAGGCAAGAATTCCATTATTCGTGCGACGGAATAAGGTGTACCGTCTCGGGAGTCCCAACTTGGCGAACAGTAAACATGGTCTTTTAAAAATCAGCGAGTTAGTGGCACGGCGAGCAGATGAAAATGGGAGTATGGGTTTACCATTTACTTTGACGAGATCACCATTTTTGAGATATACTGGGTTCGACATGGCTGAGCCACGATTGTCGCTGAGATTGAAAAATGGGATGGGGGCAAGAAAATACGAATGAAGGAGGTAGTGATGGTAGCCTACGGGGATCCAAAAAATAGACGATGGGAATACTTGGCGGAGGAAAAGAGGAATTAAACAGGACGACGGAAAGGGCGGTTAGTTGGAAGATGGAGGAGGGGAGACAAGAGATATTCACACTCCGCTCGTGCCCATCAACCAAACCTCGTCTCGTTCTGGGGACAAACTTGGCCCACTGCACTGCCGTGAATAGCTGCTCGGTCTTGTCAATCCAACATGCTGATTATCTATACATTTTTATGCAGATTCTGCTCGTCGCTGTGTTTTTTCGGAAAGTTTGACCAACGCCTAGGCCTCTTTTGGCCCATTCGAGTGGCGCTTCGAAGGCGTCGTCGTCGCTTCATGACGTTCCCTTCCAATAAAACCATCACCGTTACTGCTATTTCCCAGCTCAGTATAGTGGGTCCCGGAATTTGGTACTAATAATAACGAGCGGCAGTCGCCTTCTTATCACACAGTATCGATGGCATGTAATTTTTTTTTTGCGCACTGGCAGAATGATGGTGGCCAGCCTTGAATCCTTCATTCATTTCAGGTTGAAACAATAGCGAAAACCAAAGTATGCTTCATGATCAGCAGCCCTTGCGATGCAGTATGATTTCATTGCGTGCCAGGTAATTTAATTATGTGCAGTCATCGCGGGCCCCCGGACCTTCACGGTGACAGTCGCTGCTGTGACTCGGATAAAGTATACTTGTACACCGATGACGCACCACCACTGACGACTGGAACTTCTGAGAAGTAAAGCAAGACACGTTGTGCGTATTAGTACTATCGTCACGAACAGTGCTGTCTGATATAATTCGTATTTTTCAAGGATCTCGGAGGAGAAGTGCGGGCAGATGGGGGACCTGGAACTTGGGCCATGATCGGTTTGTCATCATCAAGTTGCCGGATTAAGGCAGCGGAAGGCTGCCGAGGAATCCAGGAACGTTCACAAGAGTATTTCGACAACAAACCCCCATCGGCCTCTCTGGTATAGGCGGTATGCCCCAGTGGCTAAAACCCTTCCAGTCGTCTACCACGCCCACATGGAGTGACCCGTTGCCCTCATTCACCCCCTCTCTCAACGACGAGAAAGACAATCACTCCAGCAAGCCCGCCGTCCACACTTCCATGTCCTCGACCGCATTCGAATCCCCCCTGCCTCCCCCAGTTGTCTACAGCAGCTCTAGCTCGTCACACAATCGAATACACCGACATGCTCGCTTCAGTGCTCTTGCGGTGTATTGGGACAACTTCAAAAGGCGTATAGGGACCGGTTCTGCGCCATCCAGCAGCTCAGTTCAGGGCGAGAGTGAAAATGGCTTTCCTCAGAAACTAGACGCCTCTGATACGTCGGATGTGGTTGATGAAGTCGTTGTGGACCGACTATGGACGGACGAGCTCAAAAGTAGCGTCTCTCATTCGGACCATGGAGGGGAGAAGTCTGGAGGCAGCCATCAACATAAAGAAGGGAACAGTGACCACGATAGTGTGGTCTATGATGGTTTCTGGACCAGAAATGCAGCTTTGGCTTATATACGGTGGCGGGCCTGGCCTTTTATCTTGGAAATATTTAACTCTCGATTCGTAGATCCCAAGTCTGAAGCCCACTACGCTCAAGTAATTGCCCCTCTAATTTTCCCGGTCTGCTCATCTAATAGGTTTTATAGGAAAGTTGGTTTCTGAAAAAGTCAATGGCTCTCTGGGCATCGCTGTGGTTAATTTTAAATTGGATTTTGGGCTGCGTCTTCATACCCCGGAATCCTGTCGGAGAGCTGGACAAGATTTTCTACTTCGGTGTCAGTGACCTTATTACTTCTGCGATAATTATCTGTCGTGATGTTGACAGTAAACTTTTAGGTGGCTCCTGCTCTGAGTTTGCCTGTTGTGTAAGTTTTCATCCCTCCAATGATACTTTTTCAGCCATTTGAATTCAAAATAGTTTCATGGTCATGTATGACTGGCCCCGAAACCGTCCATTCATATACCAAGTCTTTCTTGTTGTCTCTATCTGGTGTTGGTGAGTGCAGCGCTTTTTCTCTCTCGCACGCTCAATTTGATTATCCATTTAGGTCGTTCTATCAAATTATTTCTATGTAATTGGCATTCTTCGTTTTAGGGACCCAACCTCACCTTCCTATCTAGTATCGCTTGTGGTTTCTATTCAAATATGCCGAACTGCCAGGGGAAAGATTTTATTACCACATTCTATTATACTACGGTGAGCGAATTCCGAAGTCTCCTTTTCTCATGGACTAAACTTAGACTGTTAATAGGGCCTGCAAACCATTGCACTCTTTGGTCTTAGGCTTAATCGATTTCCGGCAGCTTTGGGAGCGCTAATATTTTTCATCTTGTAACTATTCATGGTTATGATTATCGGATTCTCACTGATAGCATACTTTTCCCTCAGTGCTTCAATCGCCATCATCCCTGTCCGCCCTAGTTGGGGCCGCAGTAGGTCCACATGCTCATTCCACTTGACCAGAATCACTCATTTCGGCTTTTAGGCATGATCAATTTCTTCGTCTTTCAAGCCTGTAAGTTGTCTCGGACCTAGGATATGTAACGTCGACAGCCGGATACTCACACGACGTTAACCAGTTCTCATCTATGTGCACTATGTGTCCGAGAATGTGCGTATTCCTGTTGTATATAATGTATATTATAGCTGACCTTGGTGTATCCGCAGTCTGAACGCCGATTATATACGCTTCGAGATCAGCTCAAAATCCAGTTTAAGGTTCTTCGATCCCCGAATCAGTTAACGAAATGCGTCTCTGATGCTTTTCACCTATTTTTAGGCCACCCAAAAGGCTAGAGTCAACGAGCAGAAGGCATCAGATTCTAAACGCCGCCTTACATCGTAGGTGTTCGCTATTGGTATTCTTGCAACCTTTATTGACTTTTGGATTGGCAGATATGTCTTCCATGATACGTCTTTCTTGATATCTCTTGTCTATCTATTATTCTGACTTTACATTTGATATCTACAGGTCCGAGTTCCTCTAAACACGGCATGTAAGTAGCTTCGCATTGATAAGATCGACGACATCGATATCTAACCTTATACTGTATCCAGTGCTGGCCGTGCAGAACATGGAAGCGTCAGGAACTATCGCAAGGGACCAGGAAATCGAATTTAACGCCCTTTGCGGTAGCTTGAGTATGATGTCAAAAGGTAGGCGTAATTAATAGAATATGAAGGATCTATGAAAGCTTACACGTCATCACATATGATAGTCCTCAATGACGTCTTGGACTTGTAAGATTTTGACTTTATGGTTCAACATCCTTTTTCTAATTTTTTTTTTCAGTAATCGAATGGATAGCGGCAAATTCGAATCAATGTCAAGAGTTAGTCCTCATTTAAATCATAAACACATACCTACATATATGTCTTACCTTAATTTACCTGTTTCGATAGCCGTATGGTTTTCACCATGTTATGAGGTCCCTTTTCGTTCCTTTGAGGCTGGCCACAGACGCTCGAGAATTAAAATTTGAAACGGAGCTCGATCCCAACATTGACATTGTCAGTGTCTACCATTCTATTCTTTGTTTCCTTCAATTGACTGTGACGATCAGGTCGCGCGGCAGGCAGCGTACAAGGCAACGGGCGAAAGCATGGAAGCTATACAACGGCATATCCATGAGCACCCAGACGTCGTTGGAATTGTCACTGGTGACGAGACGCGTTTACGGCAAATTATCACTAATCTTGCTAGGTGGGTTCAAAAACCTGGAAGTAAAAAAATACATGACATCTAATGACTCTTTTGTGCTCTTCCCCAGCAACGCTTGCAAATTTACACCCACTGGTGGGAAGCTCAGCATCAAGACGCGTCTAATGCTACCCGCACTACCTCCAGATGCCGACCCTATCAGTATTGTCGAGAATGGCTACGTTAATGGAAGTCTGGATTTTGCCGACAAGCCACGGCCGCTTTCAAGGGATTTCCTGACACAACATGATATAGCGCATGGAAAGCCGGCGGCACCAATGGATTGGATAGTGGTCCGAATTGAAGTTTCAGACACTGGGTATGGTATCAAACGGTCGGATATGGCTCAGAGCAAGCTCTTCTCTGCGTTCAATCAGACGGAACAAGGCAGGCAACAAGGTGTGTGGCGTATCCTAAATGTTATCCAAAAGCTTGCTGTTGACCATATTTTGCAGGTGGTAAAGGAACTGGTCTTGGTCTCGCCTTGGTCCGACAGATTGTCAAACTTAGTGGTGGTCGACTAGGCGTCCAGTCAAAGGTGGGCGAAGGCTCTACTTTTTGGGTGGAATTACCTCTCGGCGTCGGCAGCAAAACTTTTGTTACTGGACCTCCAGATCTACCGGAGCAGTCGAGCTCGTCTGATCTCGCTACCCTTCACCGTGCGAATAAGCGGTTGAAGTCGCCTTCTTGTGCGGACAGTGTGATCATGGCGGTCGATGCGGCTGGTCTGAAGATGTCGAGGAAGGTATCGATGACGGCGCAGAATTCTGCCGCGATGCAGGGGATAATGGAACAAGGTTTGTGAAGCTTTTTTCAATAAGTTTTTTGTACATGGTCAAGGCTGACTAACTCGTTTAGGTGGACGCGTCGAATTGGTCTTGAAGAAACGGCGTCCGAGCGGTCAGAATGAAACAGCACCTACCGTTGCAGTGGTTAACAATCCATTACTGTCGACTGAAATACCCATCGATTCTGGGTTAATCCCGCCGAATCAACCCTTGATACCACCCCCACCCGAAACACTTTCTGTAATAACAAACCCAAGAGTTTTGACAGAGCCTACATCGGAAATGACGCCTGAAGCTGAAGAGTACCCTCCAGAACATCCAGTCACTCCTACAGGCTCAGGGAAAGTCACCCCAGTGCAACGTCCTACATATCTCCGTCTGCCAACAACACCATTTTCTATAGATGATCTCCGTCCTCCAAACAGTGGAAGTCCTAACGAGCCGCAGCGATCTCCATCTAGCGAAAAGTCTGCGTCAAATTTAAAGATGTTTGATAGCAATTTTTCTCGTGGAAGCCCTTCTGCTTCATTCACTTCTGCCGGTAATAATGAACCAGCACTTCCCGTGTTGGTGGTGGACGACGATCCACTGACGCGGACATTGATGAAACGCATTTTGTCACGCCTTGGATGTCAGGTTTCTTGTGCGGAGAACGGCGAGGTTGCACTGGAAATGATTCTTGGCCAGCGGATCTCGGTGGGCGCGACGCCTTCCAGCGATATCTCTGCCCACCCCGGTCCGATATTGGAACAGCCATCCGAGCTTTTGCCCTTTGAACCGGAGGGAAAATTCGCGGTAGTGTTCCTGGATAACCAGATGCCAATAATGTCTGGTCTAAAGGTCGCGAGTAAATTGCGCGAGCTAGGAAGAACCGACTTCGTTGTTGGTGTAACAGGTTAGTCTTTCTCTTAGTATATCAATGGGAATGAAGCTTAAAAGTTCCTTTAGGCAATGCGTTACTTTCTGGTGAGTAACTTCGTACGATAAGGCCAGGTTATGGGATATTAAAAAACTGATTGGTATTCATAGATCAAGAAGAATATTTAGAAGCCGGAGTTGATAAGTTAGTTCTTTCTCACTGCTTACGCTGTGACGTGCGGCTAATGTCGACTGTCCCCTTACAGAGTCCTCACAAAACCAGTGTTGGAGCGGAGTCTCCGAGATGTTTTGGTTCAAGCAGACGAACGACGAAAAGAAAAACATCCAGAACGCCCCGATTCATGATATTTCCGATGAAATCATTTAATTGGCTCCCTCCTTCAGACACCCTCGAAAGGCATAACAGAACGTTCGAATGTTTTGGTTCATCCCACAGGTTCCAGGTTGCAATTGGATTTCCCTCACTTGTACACGATGGAATGACCTCCTTTTTCGCCTGTGTAATATCGCTCCAAAATACTAATGCACTCCTAGCTAACACCGTTCCTTGTACACGTACTACATACTTTCATTATTCCCTTCTCGTCGCACGTTTTCCCCATATCCATGTCATCCTCACTTTTCACTTTCTATGCTTTCGATATCCATATTGCTCATCTTATGTACATTTATTACACGGATTTTAGAATTGGTGTCATGGGTACAGAAATTGTGAGGGATTCCCACTAGGTTTGTTGGGGCCACTGCTTTCACAATTATCGGATTTAGCCGAGCCGAGGGATAACGCTGGGCGCATGCCCTTTAACTTGCGCACAACGCTTCAACGTTCAACCCTTAAATCAATCATGTCAGACCCTCAAGAGGCGGGCGAACCTCAGTCCCTGCCAGAGTCAAGTCGATTGGCCCTACCGCCGAGGCGAACACCATCGCCGGACGCGACGGATTCAGGTCTGTCTTGCTTTACTTATCAACCTACCTTTCAAGTGGTTTATCGACGGTACTATAGCCTTCAAATTATCCAGGAAACGAGAGCGCGAGGTCTCATTGGAACCAGCTACGACCCCGACGGCGCATAATGTGAGTGGCAGACAAGCAGGGAATTCAAGTATGACCGCGGAGGGTGCTCACGATGTTCGACATAGGACACCGATCCAATTCTTCGCGAGCGCAAAGACTCGAGCTCCCGGACTCCTCTCAAGAAGAATAGAAGGCGTTTAGATCCTACCGAGGAAGAGGAGGATAGCAATGGCTCAGGTTCTCGATCGGCCTCTGGCTCACCCCCCACCACGTCCGTCATGGAATCACCCCGACAGGAAATGAAGAACAAGGTTCGCCAGATCAGTCGAGGGGTGGAAGACATCACATGGAAAAGTATGGAGGCGGTTCCAATCCAAACCAAGCGCGACTTCCATGATTCCACCACAACATCGGATGTTATTACTGAGGAAGCCGATGTCCCAGGCGCAGAGGACGAAAAGACGAACCCGAATCATATGGACCATGATGAGGATTCTCCACCGAAAACACCTGAAGACACTTCTTTATCTCAATCGACGCAGGATATTGGCAACGGAGATGAGGCTATGGTCTTAGCCACTCCAGATGCTTCGCGCCTCCGTGCCGGCTCCGACACTAATGAAAAAGGGCTCAAACGCAAATATCTCGAACGTGGTACAAGTCATGGTCCCCCAGAGCAGGATGAAACTGCCAAACGCGCCTCAGAACCACTGAAGCGCCTGCGTGATGAACCAGATAAGGACGCCAACCCAAGAGATACCAAAAGGCCCTCCCCCCCTCCAGCGTCACCGCCACAGAAATCCCCTCCATCCCCAAAAATTCCAAAATTGGTCAGAGCTATTTACTTTATCTATTTTGGCCATTTTTTGACATGGGTATATCATTTGTAGGGTGGATTTATGGCTTATGCGTCTACTAGCTCCCCTTTCTCATCTGTCAAGGGGCAGAGTATATTTGGGTCATCTAAATCCATTTCTCCGTTCTCGTCTTTCTCTGGCGCTCCTGCTCCCGGAGCATCTCCTCTGGCACCAGCTGCCGAGCTTGATTTGCCCTTGGGCCAGTCATCATCATCATCTGCTACTGCTGTAGCTCCGACGGTCCCGAAACGAAGTGGATTTGAAGCGTTTGCGTCTTCCTCTTCTCCCTTTGCGACAGCGTCGCGTACAAATATACCTGTAATCGGTTCAACGTCGACGTTGGGTCGAGTAACATCACCCGCCACAAGGTCAACTCCTGCATTAACCTCAAATCCTTTTGCATCATACGCTGGACCAAGTCAAGGATTTGCTCTCCCTGCACAGAAGCGCGCTCGGGCAGGTTCTCCTGATGGATCGAGTCGAAGCTCTTTGGAACGAGCATCTACCACTAACCCTCTGCAAGACTCGCACAACGGCTCAGAAAGCCCAGAAGAGCAAGACGACGAACCAACATCGTTTGGAGAAAGACTACGTGCCGGCCGGGACGAGGAAGATGAGAATAAGTCTGATGAAGATAATCAGAAGATGATGCCCACGGAACAGGTTGACTGTATGTTAAATCAATTTGCCAGACTGTTCGTTGGCTGATGTGAGCTCTGGGCAGTGCCGACAGGTGAGGAGGATGAAGAAACGATTCATCAAGTCCGCGGTAAACTGTTCTCTTTGGACGGGAATGCGTGGAAAGAAAGAGGCACCGGCCTTTTGAGGTTGAACGTCAAGGTCGATGACGGTACAGGAGCTCGCCTACGTATGTTCTTTTTTTTTGTACAAGTTTACCCAACTAAAGTCTTCCGTTTCCAGTGATGAGAAAAGACGCCGTACATACTCTCCTGTTAAACGTGATCCTCTTCCATGGGATGCGCTGCTCATTGGCGCAAGATCCTCGTTACATTCGATTCAGCGCTATCGAAAACGGAGTTACGAAAACTTATAACTTCAAAGTATGAATTTTCTCTCTGATTTCAAAATTGTTAACTCAACTTGCTTTTTATACAAGGTATCCAATGCTAAAATCGCTGCAGATCTTTTGGAAGAAATCAACGCCAACATCCCAACCTGATTAATTCTTCAAAATTTGTAACCTCCGTCGAATGAACTTCAACGGAGAGTACTTACAAAGATTGTAAAAATGACAATCTTAACGCTTTTCCTTCAATACACCTACAGATCTTTCTAGTTATTACTCTTGCTCTCTCTTCCACCTGACGATCGTACTGTCCTCACACATGCTTTTTGTATATTACATAACTTGCTTTGAGTTCAGTGCGCAATATGATACATCTTTGAATACGTGGGGCTTTTGGAAAGGACATAACATGAAACGGGAGGCAGGAAACGACCCGGAGCAGGGCTGTAATCAAATTAAGCACAAATCAATTTTCTCACGACGGTGCTGAAGTGCGACACGTCTGCAGGTCATAAGCTTGCGATGTAACCTCTCCCTCACACTCTTTAATTCTTCCTTGCTTGTCGGCCCGTTGTCTATGATATAACGGAGAGCTTTTCCTTTTCCCGGCTCTTGAAACCTCCTTCCAACGACTCCGAGGTGGGCATCCTCAGTAACGCGATGGATTCGACATCTATTCTGTACGGTCTTGGGATTGTTATTGCGGGTGGGATAGCTCTGGTGAGTAGATGGTACAATACGCGATTTATGATGACAACCCCTTCATCCTTGTTCTTCGAGTCGCGGGACTTCCTTTGGATGTTCGCCGCGACGCAGACGACAACCTTGGGTCAGGGCTTCGAGCCTTGTTCTGACTTCTTTCTTCCGAATTATGTTTTCTTGCTACGAAGCAGAACGCTCATTTTCACTAGTTGTATGCAGGTCTCATATTCTGGTCGCCCCCACCAATAGTAACCCATGATTCCGAGAAGTTCTATCTATCCAAAGCGTCGCCCACGCAGCCGCACCGCTTGACCCTCCTCGAGGAGCCAGGCACCGTCGACCTGACTATTGTCGTACCAGCGTACAACGAGACAGAACGACTGCCCGAAATGATGGCAGCCACAGTAAAGCACTTGTCCTCCCCAGGAATCAAGGGCAAGCGGACATTCGAAATCCTCATCGTTGACGATGGCTCGAGCGATGGAACCTCGGCTACTGCACTGAAAATCGCCAAGGAGTACCCTGACTGCGATATTAAAGTCGTTACTCTGGAAAAGAATATTGGAAAAGGCGGAGCGGTTCGCCATGGAATGTTGCATTCAGGAGGGGAGAGGTTGCTTATGGCGGACGCGGATGGTGCAAGTCGAATTGAAGACCTAGAAGAATTGTGGAAATCCATGGATCTCATTGCTCCTAACAATACGCCTGGTGTAGTCGTTGGAAGTAGGGCTCATCTCGTCAAATCAGAAGCCGTTGTAAAGGTAAGTAATTTTCCAAAGAAGCTCGCCCGTAGTTTGCATGGTTAACAACCTTTAAGCGCTCTTTCTTACGGAATGTCCTTATGTATGGTCTACACACCATCCTCCGACTTGTTGGAGTAGGCCATATTCGTGATACCCAATGCGGCTTCAAACTATTCTCGCGCACAGCGGCGCAACAGATGTTCCCAGCTCAGCACCTGCCAACCTGGATATTCGACGTCGAGCTTTTGCTTCTGGCTAAGCAGCTCCGTATACCAGTCGCCGAGGTCCCTATAGAGTGGCATGAGGTGCCAGGAAGCAAATTGAACGTGGTCACTGCGTCAGTGCAGATGTTGCGCGACTTGCTAATCGTTAGAGCGAACCAGTTGCTTGGAAGGTGGTCGGCTTCCCCTGTAAAGTCAAAATCGGAGTGATACCCAAAATGTATTGCATACTTAGACTGGACTTCAATGCTAGTAGACATATTATATCTCTAATTATTCTTCGATTATTCCTGGATGACGCTATTCAGAGCAGATTCGTTCAACCCTAGCGAACGAAATTGATGGGTAGAGGAAATGATTCGCACCGCCCTTTCAAACTCCTGAAGTTGCAATGTAAATCCCATCCAACAGCGACGGCGGAGGAACCTAGGCGTCAACGTTTCAACCCTAAGTAGATGCAATGAAAATCGAGCAATGGTTTGATTGACGAGGTCAATGGTGGTAGCGATGCTTTCGCTGATGTTAGCGCTGGGTTTTGTTAGGCCTCTAAGGAGATGTAGAATGAAATTGAAAGGTGATATGGTTCCGGAATGGTTACTGTACTGAGCAACATGCGCGTAGTTATTCAGTTAAGCGCTCGTGTTGACGCCTGGGCGCCTCAGTTCATGGATAGCCCGTCGAACAAAGGGTGGTATGACCTCGTTGAACAAACCATCAAGGATTCGGATACCCTTTTGGTCGTCTTTTTAGGACAATGAGCGGCTGTAATTGACGGCACCTTTATACATAGTAACAGCGTCATTGAGGTCATCCATCTTTTGATCCTATGTCATTTCTCAAGCTCTCAGCTCGCATTAGGCAAAGTATTCGTCATGTCCAGCATTATGGGAAGCTTCATGTCAGTACGGGTTGATTGATTGAAGATCAAGAATTGTTTTACGGTGATAGGCACCTTGAATTGTCTAGACTCGCAAGCTGCGCGAGCAGGTCCTTCCTGATTACAACGAAAGCATATCAGTGATCTGCCTCCTCGAGATTGCTCATAGTTGCGTCAGTAAGCATACCGTATAATGTAGAGCAATGGACGACGCGTGGTGAGGACAATCTTTTCGTCATCAGGGTTAACGTTATACCTTCCATTCTCCGTCCTTCGTAGGAGGTAGCGGAAGAGGAGTTATTTTTTTCGAGCTGTTTGAATAGCCCGGCGATGAACATCCGCTTTTTTTTTAGTTCTCGTTCCGTTGATTAGAGGTACCAATGAACTGTGCGTATGCCGAGAAAATTCACTATGAAGCGGATTTGAATCTGTTCGAAGCAGTTCAGTCGTACGTGGCTGACTGCGTTGTTCGTTCCCCCCTCCTACACATTATATCCCGTTTTATGACTGTGGGCATATACGCGCGTAGAACGGATAGACGAGCAATAATGGATTGAATGCCCTAGATGAAAAGGGGCCGAAGATGAATGCGTCTCGAGAATTTGGGGGAGGATTTCTTCCTGCTGTTTGGCGGTTCAAGGCAGCTTCGAATAGCGGATTGGCTAAAAGTAATATCAGTTTTAGGGCTAGACTACTAGTAGGACCGAGATGGCAATACATATCAGAAGGATCACGGCTTGGCGGCGACTGAGATTCATGTTTTGGATGGTGACAGTTCCATTCTTCCCAGGCTTCCTCCCTTGTTCCTTCTTCCCCTCATCACTCTCCCCGTCCCCCAGCCGCTCCTCACAGTCGGCTCCCACATTCCTTTCCACTACTCTCATTATTCACCGCTCGTAGCCAGAGCTCTCCAGTTCGTATTGTCCGCGTATTTTCCCCCACAGACGCCAGCTAACCATGCCTCAGCCAGGAAGAATTATACTTTTTCATCGCGTTAGTTAACATCATGACCATGCAGCGACTGCACCAACGCAATGCCCACCACGCCGTTTTGGCACGCGCCATCAATCCCGCTGACGCGCTTTCACGTCCAGGAGGGCAAGGGACCGAAGGCGCAGAAGATACGCCAGGGGAGGCAACAGGCTCAGGAACCACCACGGAGACGACCCCTACAGAGACTCCTACCGATACCACCACCACAACGAAGGGTACGTGTTCTCATATGCTGCATTGCAGCTTCCCTATAGCGGCGGTCACCCCAAACACCATTATCTGACAACTTGTATGTATAGCAACCACCTCTACCCCGCCTCCTACTTCTACGCCCCCTACCACTTCGCATACCTCTACTACGTCCACTAGTACTTCCGAAAAACCTACTTCTACCTCGCATACCTCTACCTCCACTACGTCGACTACCAGCACTACTAGCACTAGTACATCCGTCACTTCTACTTCGACCACCAGCACCACGTCGAGTACCACTTTAGCGACGACTACTTCTACTACCTCGGTACGTTCTTCATATCCTCTATCTGACGAGAAGCTTATGTTCCGATAGACGACCACCCCAGTCGTTGCCACTACCCAACCTACTACGAACAACGCTTTCCAAGGAACGAGCTCTTTCCGCACCTTAACGCCTACTAGCCTTGACAGCGCTGCCACTGTTACTGCCTCCAGTCTCGACAGTACTTCCGCTACCTCTGGTTCGCATGCTGGGACAATCGCTGGAGCAATCTTGGGATCTTTGGCTGGTATTGCCGTTCTCGGTTTCTTCATCGCGTTCCTCCTTGTACGTCTGCCCCTTCGTTTTTTTCCCCTGCTATCTGAAGATACCAGACTGAGCGAGCAATTTTTTTCTGTTCTTTTAGCGTCGCGTTAGGCGTAGTCGTCGTCGTGCTCGCCACCATGAATCTGACTTTGGTACATTCGAACGCTCACGCATGGTCGCCGACAAGCCCCCGATGACTCAGACCCACAACGTTGCCCCCTCTATTTCCAGTACCGTTGCCGCTAACGTGGCTGGCTATGGCTCTGCCGCGACGACTGAGGCTACTCCTCCGTCCATGGCTCTCGCGAATGCCAATGCCACTGCTGCCACCGCTGCCGCCGCCGCTGCCGCCGCGACTCTTCAGGAACGCCCCAAATACGTCTACGGCCAAAATCCTGCCGCGGATGCTTCCACTACCGCCTCTCAGGACCAGGATGATTCCGGCAGTGTCTCACATGGCGGTGCCTATAGCTCGGAGCCGCAGATGCAGACTTCCTACAATGCAGAAGCATATGGCAGCTACGCTCAGTATGCTCAGTATGCTGATGCTGGAGCCGACGTAGTGGGCGGAACCGGTGTCGCGGTCGGCGGCTATCAGGACGCTCAGCGCGAGTACCAGGGCCAGCAGGGATACTATGACCAGAATGGCTACGCTACGGGATACGATCAGGCTCAGCAAGGATACTATGATCAGACGGGATATGCGACGACTGGGTATGATCAACAAGCGCAGTATGATTATTCGCAGCAACAGCAAGCGTATGATCAGACTCCGTACACTCAGGCGCAGTATGATCAGAGCCAACAGCAGTACCAGCAGCCAGCACAGGCGGGCTACCAGCCACCGCACCCATATGCAACCCAGGCGGGTTCGGCGAAGACGGATGCTGCTTACGGCGGTATCTGAAGGATGTGACTTGAACGCGGCGTCAGTGAAAAGATGCGTTGGAGATGGAGAAAACAGGCCACAGCTGTTGTCTACGTCTTCCAAGCATCCCATTGTACTGCCCCAAACTGGTATATGTGTTTCGTCTTTTTCTCAAATCTTTTTTTTTTCCTGTCCCACAACCAACTCTGCGCTATATTCTTCATTCCTGCATGCTGGCTTCTCTCCGGGCCCTCCCGCCCCCTCTTCCGCTTCCGCCCTTATCTATGCATTATCCTTATTTAACACCGGCCAGGCTCCAGATGTTTCCATATCCGTTTTTCCCCCCCTCGCGGGCCGTACCACATCCCCGGATCCGACGACCTCTTTTTTTCTCCCAGCGCAGAAATGGATTCCCCCTAGCTCAGATTCATCCGTCCAGTTCTGTCGACACCCCCCTTATCTCCCCCACCCCGGCGCTGGCCCCCTTCGTCCGTTCGCTCGCTCGTTCGTGTGGATCGCGCCCTTTGTATCATATGTGTCGATGCGCTGTGATGTGATACTAATATACCACCTTTTTACTTTTTTCCTTCGGCGTTTCAAGCGCTTTTCTTATTGTTCCCCCGTCTTTGAAGCGTTTGCCTTCGCGTTTGCCCTTTGTGTCATTGTCCTTGTCATTGTCCATGTCGTGACCTGTTTGAGACGCGGTATTTTCAGAAAAATTCGGTGTTTCCTGTCTGGACAGTGCGCACGATTTGATGATACGAAAATTATACTTGCGGTTTAGTGTACCCTTGCATTTTGACATTTTGTTGCAGCACGTACGTATACTACATCCTTGGCGATGACGGAGTTTCTGCCTCTTTTCTATACATACGAATTTCGCCTGCGATGCAAACGAACGCCTGCGAAGGGCTGTAGTATGTAGGTGGACGATACTCTGGACAACATTCATGTTGCGTATTGCCGTAGCGTACTACATTGGCGTTGGGAGAACAATGTCTTTATTGTCTTTGATTATATATGTGCTATTCTACGTCCCTTTTTCTTTATAGATTACTGAATGTTATTATTATTTGCGTTGCATTTGTACCGTCTACTATGTCTGGTTCTGGACTGACTGCTTGTTCTGTGAATGTTGGCTAGTTTCTTTACCGAGTCCGGTTAGGCTAGCTTGAGAACTCCGCTGATTGAATGCTTGAATGAGTTGTTACGTTGAACGTTGAGCGGGAGTTCCGGAAGGCGGACGCTGAACACCGTTGAATATTTCAACTCGAAACATAGGTGTGGTGTCCATTGGGCTCGCCACGATACAGGAAACCTACACGGCAATTATTTATCGTTCTGGTGTTCTTGAGAGGCGTTCAGAATATTGGATGAAGCGGTAACATATATTGAGGGCTAGAACCGCCGCACGGGAACACCTGGATCCGAATCATCCGATGCACTAGTAGACTAGCGGTGCAAGTATGTGCCTGCGGGACGCCAATCTGTTGTGTCAAGGAAATCGGAAGGAACCCTGGACAAGATTTTGTCTTCGCGGTGAACGAACACGCGCACCGCGGGTTGGCCGCGGATGCATAGCAACAGAGTACATGCATAGGCAGCATACTTCACTTGAATGAATACGCCCCATGAAGGATGTTTTCGAGTTTTGCTGTGAGCTCGGTGGTGTCGGGATTTGCGCATGGGCCGGATGATGAGGTGGAGGATGGCAACGGGACTGATGAAATGGATTTCATTTGTGACCGGAGTCGCGTGCGAAGAGCAGTGCCCAACAATTCTCCCACCCTCTCTTCCTTCTTCCCCCATTCTTCTCCTCGTCCCCGACGCCCTAGTCCTCCCCCCAGGCGTTCTCCACGGTCTTTTCATCTCTCGCTCTTTTATTCTTTTGTCTGGGATTTTCAAACTCTGTCGCACCCGCATATATCCCTCGAAAATCCAACCCAACCCGCTCGCTCGTTCTCGCCATGACTCTTCAGCAAAGGGATCCCTTGCACGCCCATAACGGCAGGGGAAAACGCGTCGCGCGCGCTATTCTTCCGATAAAGGAGACGACGACGACGACGACTGCCGCAGCGAAGACTACCGCGACGACCAATGGTGCGTTGGCTTGCTTTCTAGTTTCAAACCACCTATATTGAGCGTTCTCCAGCTACTGTCACTTCTGCGAAGCCTGTCGTTACCCCAGTCAAGCCGGTGACCCCGGTGACCGCAGTGACTCCAGTGACTCCAGCGAAGCCCGCCACAGACACCACCTCCACTACCGCTACCACTAGTACTACTACCACCTCCACCACCACTTCGGCCCTTGTTTCACCCACCACCACTACCACTTCCTTGACGCCTACAACTCCTGAAACCACTTCCCCCTCTACTGTTCGTATTTCCAACGATCATTATTCTGATGACTGACCAAGTATTTGAAATAGTCTACTACTCCGACCATTCCTGCAGTCACGACGCCTCCTACGACGGCAGCCAGCCAGACGTCGGCGAATCCTACTCAGAACCTTGGTTCCTCATCTTCCTCCACGCCCGTGGCGAGCTCTGGTTTGGGCGCGGGCGCGATTATCGGAATAGTAGTAGGCTGTATTGGAGGCATAGCAGCTGTTGGCATCATCGCCGCGTTTATCCTACGCCGTTTCCGCAAGAGGAGACGCGACAGAGACGACTTTAACTCGTCCAAATTCCGCCGCTCGGCTGTTGCTCTGCCCGATGAGAATGAGAAGAGCGGCGGCGGTATGCGCCCGCGCCCACCCTCGATGATCGAACGGAAGAATCTCGTTGTTAAATCGGCCGCAAGCAGCCAGCGAAACGTCCCTGCTCCCTCTACGGCGTACCCGTACTCTGACCGGGCCTCATCGGTCGGAGCCCCGTCTGCACCTCCATCGTTGTATGGCAATGAACACGGCTCGCAACATGCCCACTACGGGGCTGGCGCGGCGCGTTATGCCGCCGTGCCTCAGGCCCCGCATCCTGCCACCCCATATGGCCCAATCCCAGGCGCGTATGGTGTTCCGCCTCCCTTGGCGCCATACAATGGTGCACAGTACGAGCAGGCAGGGTACGGTGCGCCACCCATTCCAGGTACCTACGGCCCCGGCGCGTATGCGTCATATGGCAGCGGCGATCCTAGATACCCTCAATACCCACACAACAAACCCCAAGGATACCCCCAATTTTCGCCTTATCACCAGCAAGCCCAGGCCCAGGCCCATTATGCCCAACAGCAGCAACAGCAGATGTATGGATATGCAGGCCAGCAGGCGGTCGCCCCACCCGCAATGCAGAACCTCGGTATGAGGTCGGCCTCACTCTCGCCTTCCACGTCGCCCCCACCGCCAGCCGTCGAGCGCATTTCTGAGAAGGAGCGCATGCGCCGTGCGGAGTCTCAAGCAGAGTCGGTGTCCTCCTCCGCCTCGTCAAGCACTGTCGGCGCATCTTCCTCTTCCCAGCCTTCCGGCCACCGCCGTCAGCCGACGCAATCGAGCGGCGCGCCACCGGCGTACGAGGATGACGAAGACAGCATACGTTATCAGGCCCGCCGGGACCAGAAGATCCGCCCTGCGGAGATGGGCGTGCAGAATGGTTCAGACGCTGGCGCGGGTGCTAGCTCGGTGGCGAGCGGGTCGAGCGCAGACACATCTGTTGCTCCTGCCGCCACTCCCGCGAAGCCAGTGAAAGCCAGGACGATGTCCGTCCATACGGTTTATGACGAAGGAGACGTGTATGGCGGAATGTAATCAGGAATCAAGCTAAGCTACCGTACCGAAAGAGAATTCGTTGGGAAATGAAGGTTATGCTTGTTGGATATACATTAAGGAGTCTGGGATGTGGGGTTGTTTTTCTCTCGTACTTTTTCACTTTCTCAACCCCCTTCCAAGTCGATCTGTGTTCGCGATCTGCGCGCTTGACGCCTGCATTTCGGTTTTTCTTTTTTGTTTGGTTCTCTTGGTCGCACATGATCATCCATCATCGCTGCAAGCAAGCCTTCGTATTCCATTGGTTCCTCTCCGCGTGTAGGTCCTCCTCTCCCCTCATTCCTGCCTGCCTGTCTTTTCCCTTTCTCTCTTCGTCTGTCTTTGCGAAATAAAGTGACATTCGACCATTCCCCGTTTATTCGCCTTCCATAAACCTCCGTCCATTCATCCATCTCGTTATGTCTATGCCATGATCATGATCTCGCTGGGTTTCCTGCCTTGCATTCCCAAGCTTCAATCATATTTTATTCACCCCTTTTTTTCTTTTAACTTTCTACCCCATCAAATGTTTGCTTCGCGAGTTGTGCATACCTTTTTTTGTTGTTGTTTATTACCCTTGCGTACCTCTCCTCTTTTTATTTCTTTGCCAACCTCTTCCTATTTTTTTCTCTGTTTAAATAAGTACTTTTTCTTCTTTCTAACTTTGATCTTTCATCCTCTTCTTCAAGTTCAAAATTCCATATTTTTATACCTCTATTTTATACATAGGAGCCTATCTCCTAGGTCAATTAACGGCCGCTCTGCGCATTCATGGGTATCTACAATGTACTGTACTTAATATTACGCTACACATAGTAGATATCGCACCAACCAGTGCAAGGGAAGGTAGTTATTAGTCCCTGAACTTTCCGGCGTATGGTATTGCCCTTTCTGAAGAGGTGATGAATAGTATCTTTGCCAATATTCAAAACAACTTGTAGATAAAGAAACCAATTGCATATACCCTTCAACAACTATTTGGTTTAGGAAAATGTGTCCACGCAAACAACGCTCTACTGGCAACTATCCTCGTGTGCCATCAACCTTTTGAGTTATTGTATCTGCTCTGCTTCGCGGGGGTCCTTACCAAGCCACGCTCTTTGAAACTTGTGAAGGCACTGGTAAAAAGCGATTACTTTTTCTAGCCACATTATGAAAACGACGAGGCGAGATGCACTGGCTAGTAAGTACAAGCTAAGTACGGACCCCCATTGACGCGGCGGCGCCTCTTGGGTTGGCAGAGTGAGGATCACTTCAAGGCAGAGCTGTTACGGGAGTATAGGTCCATAGATTCGCGGAGTAGGTTTTTTGCTGGCGTTAATTGTCGTAATGATCGAAGAGGTGTACAAGTTCAGAAGACACAAGTTGAAGTTACAAGCATTGTATTTATGTTGCGCGGTCTTATCTCTATCTCAGTTGTTACTGCAGTGTCGTGGATGATCCATTCATTTTTGTCTGTAAGGCGATTCGAGTTCGAGGCGGCGGCGAAAGCCTCACGGACTAGCCTTGAGTGGTCTCTTGACATCTGACTTTCGGTAACGATAACTCGTTTCCGGAGGGAAAGAATTCTAACAAAGGAAAAATCAGGTTCACCCCAATATTTACGCCCTGGAAAAAAATAACACTCACAAGCGACAAGCCTGGACGGTCCAGTGAATGATCGTGAGTTCAAAAGAGGTTTCCTGATTGACAAGAACTTACAATAATATTAGACATCGCAAGGACAAAAGGAAGCCCGATAGCGTTGAAAGCGGTGTGGGATCTAGTAACGTCATGAGCGAAGCTGTTTAACCCTCTAGTATTGATTTGGTCTTACTGGAAGTACATGATCACGGCTACCACATTTACGGTGCAGATCAATGCAAACGCGACCAGACCTATGCGCAGGAATTTTAGCGACAGGTTAGCGACAGGTCGGCATATTAGATGCGCATGTTGAACTACCTTGTTTTAAGAAGTACACGGCTAGGGGTATCTCTCCGGTATATCTTTTGACACAATACTTAAGAAACACATGTGAGCATATATACTCGATTTGTCGAGGAATTTTCCGTACTATAATCACGACACACAAAGAGAAAAAATCAAGCAGGAATGCAGCAAGCTTTATGGACGATGTTATATGCGGGACAACACGATATAACATTTACGCACCATTGCGACCTTGAAAACAACGCATAAATTTGAGGCGTCAAATTTGATAGAAAAGCAAGAGGCTTACTCCTAAGCGTTTTCCCATAACATCCGTGTTATAGTCAGGAAAACAGATAGCGTCTTCGACATGTGAAAAGAGGGTGGTGTTGCCCAAATCTGGTACCGGAATGTTTGCGAAGAAGAGATAGACATCGCTCCCAAGCAAGAACCCATAGAACAGGGAAAGGATCACGAAGACAACACGATTTCTCCCAGAAAAAGCATAAGCCCGCAGAAACATCACAGCTTGACCCATAAAATGCTTCAAGAAAGAAATCGATTTTAATTGGTTGCTCGATGAATAATTGGCTAATGGCCCGACTCACACATGGCGCTAGGCAAGCGTGCACAGCGTGTAAAATTTTATCGCAAAGAGACGGTGCGTGGCTGAAGTTATACGCCCACAACACGACTGGCCAGTAGACCAATGGGTAATAGCGACAGAGGATATACGAGATTTTCACAGAAGACCATCGACTCGAGTGAATCTAAGAAGCGAATGAGATGGGCGCATACAAGAATCAAAATCAAATGAGTCACCAATAAGACTTCATCGTCAATGCTACAATCGATATTTAGAAGAAATGTTCTGCGAGAAAAATGCGTCGACCTTGACTTACTTTGCGAACCATTCGTATAGAAATAGAAAAAATACAGCGAGCAAGCTATACCTCACGGCCTGAAGCAGCTGAATGGTCCCTACTGCACTATAATATGCTGTCAGATCTGGACCAACATCTAACAAGGAGTTTCTGAGAGAAGGGACCATTCCAGGTGCAGCGGAAGCGCGAGCTGCGCGACACCCTGGAGATGGAGGCGAGAGGCAAGAGAGGGGTCCGATACCAAGGATTTCATGAGACTGTACGTATGTACATATGGTCACCCCATGTCTCGAATCAAATGCTAGCGCAATGGATACTCACGGCGCATGGCGGCCAGATAGCAGACTGTCATTGGGATGGGGACCAGGGTGCCAGGTACCAATCGATGAAACACTATCGGTCGGTTAGAGATTATGTACACGCCGCTAGGTGCCTTTAACGAAGATCCCCTAGGTTCCCCTTCTGTTCCCCCCTCTGTTCGACTCCAAAGATCGCGAGGAAGATGACGCTAAAAGCGTCCGGTTGGATGAAAGAAGTGAACGACCGGAGTTGAGGTTTTGAACACCGCAGCGGGTCCGAATGGCTTCGGCAAAGGCCGGAAGAGGAGGTGGAGCGCTTGAACTTAAAAATTTGTGAACGGCACTATGGAACATGCATAATAATCAGGACGACAAAAGAAACAGTCATGATAATAGATCCTTGGTTCAAAATGAAGGCCCCACCAATACTAGTCGAAGAAACCTTATAAGAATTGTCGAAGTTCAAAGGCATCGCATATATAATATAGCTTTCTGGGATCCATGATCTAACCAGCTTGTAGCCTATCCCAGTCTTCGTAATTCAAAATCGTAGTTTTTTGAGTATTGCCTCTTACTGCCCACAACAGGATTGCCGCCATTTCAACTGAGGCTAGAGCAAGGTTTCTAGTATATTCCGAACTCCAAAAACTTGAACAACGTCCGACGAAATCCCATACCAAGGCAAATTCATATTATTTTATTGTCAAAGGTCTAATGATCTGGCAACGGGCGTCTATTTTGTTCCATTCATAGATACTCTGATCGTGATCAAGCGCCCGTTTACTAATATCTAATTTTAGTCTGCCAAGTGCCCTTGTTATTCAGTGCGCTGGTCTGAAAAGTAAGTGTGTAGATGCGTGCGAGTATGTACAAATGTAAAGAGCGTAATAACCAGAGTACTGTATGTAACAAGAAGCGAGGTAAGGTGTCCGAAGGAATAATTTTTAGTTGGGTATGGAATAAACAGAATTACATAGTACATGTAAATATGGGGGCTTGATTGTACATTGTCCTTATGCGATGGAAATGCTTTCTACGGTAGTCGCTCTTCTATAGTCCATGAATCATGCTGCTCTTGTGTCCGAAATGCGTCACGAACCAAGCAGGAGTGTCTCTGCTCGAGTTCTGCTTCTGTAGGAGTAACTTCCGCCCGTAAATGTAAAATCCTACCCGACGTCAGTATACAGCTCATCGTGCGAGTACTCAGGCCGATAGGACTCACACTCTGCATGCGATAATATTTGAGACGACGAGGATAAGCGGAACTCCTACTCCGTTATGAAAGTAACGCTCGCTGAAACGAGGGAACATAAGAAGGCACCGTAAATGACAACAGGGAAAACTTCAACTTACCGAAAGAAGGTGATAGCGGTCGTTATGTTAATTAACGAAACAAAAGCAAAAGCAAATAAGCCTATAAAGTTCCAGTGAGAGAATTCAAATATTGAAAAGCAAAGCAATAATAACCTTGGTTCACGAAGTACCTCGCCAAAGATACGTCTCGAAGCCAACCAGAGCGCCGGCAATACTTGGAAAAAAATCGAGTACGTTAAGCAGAGGCGGGCAGAAATCAGCAAGAGATACTCACCAGGATAACAACCATGAGAGAAACCAAGTCCATGACGATAGCGGCCAGCTATCAGTATCAGACGAGTGTAAGCAACGCATCAGCGATAGAAATAAAATTTGAATTACCATTGACGCCTATGAGAAATCACGTCCGTCAGAATTTGCAGGCGCGATAGAAAATATGAAACTTTGCTTACTCCTATCCGCACAGCCATGACATTGCTCCCATAGTTTGGAAAGCATCCCGTATCACCCAGCAGAGAATAGAATCCCTCTGGAAGAATTTCGAGATCGGTGCAAAATACCCAGATGTCGACACCTAGAAGGGCCAAATAAAACGTTCCCAAGATAACTAGCACCACTTTGCTTCGACCAGCAAAGCCAAACGCCCTCATGAGCATTACAGCTGTTATGTTCGTCAGGGACAGGGTTCGGTGGAACTGACGAATGGACTCACCTTGAGAGAAGAATTGCTACCAAATTCCGATACCAACCGCAGCACGCCATTAGTTCATATCAGGTCCGGACATGTTAAATGACATACACAAGGGGCTAGAGCTGCGTGAACACCGTGCGCGACTCGAGCACAGGTCTGCGCGTCGTGATCGCCCACATACGCCCACACGACAAACAACCACAGAGCGAAGGGATAATAGCGACAGAGCAGGTACATCGTCTTGATGAAGGTCCATTTAGCGCGATGGATCTGGGGCGAGGAATCAGAATGATAGAGTATATAGGAGACTTCGCCTTTACGCACCAATCTGACCTCTTTCTCTATGCTAGTTTATGGCTTGTCCTTCAGTCCACTTATTTTCGACGACTAGGGGCGATGTGAAGACGTACCTGTCTATCCACTCGTATATCTGCAGCGCAAGCATCGCCACAATCGCATATCGCGCGTCCTCAATGACCCGACGCGCCATCCATAGGTCGTCTAAGTCGTAGTTGGCGTAATTGGCCGCGATGTCACCGAGCTTGGTCCAATCGATGCCATCGTCGGCATTCAGCAGCATTGTCGAGGGGCAGAACCAGGAGGCTTGAGCATCGAGCTGCGTGGCAAGGAGTGAAGGGGAAAATCCAGCGGAGAACCTGGGGAAAGGTTTCTGTTAAACATATAATGAGAATAACAGTGGACTGATCATCATTCCATTCGGTTGACAGAGAAGAAGATGCCGAATTCAATTCGCCTTATCGGGCGAAAATTAATAAATCCAAAAAGGGCTATCACATAGTACATCTCTGACGTGCAAGTCTCGGCGCCAGAGAACAAGTCTTCCATCGATATGTCTTCAATGCTTTCTGATTTTAAAGAATATTCTCTCGGAAATCTAACATAGTTGCTTGAACATGGCTTGAAACTTGCTTGAAACTCAATTTCATTCTGCGTTGTACCATACCAATCCACTATCTGAATTCGGTTTTTCCGACATACAGAACATTACTCAGGTTTCCAATCCAATGCCACGGTAACTGGAGCATATCAAGAGCATATGTCAGAACTATGTTCGAAGCGGCGAAGTCTGCAAGGCCCGGTTCCTGCTGCCGCCTCCCGTTTTTCTGTCTCGGAATTCCAAAAATGGGGTAAATTTAGGTGAAGCGATGTCGCTGGATTCTGGCACCTGGTACTTAAGTGAATGTACAAGTAATATTAATTAGGCGCTGTTAGTGGCTGTCCTGAGGCAACTTGTCGGAAACTTCAGATTGCCTAATCAAGCCGATAATGCCGTTTATACTGTGATCTCTAATTAGGCCTAATTAGAGGACACGTCGTGCCTATTTAGAGTCGTTTTTAGAATTTTTTACGTCTTACTAGGCCAAATTTCTCATTATTAATACGCTGTTTTGGCTTGCCGGATCCTTGACAACGGAAAAATCGACCTAATCAGGCAAAATGCTGATTAGGCATCTGGAGATTTCCGACACTGAGCAGGCAACACTAGCCCAAATTCTATCTAACTTTAGAATATTGAATTAATCCTCCAGTTGCCACCCACCAGCGACCAACACAAAGCGGAACGCCGATCAATCCCTAACCAATATAAAAGTGGGCTGTTCGATTCTCAATTGAATAGAAACAGTGTTGATACATAAAAAGATTGTCCACAAACATCCATGAGAAGAAAAAATGAATACTCGCGATATTGAATGACTTACCTACTAAGTAGCATATACTGAGAGATCTACAAATGTACATACACGCTTACTCTATTCTAGATAGTCCACCATCCATGCCAGCCTCAGACTCAAGCACCGAAGATCCCCTTGAAGTACTGCCCTAAACTATCTGCACTCCGAATACGAGCGCCAATCGTGCCATCTGGGCGGACAATAATTATTAACAGTGCAAGACCCGTCAACCTTATAGCCCGCATACGCATGTGACGTGTCCCTCGCTGTCGATAAGGGCCTTGTCAAACTTTCCATCACGTCTCGAGGAAGCTTCCTGGGAACTGTGGAGCAACACACCGTATGTCGTAAGTATTCTCAGGCTGTCGACGAATGACTTCAGATAAGGCCTCCAGGGCGTCGTCAGAGTATCGATCGCCGAAAATAAACACGGAGTGGCGCAAAGGGGAGAGGATGTCGTGGATGCTAATTTGAGCGTGGGCCGCATCGACACTGTCAACGAGCTTGGGCGCTTCGGGTGCTCTATCGCCAGGGAGGGCGCCAGTTATGCTGTCCTTGCTGTAGCTGCCATGCTTGACAGTGCTCAGGTCGCCCCCCTCCTCGAAAAGGATAGAACTTCCACGATAATTGATGCCAAGTTGCGTCATGTCTGCCCTGATATGTAGCGTCTCCCTGTTCGGGTTTCATGACGGTGGAAGTGAGCCGTTCGTTTAACAACTCGGTTGTCTTGTTCAGCATCTCTGCGATGACAGGCAAACGCTCTTCGGCATAAGTGTCAAGCAGAGATTCTGAAGCATAGCCTTTTTCAACAAGCGCCAACTTCCAACCTAAATTGAACTAGATATTGAACTTTAGCATTCATCAATATAAATAGTATAAACAGTTGACTCACTGAATCCTGGATACTGGAGTTCAGCCCCTATGATTTGGAAAACGATCGACTATAAAATAACGGTGAAAAGATAATTTACCTGACCACCAGCAGGACTATGGCAATGGGCGGCATCTAGTAAAACAAAAATTAGCATTAATTCTATATATCGATGTGCAGCGGATAAACTGACCTCCAGCTATGAAAACTCTTCCGGATCTAAGTTGCGATACCATGCGAATGTTTGGTCTGGCGAAAGTATTAGTAGATTATCCTCTATCTATGAATGGCGCAAAAAAAAAACAGGTTTAGGCTCACCGATACATTGACGACCATATGACATCTGTCAAAACGACATCGCGTCTCCCAGTAATGTTATAGAATTCGTCGATGATAGTCTGGGGATTGGACAACAGCGCCAAGGAATTGACTAGGCGCCCAGCAATCATATAGGTCAGGATGTCTGGCTCCTGTGCGGAAGAGCGTGTCATGAAACTGTGAAGGCAAGTAATTAGGGTGGTGTCTAGGACTATTTAAAATTCGAAACAAATAGAGGCACTCACATCTTTGATTTTGGGTCGCCCCAACGTTCCCAGAACTAAAGTCAACATTGGTCAATCAGATACAGAAAGTAAATGTCTGAATAACTAACCTCCCGAGGACTGCTCGTAGTCCTGAGATCTCCAATCACAATTTCATGTTCCACGCGGGTTTCACCTAGGAAATCGAATGCGAGTATCTTGCGTACAATGCTGTGCGCTCCATCTGTTCCAACGAACCAAGGCACGTTGGCTTGTTCAATAACTTGACCATCCGCATTATGGTGGATTAATTCAACGTCAACGCCTCCTTCCGACTGCGTAACCGCCCGCAGCTCGGTACCGAATTCGACCTCGGTGCCCAAAGCCTCGAGGTGCGAACGTAAAATTCTTTCGTGATGGTTTTGGCCTACTAGAATGGGATTGGCCTAAAAATCAATGTGTCACAAATAGCTGTAAGAAAGATGAGATAGTAATTGAACGCACATAAGGAGCTCCAATTGTGGGCTCTGCGACAGGAATTACAGAATAAACCTTCACAGGTTTGTAAGGATCAAGGGGATCGTACTCTTTCCTCAGTGGTAAGCCCTTTCCACTGCCATACACATCGGCGAACGTTCCAAGGATCTTGTGAAGTTCTAAGGAGCGTGGCTACAATAAAATAGAAAATCAGCATACGTAGTCATAAATTTAGGATAGCCCTCACTGATACTCCTGCCCCACGTTCTCCAAGCCTGGGACGAGGCTCTTTGTCAATAATGCGGACTGGTATGCGATTCATGCGTAGTGTTAATGCGAGTACAAGGCCAGAAGGACCGGTGCCGCTCTAGAAAGAAAACATAACAAATCAACGACTGTTTTATCACTTGCAACTCGGAAACTACTCACAATAAAAACTGTCATATTCTGCGGATGGTGCTGGCCGGGTGAAGAAGAGAGAAGAATGGATGATTTAGGAGAGGGCAAATAGGAAGATACAATTCCTCTTCCATGGTCTGGTAACGCTCTTTTAAAGCTACAAGGGATTGGTAGTGGCAAATGTCCATAGGCTCGGCTTGACTCGGCCACGTATAACCTCGGCAAAGATTGAAGCTGTACACGCCCATTCCTTCGTTTGTGTTTGCCATGAGTTGGCCGTGATTGTGTTGATGCTTAAGTGAAATATATGCGCACCATGTGTGACACACAAATATTTTTATGAGCGGGCATATCATTGCCAACACATTGTAATTATGTATCCGCTATAAATGTGACCATTTGTGCTGTACATACATTCTCATTTGTGCTGAGCGTGATGTTATCATGATTTGAGCACATTCGGTGGTAGTAGTACGCATCTGAACATTGCTGATATAATCTCCTCCCATGTCCGAATTCGGGTCGCGTTGGGCAGACGAGCGTCGAATGGGATTGCCTGTCTTGCTGCCACAGTGGGTATTCATTTCCGGCTCCCCCGTCGAAATTCGGGAGTAGCCTCTAAATATACGCCTTAAATTTAACGGTTAGCACGTAGCTAAAATAGTAAAACTACATTTTGTACCAGAGTACAGAGTTCAATAGTCCATGCTAATATGTCCTACTTGAGTGTCAAAGGGCTCAAGGTCAGGCCTCGGGAGGCTCGAGCTCAGCTCGACTCCGAGCGCTCACTGGCAAGACGCAACTTGGGCGCAACTGAACGCGCAAAGTCCCATGCCGACCGGCTGTCGGACGCCGCTATGAGCTGTTTGGGGAAAGCGCGCCACATTTTCGAAGTCCGACATCAGGTCTTTTTAAACTCGCCCCATTTCCAACGAGGTTCAACTTCGAACTTCCATGAGTTCGCCAGCAACCACCTTCCCCCCCAGTGGCATGACTTGCCCCGTCGCATTTTTGTGGCGGCTCAGCGCTCACCGCCTGTGTCACTCGTCGACTTACAAGCCCCATGTACCCTTAAACTATCCCGGTAAGACAATTGTGCTCTGGTTTCTGACCGTCACTGACTGTCAACAACCCCAGACGTTTCCGCCCGTGAAGACCGCCTTTCGTTAGGTGGATCGTTGTTGATGATAGGTGAATGCAGATTATGTGTAGTATCTTGTCCACTCGTCTCCCTACTGTCGTATAGTGGAGCAGTGGAGTAGAGGAGGTATACCAGTAGAGTAGAAACTGTAGAATTATTTGCAATATTATTATTGTTATTATCATTATTCATCTTGTGTTCAGAAGTGGAATGGTTAAGCTAAATTGAGACGCTATGCGCGGCATTCGGAGCGGCAGCGGAGCCTGGCAACGATATTTTCGGATGCACTATTATGTGTTGAATATATTGGGATGTTTATGCTGAACACAAACCCCCTCGTATGTGATGAACACCGCTCAACAAATTTAGGAATTGTCATGATACGCACATGCTCAACATATACAAGCCCGAACATATGAAATACATATGTTCAGCGGCTGGGCGTGTATCAACTGCGCGCCAACTGTGCCGCGAGGCTGAAACTCGAAAGATGGATACAGCCATACGAGTTCACGATGACTACCAGACTAGGATTCAGAATACAGCAACATAATTAGTTCTGAGTTTTTCGATGAAGGATGAAGGAATGTGAGCTGAGGTGAGGTGACAAGTCCGGACGGCCGGCAGAGGAAGTATCTGCAAATCAATAGGTACACACACACACACATGTGCATCCGTGAATTTGATAGTTTTGTCTCTATCTTGCGCACCAGATATTCTTCTGTATAGAGCTATGAAAACTTGAAGTAGGGGTATATGTATGCAATGTAAATATACAGAATATATGCTATAAAGGATGAACAGAGGAACAATTGTCTATGGATGCGTTTTGGAAGACGATCAAGTAGCCTGGTTGGGACAGCAGCACCTCTTCAAGAAAAGAGGTGTAACACAGAGTTAAAAATCTCGGACCGAAGAGGAATATATACCCATGACTAGTTACATATAACTGTCTCTGGGTCTTGTACCACGAGACTTCGCTTCGAGGGCTTTCGTCTGGGCCCAGGTCTGGTATCCTCCGTAGTAGGTCGCTTGTTCGTCAAGCTCCTCAACAGGCTCGTGCTGCGAGACGTGATGAGGTCTGCTCGACTGCCCTTGCCGCGAGTTCCCGCGACTGTGTCGCCGTCGATGCGTTTGTTGCACAGACTCGACAATTGGGGACTGTGATGGCCCGTCCAGTATATCTTGAGTGAGGTGGCCCAAGCTGGACTGACTGCGGGTTTCGACTTCTTTGCTCGGGACATTGGGTCGTGTCGAGAAGGGAATTATTATCGTGTTCTTGAGGTTTGCGCCGTTTTGTTTCCGCCAATGCCTGTAGAACAGGACTGCCGCAACAACGCTCAGAAGAAAAAACAGTGAGCCTAGTACTCCACCCACAATACCGCCGACGTTGGGTCCTGATTTGTTTGATGAAAGAAAGACTGCGTTCGTGCTCGGTGTAGCGGTGAGGACAGGGGCGGAAGTTGATGATGATCCGTTCTGTATGAGAAGATAGCCCAGGGTCAAAGGTGTGGATGTTTTGTCGCTTTGAAAGGTGACCGTAATATCATGTCGCCCATAGGGAAGGGTGGTTGTCTCGAATTCCATGACGTTGTATAATGTAACTTGAGATGGGTTTCGGAGTCCTTGAAGGGCAAAAGAGTTTTCTACCCCACCGTCAATGGAATACGCTGCCAGGGATGGTCCATGGGGTAATTCCGTTGGTATAACGCTGTACCATTGGAGACCAACGCCTGAAGCGGAATATCATTAGTTCAAGTAATAGCAAGGGAAGATCATTCCTACCAGTGAAAGACAACGAAACTTGTGAACCTTTGACGGACGTCATGTTAGCAATAGCGCCCAAAGGTCCCCAATTAGAGTCGTACTGAATTTCGCGGTCGGTGTGATCGACAAAGATGAGGGCGTTTTCCAGAGGAACATTGGTAGACGAAATGTATCGTAGGTAGTCGAACCAGAACGTACGGCCACGGCTATTCGCATTTACTGTGAGGACATGAGATTTGTCGGTAAGGCCATCTGCTGAACATAGCACCCAGTTGTTTTCCACGAATTGAAAGGGGTTCATTGAGCCTATACTGACATTGTCGATGAAGCACTCCCAACTAGGATCTATGTGCCCCGTTGAATTCGACTGATCAGTCGTTCCATACACAGCAATTTGTGTTCCTATTCAGTCAATTAAGTAGGTGATCAACGTCATGGCATCAGAAATGGGGTCGGCGCACGATTGAACATTTGAGAACTCACCGGAGAATTCGAACTGAAGGCTCCCGGTACCGTTCGTGCCATGGAGAGTGGACTTGAGAGTTGCCCCAAAGTTTCCCCAGCTATCTTGATTGCCAGTATTGTCCACGAAAAAGGCGCTGGAATAGATGATGGCAGGATCACTATCGTCCACCACGATTTGACGAGGGGTTGAGCTCGACATCTTGAGGCCCGATGGGCTCTACTCGCCCCAAAATATACTCGGAGTGAGAGCCGGAGGAATAAAATGGTTCAGGTTATAAATCAATTATAAATTATAACACTTGCTTGAACCTGAATGTTTTGATGATGACAAGAACCGGCACTGATACTAGTGTTGTCCCCGAGGCGAGGCGAGGCGAGGCGAGGTGACAGTTCGAACCAACTCGAAATTGTCGAGTTGATTCGAGGTGTACCTCGTGTCACCTCGCGAGGTGTTGGCGAGGTCGGGCATAACGGGGTAGATTTCATCCGACCAATGGGGGACTGATATCAATAGCGTGTGAGATTAAGATGTACTGTAGATAACAATGTCGTATACTCTATAAGAATTAAGTATAGAGGGTTCAAGCTTCAAGTAATAAGATGAAAGGGAATTAACTAGATTCACTTGAGTTCTGAATCAACTGCTTGAGCCCTCAAAATTTCCCGCTGCCATCAGCTCATCGACAGCCGCTTCTGTGAGTTGACCAGAAATCGCATAATCGACTTCTTTGGCGGGTTCTTCCACGAAACACAGCCGTTCGGATCGACAGGAAATTTTGAGAGCTTGAAGTACCTCGAGGAGTGAGCGAGATATGCAATTACAGCGTAATGTGCACGTCTCTTTGCTTGACGAAAAGATATGTTCACACGGCACCGAAGACGCTAGAGATCCATCGCAACACAAAATATAAATGGATATTCGTACTTGTTTGTCTGTAACAAGAAATAAAAAATAAGTAAGGGAGAAATGAAAGGGATGAGCTATAATTCACCGCCCCAAACTGGTGAATATTGACCATCCATGTGTTTTCAAACGAGGTAATAATTCCTGCTGCCTCATCGACACAACTCTCTCCTCACGTGCTCCATCTTCAGCAAGTTCTCGCGATTTTCGAGAAGCGAGATCCTCTGCTGTCTCTTGAAGAATTTGGACAGACGGCGCGAGAGCGGATTGGCCTTACAGTGAGCTCGTCGGAGGTTGTGTGAGAGTTGAGTGCCTGCAAATGATTATTACCAGCGCCAATTTAAAAAATACAAGATAGTTGATTATGTCGTGTTCTGTCTATAACAACAACAGGGCACGTCAATGAGAGAAATAGCAATAAATTTAACTTACAATTGCAAGGAGCGCATTTATTGTCTTTTATACATTTTTGAAGACCTCCTATGAAACATACATTGTATAACAAGTTTTAGGACACTTAAACGTCAAATATATATTAAAGTGCTACTATATATTTTATTTACTACACTATCTATGCTCAAATTGGAGGGGGAGAGCAAGGAGGACGGGAGCGCGACCCTTTAGCGCTCAGAGATGCGCGCGGGCGCGGACGCCGGTGCACCACGTGCTTAATTTGATGCACCTCGATGCACCTCGTGGGAACCTCGACGAGGTGAACTCGAACCACCTCGTTACCGACGAGGTGATCCGAAGTGACCTGATTTCGAGGCGAGGCGAGTTTCACCTCGAGGTCACCTCGCCTCGAGGACAACACTAACTGATACCGAAAGGCGGTGAAGTTGCAGTTCATCAAATTTAGTTCCACGAACTTTGACCACAAAGTCAGCATAGCAACGCACCGGAAAGGACTTCAGGTCAAATTCTCATCACCGATGTGATTGAGCGTATGCATGAGCGCCTAATTCTTTGCTCAAAAAATCAATTTGTTCATGAATATTTGAATCCTGCTGTAAAAAATCTTGCAGAACACTGGAGAGCATATAGCTGTTGAAGGGTGGCTTTGACGTCCTTGAAAAGACGTACGGTTTAATGCTGACCTTTGAACAAAACTGAGCCGAATCAACCTGCATGACGACTGGATTTCACCCAAGGCTATACGCGAAGTACTGGGTGCGAATGTGCTTGCAGGTCCATCCTCGATGATCATCAAGCTTTTGGCGACCAAGGATATTGATGAAACGTTCAATATTTATATCCTGGTGTGTAGGCGGCAACGTGAATTAAATCTGCAAGTGCGGGAGAGTTACATAGATCACAAAAATACGCACGCTCGTCAAGCGCTCTGAGCCTGATGCAACTTGCCTTCACCTATCGATACAGTGATCATCGTCGGAAAACCGAGACTACCAATACTTACAGTATATATGCAACGTATTCAAATTTGCAAGCTCCAGGTTAATTATAAAATTCATACAGAGACGAGGGGATTTTTAACTGTCTGCCCGGCCGAGTTTGTCCAGAGATCTAGGGCCCTGTTCAAACCACTCTTCTCTCGAGATCCAGAAATCCTCGCGATTCTTCATGATATCAGCCAAAACAGCACCTCCGAGGAACACCATGTGCTTTCGACGAGGAGGATCTTCAATCTTGATCTTGAATTTCTGTAAATTGACGTTGCGCAATTAGTAAAGACACGATAGAGTAGTAGCAGTAAGCAAGGGAGAAAGACATACGTTCAGCCGCGAAGGATCACCGTTCAATACTCGCCATAAGTAGAGTTGCTTCATCTCTTTCTCAAGACGGCTGGGCAATCCAGGGTACATACTTGAACCTCCTGAGAGGACAATATGCTTGTATAGATCGGATCGAATATCGACTGCAGCTGCTTGGATTGTTTGGAATAGCATTTCTAGGGTCGATGATTATGATCAGTAGGGAAAATACTCGGTTTTTTTATGATAGATATGGAAATCACCTGCGACACCTGGTTGCTCAACATCGACGAGATGAGGCTGGAACATGCATTCGGGCGCTTCATAACGCTCGGAGCCAACTTTGATAGTGCGACCATCGGGAAGCTAGTAGGGTGATTGGGTGTCAGATTGTTCAGTCAGCCTAGATTGCTCTATTGATACTGACTGTATAGCTTTCCACCAACACTGTCGTTTCTTCTGCAAGTTTTTTGTCCAATTCTAGGTCGTAACTGTTCAAAGCAATTGAAATGTAGGCTTGTAAATGTTATGGCGTTGATATATGTCCTTACCTGACGTAGCATAGCTTTTCCTTGATCTCTCGTACAGTCTCGAAATCGGCGGTTCGGTTGAATGCATATCCACGCATTAGAAGCAATTTGATTAGATATCTAGTCACATCTCGTCCTGCGATATCCAGTCGGCGCGTTAGATGGGGAAGGGCGAATCCATCATATACCGGAACGATATGGGTTACACCGTCGCCTGAGTCGACTACCACACCAGTTGTGAGACCTATAGATACAGCAGTTATGAGCCGCGGCGTATAACTATGAGAAACCTGAGACGCACCTTGGGCATATAGTGTTAATACTGCCTGGATAGCCACATAGACTCCCTGGAATCCATAGTCCTCGAACATCACTTGGCACATCCTCTGCCTATTGACCTTAGGGTTCATCGGAGGTTCCGTCAGGAGAACTTTCTTTCCGCGTGGATCAATCTTTAGTTTCTCATCAAACGTATAATCCCACAAATGTTTCATATCCTCCCAGTTCTTCACGATACCATGCTCCATCGGTTGAGTAATTTGGAGGTAGTTTCGATTCTCGGCTGCCTCGTCGCCGACCATGATGTCCTTGATGGTGGCAGACCCTACGCGTTCCTCCGCTCGAAGGATAGGGCGTCCTACAATAGAAGGAAAGACTGTGCATCCTAAGTGTAAGATTTGTGATCTCTGTGTTGGTCGGAGTGTGCGCACCATGTTCGGGGAAGTTGGAGCCTGCGTATCCGACTTTCACGAACTGCGCGTTGGCGCAACATGGGACACGTTAGATGAAGCAGAGCGGCGAGACGGGGAAGCCTAAGAACTCACTCCTGTGCCATTATCTACTACCAGAGGGAGTTCCGAGTCCATCCTTGAGGAAGTATAGTACTGAAGAGAGTGGGGAAGCTGCGAAGGTAGACTCGCAGCTTCACTGGCACTCGCAGCTTCCCCTGTGATCGTGTTTATCGAGCTTTGTCTAACTTTTCCTTATCGGGCATCCATTTCAATACGCGCCCACAATTCAGAATATCGAAGAAACTGAGGCATCTAGAGTAATTCAGAAAGTACAAAGATCAGCAATGTATGAAGCCATGTATTTTCAAAAGACCGTTCATAAGGGCTTTTTACCTCAAACGAGGAAAGCAGATGTGTAGCATATTTATTCATTGCACAGGGTCCCATCGAAGAGAGGCAAATAGACGGTCGTGTACAAAGCAAAAAAATTGGGCTTAATCGAACAAAATCACGTAATTGACGAAATATCGGAAGAGCATAGTAAATTCGGATGGAGATCTGGGAGTCAGATAGCTAGAAGTCAGTTTGTCGTAGTTGACCCAAGTTGGATCATTAGAATCGGATTGCCAACATTTCACGAAATATTGCTGGAAAACTTGTCTTACGCAGGCGGCAGATCCTCATTCCGGAGTTGGCGAAACGAAGGCGTGGAAGTGTCTTCCCCGATGGACGGGGACAAAGTATTCCCGGAAGCTGATGTTTTCAATGCTGAAGCGGGAGCGGGACGTTAGTCAGACATCACGTACACTTGCCTCAATTATACATACGACGGGTTATCAGGGATAAGGTCCAGCTTCCGAAATATGGTACCCAATATCAAGTACAGTTCGCACCAAGCCAGGCTGAATTGCTCGGTAAGAAATGAGTAGAACAAATAAAGCAGAGAATAACCCACTTGATACCCAGGCAGCTGCGTGGTCCTTTAGAAAACGCGACAAGATACTTTTCAAGCTCTGCAGACTCCTCCTTCAACCATCTATCAGGCTGGAATGCCAGAGGATCTGGAAATATGTCTGCATTTTTATGTAAAATAGTTGCGCCCATGGACACAACAGTCTGAATCAAACTGTCAGCTGAACGAAGGATAACAGAATTACAGGGGGGGCAATGAAATGCTCACCCCAGCAGGAACAATAAAGCCAGATATCTCAGTATCGGTCGGCCCAACGATACGAGGAAGGGGTGTCACGACACCATGCGCCATCCTCAACGACTCTTTAATTACCGCAGTCTGCGTAATATTGAGATGAAAATCGGTGCCGTAGACAATATAGAAAGGCGACTCACCAAGTACGGGAGTTTCTCCAGGGTCTCGCAACCAACAGGTACGTCCTTCTCCGGCCACGCTTCCTTCAAAACATGGAAGAGTTTCTGATGAATATCCCTATTGCTTAGAATATGGTATGCAGCGACTGTGCAGGTGTTTCCGACCGTATCGCTGCCGGCGAAGCGCATGTAGAGACCCTCGTCCAGAAGCCACTCACGAGTTACGGGAGGAACACGCAAGTTGTCAGGTTGAGGAGTTAAGAAGTGATGATAGATAGTCTCGTGGTCGGCGTTCTGGAGCGAGGATGGATCTTTCATGATGTCGTCGATCTGTTTACCCATTTGTTTGCGTTGCTGGAGAATGCCGACGGTGCTGGGTTTTAAGACTGACGCGAGGCATTCGGGGACACCCAAAAGCAAGGTCTTTATCAGAGGAAGATGCTTGAAGATCCATATCATGGGGAGCGTTTGGTCAATAGCGGCGAGAATTTCATTTTCGAAGTTTTTATAATCCAGAGCGTTCGACGCTTTCCCAAAGCAATACGACGTGATCACTTCGAGGCTCGTTGAACGGAAAGCGAGATCCAGGTTGGCTGGTTTCTTGGTGTTATGATATTCCAACAGTCGAGAAACTAAGAGGTCGATCTGCGGCGGACGCGCTTCAGGAATCAGACAATGATGGGGAAAAATAGAACTCACTTTTCCTTGGATGGTCTGCTCCAGGTTGAGGATGGCTCGTCTCGAAAAGAAAGGCCCGATTAAATTTCGTCGTTGCATCACTTCATGATGATCAAACATGGCGAAGACGGATAGATCGGTAGCGAAGCAGGAGTACATGTCGGGCTGCTTGGTATGTCGAGTCCCCATACCATAGATATCGTTGTAGGCTCGCGGGTCGCTAAAGTGGAGCTAGTGGCGTAGTCAACATCTGTTGTTTTAGTCAAAAATGAAGCCCCACCTCGTTAGGTGATATCCTGACGACCGATCCTAAGATTGCACGATCATTTAGTCCAAAACTCTTAATTAAACGACGAACTTGCCATAGCGTTGGTGAAGGGATTCAATGTGTTCAGCCCAGCCACCATCCTTAATGATATCGTAATAAGCCTTGTACCATGATGTCGAAGCGGCGAGAAGAGGACCCGGATACTTAGACAAAGGGTGTCGAGAGAGTCGGCTGAAGGCAGTAGCAACAACGGTGACGAGAAGGCATAGGGCTGCAATTGCAACAAGAAACTGGTTAGAAATCATGTCGCACTAGAGGGGAGGAAACCTTTCGGATAGATCAAGACAGATTTTTCTGTGTAATATATGGGCTTTGTGGTGACAGTTACGCAGATAGCACCTTATGTTTTGGAGAACCCAAGCAACACAAGGTGAGCATCGATTTCCGCCCGGCGCCCATCCAAGTCCTATTTCAGCGAAGAAGTGCATAGGTTTTTACGGATATCAAATCTTCCAAGAGATTTTCACCACCGACCCGAATCACAGGACGACGAAAAATAGGCGGAAATCGCCTGAACGACCTCTACGGCACGAATCTCAAGATACGAGCACACATGCACACATCCCGTACACCAGTTAGGGTCTTCAAGTTTGCTGAATTCGGCCAGGGAATTCGCATTCTGCCCTGCAATTGTGCCTCCTGGTCCCGAGAGTCCACGTCCGCCGGATTTGTCCTAACACCTAGCGGTCTAGAGACGATAGACGCAGTTTGATTCGCAGTTGATAGTCGCCGGCACAGCATGCACTTTCTCTCCATAACAGCCTAGGTCAGAGTTGGAGGCCCGTTTGCGAGGTAAAGTTCGAAGACAATGATTGGATTCGACAGGCTGCTTACGTGCTTCAAAATTGATGTGTATACCAACGATAAATAAAGGGCAACAACCTTCGGCGTCTCGGCGAACCAGAACTGAAAGGACCCCTTATCCAAGAATTATTCACATACATACACGTTCAGTATGTTAATTGCCTTCGTGCATGGTCACATACCCTTTTGGATATCTCAGAGGTGAAGGCAAGCGTCGAGGTGCCCCTCATGTTTTGCAAACTGCACACATGTAACGCAAAGTAGGATCTAGTGCTAGGGTTGCGATGATAATACTTTCCATGTTGCACGGAATCTGGAAAAAGCGACATGATCGATAATCTAATCTCGCTTAGACGCCTCGTTTTTTGAAGCGCGGAATGATAATCGACGCAGGTGGTAGAAGATAGTCCACGCCAGTCTGTGTGTACAGCCATTATCTACCGGCTAACCACTGAAAGCAATTGAGATCAGGGAAGACTGGCACTTCATGTCGACTGGAAATGTGCGATATTAATTTGGCGTGGAGTAGTGGTACCTTCAGGGAGTCCCGGGATGATTCAATGCATGTGTCAGTCCCCACACGATAACAATCTCATGAATCCAAGTGCAGAAACAAGGTCCCCAAATTTTGACCACTTACTAAATAATATGCAAGCCCCACACCAGCCGCTATAGGAATTTTTCTCTGTTGCTACCAGTAGCACAGATGAATTTTCTTGTGAATTTCTTTGCATTTTGTTACGACACGTAGAAGAGTTGGCAGTGGATCGACATCCGTATCGCGAACAGTCAATGTAATAAACTCCATGGAACTGTCAATAATCTTTGGGTTTGTCCTCAATGCGAGACTGGTAGAACTCCGGATAGACGTGTGCCATTGACAACAAAAACTAATCGGTTGCGTCTTCCATTTTTAATCCAAAGGATTTTGAACACCATTTCCTGGACCTTGCAGTAATAATCGCTTCATCACTATCTTATCAATCCTCAGTGGATCGCGGCAGATAGCCTTAAAAAACAAATCTTGCTAAGACTCTTTTGTTTGTGGGCTGAATACATTCCATTTTTGCCCTCGGAATTTAGAAAGCGAACTGTGGGCGTGAATGATTCTATAGCACAGTTCAAAGCTGCAAGTCATCCATACCATCTGAATGAAGAAAATCACGATGCTTATCAGACTCTCCGTTATCTTCCCCATATTTCTGGAGGGAAATCCCTTTACAAGCTAGACTCAATGTTTAAGGTCGCCGTTACTTAGGTTTTCCGGGGAGGAGATTAGGCTAATTATCAAGTCCACACCGTATTCCGTTACCACTCGAACTTCAGGCCAAAAAAGGGGGTTTAATAGTTCAAAGACGCCGTAGTCCCCATTGAATGAGTAAGTAAGTCCAGAACCTTAATGCAAACTCAACGCCTTTTTCCAAATGTGACGTGTTGAAGGAAACTCCTGTCAGTACATACTTGAAGTGATCCAGGAATACCATCACGGTGTTGGGTCTTTCACTTGGCATCCCTTTCTCCGCCGTGATAATCTGGAGCTAAAAATCAACGATTCAACCCATACAAAAGAGCTTCCCAAATAACATGACATAGATAAGACATCTACCATGAGCGCTTAAGGGAAGAATAAACCAGCGCAGCTACAGTGCAGCGCTGTTCGAGCGGAGATAATGTGTATAAAGAGTAGTATCAAACGTTCATGGAATTTAGAAGCCGTATTGTTATTGATATGATGGAACCCAAGAGGGCTTAAGTTGAAACTTGTGCTAAGAAAGATCTATTACGATCAAGTTGAACGTTTGAACTTGGGTAAACTGGAGAATTTGCGAATGAATACGCAGAACGGGGATTTGAAGGCAAACAATTGTGCATGAGACTTGCGTACCCCCCAGAGCCCACAATGGCGCCACAGCCGAATAAGCGCTGGATCATGATGATGATGATGATCGACTCGCGCGTCAGCGGCGCGCTCCCGCGCATTGTGCGTATGTAATACAATGCATCTGTGGGAAATTTGATGGGGTCCCTGAATGTGTCGGTGAGCTGCGCTCTGGGCAGTGGGGTTGTCGTCCACCACCACCGTCCCGCACTCCTTTTTTCTTTCTTTCTATCGCGCCTGGGATACTCACCTTTAGCCTCTCACGACTTATTCACGATATCCGCTCTCATACCCGTAGAGTGGCCCCCAGAATCCATTCCCACATGCTATGGCCCAAGCACTATTTGACGAACATCCTCTCGAGGAATACCTGCGAGGTCTGTCAATTTATGCAATACAACGCACGGGGTTGTCTTACACAGATTCTTTACAGAGTCCGGCGAATCGCCTATGCTAATACCCGGTATCTCTTCCGAGCTGGAACAGGAACTTGACCCACACTACGGCTTATTCGATGACATGGAGTCAGACGAACTTCCAGCGGATTGGTGCCCTCCAATATTTCTCGAGTTTCTTGAGGTGAGACTTCTCAAATCATGGCTTTTGCTTGGAATCTTTCCAGTATATCCTGCGGCCTCCAGGGGTATATCGCTAATGCGCAATTTTGTTCTCAGCTTTTTCAATCTGCAGTCGCTCTATCTAAATCAAAAGGTTCCTCAAGTTCTTTTGTCGAGCGTTTCAAGTACAATGTGATATCATCATCATTGCTTGAACTATCTCTTCCGACTCCCCGGTCTGAACGAATCCATCGCCGAATATCTATTCCTGGCAACTTGGGACACAGTAGAGCATCTAGCATTGAGCTTGATCATCCAGTTTTGCCCTCTTCCTCTTCTTTATCATCAGAACCGTCATATGGTCCAATATCCCTCGCCGCTCTCTTGACTACAATATTTTTTAGCATTGAATACCCCTCTCTCGCCTTCATTTCTCTGATGGCGACCTTATTTTTTCTGTACACTGTTATTTCTACGACCGACACGTCCAAGCACGACATGACCTCTGTGAGTTATGCTTTATGACCTTTTCGGCGGACAATAATTAAATTTTTTAGTCTCTCAATGCACTCGACGATCTGATATCCGCGAATGACACATGGGACTCCGTTGTTCAAGACGCCATGACTTTCCTGGCCAACGAAGATAACAAGTATGTGTTCTTGTTTTCTTCCAGCTGAAGTGTATTCTCAGTTGCTTCGTGTAGCCGTCTTCACAGCTCTACAGGTGCATCCTCGCCATCTCCCATCCGCGTAGCCCTCCACTCTTGTCTACAGATGACACACACGCAATGTGACAATATTCGCCATCTTTTCTCTGCCCTGACTTCCCCAACACATTTGTCGCAACTTTCAGAAATGTATGCTCCACCATCTCCCGCCCATTCCGTCTTCGATACAAGCCCTAAACGGCTGTCTATGTCTATGTCCAATTCATCACTACGTTCCCCTTCACAATCTATTTCGCAGCCCGTCACTCCTCTAAATAAGCGATCGACTTGGAATGGCTCATATTCTAGCATCGCATTTTCTGGAAGTCCAACAATGTCGATCTACAGAAGAAGAAAACGGCGCCAGGCCAACATTTCCGATGTTTTTCAAGCTGGCATTAGTAGCGCACCGTCAAGTCCATTTGTCAATACATCGGCGCCAGCGCGAATTGAAGAACCTGACGATTCAGCCCTCGACGAGCTTGACAGTGGCACGACAGATCAATTTTCAGCACTGCCCTCCCATTTTGGCGCCGCTGCGTTGGATCTCCAGCGCAAGCGAAGAAATGGTGGTCTGGAAGCTTTCCGAACGCCTCCTCCGAATTATATTTCCCAAGATCTTCGCAGCCCTCCGAGTGCTCGGAGCAGTATATTTGCTTCCGCCTCCAAATTCACTAATGTTCAACCTTCAAGGCACCCCCTGTCATATTCATCGCTAAACAATGCTCTACAAGGCACACTAGCGGCAAAAAGATATGCATGCTCACATTTGCTTGCATTGCGATTTTTTGATGAAGATGATGAAGGATATTGGGAGGATGTTCGAAGCGTCATGGGCTTATTGAGCAGCGCGCTCATCGATAGCTTCTCTGGGCTGGGAGAAGCTCTCATCGAGGCTGAGCAACAGACAATGCGAGATTCAAATCCTACTCCTGTGACGGATGATTTCCAACCATCGCAGCACGATTTGGACACTGCAATGCACGCGGACACAGATGCAGGCGAAGACAACTCTCCCAAATGGCAGAAATCTGCCAATAGGGTATCATTCGCGCCTATGCCAAACAACATCAGTCGCTTCGCTGCACATATTGCGGCCATTTCATCTGCGTTAGAGGATGCAAGAGAGCACCTTGACCAATGTGTTTCTGCTCTGAAGGAAGACCCTTCATCTGACTCTTCTCCTTCGAAGAGGCTACGACACTCAAGGTCAGCATCCAAGATGTCGCCGGCGAATCTGGATGTTGAAGACTCGCAAGCACTCCAAGCTTACGAGCGCCTACGACGCGAACTTGGCTTAGCCTTGAGGGAATGTGAACGCGGCAGGGGTAAGCTGCTGGATATAATCAATCCACCTATGATACCCAGTGATGAAGAAGAGGAATTCGACGACCTCCCAAGCCTTGGGCACGACGCGAGCGATGACTCCGATAAAGCAGATCCCTCATCACCTTTCGACGACGAAGCAGAGGCAGCAGCACTCGCAGCAGCCAACGGCTTCCGGCCTTCCGTTGCCAATACAGAAGGGGGTGACGGTGACAGCTCCTTGATGGACGATGCCACTCCGCACCTCTTACTAGCGACATCGACTCAGCATCTTCCCCTTCCTGGGATTGAAGAAGTGTTTGAAGCGGACACAGGCGCAAAGGCAGCCTTTTCTCGAGAACGCTCGAGACTGTCACGAGAGGAGCGCATTAAGATTGCTAAAGCCCGAAGAGAAAGCGGAATGGGGTTGAGCCTCGGTCTCGGGACACCGATCGGTTCCATAGACGAGTTGCCCATGGGCAGCGGAGGCTGCGTGGAGAAGTGGGGACCTGGGGGAGAGGTCGTGCAAGAGCTAAAAGACGTGATTTGGAAGGTTGGCGAGCGGAGGCGCAAAATGATCGGCGCCCCGCCAAGCAGTCAGGTCGATGCACCTTCGGAGGTGCCTTCAGAGCCGACGCAGTTGGTTGATAGATTGGAGAGCCTGTAGCCTGAGCTTCTCCTCTCGTTCGGGTCCTGCCCATCTTTTTTATACTTTTTTATGGAAGAATTCATCAGTGTTTTCGCCTCATTTTATACCACATCAGCGATCTAGCTAGCTTCACTTTGTTATCGCTATGTACATACCCAAAACACCTACGCTCTTTTTAGTAGAAAAGTTTCTCGCTCGTCCGAGTAAGCTGCATTCCTGAGCCTGTCTTTACTATACATACTAAGTACTCTATTATTTATATTTAATGTTCTTGTGTAATTTCTATTGAATGAATATCATTCTTTCATAGACTCAAAAGTAGTCTGTGGTCCTGAGCGCTCTCAGTTCATGAGGCTGGAGGAGGCTGGCTGCTCGATGGTGGTCGAAACACGCTGTGACACACGCGTTTTTCGGCACGTGGCGTTACCAAGCGAAAGCAAACACCGCGTGTCGAGCGCGTCGTGGAGTCGCTGTGGTATTACTATTAGTAATTGTTCGTTGAGCCTTTAAGGTCCGCCACCTACCGCAACTGCGCCCAAATTTCCAGCTGGTCTGTATCGATGCCTGCCGCCGCCCACTGTGCTATCTGCTTGAATCACTTCCCTATCGACGGAGACAAACCAGAGTTTCTCATATTCCCCTGTGGTGAGTCCTGTATTGAAGCGATGCTCAACATTTGGCGAACACATTAAAAGCATCGAAATTCGGGACGTCTCCCAGGTCATGGCTTCTGCTCTAGATGTACAGATCAACTATTTACCCAGCTTCAACAACAACCTAACGGCAGGCCGAAGCGTCCAACATGTCCAACCTGCCGAAAGGACATACGCAAGGATGATGGCCACCCCATATACCTGGAACTCGTGGACACTAAGGCCGTCTTTGCTAGGACAGTAGTCGAAGGGCTGGACCAGATGGGTCCTAGTACGCCTTTAGGGAGTGTGAAAAAGGCAAGCCTCAAATTGGAGAGAGCTATCGGGTCGGCTCCTGAGGATTCTAATACATCGGTACGTCCTGAATATTCATGCATCCTAATGGATGTTATTAATCTTCTACTCCAATTTCCACAGACGGCAATCATGAGGGCTCTTGCGGACTTTAACACTCGTATTATTCCTTGTTTCGAAATGGCAGAAAAACATAGGCGGGAGATCCACAAACTAAAAGAAGATCTACAATCATCTCTGAACGATAAACAAATCTTGGAATCTCGACTAATAGAAACCGAAGTTCTGAAGAGAGAAAATGCTCGTCTCAACCATACCATAACCAAAACGAAAGCTGAGAGAGAACAAGCAATCCAGCTAGCCGAAAAAGCGAAAGACGAGATGGAAAATGCCTTCGGCAGGGCAGAGCGCTGGAAAACGAAGGCAGACGAAATCGAAGTCGAAAATAACAATTTCAGAAAAACAATTGAGAGGCACCTCAATAAAGTGAGCGAGCTTCTTACATTCAATTCAGCAATTACTAATTCAAAACTTTGACAGGCGCGGGCCCAAAAAGCCAAATATGAGGAAGTTGTCAAGGAGCGTAATGCTCTCAGAGAACGATGGCATGCGAAGGAGAGCCAAGATATATCGGATTCTATGCATGTGAGTTCCCAACTGTTTCAGCAAGCCGCATACCAAACCTTCACGAATCCTGCACACTCGCAACAGGAATACGAAGGCGATTACTCGAGCCATGAGACCTCCAGAATCCACAGCATCCAACAGACCATAAGATCATCTCCATCACGATCCAGTCGACGAACATACCCAGGAGATGACGACATTCAACTCGACTGCGAAGGCATACCACCGTCAACATTCAATTCAGACTGGCAACTCACAACAATCAATCGAACCAGTCAGAAAAAACGTGCAGCACCTGGCGTAGCGGAAGGAAGCCATCGACGTGTGCCTAATACCGTTGCTATCAGCCTGGACAACAGAGGCCATCCCACTAGGCCTGTACAATTGGGACCAAGGACCAACTTCCAGGTCAGACGCTGAGTTGGACTGTACCTATTAGCACTTCGGCCGTTTATATCACATGTACTTGTACCGATAATCACATTTTGGAAGGGCAGCACCCGCAAAGCGCGACTGGACTTTTTTTGTGAAGCATGATGATCGAGCAAGTACTGAAGACAATCAGTTCAGAAAGACTCAATGAGGGCGATCACTCCTGATATCTTTTCTCAGTGAAAGAATTCAAGCGCATACGTAGACATGCCATAGGAGGAAGGTAGCATAGATAGCATGAAGGACGAGACGAATGAAATGTGGGTGATGCGTTTATTTCTAAACCATAACAGTTAGTTATACATGACCAAATTACGATACCAATGATACGCACAAGGATAATACCATCGAAGCGTTGCTTGAACCATGCCATAGTATCCTCCTTCTTGATGCGGTGCGAGAAACCAATTCTCGCCTTCGCCTGCCTCCGCCTCGCCACTCGTGCACCAGGGCGACCCATCACGACGTAGAAGTCCATACCGAAGATACCGATACCGGGATCGTAACGGGCACCGAGATCGATGTGCTCCTGGATTCCGAAACCGAAGTTGCCGGTCTCTGAGAAGTTCTTGCGCCTCAACTCGTACTCCTTCACTTTCAGGCCACGCTCCAAGATCTCCTCAGCCTTGGGTCCGCGGATGGTGACATGAACAGCGATCTTCTCATTACGACGGATACCGAATGTTCGGACGGTGTAGCGGGCTTTTGAGGTGACGGGAGTTTGACCAGTCAATTGCTCGAGAACTTTGGAGGCACGGGTCAAGCGATCTCCAGATTCACCGACGGAGATGTCTAGTAAATGGAATAAAACGCCTGGTCAAAGGTTCGCCCTCGTGGTGAAATGGGTTTGCAAAACTCACTGATCACGAGCTTCTCAATGCGAGGCTCCTTCATGACATTGGTAGGCGTCGTCTTTTGGTCGGCCTGCAAAGGTCATAAATTAGCACCGTCTGGGATGGTCATAACAGCCTGCTCACTGACCATTTTGTTGACAAATAGTGGTTGATCGCTGTTTCCTACCTTTGCTTAGTCGTCCTTGTTTGGGACGTCGGCACGGTGGTGGCTGAAACCTTATTTCTTGGTTCTGCATAGACACGGCATCTGACCGCAAATATTCGTTCTCCGCTCCGGCCTCCGACCTCCGAGGCCTTGTGTCCTTTTCAAATTTCGTCCGTCCCCGTCACTGCGTATTCCGACAATGCCAGATAGTGGCGCAAAGCAAAACTCTTGCTCGTTTTCGCATTTTCTGCATCCGGTTACCTGGCCCGTTTCCCCTTGGCATTCTGCGCACGCACCTGGCTCACTTCCGGCATAATTTACTCCGGCGATTCCACATAAAACCTAAACACAAATCCGCATAATTACTTTCCGTCTAATCCTTCTCGGAGCGAGGAACCATATCGTCTTTCATGTTGACTATTGATTGGCCCTGGCGCAAAAGAAGTGACTTGGCGTACTATCTCTATTTCAAGCAGTGCGGTTTACGACCGTGACAATGGCATGTTTTATCTTCCCCAGCAGCGTGTAACGAAGACCCTGGTATATCCGTGCTCGTCTATTGCATACCAGTGATGTGATGCACTTGCTTGTGCTCTACTCGGACCCTCCGACAGCTATTCTTCGTTGGTAAGCTTCCTGCTTGCCCATCCAGTCTTACAAAACCGTCGAAAGTGTCCTTATCACACCTTTACGCAGTTCTCGGCAGGCCGCATACCAAAGCTATAGTTAACTTTCTGAATTGTTTATCATGCGGTTATATTTTCGCTCTGAGGGTCGTCTGGCGTGTGGTTAAATCGGTTGCGTTTGAGCCTTTCAAAGCGTCAGTGTCCACTTTAGCATCGTGGAAAACTTGCATCGAAGTTAATTCAAATGACGCAGGAAAAGGGCAGGAAATACGTGTTCTTCCCTGCAAAAATGAAATGACAAATAACTCAGGAGAAGTGGTCGCTGAACGACTGAAACCAACGTGCTACATAGTGTGTGTGCACATATCGGTGTCGAAAGTCCTCCGCTCCCCTTTTCCCCGAAAGGACGCACTGACATTAGGATGCGCACTGCGTCATGTCGACATGCTGAGTGAAATGTCTTCAAATGGAGTGCCCCTGTCCTGCCAGAGTCGCAGGAGGACAAGTGGACGCCGTTGGGACGCAGAGGTGGGTGGGAGCACGCACAGCGCGCGCGTCCGACAACAATTTCCTGATCTGGAACGGGCCCAGTGCGGTCTTTGTGAGTCTCCGACGCACTCGACTCTCGACCACATATATGTATTCGGTCATTCCAACTGGTTTTCGCACTTCAGGCCTGATTGGCTAAATTTACACTCACGATCACTTGTTAAAATGCTTCAAAGCTCATAGCAAGTCCGGATGCAGCTCGACCGAGCGATGGTTCCCATTGATCTCGGCGGGGTCAAGACCTTATTACCCATACAGTTTCGGCGCCTCCTGTAGAGCGAACATATTTCACTCACCTAGATATGTTCCGGGTCTCCTAGAACGGACGCGTGTTCGACTCCGTTATCATTTAAGCAGCTGAGAACGTCTGCCTCCATCCTTTCCTTCCCAACCATTCACAAGCACCGGAATTCCTATTTTCCGGCTTATCGGAATATTGCACTACCCCGCTCCAGTATGGCTTGCTGTCGAATCTGCATCGACGATATGAAGAAACCAGTTTCTTTACCTTGTGGTAAGGGTCCCTCCTCGATTTTCCCCTAGCATCTCTGGGCTCAATACTACTATCGACTGCAGGGCATATGTTTTGTAGCGAATGCATCATTAAGACGGTGAAAAACGTCAAGACCTACACCCATTTACACCCGTGCCCAATATGCCGCTCGATGTATAATATTGGTGTGCAAAGGTCCTTGTCTATTGTTTTTCCAGAACACTCAGCCATAAATTTTCATAGCGCCCATCAATCTCGCCGTCGTGCCACCGAACCTCCGTCCATTCGTTACGCCAAGTATCCGCAGGGTGTACCTTGATATTCCTGATGCTACAGAGGAAGGATCATCAAAGGACGTAGCCCGTCCCACCGGACCCGGGCTGGCGTCGGAGTCCGAGCTGCAGCGCCTTCGCGCAGAGAATGAAGCGCTTCGTGCTAACTGCGGAATGTGGCGGAAACGTGCGGAGATGCATGGGACAGCGAACCTCGGCTTGATCAACTTCGCAAAGGTGGTGCGAGACCAAGCTGCCATTCTGGCTCGCGAACGAGATGACCTCCAAACAGAATGTCGTTCACTCAAACGCAGAATCGAAGATATCGAGTGAGTGCTCTTAGTGTTGGAATATAACGCGTGCTCAATCCTTTCGTCCATAGGATGGCCAAATACTCAGAGGCCGCATTAGCATCTCCTCTATTCAGTGCCTATGAAGACGACCATACTTCCAAGAAACTTGATTCGCATTCCCTTCTCTTTGCACCCGCTTTTAGATTCCCTTCCAATCCTCTGGCAGATACGGCGGACGATATCAAGCGCGAAAGAGAAGACAACTCGAAAACATTGACTGACCCAGCCTCTTCCAGTAGACCAATCAAGAGAAGGAAAGTCGCGGATTCCATACCTTCTCACCACAAGAAGCCCACAATCCAAAGTCTTATTTCTCCAACAGAATCAAGTTCTCTATCTCCTCTGATCGTCCCATGAACTTTTGTTGCTTTGCTTTTGGTTTATTATATTATTATACCATATTCTTCCCATTCTCTGCGGCTATTTAACTTTCTCGACCAGCATTTACATATGTACGATATCACTAGATCCATCACCACTTTGCGTACCTGTAGGACTACTTATGATGTATAACCTAAGGTTGTATGACCACCATTTCAAATTTACGACCATGTGTACTATCATCGTGGATTATCCAGACCTCACTAATTTTGGGAGAAATCTGCAAATACCCAACAAATACCCCGTGGAAATCTGTCTGACGCGCTTTGCACAAGACACCGTTGGCCCAGAAAATTCTGTGCACAGAATACTCTAGATCTATGGGTATGAAACCTCGGCAATACAAAGACGGTAATCCAGAGCCTGCTCCTGTACGTTGCTTTAATGTAACTGTCATCCGAGTCCATTAAAAGCTCTACCAGCGAATCCCTTTTTAAACCAAAGTCCAGTGCATTGCGTCAAAGGGCTCACGGTCTCTGCACCCTGGGAAAATTCATTTATTCACTGTAGAGCATCTATTTTTATACCTGCGAACATCAGAACGACCATATCTGGGTGGGCATGGGCGTGTACAAGCTGAAAGCATCGGGTCTTGTTATACTTCCTTGTCCGACCCGCAACTCAGTTGCGGGTCCATCTAGAGTCAGGCGAAGAGTCGCCCATGACCAGCGAGCGATGATACACCCCGTATCGGCGCCTCCTCCATTTGACAGCCCAGCGGCGGATGTAATCCTACGATCGTCCGACAAGGAGCCTACCGACTTCCGAGCCTTTAAATTACTGTTGTCTCTTTCCTCACCATTCTTCTCCGAGATATTCACACTCCCTCAACCCGCCGACCCAAACGCATCCATCTACTCTGATGAGTACGTAGAAGACCCGGACACACCAGTCATTCAGATGACAGAGGACAAGCACACACTCCAGCTATTACTTGGGCTGTGTCTTCCAATCAGCATGCACGAAACTCCGCGGTTCTCTTCTTTGCAGGAGGTCCAGAAGGTCCAAGAGGCTGCCTTCAAGTTCGAGATGGAGGGTATCCAGAAATATCTCCGAAAAGAGCTCGTTTCGCCCCGTTTCATCGAATCGCAGCCTTTAAGGGTCTTCACCATAGCCTATCACTACGGCTGGGATGCGGAAGCTAGAAAGGCTGCCCGATATACTCTCAGGCATCCCATGAACGTAGCGTTTGTCTCCGAGCTAGAATTCATTTCGGGGGCGACATTTTACAGATTGCAGGAGTATCATCGAATGTGTGGCGAAGTAGCCAGCTCGCGTGCGCTGCTCCAACCAGCACTCGCCGAAGAGCACGATATTTGGACATGGATTACTTGTAAACGATGTCCAGCTGCATGGGATGCAAGTGCCCCTAGTTATATCAATTATCCGCCAGCCCGAAAATGGTGGGTACAGTGGATTGAAGATATAGCGGAGGAGCTGCGGATTAAGCCTTGGGGCGAAACAGTCAAGAAATGGGACGCTCTCAAGAAAGCGCAGGCGCAGGCAGCTGCGTGCCCTAATTGCGGCAAGCGTGTTACTGAAGATTTGGAAGCCTTTTCACTGATGTTGGCGGTTGAGGTCGAGAGGGATATTTCGCTGGTTTGTTACACTCCTCCAACACGGCTGAGTCTCGGATATCCATTTGACGGTTCAATATATTTTTGCACAGGTTGAATTGAATCTTAACCTCGACGATTGGAGCTCGGCATCAACAATAGGATGATGATAAATGTTCTGATATATCTGCATATGTCCATGTACAATAATGTGTAGCGATCCTTTGAGAGCCTTGGAATTTAATATGGACTTGGCTTGGACTCGGGCGTCTGCCTTACGCTGCGCGCGTCGCATTGCATTGCGCATTGCCGCTGCGTGTGAACGGGTAGATTGATCTGCGGCACAGTTGTCTAACGCTGTCGTGACCCTTCAAAATGAACCAACTTTCTCCAACATACCAAACACCTTTGCCAATCAGCTAGTCCTATTTTTCCTGGTCGCCAACGGTACCACAAACTTTATGTAAATCAAGCCTTTTGGCGCATTGGGATACCATGGTATATTCTGAATTGTTATTCATTAAGACCGAACTCTACTGACGTCGACAAGTCCGTTGAAGAAGTTGGGGATTCATCGTTGCTCGAACAGCCTTACATCGACAACCTTCCTGACGAAATCCTTGGGTCTATATTTCTCTTCAATGCCTTGAAGTACCGCGATGGAGTAGGCGAACCTTACAGCCCTCAAATTACAATTCTGAGCACCATCCTCGTATGCAAGAGGTGGAATGTCGTTGTCATGAACTATCCTGTTATCTGGAGTCACCTTATCGATTACGAAAGGCAGGCGCCAGTTTGGATTAAAGAACTGTTACAACGGTCGATGCCATCTCCTTTGGACATCGGAGAAGGCTCGGTTTTCAAGCACATTCAACTTCGGAATCCACGCGCACAGCCAGTTCTTGAGTATATCTTCGAGCAAACACCACGGATTAGGATGCTTAGTCTTCAGATAAGGCTCGCGCCTTGGGACTACATCTGCAAGAATTTCTTGCAGCACCCAGCTCCGAATCTCGAATACCTCAACTTAATCACTTCTTGTCCTTTTCCCGACTGCCTTTACCCTGGCCGCTTCTTAGACGAAAATGCTCCCAACCTCCGAAGGCTACATTTACAACGATGTCTCATTGATTTCTCCTCAACAACTCTGTCCAATTTGACAGAACTCTCCGTTCTGGATATCCTGACACCTGGAATATTGTTGATGCGAGGCCCCGATCATCCATTGAAGATAGCACCGTCGCAAAGTGGTTAGAGATCATAGCGCAGATGCCAGCACTCAAGTATTTGACCTTGAGCAACGCTATTACACCTTTCGGGAAAGCCGATTCTCTTCTACCCACTATCCACCTTCCCAATCTTGTGTTTTTGACTGTCGGTGCTCGATTCCAAGACGGAGCCACTTTCCTCGACCATCTTTCTATTTCCGAGATGTGTGGTGTCCGATTGAGGTTCAGTTGCAACCGATCGAACCCAAGTCCGGACGGTGCAAGATTACTATCCTTCCTTGGAAATCAGCTCTCGCATTGGCCGCAGGATGTCACTGATCGCTATCTTCAAGCCAAGATCCTCAGTGGAGATCGCATTCACTTCGGAAACTCTAAACGTGTCGGATATATCTGGGATATGACCGAGGAGGCCGTCATAGAAGAGCATTCCAAGGTATCCAGGGATCCATTGGTGTGGCTGGTGCTTTCCCTTGACAATTCGGAAGATACAGTGGTATTCTTCAACCAGTTACTTGCATTGTATGGTTCTACCTACCTTACTATGACAACTCTCGATCTCTGGCTTGATGAAGAATTTGCGCATTCCCTGGCCAATTCAACCATCGCCCCACGCTTACGCCCTGCACTCAGTGCATTGCAATCATTCACCGCCATCAAAACCCTCAACCTGCTGGAGCGTTCGCCCTTGTACCTCCTTCCCCTCCTACAGTCTTTATCGCCCCCCAATAAACCCCTGCTTCCTGCACTTCGCTCTTTACGCTTGACACGCACAGATTTCGAAGACCGGGCGGCGTATTTCACCGTCATTGGCTTTTTAATCTGGCGTGCTCAGATTCCTAGCCCACTCATTGACTTACAGCTCATTGAGAGCAAGATTACTAAGGAGAATGAAGATTCACTGGCACGTGTTGGAGGTGTCAAGGTCGTTCGTCGGACCCTTGGATCAAGACTATTCGAGGATGTCTCTCCTAATACAGTCAATCCAACGCCAGGAATTTTTTAGGATGGCGAAGTTAATTTCATGGTCAATGATATCACTGGCGTCCAACTATTTGTGGGCTTCCCCAAGATTGTACCTGAATCGATACATGGTAGTGGACCTATCTTGACAATCATTTATTTTGCTTTATTGTACTGTTATCACTTTTTTGCTATTCTTTTAGTACCAATTTAAAGTTGTTATACTCTCACTGATATTCATACCAAATTTTGTTCTTCAAATGATATCCAGCGGTGTTCTCAATTTCCTGCCCTCATAGGTTCGAGGAATCCTTGATATTGGAAGGATCTATTACACTTCCAGTTCTTCGAGATCGAAGCTTAGCTTCTCAGCAAGAAATTTGAACAATAAGGTTTTGTTGGATAATAATTGGGGAAAATGTGTCCGAGAAAAATCCTTGAGGGCATCCTTCAATGTCCCTTCATCGTCGTCCCAATATTTAATGGTCAATGAGACTTCCTGCAGCTTCGGCCACCCAGATTGTGTCAGAACCGTGTCAAACCGGGCCCATTCATCTCCTCGCCCATCATTCACATCTTCGTCTGAATAATCCTCCCAGCCTGCGTGAAGGTTGATTCTGATGGTGATAGTCGCGATGACATTGATGTTCTTCATCTCCTCCAGCTCAGAGGGAAGACCTGCTAGAGGAACATCAATCCCAAATATGTTATCAAAACTAAAGGAAAGGGATGTGAGGGTGTTCATTGAGGGGCGCAACATTTTGAAAAGGGCCATCTGAGTGAAGTTTGAATCGCTGTCTGCAACTATCAAGAATGGAATGTCAGAATTGACACAAAGAAATGAAACAAACCAGATGCACATACCGGTCAGGTCTACGGTGGCACGAACGAGCTGTTTGCAGCGGCTGAATAAAGTTTGCGCTGTTCGAATATCTTCAGAATCATAGATCTCCACAGACAGATTACGGAGGCAATCAAAATCGATGAACGGTTTTCGGTCTGCACGCTGCGTTGCGCACATCTTCGCCACAGCAGAGTAGCTTTTTGGTCCGGCTGAAATAGTGGAAATCCGCAGCGATGAATCAGGCAGATTCGCTACTATGGTATTTTGAGAATTGAATGCAGCGAGTTCGTCAAATTCGAAGCGCTCTAAATTAACGCAGGGCATCAAGTCTGGAACAATAAAGTTCCTGATATTTCGAAGTTCCAGATGGGTGAGTGTTGGAAGATGCATGAGATGAAGCAGTGCAGGTCGAAGGCGGTTACGATTCCAGGAAAGTCGAGAGTGACCTTCCTCTTCCTCATCTTCATGCCAAATGGTGAGCTTTTTCAGGTAATGTATCTTTGTGAAGGTCGAATTGAGCGCTGGATTCCTGAAATCTTCAGGGGGTATGCAATATTCCAGATGTTGGATGTGATCGGCAATTTCTGGGGCGGCGGAGAGTAGTTGTTGAAGCATAGGAGCTGTAGTGGGCTGGTCATCCATGCCTTCGTGAAGGAGAGCAATCGAAGCATATATATGTTTTCTGCAGAGATGGAGGAATTCACGGCAGACTAGAGAACAATCATGGAGAGTTGGGTGACCCAGGCATGCTTCTTCATCACCAAGGATATCGATGATGTTGCAAAACAGTTCGAACGGGAGAACTGGGTCGGACATAACTGAGGTTTCAAAGAGAGGCGGGGCTATATTGATCAAGTTCCATTTAATTCGTGTGTTAGAATCTAACGGTGGTGTTGGCCGCCTACCTTCTTGGTCGTTGGGAAGCAGACTCAAAGCAGACTGCAAACAAATTGCCAACAAGGTGTATGATGGCGTGGGAGTATTTCTCGTGAATGTGTTCCTCTTCCTTTCGACGACTTTACCTTCCATCCGACAGCTGGGCGTTGTGTGCTACACTACTTCTTCGAGAGACGCGACGACTAGATTCCAACTGGTACCACTATAACTTGATTGCCTCATATCTATGGACAAGCTAATTATCGGCGCAGTTTCTTCAATTGACCTTTGACGGCGACATCTTTTTCCATCGATAAACCACATTTGTTGACTCCGCCCAACCATCCCAAATGATCGAGTTACCTTTGCTCCCTTTGGAAATACAGGGCTTGATTGTCGATGAACTTGGTGCTATGCTCTCGATCAAGGACCAAGAAAAAAGTGCTCATTCTGCCCTGTTGGCATGTCACCCTACCTCGAAATTTCTTCGTGCCCATGCAATTCGATATCTGTATGAAAAGACATCCTTCTCTAACACAGATCTTCAACCGCGGATAGGGCATGAGAGTAGCCGACTCTTGCTCCTCAAAGAAATAATTTTGTCGCCAGAGACCAGTCTAGGAAGCGTTGGTCCCTTCATCGAAAATCTTGTTGTAACCTTCGAAAGCTCCCCAGTCGTACCTGAAGTAGACACGGTGTCTTTTGCTCCTGTGAATGACAGGATCGCAGAGTTCTTAGGCGATGAAGGTGTTATATCGATCCTTCAGGCCCTCTGCAAGCCAAGTTGTAGAGTAAAATCCTTTGGTTTGAGGCTTGAAATTGGAACCAGATCGGACGGACGTAGCTATCCTATTCTCGACTACTCCCAACTTCCTTCCAACTTTCACTCGGCTATCCTAGCATTTGCCAGCTCTCCGACAATGCGGTCTATCGAAATACAGCGTGTTGAGCCTGTCAGGTTTCTTGTCGCCAAACGTTTGGGTACCTCAGGCCAAGCTGGCGTCAACGACGTCAATCGACATCCTTCCAGTCAAGCTGAAGATGACGCTGATGGCTATTCCATTGATATGTGTACTGACTTTGGGTTTCCATACAGTGAGATCCTGCCGAAATCATACTATCGCCATCTCCATAGCCTTGTTGCCTTCAACACAGGGGCGCGACACTCGACGCAAACTTGGGCAATAGTAGATTTTGCTTCTGAAAACCTTCGAAAATTATCGATATTTCAATATGGTGTGTATCCTTTGGAGGGTACATTGTCGGCATATATCTGAATGTTCAATAGGGCAGATTGCCATGCCTCCTCAATCATTCAACCTTAATCGAACCCCCAAGCTCCAAAGCTTCACCTTTTTACATGCTTTTTCTCCGGACCATGAACAAACCTTGAATACGCTCCATCAACTATTCAATGTTAACTCGCCAATAGAGTTCCTTGATTATATAGAGCTGCGCATCAGGTTCAATGGTTCAACAGGAATACGAGACTTCTTCGACTTGCCTGGTTGGGATCGCATTGACGAGCTTCTCTCTGGCCCGCTTTTTGCCGCTCTTCAATGTGTTAGATTCAAAATTCAAGTTGGCTGGCAGCACTGTAACGATTTCAATTGGATGATCTTCGCTGAAAATGCTACTCTGTTGCTTGAAGGTCGCCTCCCGCACCTTGTAGCTTCGCCTACCATCCACCTGTTTGTAGATGTTGATCCAGTGCTCTAATATCTATGTAAAATTCTGTGTATATTGTTACCGCAGAAATCTATTCCTTTTCCCAAAATCCATCCCAGAGCATCATTTCGCGTTTATGGGTAATCCCAATTCCCCTGATGAGGTCCTGTCCGCGGACAAGCGCCAGTTCCCTTCCACGCATTCTCCGGATCTTTCGTAATGGGTTTAACTTGTCTAGTTCATCGTCCGATGGGAGGCGCTCTTCTTCTGGGAGTGATTCGGCTATCGCTTGTGTCATGACCAGTAATGCGTGGGTCTTGCTTAGTGCTTGAGAGACGGCGGTTGAGAGTGGCGTCGCATGTAGCGTTTCAGGTGTTTCGTCTTTGTGGAAGTGCGCGAGGAGAAGGGCAGAAAAGAGGTCACCCACGCCGGAAAAATATCCCGGTATCAACGGAACGCATTGGGCATGGACGATGGAGTGCGCCTGATGGAATGTATTTCCGTAGGTTAATGTATCGGAAGGAGGACATGATGATGCCATGCAAAGGAGGTGTTCCGATGTTTCTTTTGGAGGACAAATAGATGGTGGAAGTGCTTCAGCAAGCCATGATTTCAGCGGTATTGAACTGATCACAACGTGCGGGACGTGATATTGAGTGTGTAGGACTTTAAGAGCACGGTGAAGAGAATCCATGTTTTCGAGTTTGATATCAGTCAATAGCCTGAAGAAAAATTAGAAATGTTGCGACGAGTGAAACAAATATACGCACTCGACTTCGAACCAGTTCGGAGTGATTATTGTCGCTAATGGTAGCATTTCTTTGTAGATGGGTATCACGTCGGGAGCTACGTAGAGGCGTCCGGCATCGCCCATTACGGCTGATTATCAGGGAATAATTTTAGATTAGCTTGCCAGTACGAGGGTGATACGTGTCCTACGATCTAGCAGATAGACAAGGCTGGGTCGGGCGTGCTCCACTCTGCATGCCAGTCGCTCGACGGCGGATAGGGCTTCAGCGCCAGGAATGTAACCTTTAAAGAATAAGCGATGTAATTGATAGTTATCGAAAGAGTTGCTCACCGGTCAAAAGTCGAGTAGGCATCAGGAGTTCGTTGTGCTCCATAGTCTCGAAAATTGCATTCAGCTCTGCCGCTGTAGTTTTAGATCCTCCCGAATATCCATAACCTGCACACGACATTGAGAAGACGGTGAGCATTGTAGAACATGATAATTGTCGCGATTTGAAACATACCAGCATGGTTGGAGAAATTAACGGTGTTGACTACCTTATATCCCAAGAGCTCAGCTGTATCCTGAGGGGCGGACAGGATTTAACATACATCAACATCGTATCCGAGAAGCTGGAGAGGAAAGACAGCTGCTTTTCCTCCTACGTAGCCAAAGACGACGTGGGACTGTATGCTGAGCACTCTCTCGGAGACAAGGGCCATGGTAGGAGGAGGAGGGGGAGCAGACTGCGATAACTGATATGGGGGAGACGGGCCGGACTTCAAACTTTTGGGCAGGCAATGGCCGAGTCATATTTCCGAAAAAGGAGTTGATGGAACACGAGGTGGCGTGACTGGACAAGCGCGGCGCGTGCCCGTCCAATGTCCATGAAATCAGCCCAACGCCTCAGCTCTGACTCTCCCCACAACTTTCTTTTCTCTTTAATCGACACTTACAGTATGTCAGATGGCTCAAGGTTGCCCCTCTTTTGCACTCGTTTTCTTGCTTGCTAAACGGTTGATCTAGGCTGAAACAATCATGGTATACCGCCTTGAGCGAGGCAGAGGCCCACTTTCGGCAACTCTTGACGTCGCCAGCAGCGGATTGGAAGCGCCTCACCCATTCGATCGACGCATCGCCCAGCAAGCAAAAGGCTAAAGTTAGGCCTTCGACAATACCAGAAGTCGGAGATGTCATTGTCCACCGCAACTCGACTACATCCGGAGAGGACGTCTACAGGATGGTCCTTGAAGTTCCGGCCATAGAAGAACAGCCTTCTTTGGAGCCGTGGAAGGCGGTACTTACCACTCCAGAGCTGCGGCAGGAATGGGATCCTGCCGTTGAAGATGCTCATATACTGGAAATGTTTGACCGAAATACGCGCATTTCCAAGACAAATTACACATTGGGTTGGCCTGCAAAGTATGTCTATATGCACTTCATTCTTTTTCTTGAATCTCTTCGATTAACACTTTTGCAGTCCACGAGATTCAGTCACGATTTCACGAGCTTTCTATGATACTACTACTCTTATTGATATTACCACGTCTCTTCCACGATCTTCTGATGAACCTGCATACCTTCGCCCATCGCCTCCATTTGTCAGGTCTCACGTCCAACGTACGTCGCATATACTTCGTTTCAATATTCTTCTCAGTAATATTTTCTCTAGTCTTCGCGTGGTGCATACAATACATCCAACCGCCACCAAATTCACCGACAGACAACAAGAGATCGTCGTCGGCCGCGAAGCTTCGCATAACATGTTTCTGGCAGCACGATTTGAAAGCTCTCTGGGGCTTTGGTTCTTCAACATCTTCATTAACGCTTCAACTTTCCACAATGACTCTTAGTTTGCTCAAAACGGTCATCAAACGTGGGGGTCGGGTACCAAAATTGGCAGGATATGGGAACGGTGTGTCGATCGAACGTGTGCGTTATCAACTGGACAGAGAGGCGCTCACAATTGACTACTCTATCATCCCTGATGACGAAGACCACTCCGTGCACCATGAACTTGGCCTTCAAGGGATGGATGAAGTCCACGCGTTACGGGAACATCGTCGCCTTACACGATCGATCGAATGCATGTTGCCTTCATTGGTCGGTTGGGATGTTCAAGTCACGATGAAAGGCTCATCAGAAGAAGTGGAGAATATACCTTGGTCTGCGCATGCGATACGCAGCAACTCTAATCCATCATTGGTCTCAAACAATGACCAGATTCTCCTCCGTTTGACTCATGGCGCTCTAACGGACGATGATTCCGTGCTGAAGGTCAAAGTAGTCATCGAAGTCTCGGGAGGGACACGTGGACTTAGGCTGAACGGTTTAGCTACCAAGATACATGACATTGAGGAGCGTGATCCATCATCTCAAGCAATCCCGCAGACAATACTACAGGACATGGCCAGCGCGGTCGATATGAGTATTCAGACGTCGTCATCTATGGCAACGGTCAGCAGTAATGGTTCCTCAAATATGGACATGCCACCGCTTCGCCCGACGGAGAGGACACCTGCCGCGGAGAAGTCAATATTGTCGAAAGTGAAGAGAAATTATATCTATTTTTCCTCACTCTTACAAGAACCGGAAGCCAAATGGAAACGCAGTATGTCTTCCCTTATCTCAATAAAAACCATTTTTGATTTTGATTTTTCAACCCGATCAGCAACCGAGGCAAGGGGCGTATCAATCACTCAGCTTGACTCCATCGATCCTACACTTGTTGTATATCGAGCCGAGGCCACTTTCGTTGGTGTGGGATTATGGGACTTATATGGTGCTGTAGTATCTCCCGGTGCACGCGTATATTGGGATAAACAACACGAAGATGGCGTTCTTCTAGAGGACGTGAATGAACTAACCGAGCTGTGGCATTTTAAGACAAAACCTGCATGGCCTGTTAAGTAAGTGCATTCAAATACATTGCGATAACATGAATAACAAACCTTATATATAGCGGCCGAGATTCAGTCGTTCTCAAGACGGTGTATAAATCCCCAACTACGATACATGTGTTTTCTTTTTCAGCGGACGATCCCCATCTCTTTCCCCATATTCCTCCCGCTGAACCCAACGTCATTCGAACTCAAGTCGATCTTCAAGGTTGGGCTATCGAAGCACTGTCACCTACGACGACCCTCCTTACCCTCCTCGAGCAATCGGACCCGAAAGGATGGACAAATAAAACGTCAATACCAACCCAGATGATCAACACGCTAGCTGGCATTGGCGAATTTGCCATTAAATGTGGCGGTCCCCCTGTTGTAACGCGCCTAGCAGGTGCAAAGGCGAATGAATTCAGATACGACCATGAACGGGGCTTGTTCAAGGTCGAATACGAGCCATCAGCTAGTCGACGGTCAACAAGTACGGTTGGTGCTGGTGGCGCTGCAAGTGGATCAGACGATAGTAGCCTGCATGCTATAGAATGCGAGATTCGATGCGACATCGACACATGGGGCGCTTCTTTGGACATCGTTGTTGATCCTCCACCACAATCTATCAGCTGTCTTCGTCGGCACAGGCTTTCGGCGGAAGGAGGCGGGCTCTGGTTGACTCTGACCCATGATTCGATATTCCTGGATGATGAACGGCTGTTAGTCCTTGTGCGACGGGCACCTGGAAAGGAGAAGGGATTAGTCATGGTCAATGGTGCAAAGGTGCAGGTCGATGTGGAGGAGCTTCCCGACCACGAAATCAAATCCTTATCGAAGCAGAAGCGTGTGAAACCTGCCCGAATACCTCTGGACCAGCCGCCCGTCATGAGAGTGATTAGGAGGCGGAAGGCAGAGTGGAATGGGCCAGAGAGTGGAGAATCGAATACCTCGAGTTCTGGGTCAGCTGCGAGAAAGGCCGAATCAACGAATGGCAGCACTGCGCCACGAATATCGAGCCCGCTGTCAAGATTTTTCACATACGCTGTAGACCAGGCGACAACGACCACCCAGCAAGCTGTTGCCGCCATATCTCCTGTAAATTCGTCAACCGGGTCCTCGATGGCGTTGGATCCGACAAAACTCCCCATGCAATATGCGCTCGAAGCACTGGCTCGGACCCAAGAGTTCAATGCGAAAGCGCAATCGCAGGAAGGCTGGACACTAGTTGGCGACAAAGGCATGGTGGTAGAACGCAAACTCATCCCGTCGATATCGCCCTTCATCCCTGTACACAAAGGGTTCAAAGTGATTGAAGGTGTCTCTGCAGAAGAGATTGCGGCGGTTATTACTGGCCTCGATTGCAGGAGGGTCTGGGATGAGCGGATTGACTCTGCGCGAGTGCTGCAGTCCTATGGAGGCCAATCGAAGACGATGTTCTTGACAGCGAAAGCAGGATTCCCGTTCCGCGACCGAGGGTTTTATCTTGCTAACGTCATGGCACGGGAGCATTTGCCAGTCTCCGCCAGGCGGACTGGCGAAGTTGCAGAATTATCGCCTACAACGCGCAATGCAATATTCTACGTCTCAGCTTCATTCAGTGCAGAATCTGCTAAAGTTTTCTCGCCGGCGAAGTACAATTCTTATGGTCTACCTATTGGACGTGTATACATCGACGCGTGGATTTTGGAGACGCTCGATCCATACACGAAGGAGAATTACACCATTCCATCTTCCAGATGTACCAGGCTCGTTGCGATGGATTATGCAGGGTCAATACCTGCTGCGTTCAACTCAATGATAAATGCGACGCTGGCGAGAGGCGTGCTTGCTGTCGAGACGTACATGAAGAACAGTAAGTCGGCATTGCCGATGACCCGGTTGCCTGCCCCTGGTCTGCTGGTTAGCGAGCGAAAACCTGACGAACACGGCGCAGCTTCGGCCGTGGCGGTGTCTGGTGCAGGAGATATCAGCAGCGTCATTATCTCTGCCCCCTTTATATCTTGGAAATTGAGAAGGAGGGACGAGAATCGTGTTTTGTTGGATTCTCATTTCGACGTCGAGAAGAGAATTTATAGGACTAGTGTTCTGGTTACCATGTTTTCTTCGCAGCATTTATCGAGTTCCAGGAGAGAGGCGTCAAACGCAACCATTGTGCCAATTTCTGACAGCGATACCACCACCACCACAAGCGGTACGCCGACCGACAAAACACCTCATTCAAGTCGTCTTGCGCTTAGCCGGAGCCCAAGCAGTCGAGACAGCCAGTCTCCAGAGCAAGTGTCCAACGCTGATTCGTCATTTTTCAAGACGATGCCGACTGGCAGCAATCCTTCTTTAGCTGGGAGCTCCTCTTCCACACTTACGACTTCAGCACTCAAGATGCCTGGCTCCATGTCTAATACGCCTACACCGTTTCCCAGTAGTGCAACTTTCCCATCATCTTCTATCCCTAATTCTAATCCATCCTCAGCATCCTCTTCTCGCTTCGGCACTTCTACTGAATCATTAATTTCTCCTACAAATACTCCTCTAGCGTCACCCTCCCTCTCTATTTCGCCTGCGCGCCTCCGCCAGCGCGCAGCTTCATCTGGAACCAGTGCGTTCAGTACTTATACTAACGGCCTCGGACCGCTTTCAACACTATATCACCCCGACGGTACGGTTGTTCGTGGGCGAACGACAAGTTCGGCGTTTACCGTCAAGGGCGAGGTCAAGCCGAGCACGGACTTGGTGGTCATGGAAGTCGTGCTGGATTCGAAGATGTTCAAGGACGCAGTTGGTGGAAAGGGCGAAGGCTATACAATAGACGTTCGCGCGCGAAAGAGAGCGCAACTCGCACTACATCAGCATGGCTTAGACGCCGTTCCTCTATCCGATCTTGGATCTGGTTTGACTCCGACAACTGCAACGGGTTCTTCATCAACGCCGGTGTCTACAGGCGCCACCACAGATACTGTTGATGCGGATTCTACGAACGATCTGCCATTTATCTACACACTGCACACCATGCCCTCGTCGCCTCTGCATTCCTCTGGATTAAGCGCCGAAAGTCCATCACGGCATTTGTTACGGCTTGTCCTACCCACTGCTCAGTATCGGGTAAGCAACGTCACGGACCCACTGACAGGAGAAACGAGGAGTGCACCGCCCAAACCCGCGTGGCTGCTCGAGATGGAAAAGGAGGGAGGCGGTATTGTCGTTGTGGTTGTTTTGCGCCCTGCTGATGCTCAAGCTGAAGGACGAAAGGAGTCGAGTGGCGTCGTGTGGATTAATGGGAAGGAAGTGCCTATCATCGGAGAAAAGGAAAGCTTGACGACACTTGGAAGGGAGGAGTTGCTGGATGATCGGACTGCGAAGATGGGCGTGCTCTCCAGGTGGGTTTTTCTTGATTTTAAGCTTTTGGTTGACGATTTTACGTACCGATTGGGCGCGTTTATCGACATGTTGCCTTTGGCGCTTACATTTTTGGGTTCATTTCGAAGGATTAGAACTGTTTGACTTTCATTTTATGAACTGTTCATTTATCGTTGAACTACTGTGCTAACTTGTTTTGGATTATGATAGGATGCCGAATGACGCGGAACCATTACCCGAGGAACTGAAGGTGCCCATTGCCATTGCGGACGATTTACTCCTCCCTTCTATTCCCTCGGGGGAAAATAAGGCAGATCAGGTGGACAATGGGTCACAGATGAAGGCCGTGCTCGAGGAGGACAATGGGCCTGAGCGAAGCGGGAATGGCGAAGATTCGCCGGGGACGGTACGTATTTTCCGAATGCGACATTTACCAAGAAATGCGATTACTGACGTTTTACCGTTATTTTTATCCCGGTGGGCGACTGACGTTGTTTTAATATTTTGCAGCCCAAGACGGAGCTGGCGTTAGTTGGAGGGCCTCATGTTATCCATGTGCCTTCTAGTGGGAACGGGGGTCTTCTTGGATTCCTGCACGGGTACCCAAATCCATTAACGAGATTTACAGGAGGCCCTAGCACGATTAGCATTGGGACAGGTTCTAAAGCTACGACGGAGGCTAGCTGCGGAGGAGGGAGCGGCTCCGGCAAAGAGGCAGGCGAGGCTGAGCGCGGAGGCTCCAGCAGCGGAGTTATTCCAGGAACGAGTAGTTCAGCTGGTATTATGCAGACACAGCAGCGGGGCGGTGGATCATATCCGCTCTCGACGCTCGTGTTTGTGGGGCTGATCGCGTTTCTGCTTGGGTCGCTGTTGCGCTCGCTGCTGTCGCCGGCGGATTTTATATATGTGGTGACGGACCTGAAGGACGCGGGGGAGGGTGTGAGCGGGTGGCGGGAGATCCGACGGCTGGTGGAGATCAAATACCTGTACGGCGGCTGGGACCTGCAGGTCGCGGTGGTGCGCAGACAGTAGTAGCAGTAGTACATATCCGGCGTTCGCCGTGTATTCGGGCGGCGTATGAAATTGAATTGTATTGCCGTGTTTGGTCCGTTCCCCTCGCGCTTCCCATCCGCTCTGCTCTGCGCTAGCAAGCTATCTTTCACCACCACCACCCCCATCCCACTGCCCCTCCTCCTCGTCGCCACCAGCGAACAACCTCCGCGTCTGGCGTATACAGTACCCGCCCCCGCTCCATTCTCTGCTCGCAGACCGCCCCCGCCCCCGCCCAGCAGACCCTGAGCACACCAGCAAGCTTGCTACACACGCATCGCAGGAGAAGCCCGGTTTGTTCGTTTTTTCCCAAGCCACCTGGGGCTCTTCCTCCGTTGGATTGTTATATCCAAACACGCTCGAGCCGTCCCCCACCCTCTATTCTCCTCTGACTACATCGGACCCTGTAGCGCCATCCCACAGGCTCCCACACATCTTTCAAAACTGACAGCCTCAGCGCATTTCCTCCATCTTTCTTGTTCCTGAACCGAACGGCATTGCTTTCTGCAGTCTTTTGCTAGTTCCTTTCTTCCCCCAGTCGTCAGCCTGACGCCGACACCGACCCCCCTTCGTCCCATTGCTGCCCCAATGACCACGCAGCTCACACCGATGCAGAACGATAGCTCCACCTCCGCCGTATCATGGGAAGGCGACAAGATGTGCGTACGCCATGCTATCGACCGTCATCATCAGGATCCACTCACTCTTTTCTTTTTTTCCGCACCCTTTCCCCATTTTCGTGTTCCTAGGTTCAACATCTATATTTACGATTACTGCTCTAAACGTGGTTTCCGAAAAACTGCGAAGGAGCTCATGATAGAGGCCGATATTCAACACGACGCTTCACCCCCGATCAACGCCAGACAAGGCCTACTTTTCGAGTGCGTTCTCGACTCATTCTCTTTGTATCTTTCGAACTTTCCTCGGCTAATCTCGTTTTCGCAGGTGGTGGAGTGTGTTTTGGGTTCTGTTCCAAGCAAAATCCAATGGCGGTGGATCAGAAGACGGTCTGGTGTACATTAATGTAAGTAGATTTTCTTATCACAGTCCACGCATGCATCCTCGTTGCGCAATGTTATGCAGATGACTCATTTTATCGACTCATTCGCAGCATCAAAGCGCTCAACGCCAGCAAGTTCAGCGAGGCATTGTTCCGGCCCCGTTGCCACCATCTCAACCTCCACTGCAGCAAGCACAACAGCCACAAACGATATCCCGCCTACCGAACGGGATTCCTGGGGGCAACATGCAACCTGTCCTGACAAGACCAACTTCAACATATATGCCTAATGGTGCGATGACCAACGGCATGAATCCTCCCATGGGAAGCCAGCCACAACCACCGCAGAGCCAGCCCATCCCTCCATCGATGAACTTTGGTGGAATGGGTGGACATCCTGCGCCTCAACCGAACGGTATGCCAAGCTCGGGATCCGGCGGTCCTGGAGGTCCTCCGCCACAACAGCCCCCTCAGCAAGGCGTTTCAACACAATCAATGAGCTTTGCAATGATGCCCAATCAACAACGACCACCTCCCATGATGAACGGAATTCCTCAACAACGAGGACCGCCAAACGGTGGACCATTCCAAGGCAGTCCGACAATGGCGCACTCGCCCCAACATAACGCCGGTACACCAGGGCATCACGGACAACCACAGCAACCTGGCCAATCTCAACCTGGCCAACCACAACAAGGCGGACCAGGACAGCAAGCACCGATGGCGCAATTGGGGCCATCACCCCACATACCCCCGATGCGAACCGGGGGAATGATGCCACCTAATGGTGGTCCTCCTGGTATGGGGCCTATGAATCCTGGTCAACCGCAGCAGCAGCCGCAACAACAAGGACCGCCCACGCCTGGATACCAGCAACAGCATAACCCAGGCGGCCGACCGCCAAGTAGGACAAATACGCCCCGGAGTGGAATGATATCGCACGCAAGTCCGTCGCTAGCGGCGAGGCAGACACCCGGCATACCTGGAGGAGGCCCTCATGGAATGGGACCTGGTGGACAAGGTCAAGGTATGATGACGCCCAGCGGGATGGGTGGTATTGGTGGCATGGTTGGAGTTGGCGCAGAGCAAATGAACCACGAAATTATGCAAATCCCTCAGAGCACCTTGAATAGCCTGAAGCAAGAGCTTGGATATGGAGATAAAGATATGTCGAATTTGGGGAATACGGAAAAGGTGTGTTTTCGCTTCCTCTATATCTTTTTTAAAAAAAATACCGCCGCACCGTTCATCTTTCTGTCTCTGCTGTGGCGCCACCATTCTTACGATCGATTATTTCATTATTTCATTTTTCTTCCGTCAGGTCGATCATTCGATCATATTTTATTTGGCTCCGCTTTCCCTTATTAAGTCTTTTGCATACATTTCCGCCTTTTTGGGTATATATGATTTGCTTCCTTGCTCGATCGTTGACTTGTTATCTCTTTTGCCGTTTAGAGCCGAATAATTGCCACTTGGAAACAACGTTCAAGCGGTCTTGGTCCACAGAGGAAGGATGGTCAGGGTCCGTCTGGAATGATGCAGGCTCCAGGACAACCTATTCAGCAACCTCCGCGACAAGGTGCCCCTCAGGCACCGCTGCAACAACAACAGAGGGGAAAGAGGAATAGTACATCACCGGGTGAAGAGGTGAGCTAGTTTTGCATTTTCTAACGCCGTTGTTATCTAATGGATAAGTATTATAAGCATGAGACTCTGCCGCGGAACGAGTCGTCCCCCCCTGAACGTAAACGCGCACGCCGATCGCCAGGAGAGCCTTCTGCCATGGCGCCGATGGGATATCCTCATCCAGGTCCACCACCGCCTGGCCAACAGCAACAACAGCCAGGACCAGCGCAGATACCTAGTCAACCGCATATGCAGCAGCTCAATATGATGATGCAGCAAAGACAAATGGGCATGAATGGAATGACCATGGGCAGCGTAGGAGGACCTAATGGGCCACCGCCGCCACAGCAGCAGCAGCATCCAGGTATGCAGCCGCCGCAGCTCGGTGGACCACCTAGTGGAATGCCGCCATCGATGATGCAGATGGGTGGAAATGTGATGATGTCGCCTCAACAGCAACAGATGCATGTACGTGATTATTTTCTGGGCTGGCTATTATTAATCGCTTCCACAATTTCTGACTTTTCGGACGGATGACAGGCGAATCAACAGCAGCAGGCTCAGCAGCAGGCTCAACAACAGCAACAGCTATATCGTATGTCTAAGCAGCCAGGAGCCCCAGAACACTCCTTCAGCCAAGGCCCGACCCCAAGTGGTTCGGCACCACCACAATTTTCTCCCCTTAACCGCCTCCAAAATAAACCTTCGATGTCCGGCATGATGCCCCCGCCTTCTCCTGCCATGGGCGGTCCGCCAAAAGATAGTAACAAGGATGCCAACAACGCCAATAAAGCTGGCCCTTCTGGCAGTAATCCTCCGCCGCCTAACGGTCAACAGCAGCAGCAACCGACGCATAATCCTAGCGGATCGCCAAGGAACCCACCGCCTGGTGGACCGTCTGGTAGCGGAACTGCGCCACCCACGCCTGTGCCGAGCAATCAACCAAACCCTCAGCAACAGCAACAGCAACAGCAACCACCTCCACCGGCTCAGAATCACCTCAGTATGTCTCTATTGGGAATGACGCCGTCAGCTGGGGGCTTGGGCTCTGACATGAACTTATTCGATCCCGGAAATTTCATGGATGGGATGGGCACTGATTTTGACCCATCGGCGTTATTCCGGCCGGACGGCGACATCAATTTCGAGCGCGACTTCGGTCAATGGTTCAACCCAGATGACACCGCACTGGGTGCTGGCCTAGACATGAAATGACTCCCTGACGACTCCTTGGGCATGGAGTTGGACACGCGCTGAGCCCACTGACCTCAGCATTGGTCAGTTCAGTTTTAGCTATGGGATGGTTGTTGTATTTGCGTTGCTGTTTGTTGCTTGGATTCTATGTGAATTTGACACGGAGGCATCCTGGATAGGGCTGGTCTAAATTATTCTGTCCCTTCTACATGCTTCTTCTGCCCTCTTTCCTTTATTTGCTTGTCTTCCCTTTACAACCGTCCCCGCTCTTCGAGATCCCCGATTCTGCTGGCATCGATATTTTTTATTCCTCTTCAGAACCATATTCTACAAGTATGCGGCAATCCGGAACAACTTTCTATTGCACAAAAGGCGCACTTCTCTTCGCAGTTTGTGTGTGCCAATTGACGGTTTTTCGATCATTTAGCTATCCTTTATTCGCCAAGTCTAGATTGTTATTCTGTTTCGCTTACTTTTTCCCTTCCCTTCCCTTCCCTTGGATCTTTCACTCTTCTTCTCATTGTTGTTTTAACATACCTATTTAGCCCCTAAACCTGCCTTCCTCGCCATGCTTCGGTTGTTTGATTATCTTTTTGCTATCTGTCGCGCTATCTTGGTTTCCACAATTTACCCTACCACTCCGTACCAACACCTTGGCTGTCAGCTCATGCCTCTCTATCGTACCCAGTTGGGCTGCTTTTTCCCTTCGGTTTTTGATCCATTGGCCGTCTTTTTATTCTTCAATTTTCTAATTCAACTTCGTCTTTTCTTGTGTTATTCATGCTCCCGTTTCTACATAATCTCTTGTTCTTGTTCCTGTCTTACCTCTCATCGTAATTCCTACTCACATGTACAACCTCATTTCATTTATTATTAGTCTCTAGAACGAGCTACTCATCTTCAATTTCACCAGTCCGAATCCGAGGCCGAAGCGAAGAAAACTGTATGATTTATTTATGCACAGAAGTCGGTCACAAGGGTCCGAGGACGAAGTTGGTCAATCCGAGCTATTAGAACGGTTTTTGCAAGACAAAAGAGATAAGCTCCAGTGGTCTGACCTTATCCTTCCGAAGACATGTAGGTTGCTCCCAGAAACGGCATTAAACCGATATTTGTCCCGGGCAACTTGAGGTTACTTATCGCTTCTTATCATGAGGTCATGAAAGCAAGGTTGAACAGTCTTCCTTGAGTCTTCCACTGTCTTAAGCCTATACAATTGGACGTAGAAGTGCTTGCCAACGCCCTCGAGCCTGCTTCGAGAATAGACGTTATAGATATCTTCCTTGCCAGCCGACTGCGGCGGTCTATAATATATCCCCCCTACCTCTTTATGTTTACGGGACGTCTGAAGTTTCGCACCGAACACTCTGACATTTATCTCACCCAGGCATGGAATTCTGCCCACGTTCTGCCCGTCTGTCTAATGTCAATCATGACCACAATACTCACCGCTTGTATTTTTAATGACCGTGACATTGCGTGCACAAATTTGTTCTTTTCACATGAGTCCGTGGATATACGGCAAGTGAGTTTACTAAATTGGATGATCTACTACTTCTTGCCCGGTCCTATTCCAGAGCGCAGATCTAGCTCGTGGATAGTGTTTTCGAGATTGGAACGTAGTGCTTGCTCGAATATGATTATTTTGAACGCTGGGCCAACGCTGGGCCCTTGTCGTCACTGTCTAGAAAAACAACGTGCTCTCGATTTACCACTCGGCATGGCTCAGAGGTAATCCAGACATTGTTTCATGCACAATTTCCCTTCACCTAGAAGCGCGCGTGCCCCAAGGGAATTAGCGCCCATGAAAAACATCCGCATCAGTCTAAGCCCAAAAAGTCATTACCATGAAGTAAGCATGGCTTTGAACCTTTCACGAACAAACAATAAATCAATCTAATACCACGGATTTGTTGGCAACAGATAGTATACAATGTATTTTCTTCTACGACAGTCTGGGCGAATGGACACAAGGGGAAAGATCCTATACCGAAAGAATAACATCGCGAAATGAGAATCGGGAATTTTTTTTAGTCATCGAGCTTAGGGTCAGATAAAATAAAAAAAAGGATATATACAAGAAGAATGCTCAGTTCAACGGATGGGATCAAACATTGGATGATAATGACGATGATGATGATGTCGGGTAATCGGGTGTCTACTGGCGCAAAGCGGGATTTTTTTTTTGTAGGAGCGGAAATTGACGGGGGTAACGATGGATGAATGGATGAATGGGCAGGTGATGTTGAGCAGTTGCGATGAACGAACCGAAATGAAAGAAGATGAGCAAACAAAATCAGGGGTATACATAGAGAATGGGGTTGCGAGAAAGAAAACGAAGACACGCAGCAGAGGTTCCGTTTCATAAGAATACAGGAGGGGAGAGAAAATGTATCATCTGGCTTTTACGCGTATAATCTGAATTTGTCTAGAGGATGAGAGAGGGGAGAGAGAAAAACAGTCGATCAAATCAACCGACGCAGAGAATGAAATGGCCAAAAGTATGGTCCAGTTTTTTTTTGGTTTATGCATGGTAAAACATGCATAAGATAAAGGAGTGGCAGAAAAAAGGAGCGAGAAGGCGAAAGAGTGATGAAAAGACAGCAGTGACGAAGATATCAACAGACATAGTCCCAAAAGGAAAGAAAAGAACAAGTTTAGAGGCAAAGAAGCAGGTAAACACCCAAAGATGGAGTGGCACGAGCAGTCGAACGAGCCACGGGTATTGTCAATGGGTCACTCTGAATGAGATGGGATATATGCATCAAAAATGTGGCAAGTCTTGCGCCATGCACGAACGGCCATGTCGTCTCCGTTGTAAAACCAGGACCGAGAAAAAGTGAGCCAAGATAGAGACTGCGAGTCCTCAATCAATAAATTCCGCCTTTACGCACGAAAGGGCCACATTTTTTCCCCTGAGGCCTCAGTCACCCCATGGGTAATCGTGCGCACGACGCTAACGCTTCATCGGCTGATATCAGATTCAGCAGTGGTGATGGAGAGTAGTGGGGTGCTCGCATTGCTGTTCCGGGTCATGTTCCCGATATTGGGCACGCCGCGAGGCATCATCCCGCTCCCGCTGCGGGGCCTGCCCATGCCCGCCGGACCGCTACCAGGGCCTCCATTGAGACCGCCTTGTTGCCACAGCGGGGTCGCATACCCCAGCGGCGCACTGTCGCTCCGCGCGCGGCTCGACTTCTTTGGCACGGTCAGGTTCGACAAAACGGGTCCCGAGCCGGGCGAGGACACAGACGACATGAGCGACATCGCGTCGCCGCCGTTGGTTCCGCTGATGTTGACGCCTACGCTGACGCCGTTCTCGTCAAGGCGCTGCCGCTTCGTGCTGCCACGGCCAGAAGGCGCGTCATGGTCCTCGAACAGGTCCATTGAGATCGACCCAGGCGAAGATGGCAGCGGCGTCGAGGACGTGCTGTCGCCGCGGTAGCCCACATGCTGGAAGCTATGTTGCCGCGACAGCGAATGCGGCTGGCTATGGCTATGGTGCCCATGGGAAGCAGGGAAGTCTGAGGCAGTCGGACTCGAATTCGGGCTGCTCAGATTATGCATGCTATGCATGTTCATCGAGAGCGGAGGCGGGTATCGCGACGTCGACGTCGGCGACGTGATGTATATGTTCGGGCTCTCCGCCGACTCCATGAGGTCCGCCGGGAATTGTGGTACTGCAAAGTCCAAACGCACAGAACGAAGTACAGGGAGTAACGGCAAAGGAAGATCAATTCAGACTGACTTCCACGCTGTAGAAAAAGCAACAAACACTGACCGCTGCCTGGGAACCGCATGCCGACAACGTCCCACAACCGACCCACGACGTTGACGAGTTTATCCACCTTGCGTCTCTCAGCCGCCAGCTGATCCCACATCCGCACGTTTTCATCGCGCATAGCATTGAGCTGTGCAGCAACCTGGACCAATTAGGGTAAAAATATGTCAGTAAGTATCCGAAAGATCCCATGTCCAACGCAAGTGCGACCACAAGATATTCAGAAGCCTGCGATCCAGAAAAGTTCAATACTCACTTCTCCAGGAAGTTCCACGCGGTGCTTCACCGCTGGATCAGGCTCTAGTGCCTTCCTCTTAATCTCGTCTAGTAGATCAGGTCGTCCTCGTAGGAACTTGGTATGCGAGAACTCCCACGTCTGTGCGTCCGTGGACGTCCTTTGTGCACGAGGTGTCTGCGATAAAGGCATCGGCATAAGTATACGCGAAGCGGGAAAGAGGCAGTGCAGGGAAGAAAAGGAAAGGAAGAGAACATACCCTGTTGATTTTATGGAACCCGTACATGTTGAGCTGCCGCACAAAACTCGAGAACTATTATGAAAAAGAATCAGTCAGCTTCTCATTCTTTGTCCGACAATAACGACAAGATACACACGTTATTATGCTTGAAATGCCCGCCCAAAATGCTCCGACTGAACTCGCCCACATTCGAAACAACAAATGAAGTTCCGAGCTCTGTCCACGCAATAAATTGGGCAGATTTTGGATCGCTGATCATCCTACACAAAAAAAAAGAGTATTCAGTTTTAATGCCACAGCAGTTCTCTTTAGAACGAAAGAACGGGATGAAACTATCGGCGTTTAGCGAGACACAAACACGTACGAAGGAAATGAATAGATCCGACTATGAGGCCGCATCCAAAATGGCAAAAAAGAAAAGACAAAAAATGCAGAAAGAAAAGAGGAAAGCATGCGCGAAACCAAAAGAAAAAGCTCTATCCAAATGACAGAACAAGCCAAAAGCAAGCAAGGAGGCGGTCCAAGCGGATGAGGTGTGAAGAGCACAGAACACAATCTTCCATCGTTTTTCCGCCAATATCACAAGACGCACGCAGGCCACCAAAAACAGCCCAAAATCCGTCGACACAGACCCATCGAGGCAGCCCATCGCGCACCATCCCTGCACACCCCAATCCCACCCCACATCGCCCACAATAAAAAACCTTCACATCACGCGCGTGTCGCCGTGGAGACGCCCCGCGCATGAGAGATCCCGTCTTCGTGTAAAGTATACGGGATCTCGTGCTCTTTTGGCGTTTTCTCGAAGATGATGATAAGTGCTAAGAGATGATGGAAAAATGATCGAGGGAGCAAGCACGTCAATCTCAAAAAGCGAAGAAGATCGTCGTCGTCGTCGTCGAATTGGTGTCAAACCAATCGGCAAGATATGAAAGAGGGGGGTGCGGTGGTGGTTCCTTGGTGTTTGGTTCTCGCTAGTTGACAGATACGGTCGGTTGATCCATGGTATCATCAATAATCCCCTAGGAGGAGTAGATGGAGTAGATGGAATATATGGGCGGGTGAATGAGTGGATGGGAGATTGAGGCAGAGATGGGACTGATCCTACATCCGACAGAACAACCTGAAAGACAGATTGGATTGAAAAATAAGATGGGAGGATAGACAAATAGATAGGCACACACGACCAGATGTCGGAATCACAACAAAAAAACAGGCGCGGATGATGATCGCGACGGCGATTATGGGGGTGCTCCTGAACCTGATCACGATCGAGGGGCAGCCAGCCGCTGATGGACACGGACGATGACGCTCAAAGTGACGAACGGCGCCTATTTTTTTTTTTCACGGGCAATCGTGCGGCGCTAAAGGGCAGATACTGGGCGGAGTTCACTGGATACCCCGTGCGATAGGTAGCAGGATATCACGACTGGAAGCAGCGCGCTCCTTCGCACTCTATCCATTCGGGTAGAAACATCGACGCGAAGCGGAAGAAATATGGATTCGGGTCCCACACGAAAGGACGCATAGCCGGATTGCCAATCCGGGCAATCTTCGCGGTTGTTTCTGACGCATGATGCACTGGCATCGTCGGTTATCACCAACGCCAGGAAGCAAGGGAAACGCAAAAAAGCATGCGGGGCAAAGCTTCCGAAACAGAAGTGTTGCTGGAGATAGAATGGAGGGCCCGGAGAGCGGTGACGACAGTGGGGTTGTGCGTAGAGAATATGCATATATGAAAGTCTATCCATGTGCTTTGTGCTTTACCGCGTCCCTTTTGCTCTTGATAGCCGTCTCTGCTCACAGCTGTGTCGCTATATGTCTCGAAAGGCCTAGGAGGTGCATTTTGGCGGTTTAAACTTCCCTCCGATGCGTATAGAGGATATAGGACATCGCAACTCTCAGGGTTTTCACCCCCATCGTCGTCCTCGTCGACAGCAGTGTTGATCTGTACCCCATCTGCAGTATTTGAAGCAGTATTGCCATTCCTGGCATTCCTTGCTGATTTTAGTCGTGCCTCGGCCGAAGCAGGCATAGTGTTGGGCAGCGGTGTAGAAAAGATGAGCGGGGATTCCAAGGCTCGTATGCGCGTTCCCTTTTGGTGATTGTGTCGAGTGGTTGATAGCGCGTGAAAAAAAGATAGTGGACCCACAAGAAAATGGTGTGCACCGAAAGAAAAAATTGCCATGAAAGAGAACGAGAAAAAAGCAAAGCAACAAAGCAATAGGAGGATAAAAAACGACGAAAAAGATGGAAAACTCACTGATACAGCTTGGTCACGAAGTTGTTTGTCGCCAGTGGCTTGCCTAGCACATTCATCGTACCGCCGACACCGCCGCCCATCATACCAAACGAGTCTTCACCGCTCGCACTTCCACTGCCATCAACTGGACTGCCATTGCCCCCGCTCCCAGTGCCCATGCCGTTTCCAGCGGCGGCGCCACCGCCGTACGGTGTGCGCACCTCGAGCTCATCGTACGACACGGCGGACGCGAGCTCCATCGCTGAGTCGCGCGACTCGTCGTCGTACATGCCCCCCTCCTCGGGAAGGGACGATACGGCGGTGGTGGATATGCTAAGGCCGCCGGTGCTGTTTGGGTTGGCTGCGGACGCGGAGGACGAGGAGGAGGGGTTGGCGCTCGGGATGGGGTTGCTGGTGAAGCTACGCTTGCGGGGGAGTTGGGAGGTGGACGAAGTGGCATTGGATGCGGAGGGCACGCGCGGTGGGGGAGGGGGACGATACCCCGCTGAAGACGGAGGCGGCTGTTGGTGCTGCTGCTGCTGTTGGTGCTGTTGATGATGCTGCTGCTGCTGCTGCTGTTGCTGCTGCTCCTCGTACCGCGGGCTCTGCTGTCCTGGAGCGCCCTCAAAGGCAAAGGGTGGCTGCATGTGGCCGCCGTGGGGATGATGGGTTATGTGACCGCCATGGACATGGCCGGGAAGGTGGTGGAGTGCAAATGGAGGGGCGGCGCTGCCGCCACCACCGCCGCCACCTGCAGGACTGAGCGGGGGCGGCTGTGCCTGGGGAGCGGGTGGGCCGATGGGGGAGAGATTTGTGGGGGACTGGACGGTGAGGGACGATAGGTTGAGGGTGAGCGAGCTGGTGCGTGCGGGGTCGCCCGCGGCGCGGTCCTGAGCGTGCTGCTGCTGCTGCTGCTGGAAGAACTGGGGGTAGTGCTGGTCGTGGGGGATGAGATGCTGGTTCCAATGCTGGTGTTGGCGGGGAGTGTTGTTGTAGTTGTCTGGGTTGTAGGAATCCATTGGGTGGAGTGGGGAATGGGTCAGGGGTGTTATAGGACTCGTCGCATTATTTTGTTCGTGGTGCGTGCGTGCGGGTAATAGCCGAGCGTGTCACCTCCCGCCCCAACACGTAATCACTGGTTCGCTTTCCTCCCGAACCACCCTTCTCCAAGCCGACCCAGTAACTAGCGCTCGCTCCCATAGCACCCATCGTCGCTTTCTTGTTTCCCCCGGGCGCCCACCGGCTGCCCATAATTGATTCATTACGACTCTATTCACCGCTGCTCTCGGCCTCCTCCGAATCAGTCCACCACATGTCCCCAGCTGCGCGTCCGACGCGTGTCTCCTTACCCTGAGGCTGAACACGAGGATCCAGTCTCTTATTCCTCTTCCCGTCCAAACTTCTCAGCAACTTTATCATCCAGATCTTTTCTATTGATTACTGTATAATTGAGCTCATCAACGCTCGGACGAAGTACCTTGACTTGACCTAATTGTTTGATTCTTCTTTCAAGCCACCATCAATCACCACAAAACGCTGGTCAGTCACGCCGGTTCGGTCCCTTCTGACCATGCGCAAAATGTTCAGACCTCGATGTCGCTCTCCATGTGCACGCCGGCCCACGTTTTACGTCGACGGTGACGCGCGCGCGCTGCCCATGACACAACAATCCCCGAAGCCTGGACGCCTCCCTCGAATCTGATGACCTCCTTTCTTGCTTCTTCCTTTGATACCACCACTGCGAGAACGCGTTCAACACGCCGATCCAACACTGCGTAAATCACCCGTCATGATATCGCACCTACTTGCTACGCGGCCCCACCTCTCGCAATCCGCGAACTGCCCTTACGGCAGTTCGTATCCTGGACCAACGCTGCGCGGAAAAAACGATCAGCCCAAGCGCTCGCAGAGCCAACCACAAACCTCTTATAAATACCCTGACGCTCTTCGTCAACTCACCAAACGGGCGCACGAAATATTAATAACCTCCCAGCAGGTAAAGTAGGCAAGCAAGCACCCTACCTTCTTTTCCTTTCCTTTATTTCAACCGGACAAGCACCGCCTCTTGTGGATAACGCAAAAAATAACCCATCCAACAATAATCCTCGGAGACACGATCTATGATCCATCCTCCCCGCTAAGAGCCTGGCAGCGTGTCCCCTCTCACCCATAAAAATAGGCATCCTGCCTACAGGCTACCAAAGGTCATTTCTTTGGGTCGGACTGGACTCGCTGTGGCTGGGAGCACCGTGGACAGCCGTGGAAGCAGGTATTTTTGCATACCTTTCGTACTTCTTAGCAGCGGCTTGCAACGGTTGTCGCGCCATCCCAATTCCAACTCTTCGGTGCCCACGAAAGCTTATTCCGCCCAGCTTCCATACCCTGTCCAGCCTTATCTCATCCAGCAACGCGTCGCAGCATAATTATGCAGGTTCGGAGACCCACGGTGTGTGTCAGGACTTTGGCACCCTTACGCGCGACGCCGCCGAGACTCGACGCACGCTCGACACGGGAGTCGTCGCTTTGAATCAATCCCCATGCGATGAAACCGCCGTTGGCTCTCAATTCTCAAACTCAAAAGAAGCATCTCGGAGGCCGGAGCGATATGCATCCATTGAGTGACGGGCTTCATGACCCGTTCCAAAGCCTCGCAGCGCAGTGCATCAACCAGCACCCAGCTCAGCTCGGCCGCACCAGTCGATCCAACAGCCTCCGCGCGTCCCTGCCCTCCTTCGTACACAAATGACGCACCCCGGGCCAACTAAATCCATAAGGACCCGGCCTTCCCTTATATGTAAAATTATATGTAAAACGGGAAACCAAGGCAAATCTCCATCTGCAATTTGGCTCCGTCAGGGTGTGATCAGGTTCCATCGAATGGGCGTGCGTGGTGGACCCGGGCTCGTGCATTCCCCCTTTTCAGATAGTGCGGAAGCAAATTTGCGTCAGCCGCCACACGGTGTGCTATGCCCTGTTTTCGGGTGGCGGCGTAGTTGGCTCGTTCAAGGTCTTTGTGTGCTTGCTTGGGCTTCGTACTATACTTACCCCACACCCCACATTGGCTGTGCGCAGGCATGTCAATGTGATTTGTGCGTGTGGTTCGTCAACTCGAGGTTAAATTGGCGATCACCGCGAGGAGGTCGGTGTCGAATAGCACATTATTAAGCCAGGCTATATAAAATACACTATCGGAGCTCGAGAACATGTTCATGTTTTTCGATCGATGTGAAGAGAAAAAAACTGCGTCCTAGCTGCGAATTTTAATATCCTTTGTCTTTGGAATACCGACCTAACCAAACCAATTCGCAATTCAATGGTCTGGCATTTGAACAGGGACTTTCGTCTAGAAAGACCCCCTAAAAACGGGGTAGTCAAAACGCAAATCCCTATCTCATTTATCCCCCCGCTCGCAGAGCAGTAGCTTCTTCAAGCTTCAAAATTCACATCTCAAGTCAACACGGATGCATCGGTCCGCAAAAACACTGCCTTCTTCTCATTCCCAAGTTCGACAAGACATCCACATCCACAAGCATTCTCCCAAGGCAGAAGAACGAGCCGGATCAGAAGAGATAAGCTGTACACACCGCGCCCACTCTCTTTTTCTCAACGAGGCTATTTTTAGACGCGATAGGGCCCTCACAGGATACCTAATCGACTGGATGTCGAATTGCTGGAAAATTGGGCGATTGCGCTTGGTCAGAGGGCTGCGGTGGGCGAAAAGACCAATGAGACTTGGCGGAACTGTGTGTTGGGACTTACCTGCGTGTTCAGGTTTTCCCTTGTGGATGAACTTTTCACATTCCATGGGGATGGAAGACGAAGGAACGTGTGATGTCTAAGACCTGCATCCGTCCGTCCGTCTGGTATCTAGAAATCTGAGTAGGTTGGCTAAACGTCATACTAACTCGAAAGATCCTCGCTTTGGGTAGCGCCGTCATTTAATGATTATCACAGTTAATATCACGTCGTAATCCGGGGTTGACGAAGCCTGCGCGAAGCCTGAGTCGGTGCTTGATCTCCTCGATTGCTGATGTGCGAGGTAGCGTTAGTGTTTGATGCATCCAGATAGCTACAGATGGCTGTGTGGCGTATCAGCGTTGCAAAAGCCTTCGACGAGGCTGCGCGGCACCCAAAGCAAAAAAAAAACTCAAACAGCGCGTCTAGAGGGAAATAGCGGTCGATGACAGAGAACACCAGAACCTACTCGCTTGAATCATCATTCGAATTGCGTGAAGGAACTCTGCACGTAAATCTTTCATGATGTGCGTCGAGCATCCTCAGCAGTCCTCGAGTGTGGCGCACTTCCTTTCCGGAAACGAGGCCATGCCGAGCGCGTGCCGGTCGCTTCTTGGTTTGTGGCACCGTGACACAACACTTTTCGAGCTCGCCGTCCGTCCTACCCGTTCCCAGAGTGCTTTCGCATGTCATTCCAAAAGAAAATAGAAAACGCGCGTATTGTTTTGAGGTCGCTCGCGATCGCAGTCGGCTTGGGTCATCATGCATCATCAAATTGACTTGCTCGTCGCGTCTATTTATAGCGGTTCACCTCTGCAATGGAACATCATGCTAGAGTTTGAGCTTTGACTTTTTCACCGGCTATTGCCAGTGCTATGTCCGCCAGTAGTGTTCAAGGCTCGAGCTGAACTGTGTTTTATAAATCTAACGTTGATAGCCGTCCAAGTGAAGTGATCAATCAGCGAACTTGACTGGTTATTCTGTGCCATGATGGATGAACTGGCCAAGTCCATCGGCTTCGGATTTTATCAACTGGGAAATGATGAAACTTTGTAGATCCTGTTTCGTCGGATGTTGCTTGCGTAGGTTGAAGCATGTTAAGCTGAAAGAATAGGAGTTGCAGCGGAGAGTACGTGGACCTACCTCTCAGGTTCACCGTATTATGCGCATTGTAGCCATTGAGATACTTATTTCTCTTGCGTAAACTTTGGCTGTTTGAAAACAACCCCAGAACGAGTGTGGAGAATAGCGCCAAGTGCAGTTCTCGGGAAACTCCAGTACAGTACTCCATACGCGTTCAAAAGGGGAAAAAGACGCACAGATCTCGATCTGCATACTATCTATACCGTCCACCATTACTCCAGAGCTTCTTCAATATTGCATTCATATTTGAAACTCGCTATACGCCAATTTTTCTCCTTCTCGCAAAGTTTTCTTACCCCTCTTCTCGCGGACACTACTCTCGAGCCAGTTCGTGTAATCTGATTGAAATCACTAGAGGACCTACTCGAACACTGCGTTGGATGTCGAGGTTTATTGAAGAGATTCCTACACGGCGCTCACTTGCGACATGTCTTTTGGTCTCTCGGTCATTCCACCTTTGCGCACTCCGCCCTTTGTTTAGGAGCGTCCGTTATGTTCTTCATACCTGAGTAAGACACACTGGCAGGAGCTCGGATATCGGTTTTCAGACAGATTATCTCGTTCTCAAATGCATGCTCTAGTCTGATCCTACATCGAGACTTATACGTGGATATTAATTGCTAGCTTATGGACGGATCTTTGGACTCAAACGTGGACTCCTCAGAGATAAAGACATACGCGCCGAGGTCTGAATCAGGGGCTTGAACTAAGGAGTTCTGTTTTCGTGTCACCCCTGACCGTGCAGCGACGTCAAGTTGACGCACCTCCCGAAAGCGCTCTGAGTTGTCATGCAGGCTCTCATTTAGTCGATGTACTTGAATGCCGAACCAGTTCAAAATATGGCTGACTCTTCTCGGCAGGTAGTTGTCTTTGACGACAACGGACATTGCTTAAAATATTCCCGCATTGCAACATTCAACACCTGAGCTTAACCGGTAACCCCTTATTTATCGCTTTGCCATGTTATGCATGCTTGTAATCTGCACCCCTCTATAATGCTACGAAGGAGAAAATTATTCATCGTTCTTCTTCCCCCTAGAACTGCAAATCCTGCAATAAAATTCCCACTGACAGCTTTGGGTAAAACGTTCTATTATTTACACTTATCGATTACCAGATCAATAGCTGCATAGAGCGACAAGCTAGCGTTACCTAAAAGGCCTAATTACTGCTGAGAAATCTATCGCATTCACAGCATTATACTAAGCTCGATCAGTTCCTAGTCCTCTAGGAGGTGTAACTGGATTCATGTACCTCGTTCAGAGATTCGGCTATCCTTAATTTGCCACTCAATAGAATAGTAGCCTAATAATCCAGAACTCCACGTCCAAAGGATATCTATCGCTTTAGTTGCATCGTGGAAAGGCAACGTGGCGCCTCACGTAGGCCTTAAGGTGATGTAAAAGTTACGTGGTGGTTCCTACAATAGCAATAATGTCCCAATACGGAAATTTATTCGGGCTGCATATGCTCGAGTCCGCACCATGCATTGTAGCAAGTGCATAGCCTCAAACTCAATTATATATGTTCTAATAGTCATTGCAACAAAATATTTGCAATTTATCTTCAGTGCAGTCCAAAATGGAAATCTTTACGAGTAGCAATATGGCGCACTCTGGGAGTGCTAGGAGGCAGTCAAGGCCACGCGACTTCGCCACGCTTCTCGACTCCTAAGGGCTGAATTATATAAAATGCCTCTCATAAAAGTTTATATCTAATCATCTACAAACCACTTGATCATAGAATGTCGTTCCTATTTGCTTCGCTTGCGTCCACCAGCTCCAGCTACAGCTCCAGTCGCGTCGTATATGTCCCTAGACGGGCGCTGACGGAGCGCGAACTCAAGATTCAGAAATATCTGGTCGAATTGTTAGTAATTTTCACATTTTTGATGCAGCCTTTTGCTTATTACTGTCTTTCAGGTACGGTTTTTTGGGCTCGATAATTTCTGGTACAATGCTCGCCTTCGTGGTTCTGTAAGCGATCGCAGTTGTGACAGGTGCAGGATGACTTACGGTTGATTTTAGATTTATAGGAAACGGAGTGCTCAAAGCTTCAAAGCAAGACCACCTGTCCTATCGCGACATCACCCTGGTCGCGCTGGTTGGCTCCCCTATTGTTCGTAGTGCATACGAAATCCCTTCGCGCATTTATAAGAAGCTCACAGCAAACATGAAAGTACCATGGGTCGTCATCGTGGATACACCTTTGTTGTTCTGGTTAATGTTCTATCCCGCCGTCAATGGGTCTCTTTGTGGGATCTTGGGCGTTCTGCTTCTACGCACTTCGGGGAACTACGCCGAACTACTCTCCTCAAAAAATCTCCTTTACGTGGTGGAAGCTGCCGCTATAGGGGGAGGTATCCTGTGGGCAGTCGCCATGATTTTCATGGGGTCGTCGCTCGTACCACAGTGCTTCCACCGTTGCGAGTACGAATTCTACATAGGCCAACCAAGGTCGAACCAATCCCCCCAGAGTGAGACCAGATCGTCGAAGGGATCGGATTCAACAATCGCAGTTCAGTGCTGAGTAGACCCTCCTTGTGCACCGTTTCGAATACCCTTCCAGTTTGACATATCGTTAGTATCGGTTTTCTGTAACTGTAGGATCCTGCATTGAATTAGAGTTGTATTTCTTGACAATCGTACTCGGCGCACCTTTCTCAATTCTCCTAGTTGCTCTGATCTTTTGACAACATGAATGCGAAGAATGAGGATAATTTGAGGCAACAGTTCTACCACCGTACTAGCCCGTGATAGCTGGTCGTTAATAGTAAGGATTTCATAGTATCCAAGCCAATCATCCAGTTACTCCAAACGAGGTATGCCAGATGCCACAAATTATTATGTCGCAAACGATAGACACGCCATTTCATCCTGTGTTACTCAATAATACTATAGCCTTTGGAGTGATGGGTACAAGTCGAAGTTGAAGTCACCGTACAACAAGAGAAGCATTGGAATTGTTTCCGTCACGACACGACCAAGTTTTCCGAATCTGAGGCAACGGGCACGATGGATTCATGTCGCATATAATTATGGACGGGTTGCGAGCTAGATACGCAGAGAGGAAGCGAGTGTTGTGGAAGAGAGACGTAACCCTAACCTTTGGAGGATGTCGTGAAGAATCGGGCTGAACTTCCCACGCATAATTTCGTCTCAACCAGCTGGCTGTCCTCCTCCGACTCTCCAAAACTCCGCATATAATGGCCTCCAGAATCGCTATCGGCTCGCTGCGAGCAGCTGGTAATTGCCATTCTCTCTTTGTTCTGCTTGTTTTGACGCTAATTGGCCCCAGTTCGTCCCCGGGCTTTTGCTGCTCTGCCCCAGAGCTTCAGCGCGTAAGAGTTGTTTTCATGTCCACTATGCGCGACCGCCGACTGATTTCTCTCTCTGTTCTGCGAACCATGAAGTCGGTCGATGGCCACGACCCCCACTCCCCCTTCGGAACGCGCTTCGGAGATTATCGAGAAATTGCCCTCGTCCCCCAGCCTCATCACCAAGACCGGAACCGCTCTACTCGGTGTAGGCGCCGCTGCCGCCGCCATCTCCCAGGAGCTCTACGTCGTCAACGAGGAGACAATCGTCCTGATAGCATCCGCCATTGTCTTCACCTACATTGGCAAGGTGCGCCTTTTATGGTGTAATTGGTCTTCCGACATGATTTATTTTGGGACCAGGTTATGCGTGAACCCTACTCACAATGGGCTGAGGGCCACATTCAACGCATCAAGAAAATCCTCAACGATGCCCGCGCTGAGCACACCGGTGCCGTGAAGGAGCGTATCGACTCTGTTGGCCAAATGAAGGATGTTGTCTCCATCACCAAGGGCCTCTTTGCTCTCTCTAAGGTAAGCCCATATAATCCTATCATTGACTTTGGCGACTCATTGTTTTATTTTATTTTACCTTATGCAGGAGACTGCTGTCATTGAGAACAGCAACTTCGTTAAGCTCCAGAAGATCCAGCTTGCGTCTGAGCTCAAGTCTGTTCTTGACAGCTGGGTGCGCTATGAGCAACAGTTGAAGGACGCCGAACAGGCCGACCTCACCAAGACCGTCATCGAGAAGGTCGTTGCAAGCCTTAAGGATGAGAGGACACAAAAGGATATCCTGACCAGTGCCATTACTGAGATCGAAGGTCCGTGTTTTGTCTCCTTATAACCAGCATTTTCTGACCAACGGTTTCGAATTGCAGAACTCGTCAAGAGCAAGGCTATCTAACTTACTCCTAGTTGTTCATCCATTAAACATGCAATAGATGGTTTTACCCATGCAGTTGGGCGATAGACAAATGTTTAATTTATCTAGCGGACACACTTACATTGATCCTCAATATTCTGTGAAGCGGTAATTACTCTCAGCACAGTTCCGCATTTGGGAAGAACGTAATATGTTATGTGCTCCGTATATTATTGACCACTTTTCCAAGGATTGACTATAAGTTAGCAGTGGGATCTACAATTTCTCGAAGGGCATAAGACAGTGAGTAACCCCATAAATGTTATATGCTATAAATTATAATAATATAAGATCTAAAGTTTTCATCTATTCCTCTCAGCAAGATCTTGGAATCAAAACGAAGGCTGATCGTACTTCAAGTATAGAGTGCAACCGGACTCATGATTGACACAATGCTCTCACCTTGAAATTTCAACAGTTCGTTGCCAGTCTTTGGTATGTATTATTTGTGTTCGTTCGAATGCGAAGCTGATTGTGCCAATTGTGAAGGACGGGACGCCGTAATGGCATCGAGAAAGAAGTCATAAGCTTTGGATCCAGAAGTCTGGAGGACGATAAGAAAGCCTAAACGGGTTCATTGTGATTAGTTGCTATTAGCAAAAACCTCTCCAGCTGCGCGAATAGGAAACTGTGCACCGCGTAGACCCTACATTCGGGTTGTAGATGGGCACCCATGGGAAGTTCTAGCGAAGGTTTTTGTCATGCCGTCGATCCTTCTCCAAGTGTCTAAAAGTATCTTGGTTGTCAGGTATGCATGAGATTAATCTGGTCTTTTCAAATTCGCATACACCCCAGGACGATAGTCATTCGTTATAGAAGATTATTGGTATACTTAGCTTTCATTTGTTCATTTGTTACATCCGCTAATATCCACAGAAATGAATATCGTGATTCTCTCAATGACCTGTTGAACTATAGTCTATGTGTGTGTACTCTGTCTATTTTTGAGTGATGTACTGCCATTTCCTTATGCACACTGATTCCATTGAAAGGTCCGTGCTTGGCTGATTCTGTTGGCCCTCTTCCCATAGCTCATCTAGCTTTGTCTTCTTCGTGATCTGAAGCATGTCAATGGCGCCCACGCTCCCTTCAAGATGACCACTCGGCCTCCGATCTTCAATGCAGACTTCGTTATCTTGGTCTTCTTTGCTCGTTAAGTCATTGCTATACCGATGGACTGGCCAACATCAAGCTTTTGTACAACTCATCAATTGATGTATTTAATCTCGTTTGATGCGACGATGGCTCGCGATGATCACGGCCAAATCATTCCTTCAATCGTCCACAACATCAAGCTGAGATACCTATTCTTGGGTATTCTTCTTCTATCTTTCACAACTTTGCCCCACTTGCAAAGCGTGAGTGAGCAAAAATATTAAGAACGTCGGCCATGGTTTCTATTAGATGAATGTGGGGGATAGATACGGTCATGTGGAAAGCATTCACGGCGCGGAATCCTTATAAGCGATTCTTTTCGGCTGCGTTACCTAGCTGCTTCGCCCTTGCATTCTTCACAAGAGGCCGTCACGACGGGCGACTTTTTATGCCGTTGATCATTGGCAGTGTCGTTCTACTCTCCTTCTATCCTCCCATTATTGAAGGTCATTCCTACAGCAGCTCAAGGTGATCGGTTCAGCCTGTCCTTTGAGCGCCCTTCGTCGAACTGGTGTTGAGGCCAACATTTAATTACCTAACGTCTTTTCACGCCTGTCTTGAATGCGGAACGACTGCCACGCGAACAAACGATTCGCCGGCTTCAATAGCTTTCTATCGCCTGGATCCCTTCTGCTATATCTATGTGTACTGTGTTTAGCTAGCATCGCCAATGGACAACAATTTCGCAATCTCTCAATTCCAGTCAACTCGTCGCAGATCGTGTATACTCCGTTTGTGTGTAACTCGACGACTCTGAAGGCTAGTCCACAATCTTGTGCAGGTGCTTGGTGAGTACTTGAGTTCTGACCTTGCTATGGTGCTTGTGGTCTTGACCGATTTGTTTTGCAGGCGGCTTTCTTCAGATAACGCAACGATTTCAACGACCGGTCCTACGATATCCAGCACTCTTATACCCCAGTTATTCCTTCAATTTAGGGGTGCGATTTGCTTCTTACTGTTTTGATCTTTCGCCTCACCGAAAGAGCTAGCTTTTAATCTCTTTCTTTCGACATCTTCCGCCTCAAATGCCACCGTCAATATCACCGCATCATCCAATGGAATAGCTCTCTCAGCTCTATTCAACTCCACACTACACTCGGCTACTGTCGTTAATCTTCAAAGTAGTGAAGTCTCTTTGCTTACGATCACGTTTATACCATCGAGCACCCCAACAATATTTGAGCTCCAGGGGATCAACATAACTACATTGGAAAATGGGTATGTGTTGATCCTTCCAAGCTGTATAAGATAATTCGTGGATCGTTGATCGATATCCAGAACAATTACTTCCATTCTTCCGTCCCAAACTCTTCCGCCCTCTATATCCCTTCCCATCTTTGCTACTTCCACAACTTCGTCGTCAACGCCAACCATGTACGGAGACCACTGTCCCTGTTAAATCATCCAAAAGCAAACGACTCGGGGAAGCTGTTGGGCTGACTGTTGGGCTTGGTTTGGGACTCACAGCTCTTGCAGCAGCGGCGTTCTACTTTTACAAACGGAGACGTCAACGGCAAAAGCGCCGTTCGAGGCAGGAAGCACAATCGGGGTGGAGAAACGCAGGCCCAAGTAGATAACCATCATGAAAATCAACTTCGTTTAATTAAGTTCGGACATCGTTTCTGGTCGTACCCTATGCGCTCTAACATAATTATCGGATTAATAGCCTTGACATAGCTCCCTCTAACCACTGTCTTCAAATCAGAATGACATTGATCCCAGATATTTGAAGGCATTAATCGCGGATAAAACCGCAATACTGCTTGTCGTCATAATGACAGAACTGAATTTAATCAGACATAACGTCAAAAATATGAGTTTCAGCGTAGCTCATTGAGTACTGATAAATAAATAAATTCTACAGCCCGAGATACGCGGGTAGATAACAAACTCTCCAGGTCCAGAAGGTCGAAGGTCTGCTGGATCACCCCTCTGTCAGGGAGCCATAAACCAGCATGACGGCAAATCCAAACAGATATAGCACCATGCCGAACAGCCGCCACCAAATACTGACTTCATCGACTACTTCGTGATAATTATTCCCGTCATTAATTGCGCCATATGAGCTGTAGCGGGTGAAAGGTAAATCGACTGGGATATGGTTATCATAATCATCTGCAGTAGTTTTAGTCACAATAGGATGGGTACCCAGTTTCGAAACAGAGGTTTCTTACTTGTTTGTACGACTTCCTCGCCAATTTGAAAACCTCTACTTCTGAGAATCCAGATGAGAATATTCTTCGGGAGTATCCAGCATAGATATGCGACAGCTTGGAAGGGCGCTTTGGGATGATAGGACCACATTATTAAGAAAAATCCAGATATAAATGGATGAGAGACGACTAAAAAAAGTTCATTTGAACGAAGGTCAGTGAGCCAGACAATCTGATAGGTCGGCTAAATGCGTACTGGTTGTTTTATATAGCAACAGTATATATTCGAGGATGTCATGGCCGGATATGTGGTTAATATTGCTGGTAATGGTTTCGGGGATTGGTGCCATTTCTGCAGGGTAGGTGAAAATGGCGGAGAACAAGAAAGTTCATACCTGATCAAAGAGCGAAGAAGTAAGTACCTGAGGGCTTGAGGCAACGAGCGCCCACGCCTTACGCACACTACACACCAACCGCTTACACGTGGAATTCGCGGTAATGAGGCAGCCTCCTTCAGCGAAACATGTACCTTGCTGGACACGTTGCGCTCCGGTGACTGAAATGAAGGTTAAGGGAATCTTGACATCGGCCATTGATAATCCATGGGACATGTCAAACGATCTGATATTTCAAGTCGAGTCTCGACTTGAAATTGTTTCCGAGTTCTCTGCAAGTCCATCCATCACACAATCCATTTAGATGAGGCTTCACAGTGAGAATGCGTTGTCAGATGGCAGGCGGAGGAGCACATGGCTAAAGGGCACTGTTCGTCGACATCTGTGGAATTGGTGTAGACCAGCCGCTCTCGTTCCATTCGGCGCTTTCTGCCGCAAGTTTGGCCTTGGAATTTGTACAATCACAGACAAGGGGATACGGTGGATAAAATAAACGGTCCAGGTTTTCAAGACCATTACCGGTGACAGTGAGTCAAACATCAAGCTATTTGGTAGAACCGGAGATGGTGGAAAGGAGAGAGGCGCACAGTGTTGAGCGCCGGCTACTTTCGGTTACTTGTGGACAACGGACCGTGTGAATTTGACTTGTCTTGGCGTGTCTCCTCCGAGATCTCAAGCTTGACGAGGGATCGTTCGATTGTTCTTTTGAGATCCCATCAAAATTTTCGAATTTGGGACAAAAAAGCCCGCCAACTGTTGATCCGAGCATGTGCCGCCCTTGCCGGCCGTGCCGCTTGATGCGCCCGGACGAGTACTCCGATAATCCTTTTTAGGCACTTGTAGAGCTACAGAATATACTTTGAATCAGTGTTTCTGTTGGAGGGAGCTCCCTTAGAATGTTTGGTTATATTTAAAGAATGTATACATGGGATTTCTCGACCTCTGGTCTCCCAGGAAGGGATGCATGCATTAACTTCAGTTTTCCAGCATGAGTGGTGAATGAATTAGTTGATTTTGCATGGTGACGCGCTCGGTGTGTCCAATTTTGGACATATTTCCCAAAGTAAGCATACTTTCGGTAGAGCTGCCGCATATTTAGCACTTCCTGCAAGGTCTATTGAGGGTATACCACATTTTACCCTATATTTACTGTTATTATTATGCTCAGAACGCCGACATCACCAGAGTCTCGGCGGGAGTTCCTTTTCGGGGCACTTAGGTCGTTGTGATGGGATCTCAAAAGAACAATCGAACTATGACTCCAAGCTTGACTGTTGCAAACTCTCAAAATCGAACAGGCAACGTCGATTGATACTCACGGTCGTATTTTCTCTATGCTATTCATGGCTCACATACTACATATCAGTCCCATGTACTTCCAACTGCACTTAATTCCCCTTCCAATCCGCTGGCCAGAATGAATTGGACCTTCTGGCTCAAATTCCTGATCACTGCTGCTGTATTCGTCGATGCAACACCGACCAAACGATATTACGGTTCTCATGCTTACTATGCGTTGGAATATTCGCATGACGCTCTTTCTGGAATCACCTTGGGTGATGTCGCCAAAGCACTTGGTGTGGAAGTAGTGGAACAGGGAGGGGAGCTCCGCAATGTTTGGCTAGTTCGAGTGCCGCACATGCATCTTGAAGCACGAAACAGAGCCCTCGGCCAAGTTGACGATGCCGTGATTCACGCTTTCAATACACTGAAAGCTACTGCAAACTCGCAGCTCTCAGCACGTTCCGACGAAGAGATCTTCGCGAGAAAGGTCACTTCTTCAGTGAAGTTCTTGGAACGACAAATCCCTCGCACGCTTGAAAAGCGTGCTCCACCTCCAATACATTCACCTTCCCCTACATCTATCGTCGAAGTAGCTAACCGACTAGGCCTAAAGGATCCCTTGTTCCCTGAACAATGGCATCTCGTCAACGACGAATACCCGGAACATTCGATGAACACGACTCCTGTATGGGACATGGGATTCACAGGAAAGGGCATTCATACGTCGTTCTTAGATGATGGCCTTGACTTCGAGCACGACGATTTGAAGGACGCATTTGTAAGGTCAAGCCTTTCGCACTGCGGATTATTCTAAATCTATTCTTAGGACACCGAGAACTCCTATGACTTCAACGAACATGTCGCTTTACCCCGCCCAGTTACCGCCATTGATGATCATGGCACACGATGCGCTGGCCAGGTTGTCGCACGGAGAAATGACGCATGTGGTGTTGGAATTGCTTTCGAGGCGAAGGCCGCTGGTGTAAGGATACTGGGTGGTACAATCACTTATGTTGATGAAGCTTCCGCTCTCAACTACGGTTTCCAAAAGGTATCCATCTACAGCTGTAGCTGGGGACCTCGCGACGATGGAAAGCGCATGGATGGGCCTGGCTATCTCGTCAGAAAAGCTGTTGTTAATGGAGTCAACGAAGGACGTGATGGCAAAGGATCAATATTTGTCTTCGCCAGTGGGAACGGCGGTGACAGCCACGACCAATGCAACTTTGATGGATACACGAATAGTATCTATTCAGTAACGGTTTCCACTGTCGATCACAAAGGCCTGCATCCTAGCTACTCAGAAGCTTGTGCCGCCAACTTGATCGTGGCTTATAGCTCGGGTAGCGGCAAACACATCGTGAGTGAATTTTACAGCGAAATTTTCAGGCTACTGACTGCAGAATCCAAGGTTACCACAGACAGATCTCATAATGGGGACAATAAGTGTACCTACGGCCACAGCGGGACGTCTGCTGCTGCTCCGAATGCAGTAGGAGTATTTACCCTTGCCTTGCAAGCTCGGTGAGAATAAGTCAATATATCTTGTATTGATTATTCTAATACGTGCTCAGGCCTGAGCTTACTTGGCGAGACATACAACACCTCTGCGTCGAAACAGCACGTGTGGTGGATCCTGAAGATCCTGACTGGGAACGAACTGCGGCGGGTCGGCTATACAACAACAAATTCGGCTATGGTGCGCTAGACGCCTACGCCTATGTGAAAGCGGCGCAAACTTGGAACTTGGTCAAACCCCAGGCCTGGCTCCATAGCGAGACTATCCAGATCAACGGCGGCAAGACGCACGATTACGGGCATGGAAATTACACTTATGAAGGCGGAGAGAGAATCAGATCCCATGGCTTCGAAAACGCAATGCACATCACGAAGGAAATGCTGCTGGATAATAACCTGGAGTCGCTGGAACACATTGATGTTCGGGTGTGGATTTCGCACACAAGACGCGGAGACGTTGAAATCGAGCTCATCAGTCCGAATGGAGTCAAAAGTGTTTTGGCCAAGAAACGTCCTTTCGACGATGCAACTACGGGATATCCAGGATGGAGATTCATGACGGTCAAACATTGGTACGCTGCCTTCTTCTCTATGAAATCCTTGATTTAAATAATCTTGAATATTTGTCAGGGGTGAAAATCCGGTAGGAGACTGGACAATCAGAGTCTTCGACCAGGACGATGACTATGAACGTGGAAAGTTTTTGGGATGGAACATGGTGTTTTGGGGCAGTAGTATCGATCCCTCAAAGGCAGTCAAGTATCAAGAACCTGTCGTGGACAACATCCTTCCCCCCGCCCCTTCTCCTCATCGTCCCATTGTTAACGATCCCGTTTTTACCTCTACTACGCAGCATGCGAAACCAACCGACCACCTGGCGTCAGATCATTTGACTCCTAGTGCCGTTGGACAGCCACAACCTACTCATGTCAGTTGGCCAGATTTGCAAGCGCCCATCGGAATATTAGTCTCATCTCAGAAATGGCTTTTCTTGTCCATCGGCACGGCTTTGGGACTTTTAGTAGGCCTCGTCTTCTACTCTGGAGACGACGAGTTGCACGCAAAAGACTTGCTGAGTACACCTCTTTGGCGGCGGATGATATTCGTATGGACACTGTCACTGACAACTACGTCGTACCAATCCCCACCGCGCGCAGCGGTACCCCGGAAGATGTCGTGCCTCCAGAATATGATGATTTCGACGAAGACACAGAACCTTTCTTACCATTGCCCAGATCTGGAAGACTGGAGTTCCATTCAGGATTCCTCGATGACGGGCCTTCGCCCCAGCATAAGTATCACGAACAAACGGAAAGAACGGTACCTATCGCATCTAAATCTGAACAAAGTGCCAATCATAACACGGATGAAAATTCTCCTTGGTTGTTAGATAAATGCTAAGTTTTGACTTGATTAATAGACCTCTTCTGCTGGTTAAAATTTAACTTGGTTTGGAGAATGATACTCCCGTACTTTTAAAAATTTGTATTCGTAGCACTCATTCATCTCCTGCATCTGTCATTGCTCGTTGAATTTGGGAAGGACCTCTCACAATTGACCGCACATTGAACACAAGTATGCCGGGTCTCCGCCGAAGGCGGTTGCTGATGCAGCGATGTCCATCATGATTTCCTGTTTCAACAATTCCATTTTGGCGGATTATAATGCAAGTGGCTATGCTTTCTTTCCCTTGCCGTTAACCTCTAAAAGGAGGGTCGGTCATTGACCTCTCTCTTCTCTGTTTACTGTCATCTGCTGGTCACGATGCGGCTTACCTGGACGCTTCTGGCTTCAATAGCCCTTTCTACGACATATGTCGCCTCGACGCCTGCAAAACGACATTACAACACTCATGATTATTATGTGTTGGAGCATACCGGCGACAGCGGGGCACCGCTTGAAGACATCGCAAAAACATTGGGTGTTGAAGTGGTGGAACAAGCAGGAGAACTGCAGGACACCTGGCTTGTGCGGACACCCAAGTCACAAATTAGCGCCCGGGATGAAGAATTTGACTCTGTCATTGCGGCGTTCAAGGATCTCCAGCAAAAAGCCAGCTCAAATCTCGTAACGCGGTCGGAAGACAGTGTCTTTGCAAGACAAATCGTGTCTTCTGTCAGATTCCTCGAACGCCAAATACCCCGCGAGCTCGTCAAGCGCGCTCCTCCATCAATACGGCGGCCAACACCCGTAACTGCTGCCTCAGTTGCAAAGCGGCTGGGTCTGAAGGACCCTCTGTTCACTGAACAGTGGCATCTTGTGAACGATGAATACCCCGAGCATATGATGAACGTTACGCCTGTGTGGGACATGGGTCTAACAGGCAAAGGTGTTCTGACCTCATTTCTGGACGATGGTCTTGATTTTGAAAGCGACGACCTCAAAGATGCCTTCGTTAGTCGTTATTCTCTTCATTTCAATATAATCCTCACAGAATATACGCGTAGGATGCAAAGAATTCCCATGATTTCAACGCGCATGTAGCATTGCCTCGCCCCACTGGCTTCAGGGATCACCATGGAACTCGCTGCGCTGGTCAAGTTGCCGCTCGAAGAAATGATGCTTGCGGTGTTGGAATTGCCTATGATGCCAAAGCTGCTGGAGTCCGTATACTTGGGGGCCCTATCTCTACTGTAGACGAAGCAGCAGCTCTTAACTTCGGCTTCCAAGAGGTCGGTGTATATAGCTGCAGCTGGGGTCCTCGCGATAATGGCCAAACCATGGAAGGTCCTAGTTATATCATTAGGAAGGCTGTGGTGAATGGTATCAACAACGGGCGCGATGGAAAGGGTTCAATATTCGTATTTGCAAGTGGCAATGGTGGAAGGGAAGACGACCAATGTAATTTCGATGGATATACCAACAGTATTTATTCTGTGACGGTGTCTTCTATTGACTACAAAGGACTTCACCCAAGCTACTCTGAAGCTTGTGCTGCCAATATGATTGTTGCATACAGCTCCGGAAGTGGAAACCATATCGTATGTCGTGTTATCTTCCATTTTTTTTTCTTGCTCATACTTTCACAGGTCACTACGGACAGAGGCAAGAGTGAATGTGCCAAAAATCACGGTGGAACATCTGCTGCCGCTCCTAATGCTGTAGGAGTCTTTGCTCTTGCTTTGCAAGCGCGGTATGTAGAATGGTACTTCCTGTCTTCAATTTTGACTGAACTTGTCATAGTCCCGACCTTACATGGCGAGATATTCAACATCTCTGTGTTAAAACAGCACGCATCATCAATCCCTCCGATCCCGACTGGGAAAGGCTTGCTAGTGGACGCTTGCACAGCTATAAATATGGCTTCGGCGCTCTTGATGCGTATGCATATGTAAAGGCCGCGCAGGACTGGACGCTCGTAAAGCCGCAAGCATGGCTGCACACTAAAACCCTCATCTTCAATAACGGCCAACTACATGACCTCGGGCATAAGAAGTATTCGTATGAAGGCGGTGATCCCATCGGTCCCAAAGGAATACAAAGCAAAATAACGATCACAAAGGAAATGCTGACGGGAAATAATCTGGAAGAGCTTGAACATATTGACGTTCGGGTTTGGATTAACCATTCAAAACGTGGAGATGTGGAAGTTCAGCTCATCAGTCCAAACGGCATCAAGAGTGTCCTTGCTGGTACGCGTGAATTTGATGATGCAACCACTGGATTCCCTGGCTGGAGATTTATGACTCTCAGACATTGGTAAGTATTATAAGCACGTAACGAAACTAGCACGCATACTGACGTACTTCATTCACAGGGGCGAGAATCCCGTTGGCGAGTGGACCATCAAAGTTTCTGACCAGGATGACTCAAAGCAAAATGGTACATTTTTGGGTTGGAACATGGCTTTCTGGGGTAGCGCCATAGATCCACAGAAAGCGAAGAAGTTCGTGGAACCTGTCGTGGATAATGCTCTCCCACCAAGCCAGAGTCCACCACGACCTGTGATCAACGACCCGGAAGTGCCCTCCTCGACGCAGCACGCCAAACCCACTGATCATCTCCCACCGGATCATGGAGACGCTACTGGGGATAACACAAAACCTGCTTTCCCAACTGGCAAGCCTCTACCCCAGGAAGACGAAGAAGCCCCAAGTGACTCTTGGTACAACAAAATGTCCAGCCTTGTTACCGGCCAGAAACTGCTATTCGCCGGCCTTGGTGCGGCCGTATGCTTCGTCGTCTTGGCCGTCGTGTTCGTCTGGAGACGCCGGGCAGCGCGACAGAAGATGGCAAACTACACGTCTCTTGCAGCGGATGACATTCATATGAATGCTATTGGACAGGAGCGCGTCATCGCTGGCAGCGGTGGCCCGCGCACCACAAGAGCACTGTACGATTCATTTGGAGAACCATCCACGGAAAATCTTGCCGCACAACCCACTACCGCGAATGTGAATCCGCCCACTGGTCGAGCGCTAGGTTTCCATTCGGGCTTCTTGGACGACGACGAACCTTCCGCTGGACTTTCACCCAGTTATCGTGACGAACCAGGACCGGAAAGGCGGTCAGTTGATTCGGACGCGGACAACCATGGAGGTCGAGATCGACTGCAATAATGCGTTCCATCCGACATTATGCGACATTCCTATACCAGACACGGATTTTTGTACAAAATTTGTTGTAACTTATTCCCGGCCTCACACGACTAATATATACTCACAATAGAATCAGAATGTGCTTTGTGGATCCTTAATGGTAAATATGTTCGAGGTATCGTCATCAACAACTGCATGTCAATAGGTTTTTCTGAACAATCCTACACAGGCGTCGCGACACCGAATGCCTCTCGAACCAAGAGAGTTTATGCATGTCATGCTCTTTTTCAATCTTTCCCCCTCTGCAGACATCCTTGTACCATCACAGAGCTTGGTCCAACAAAATATCACCAGGATAAGATATATGGCCTACGTACTTTGCCGCACCAGTCGAAGATGAAAACATGACACCTTGATCAGTGTGCATGATACTCGTCTCATGCAGGTCCCCAAAGACAATGTCGTTTGCGTGCAATATCCTAATTGCGTCCCGCAAGGCAGCTGCATTCTCAGTTCTGATAAGTGGTCGTAGTTCATGACCTGCGAAGCACTACATGACCACGACATATAGTCCGATACTCTCCGCTTTTTCGCAGTACCATAATTTCGGTGCGAGCTGCCAATCTTTGTTTGGGTATAAGCAAGAGAGATGACCTGACTGACTGACTGCTTCCTTGAATATGTGGGTTCTTTTCCATCGTCAACGGAGCTCAGGGCTTCGTAAAATTTGTTGGCAGTAGTGTCAACAGCACCTGCGCGTATGTCTTCGATTTGGTCCTGAGGCGACATAGAAGAAAACAAGGTAACATCGTAGAAAGGATATTGTTTCTGCATGATAAGAAGATACAAGGCTTCCGCGGACCGACATGGTGGTTCGAATTCCGAAAAATTCGCCATTCCCAGGGTGGTCTAGAAGCCAATCTATGCACTTTCCTGGCCAGAGGTTTTGACCCAAATCTGAGAAAAAGTCGCCAATAGTGATCTATTTAAGTTAATTTCTCGGCCCAGCTGGGCGGTGATCTTCGGTCCAGTGCGTTGGGCGCGCGAGACTTGTACACACATCGGGAGTTTTGGGATAAAAAAGGGACTTCCACGTGAATTATTGATTTTGACAACTGTATCTAAATCGGGTCGTGCTGGAAAATTGTAAACCACTTTAAGTATTTATCGACATATTTAGGCATCAATTATTTCTTATGTTTGATACCGTCAAAGTCTGACTTCAATCTTGACAAATATTTCGACTACAAAGGGCCTTTCGACGGCGATTTGAATTTAAAGTGTGATTAACAATGGAAGACAGATATATATTTAAAGTCAAAGGATTTTAAGCACAGTCACTTTTCTTTCAAATGCTGGTCAACGTGAAAAACACGCTTCCATTTAAAATATTTTACATCATTTAAATCACGTTACCAATAGTCAAAAACATTTCAAGTTGAAAATCGTCAAAAACGTGAATCATGAGTGGGCAATTCACGTTTTTGACGATTTTCAACTTGAAATGTTTTTGACCGTCGGTAACGTGATTTGAAGTTGAATTTTGAACGATGTAAAATATTTTAAATGGAAACGTGTTTTGCACGTTGACCAGCATTTGAAAGAAAAGCGGCCACGCTTTAACAATATTAGTTTTAAATGGAAATTTATCCTCCATTGTGGAACACATTCAAACTCTGAATCGCCGTCAAAAAGCCTTTCATAGTCGAAGTATTTGTCAACATCGAAGTCAAACTTTGACGGTATCAAACATAAGAAACAATTGACGCCTCAATATGTTGATAAATACTGAAAGTGGTTTACAATTTTCCAGCACGACCCGATTTAGATACAGTTGTCAAAATCAATAATTCACGTGGAAGTCCCTTTTTTATCCCAAAACTCCCGATGTGCGCGAGTCCCTGCGGAGGTTCACGCCCTCACGTGACATTGAATGATGTCATCCCAATCGGGAATCCGGCCATTGGACTCGGACTCAGGCAAAAATTGTTGAGCTTGACCACAATGGCGACACTGATAAACTCTGATCTCCCTGGCCTCACTCTGATATCGAGAGGGAAAGTGCGCGACATCTACTCTACCTCTTCGCCGGACCATCTACTCTTTGTCGCCTCCGATAGGATCTCTGCGTACGATGTCATCCTTCAAAACGTGGGTTCACAGACCGCCTCAGCGTATATGTAACAACCCCTTCGCATCGATTCACGCTCCGTCAATATAGGGCATCCCGGACAAAGGAAAACTTCTGACTCAAATCTCGCTTTTCTGGTTCCACAAACTTCGACATGTCATTCCCAATCATTTCGTTACCGCAAACATAGATGAAATGCCAGAAGAGATCCGAAGATACAAGGATCAGCTTGATGGAAGGGCGATGCTGGTCAAAAAGGCAGAGGTTGTTCCCCTCGAAGCTATTGTTAGAGGCTACTTGGCCGGTACGCTGCCGCTAAGCATCTCGCTTAAATTTCCTTACCTGGATTTTCCAAGGCTCTGCATGGTCGGAATACCAGAAAAGTGGGACAGTCCATGGGATTCCTATGCCTGATGGCCTTGTGGAGGGGCAGAAGCTTTCAAAACCAATTTTTACCCCTTCTACCAAGGCAGAGCAAGGAGCACACGACGAGAACATCTCGCCAGAGCAAGGTAGGGAAGAGTCTGTAATCTAAAAATGTGGAATCTTGCTGAGTCAATTTTGTAGCCGCTGCCCTTATCGGTCAAGGACTCTACAATCAGATCTCCGCCGCTGCCTTGAAGCTTTACACCACTGCTGCCGACTTCGCGCTGACTCGTGGACTTATACTTGCTGACACCAAGTTTGAATTTGGTCTCGTAAATGAAGGCTCGGAAAAGAAACTCATTCTCATCGATGAGCTCCTCACCATGGATTCTTCGCGCTATTGGCCGTTGAACGGATACAAGCCAGGAGGCGCCCAACCTAGCATTGATAAGCAATATCTTCGTGACTGGCTTGTGAGTGTGGGTTTCCGTAAAGGATTGGAAAGTGGTCCACCTGGAAAGGAAGGTGAAGGATGGGTCATCGACGAAGATATTGTTAAGGGACGAGGCAAAGATATGCAGAAGCTGTCGATCTACTCACGAAATAAGTTCCAGGAATTAACAGTGGAGGAACATACATGGTGTTATATTTTATTGACTGTCATATTGAGAATCCGTATCTCTTTGTCGTCGGTGTAGAGTACAGCCAGACAGAGGAAACTGCTTTGAGAGACTGAGTCGCGGCGGTGGATGAGACACCCTTTGAACAATATGATGCTATGGCCGAGAACACTCTTTTGGAGATCCACTTTCATCCCCAGTACTAGCTGAGAGCCACAGAGCTCTAGCTGACGACAATGGAAAGGAAATCTGAACAGACCTAAGTAGTCGAGGGTTGAGCGACTGAAAAGGACGAAAATGGATATTTGCTTCGCAGGGCGTAGGATCGATCAGACAAACAGTGACGATTAGTAGGTCATTTATAGGGGCTCCTGACCAGAGCGGTCATGTTCTGTAATCTGCCCCCCCGGAAAGACAGTACATAAGGCTGCGTGAACGTTGTGGATGTCTGGTAAGTCTATATGTCCTTGACTGTCCAAGAAGTCGCGATCTCATGTCCTGGATATCTTTGGGGCCTCCTATAGCGAACTCTGTGCCGTCTGCAGGTGTACACTTCCCAGTCACTGAGTCTCCGCAGAAGTATGGCAAGCCAGTGTCTCCACTGAGGGGACCACATTTGCCATTCCGAAGAATCTCCTTGCCTACGGCGCCTTCTCCTCAGCATCATCGCGTTTCTGTAGTCAGCGTCGCATCGTTTGACTCGCTCCCGGAGGGTGACGGAGAGATCGAATCCTTGCAAAGTGGACGGGTATTAGCCAGGGTACTGGAGCAACCAAATCAAAGCCGACCTCCTTCGGTTGACCCCACTAGGCGCCGTAAACGAGCTCGCGACAGTAGCGCCAAACCGATGGACGAGAGGCAACTTATCAAGAAACGAAAAATCATCGAAGAGTTCTATGAAACCGAGAAAGCGTACGTCGATGGATTGGAACTTATTTATTCTGTAAGTGGGAATAATTCTCTTTTGTGGAATGCTCTGATTTAAAGCTATACACAAGCATTTTCTTACCCCAATAATTGCCTCTCTCGATACCTCGGAACCCCTTTTGAATCGTTCAGCATTAACTTCGGTCTTCTCCAACTTTATCGATATATGGAACCTTCATCGGTCATTTCTTTCTGCACTTACATCACTACTAGAACCAATTCACGCTCAACCATCATCGCCTTCCACATCCCAGTCACCAACAAAAGTCTTACCACTTCCAGAGCTCTCACCACTGTTACTGTCGCATTTCCCTTACCTGTCTCTTTACACCCCGTTTGTGACCGCTTTTCCGACCACGATTTCTGCTCTTAATGAACTCATCACGCCTCCAACAATGAATCGCCCAAGCCCTCAATACAACCAAAAATTTGCAAGCTTTCTCAGCACCCAAGAATCTAACCCACGTTGTGCAAAGCTGAAGCTTCGAGACTGGCTTTTGACCATTGTTCAACGATGTCCAAGATACCTTCTTTTGCTCAAAGATCTGATTAATGCAACGAGTAGGGAAGATCCGGAGCATGCGCAATTGACGGCAGTCCACACCCTTGTCTCAAAAAGTGAGTAGTGAAATTACTGCGATGTTTTTTGTTTTTAGGAACGGGGCTAATATTTCGTTTGAAGTCACTCTATCTCTCAACACGTCTCTGCATACTCATGCTCAGACGATGGCGCTATTAGCTCTCCAACGTGCTACCCCCAACCTTCCTTTCCAGCTCATTACTCCAGGACGTACGCTACTTAAACGAGGCTCTCTATTCCAAATAGAACGAAGTGGTACTCCCCAGGAACGCGAGTTTCTCCTTTTCTCGGATTGTATGATTTGGCTCGCTCCAGCCGAAGGACTGGCCCAGTCATGGGATTGGAGCTGGAGTGGAAGTGGAAGTGCTGCAAGCGCCACTGGAGTCTCCCAGAGCAGTCACAATACTCCAGTGAGCTCGAAATTTTCGGGAGAAAGACCTTCGATGGTACGAACTAGGAGTAAAAGCGACGCGGAGCTTTCTATACGACAGCCGGAAGGAGCTTCACGCGACTCTTCGAGAATTCGCGATACTGGAGAAACTTCTCTTCCCGCGACACCTCAAAGGAATAGTCGAGGTAAATCTGTTCTACCAAGTGGCTCTCCACCTCCGATCCCAAACATGGCCAAGAGAAATTATTCTGTCGATGATAAGTGGTCTTACAAAGGCAGGGTAGAGCTGGTGGATGTTCAAGTCATTGTGGGTTCTGCGTTGGAAGATGAAAGAAAATTCGAAATCCTGAGTCCTGAAAGAAGTTTTGTTCTTTATGCTGGTGAGTTCGTTCTTTCGTCTCATATCGTTCATTGTGTGAATTGAATTGTCTTTAGGCTCGGAAGAGGAACGAGATGAATGGGCTTCAGAAATCAGAACCGCCAAATCCCAGCTTCTTATCTCTCTAAACATAACCAATCCCAATTCAACCCTTACTTCTTCTGCTTCGACAAACCACGTTCGACGGGCACTACAAGCACTTCCATACCATCCGGATGAAGACCGTACAGATCATATGCGAACAAGTAGTAGTCTGGATGTCATTGGCAGCGCAGGTCATCACGGGAAATTCAAGGTCGGAAAGAAGGATAAAGAGAAGCTTGAAGTTTCAAAACGAAGACGAAAAGTAGATCATTGGGTTCCCGCTATATGGATACCTGATGGTAAGACTACTTCGTGTATGCGATGTGGCAGAACATTTGGGTGGAGGAGAAGAAGACACCATTGCCGCCTTTGTGGACGCTGTGTATGCGCGTCGTGCTCAGATAGGGTAAGTTCATGCATTAATTCAAACTATTTCCAACTCTCAGGCAATGTATTTTATAGACATTTTTCGTCTCGGATTCAAATACAAAACAGGAAACTAAACCTGCTAGGGCCTGTAATGCCTGCTACGAATCAGTATTCCCAGTTATTGATTCCGACGACTTGGACACCCATGATGAAGCAGAAGTAAATCAAGAAAGCGTTCCCGAAAACCGCAACACTGATACCATCACTTCCCTGTCTGGTCTTCCATCCTGGTTGTCAATGCCTGCTCTACCGGTGCAACGGCAACCTCATGCACTCATGACGATTGACTTGAATTCAAGCCATGATATGTCTACCGATATCGACAATATCAACGAAATTGTGTCGGGCACCGACGGCCGCGAAAGAAGGACACGAGTGCGTGTGAGGTCGCACCAACGCCTCCGAAGCTATAAGCAAATCATGGAGGACTTCCAAGAACAGACCAAAAATAATCGGCATCCTGAGTCAAGTGCAAAGGATAATATTGCAGACAACGACGACGATGCACAGCACAACTTCGACAATCGAGGCGAATATGATAATGAAGACGGGGAAGATCAGGACCAAATTGACCTTTGGTACACACCAACCCACTCTCTAGCCTCGTCGCCTGTATCTTCACCTAGGAAACAACGCCGAGAGGATACAGCCAGGCGGAGTAAACGCTTCTCTCTCCCAGCTATTGCTTTGCATACGACCAATGTTACTGCACGCATTTCCGACGTTCCGGATTCTGCTTCACTCTCGCAACAAAGTTCATCAGCGGATTTGTCTGCAGGTCTTGCTCGCTCGAAGCGGTTCTCCCTTGTTCTGGCGGCTGGTAGTAGGAGAACTAGCTATGTAGATGTGCCGAACAAGGCCAGCCCTGGTAATGAAGAAGGCAGTGAAACAGCGGTTCCGAGGAGTGTTGCAGCTGCCCGCCTGAGCGAGCTGTTGGGACGGAAAACGAAGGCATGAAAGACTCTTTTTAATTGTAGTTTGCGGAACTTGGGATTATCTTTATTTGCACTGGAATTTCTAATCTTCATTCGTTCAGTTCTGTAATTCACTTGTGTGTGTATGTAGCAGTTTACATGTTGTTTCATGTATAACCTTGCAATGTACTTACAAAGTACAACTTCATGAACAGTCATATAGGGTTGCGTAGATTCTGATGGCTGCAAATCGAATAGGGCATTTTTAAAAGAATCAGGATTGTTGTTAAGTTTTAACAATGAACATGGTCTAATTCGAATGCCAAATCCAAGTGAAACGAGATTATGTTCTACTTCCTGAATACGTCGAAGACTCACCGACGCAAGTTGAGGGACATCCAGAGGCAGAATATATATCAGCACTATCTGCCCAGTCGCTACTTACGAGTGACAATTTGAATAAAGGTGTTGCGAATCAAAACCTTGATGCAAAAACTTTCAGCAGTGGTGTCAGATTGTCATCAAAATATTTTGTGTTCCGTCAGGAATATTCCCATATCGCTGATCGTTTTGGGAAAATATGCAGTTGTGATACAGTATGAAAAGCATCAGCATATTCACACACACAAAAAAGAAAGAAACGAAACGAAAAAAAAAAAGAAAAAAGAGAAACAATTTACCCATCGAAGAGGAACAAGCCGAAGGTCGTGAGTCGCGAACATCGAGAGCAACAAATAAGTCTTTTCTCTTCCAGAACCAGGCCTTTACGTGCTCTGAAGTTCGCTCCATGGCGTACCTAGTATCTGTTAAGCGCCTGTCAAAAGAAAAAAAATGCTCACCATCCTCCGTTACCACTGTTAAACGCAGGACCGAAACTCGAGGAGTTGTCAAGCTCGACACTACAGCCAACATCAATCATTGCTGATCTGAGTCCTAGATCATAAGGTGAGTCTGAAAATTTAAAGACGAAAGAGGATTGCAACGAACCCAGTTTCAATTTCAGGACGTCCCGACAGTGGCAAAGTACAACCTACGATCCGCTGGGTTGAGGTTTCCGCCGAACACTATCAGGGCGCTCTCATAATTTAGATTCACATAATATACTGTTGTGCCTGTTGTCTCCTTCGGATAGCAGGCGACGTCCTTAGGCAGTGTCTATGCATATTAAATATATAGGTTGAATACATAGAACCTACCCGCAGCCCTCTGGCATGTGTCTGAGTTCAAAGCAATCAAGAAGAGGTGAACATAACAATGCAATGAGATGATTGAGTGAATGTACCATAAAAGTTGCATTGTAGATGTCAAGTAGATGTTCTTGGAGATGATTCTGACCGAATCTCTTCCTGGTCCATCAGGAGATAAAACCGTTGTATAATCAGCCCTCATAATAACGAATAATCCCTGAAAATCTCTACGAGCTTCCTAGTGAGCGCCTCCGATTTATTGAGATGATTCCTGAAACGCCTACAACCCAGATTAAATATCAGTTCATACACTCGTCCACGAGGAGGCTCCGTGATAGCCTGGAAGTCGAATGCTTCAAGTTCTAAAAAAAGTCGGGGCCGACAATATTTTTCAGAAAGGGCGTATCAAGCAGGTCTATTGTGGGTTGTCCCAAGGAGAGCAAAAAGGATGATTTGATACCTCATGCCATGGTGGGTGGAAAACTATGGTACTATTCTTTGAGAAATCGTATTTGAGCCAGTTCGTACAGTTACAAGCATTCTCGTTGAGCCGATTTGAGAGCAATTCAAGAAGTCGGGCTAGTATTGGACTGCTGACTTTGACGAATGAAAGCCCGAAGCAACAAATGGTGAGTTGTCGTATGCCCAATAGCTTATTCCGCATGGGATTAGAGGAAAAGGGGAAACTTGCATTGGACTCGGAGATCATGGAGGTTCAGAACAGGACGATTCAATTCGGAACAGCCTCAGAGGTATGGAAACCCGGTCCATACAGAGGTACCCGGTCCGGCGAACAGACCATGATGACGCATTCCGTCCTTTTCTTCTTTTAATACCGCCAACGTCGTCTTTCCATAACGCCAAACCATCATGCTGCCCTCAAGACTCTTCCGAAACACTGGAATCCCGCCTGCTCTTCGCAGTCTCGTAACTCCTCATGCCAGTCTGCCTTCTACGGTCGCTGTTCAGCTGCGCTTCCGACTGGGCGTAATGCCTATGTCTATGTCAAATTCAAGTACTCACAGCACACCGGGTACGAGAGCCTCTTTCTCGACGTCGAGCACAGCATCGAATGTGGCTTCAAAAGCCACGCCTTTGTTAGCTCCTCAAGAGTCTACGGACGGGTCTTCCGTAAATGCCGCAGCCAAATCATCCACTGAAGCCACCACAACTTCACAACCACTGCCTGAAAAAATGGAACCCAGACTACAAATCACCTTCACATGTACTGTAACTGAATGTGGGGAACGCTCAACACATCAGTTCACAAAACAAGCATATGAGAAGGGGGTTGTTCTGGTGCAGTGTCCGAAATGCAAAAATCGGTAGCTCTCTTTCCTCCTTACTGTTTTGCACTTTTTTCATTCAAATTCTTCTTTCTAGGCATTTGATTGCAGATCACCTTGGCTGGTTTAAGGATGGCACTAAGGATGGAAAATTACCACGCATTGAAGACATCCTTAGGGAAAAGGGCGAGAAGGTTCAACGGGGAATAGTCGTGGAGGGCGGAGATATATCATTCACTCAGTAATTGATGCATTCCATCTCACCAAAAGAGGCTGACCATCCTCATCCTATAACCCCCGCACATCGGACTGTACTTTTAGATGAGGTATAATCTACACATATATAATTTAATGCTAATGCTGCTTTTTAAGCTACTCACCACGATTTGTAATTATTCAAATCATCACATGGAGCCCCTTGGTCATCCCATCGTCCATCGCTCTCGAATTCCAAGATTCCAAAGGTAGATTGACGATTCTTTGTCAATCGCAAGCACATGTCAACGTTCTAAATTGGACACTATTCTCCCTTGAGCATTGCTTTGATTCCCTCTGCTTTATAAATGCTTTGATACGCCTTGAACTTGTACAAGCACCATCGTCTCTTGCTGCTAGTGATTATGACCTACGAGCCGCCTACGGAATATTATCACCACGGTCGCCTTCGTGTAGCTGGAGGCGTTATTCCCGACGCCATCACTGCTTACCGAACCTACGGAAATCCGGCTAACCCATGCATTGTTTTTCCGACTTGTTATGGAGGCAAGCTTGATAGTGAGTGGTTTATGACACTAGATCTCGAGAAACGACCACGAATTCGAGCAAGATTCGTCTCTACTAGGTCAATCGTACATGGTTGGTGAAGATAAGGTGAGTCATTTACTTACTTTTACCGGCCAGATTTAAAAGTCGCCGTGCGTTTTCGTAGGTTCTCAATACCAAGAAATACTATGTGGTGACATTTGCATTGTTTTCGAATGGGGAGGTTCGTATTTTGTTATGTCTTTACTTTTTGACGTTGAACTAAGCATTATTCCAGTCCTCATCTCCGTCTAATACAGTGGGTAATATCCTGTTTTGTGATTCGCACGCATTTGACATGGAGGGAATGGCGCTATTTTAGCCCGCGCCCTACAACGGCCCATACTTTCCGGCAGTATCATATGAGGACAACATGTGAGTTCTTGTGAATCTTTTTGTCGTTATCATTGTTTTATGGGGATCGAACGTTCCTTAGTCGTGCGCAATATGCAGTCCTTCGGAAGTTAGGAATCAAGAAGGTCTTTGCGGTGATCGGGTTCTCCATGGGCGCGCAACAGGTAGTTCCACGATTTCAAGGCCAGCGAATTCGAAATTGATCGTCTCCCTCGAAGGCATATTATTGGCCAGTTGTATACCCAGACTACATCGAACGGTGCGATTTTACTTGTTACTCACAAGAAACACTCTTGACGGAATTTCCTTGTTCTATATCAGATATGTGGCTATTTGCGGTTCTGCGCGCACTAGCATGCATAACAAATGGTCTGTGGAAGTGCATATCTTAGTGTGACTCGCATTCAATCAGTCATTTTATGCAGCTTTTTGGAAGGACCCAAAGCGGCCCTAACGGCTTCCAAGGACTTCGAGAACGGACATTACAAGTCCCCTCCCGAACATGGTATTCGTGCATTTGGCAGGGCCTACAGTGCCTGGGCATATGGACAGACGGTTTGGAATTTCTTTTAGCTTTCCTGATTACCACAAATTCACATCGAGAACTTTTCCAGTGGTTCAGGCAGAATGGATTCCTTCATGATGGAAAGTAAGTCATATCTCTTTCATGCTCGTTGCAGATGTCACTTAATTGAGGAAATAGGTACCCTGATTTGCAAAGCTTTCTTCGCGAAGAGTGGGAAGGTGGTTTCCTGGGATCTTGGGATGCAAATGACCTTCTCACTCTTCTTGACACCTGGTATACGGGCGATGTATCTCTTGTCCGAGACGGAGGCGATTTGAGCAAGAGTTTGACACAGATCAAGGCAAAAGGATTGATCATGCCTAGCAAAACAGATCTTTACTTCCCGGTATGTTCATTCCTGTTTTTTTTTCCAGCACCGATGGAATTACTGAAGGGAAAAACTTATGTGCAGCCTGAAGACAGTATGAATGAATTGACGTCCCTTCAGAACACAGCACGTCTGGCGGTCATTGATACTGTGTGGGGACATATGGGTAAGGCTCTTTCGAGCTTCAAGTATACATTATTCGTTCTTAACCTAGATCTTTTTTTTTAGCCGGAGGAGGATCCAATGCAGCCGATGATGAGTTCATTGCGAATGAAATCACCAGATTCTTCGAAGAGGAGTAGAGTATTGGTGACTTTGGCAAGTCACTACAATTTGGCTTGTTTCTTTTTCTGTATTGTTATCTCCTTAAGCCATGACCACTTCTCGTGAGGATAGTACTCTTTCTTGGGGACTGTCAAGAAGAATTTGGACTATAGTGTGGAAATGAAGTTGATATATCTGAGGCTTACCCCACATCACTGTCTCCTCAATCTGGCCGGTGTGGACAAGAATAATTCCATCTTGCGCGGGTTTGAGGAAGAGAGGGGATCCACATTTCGAGCAGAAGGAACGAGTAAGAGTGTTTCCGCTGGAGGTATTGCTATCTGCGTAGTGGGTTATCAATTTTGCGCCCTCACTAATTTTGAGTTGCTAGCGAAACGTATGCAGCTTCAGATGCAGGATCGAGATAACAGGATAGGTCAGCTGGAGCCTCTCACAGAAGTATTGAATACAGCATGCGCAAGGAATGCCGACCCGCTTGCGTGTCTGCAGTTCTTGCAGTGACAGATACTGTATTGGAAAGGCTCTCCTTTGAGAGTGAATTTAACTGCTTCGCAGAGACAATTGGCGTAGTATGTCTTTTCTGTCAACATTTATCGAGCGCTGAGTGGAAGTTGAGGGGAAAGATGATATCGGACCGGGACAGGGGCAAAGCCAATTTGAATTTCGGCACCCGCATGCCGACAGTCGCGTGACCGCACGTCGCGAGACGCTCGCGACGGCGTCGACTTCAACACGATCATGTGACAGGCGCGATTCGCCCAGCGGGTCCCGCAAGTTAGCTTGAATTCGTCCATACCATCTTTGTTGCCACCGAGTACATTGCCAGTCATGGCCACCATGCTGGAGACACCCTCGCGCATCTGGCGGCGCATTGAAGCAGTTGAGGCAAGGGACATGCCTTCATTGCCTTCACTTCCTCCGTTTGAAGACTCTCAAGAAGTGGAGGAAACAGAGTCGGACGCCGCAGCTCAAGAGGACGATGAAGACAACTACGATGATCTCTTCGACAGCGTATCTTCTCCTTTGCAGTCAACACCAACAGCAACACACCATTCGGCGACTACAGCGTTCCGTGACCCCTCGAGCACTTCGAGCACAGCGCGCTTTGCGCAGTCTATTGCCTCTCGATCAAACAGATCATCCACTGGAATGACCACTTCTCGGGGTATATCTTCGAGGAAGAGTCAACATGACAGCTTTGAAATTCCTTCGCTGCCCGATATTCGACCAACTGCTGGAATTAGTCAGTTCTCCGAAGAGGTAGAAGATGTAGAGAACAGCAATTCTGTCCCGGATGTATATCTGCCACCTCCGGACGAAGATGATGATCAAAATCGCGAACTATCCTTGACGGATGCACTTGAATCAATCAGTCGATCTAGTTCACCATTCTCTCCGGGGCGAGTCAGCCACGAGCAAACGCCCAAGAAGAATCTCGAGTTCAGTTTCAAAACGGAATCCAAGGTAGTTTAATGTACCTTCAATATGTCTGTCTCTGACTCACCTTTACAGGCATCTCCATTCGAGAAATATCGTAATGTCGCTGTCCGTAATAAGGCCACCAATCCAAGAGCGCGCACCCCATCTCTTACTAGGACATCATCTTCTCAAACGTCATCCCCTACACACTCTACGCCACAAAGTCATCGTTCTCCTGTCCTTCACCGCTCACAGTCGGCGTCGCCTATCTCAGCTGCGGGTGTCGCACTTCCTCGCTCAGCAACTAACTCCCCGGCCGTTCAAAGAGCGACTGGTGTAGATGAATCCATTGAAGCTCCTGATTTTAGCAATGATACTCAGGATTCAGGCGCTCGCTCCATGGATATCACGGATGTTCATGTCTCTCCACCTCGCCTTGAAGGCGATGATGATGCCCATGCGGATGACATCGAGTCGCGGCAAGAAACGCAGGAGCCCCATGATGATTATAATGAAGGTTCTCAAGAAGAACGAGAGCCGACTTTTTCCTCTGAAGGCGACGCTACTCCACATGCGTTCAATATACAAGCTATGCGCAATACCAGCAACTTTTCATCCCCCGCTCAGTCACTCGCTTTCACACCGACTCCTGCCTTTCCTCGTCCTCGTGCGCGTTTCGAACTTCCCGCACCTCCAAGTGATCTTCTCTCGACTCCTGCACCCAGAAACACCGAGGAGGAAGATGAACATCAATCCAATGATGACCTTATTACTCCACACACTCGACGCCGTTCATTCCTCCTCTCTGTCATCAATTCCACAGCTCGTCCCCGTATGAAATTCGCAACACCACATCCAAAAAGATCAGGGTCTCCAAGTGCTGAAGAATCCTCGCTTGGTCCAAGTTCTTCTGTCTCTCCTTCAGCAGCTCTGCAAACTGCATTTGCAGGGGTCACTCCTAGGCCGCGCATGCTGGTAAATAGGCGCTCGTCGCATCCTCTCTCTCGGGCTATATCTGCATCTCCATGTGACTCTGACGAGAAAGCGCAAACAAATAGTGGACGCGTTATGTGGGCCACGCCTGCGCATTCTTCACCCTATGATGGAACTGCCCAAGCGTCGTTCATATCTACGGCGTCTTCGCATGATTTGACCACTCACCAGCGCGTAAATACGTCATTCGATCCTGCCATGGGCTTTGGTGCTGGGGCGCCTGGACATGGAGTCGGCCGATTCAATGCCGGAAAGCTGAACACATATTTGCATGGTCTAAATCGGCGGCTACAAGAAGAGAATGAGGTATTATTGGAGAAGCTTAGGAAATTGGACGAGGAGAAGAAAAGCGAATCCTCGACCGGGACAATTGAAAAAAATAGAAGACTAAGTGCAGCAAGCCGGAGGGCAAGTGCCGCAGGTACCTTAGGGGGTGTCCAAGAAGACATGGCAGAAGGATGGTTGGAAGAAAAGGCCGAACTAGAAGAAGCCCTTGAGGAACTAAAGACCGAAGCATTGAAGGTGGCCGCAGAAAAGGAGGCTCTCGATAATGAGCTTATGGAGGAGAAAGCTGAGAGAGAAAGAGACAAGGAAAGATGGAAGGAGCGCATGGGCGAGGTTGAGAAGGGTGTGTCAAGCATCATCACTGGCTTGGAGGAGAAGGTCACAGCCGCAGAAACTCGAGCGAAGAAAGCCGAGGAAGAAGCTGCTCATCAGGTCAAGGAAATCGAAAAAGCTTTGACAGAGGCACAAGGCGAGCGAGATGTCGCCATGGACCGAGCGGCCAAGGCGGAGAGGGTGCTAGAAAGCGGCAAGGAACTGGGAGGAGCCCTCAAGGAAGCAAATGACCGTGTCTCCCAGGTCATGGGTGATTTGCGCAATGCCAACGCGCAAATCAAGGATCTGGAAGACGAAGTTATGCACCAAGACGCCAGAATCGACGAATTAGAGAAGGAGGCCAAAGAGAACAAGGACATTATTTCTGGGCTTGAGGAAGAACTCGCGGCCCAATCTGACGGTCTCGCTGCCGAGCGCACCAAGACGAAGAATCTCCAGTATACTATCCAACGTCTTGATGAGGAGCTACGGTTGACCAAAGACTATGTTGAAGAGCTCGAAGAAGGTGCCGGTGAAGCTGTCGAACGTATCGAGAAACTCGAGGAAGATCTTGCTTCTGCTCAAGAGAAAATCACTGCTATGACCGCTACCGAACGTCAAACAACACAAGATATGAAGTCGTTCCAAACTGAAGCCTTAAAAGCCCAGGAAACAGCCCGACAAATGGAAGAGGCATTGGAGGAGTCCGAACAGAAGATGATGCACGATGAGGAGGCCCTGGCCGATTTACGAGCTAAGGTCGCTTCTCTGGAGCGCGAACGCCAACGTGAAGCAAACAGTTCATCTCGCGACATGTCTCGTGGAGCGACTGAGCCTGGGCCCACTGAAGCTGAATATCAAGCATTGGAGGAGGAACTTGATGAAGCGAATAGGGAATTAGCGAGGTTGAACACAATCCTCAACCAATCACCTGCTCGGAAGGCAATGGAGAGAGCCAAGGACACCAGAATTGAAATGCTGGAGAGAGAGAAAGAGGAGCTTTTGGAGAGGAACAAAGCGCTGAGGATGACTTTCAACGAGATGAGTACGCCCAGCAGGGTGGTCAATGCACCTGGTATTTCGCCCATCCACCGGCAAGTGCTGAATATGTCGATTCGCCTTCCAAAGACGCCTGGGGGACCATTGAAAGATGTACGTTTCTTCTCTATCTTGGGTCCATATTTATTCATGCGCTTTTAGATTTCATGGCTCAGAACACCAGCCAATGATGCCTCTGTGACCCCTTTGATATCCGAAATTAACCGTCTTCAGCGAGAACTCGACCGCGCAAACGAGAGCATCGACGATAAGCTTGACAAACTCGAAGATGCAGGTTTAGGTGTCGTTGGGCTAACCAAGAAATTGGAGGACGCACGGGCAAAAATCTCCAACCTCGAAGACCAAATTGCGCGTCTGACTCGCAGGGAAGAGCGCCGCCTTCGTCGATTAAGTCGAGTAAGATGTCAGAAGTGCAACATCAAACTCGACCTGCGCTCTCTGATGTCTGCCGATGATAGGTGTGCATTGTTGTCTTTCCGAGCTCTTCTATGCCGACTCAATGCTTTAATTCAGTTCTATGGATTTATCCAATGATCTTCTTCCTAGTGAACCTCCTACACCTCCAACCAAGACAAGCGAAACTCTGAGAGCTAACCTTCAATCGGTTAACGAGCATCTAGATGAGCTGAAGCGACAATGGGAAAAGGAGAAGCAACGACTCTTAGGAGAGAAGGCTGTCCTCGAAAGTGCCACAAATCGTTTGAACGGGCAAATGAAGACCACAAAGGAAGAGGCGAGAAAGGCAGCCGAGAATAACAGAGCAGGAGAAAGAGTGAAGGCCAATGTTCTTAATGTATGCTGGTCTTTTACCTATTTTCCTTCGTTCTTTTTACTAATGTGATTGCAGGAGCTTGAAAAAGCGAAACGGACTATTTCTGTCCTGGAGAGTGAACTGAGTTCAGAGCGTTCACGGCTAAGAACTATGATTACAGAGCAGGAGCGCATTCAACGCGAGAAAAAGCAGATTCTAACGGATCTACAGAGAACCGAATCTGTGAGTGATGATTGCTCCGCCGCCACTAGGTTTATTGACTTCTCTTCGCAGGATATGGATGATGTAAAGACTCAACTACAGCGCTACAAGAAGGAAAATCAGGAAATTGAGAAAGAGTTACGAGGTGAGCATAACTGATAAATAGTTGAACCGGGATTAATTCATTTGTTCGCAGAGAATGCCAACATCGAGCAGAAGGTTCGCCTCTTGGAAACCCGCGTAGTTGAAAATGCGGAGACCATCGATCAGCTCAGGCAAGAACGGACTATTCTGGCTGCTGATCATAAGGAGTTGCAGCGACGCTTCGCCGAAGTATCTGAGGTATGCTCCCAAATCATCTGAATTATGCATACATATTCACCGGCCTTGTAGACTGCAAATAATCTAAGAAAAGACTACACTGCCCATTCGAACTCTCATGACCAACGTCGCCACGAACTGGATCTTCACCGACTCGAGATCGACGACCTTCGTCGCGCCCTTGAAGACCGCGAACATGACCTTCAACGCGTAGAAAAGGAGAAACAGAAGATCTCTACCGAGAAGAGCGACGTAGCACGTACGGTCGCATCACTAGAAGCCGACCTTCGGCGCGTAAGGCGGGATGCAGAGGACTTCGGGCACGACTTGAAGCTTCTGCGTAGAGAGAAGGAAAACGTAGAGGCGAGGAGCAAGGACGAGCTTGCGAGCGCCGAGCGGGCGAAGAAACAGGCACAGACACAGATTCGTCTGCTGAACGAACAGCTCGAAACGCAGAAGGAAAAAACGATTCGTGCTCTGGAGCAGCTTGAAAGTCATGTCTGCGCAGCGTATGTCATTTTGACTCGTCCGTTGTGTGGCGTCATCTGATAGACCCTTTACAGAGACGACAATATGCTCTCCAAGATGAAGCTGCAGCACAGCAAGGAGTGCAAGGGCCTGATTGTCCAGATCCGATACCTCAAAGCGAAATTCATCCGCGAATCACTCTTCCGAGGCGATTTAACGTATCAGAAGCAGTATCTTCTGGTCCTGCTGTCCCAGTTCGAGAAGAGGTAGGATTCTCGAGCAATTATCTTACCGAATGATATCTGACGCTGCTCTTCAGCGAACGGACGATCTTTGCGTCAATAGCTCGTATTGGATTCCCCGTTGCGCCTGCACCTCCACGGAAAAAGGCTCGCAAACTAAAGAGTGTTGCGCTGATGATTACATTCCTCGGTCGCGTCAAGTAAGTGGACTGCCAGGAGCCTATGTTTTATTGTTCATTGCTGATAACACCATTAGGCGATCAAGCGAATCATGGCGCAAGGAGGGTGCATCGAAGCAAGCCGTCGTCGCAGCGCTGGAGGAAGTCCGCCGGAAACGGGCGACTGTGGGTGCTGTGTGATGACATACATATCTACTTTTTCTTGTTTTTGATTCAATGTTTTCGGAACCTGCTGTATTACCATTTGGACGATGTGATGTTTATTGTGTACTATTTAGATAGATCATACCTGTACTTCATCATAATTATCTCATTCACGCACTCGATAAGCCAGATTGATTAAGATCCAACGGGTTCTCGTGTATTATATGAAAACTTTGTGGCCTCGCATCATGGTGACTTAGGCTTATTGTTTTTCGTCTGGGCGATTATGCGGACTGCGTCTTTATTGAAAAGGTACGACATGCCGCTCCAGATTGTGGTTGTTGCAACTATCCACCTGGGAAAGAAAGTGATCAGGAGAGGGAAAAGGAAGGTTTCAGCAGCGCATACTGTAGACTCTGAAGGGGCAACCCCATGTCGACTGGAAGAATGGGGGTAATGGTTGTTGTGCCCATCAGGAGGAGCTGCAGCGCAGTGTTGACCTTTGGAATACAATTTAGATGGGACTTTCAATTATGCTGATAGGACAGACCTTGCTTATAGTAGTGGGTCGCACTTCTGCCGAAGGTAATGAGAAATCCCAATAACGCGCAAATGTTTTCTGATGGACGAGGTTGAGTAATAGCCTTGCTACATAACAAAGGTGACATACGGGAGGAGGGAGGGTTGAGTATCGGATATATAATGCTGAGAGGATAAGCAGCACATCACGGCCAAGAATAATGACGGCCAAAGGAGCTAGGAAGTGTTTGACGCGTCAGGAAAACATGAACATCAGCAGAGAGTATCGCATACTGGGGAGTAGATCCTGCATTGCCAGTGTTACTGTCAACGTCGTCATCAGTGTTTTGTCCGCTGCAGGATCTAGGATAGTGCCGAGCACTGAGGACATCTTATACCGACGCGCTAACCACCCGTCGGCCTGACATGCGAGTTAGCTAGGTCTTGTAATGCGCTGCAAGTGGCGGCCTCAGACGCACCAAGTCCGTGAGGCCGGCATAGACCAGCAAACCCGTCGCCAAATAGTAATTCCCATCCAATATAGACCAGCCGAGGACGGGGCAGGCGAGGATCCTGGAGACGGTGAGGAGGTTCGGGATGGTGTATATGTTTTCGCGGAGCGTCGGCTTCGTGGCTGGGTCGGAATGTCGGGTGGGGGTGGTGGAGAAGAGGCGCGTGGCGAGGGCTGCGCGTGAGTGGTGGTTAATGCATGAGGGCCGTTGGAGGAGGGCGAGAGGGAGTCTGAGATATGGAAGCGAGGAGAGCCTGCGCGCTCGGAGAGAACGAATGACGGGTGTCTTGAGCATACTGGTTTGTGTGGGAATTTCGTGGGGCTGCTGCCGTCCACGGTGCACCTATATGGTCATCTTGATGCCTAACTCATCCATCTTGTCTCATATGTAGAGTACATACAAAATAACATCCAGAAAGTTCAAAGACAATTGTTGGAACTTAGGCAATTTTATATATAATTACATAGTATAAAAATGTAGCAGCTGGAAATACTTAGAATTCAATGCGCTCCGTTCCAAATTCGAAATCAAGTTCATGGTGGTTTGCCTTGTTTATTGCTGGGCACCTACAGTATGCATAATTTACAAGGTTTTCCTGGTCCAAAAAATATGATAACAATTTGCAACTTTCCAGTCATGTCAATGCCTGGGATTCTTGCTAGAAAAGATCTATGGACTCGTTGTTGTTTGGGTCTATAGCCATCGTGAGCTTGATCAGACACCGACTCCATGATGAAAACACAATTAATTACAGTGATCCGTCTGTTCCTGAAAATCGAGAGGCCTCTCCGCTCACGAATTCGGAATGTCGAGACGACCGAATTTGAGATCAACATGGTTGAAAAGCCGCAACAATGTCCCAATTATGTCGTGTTTGACATAGACAATAACCGCCCTGGAATACAACACTGTCAATGTCAGCTTTTCAGCACAAGGTTCAAGCTAAAGAAACTTTTCAAGGCCCTACAAGCCTGTACCCCTATTGAAACGCGGTAGCTGCGACGTGATTTCCCACGAAGGATCCTGTGTTGAGCGCACTGGACTGGTGATGATCAAGTTCTCACCAGCACATCCTCTCATTTCTCCTTCTACATAATCTATACTTAAGTCGCTTCTATTCCCCGCGCACGCACACCTTGCGCTCACAGCTGGCCTTTCTATCCACCCACATTCCTTCGCTTTCCCTGCTTCTCTGACGACCACTACACCGTACAGGCTGATCCCGTTATATCCCCCGGCTCGATCTGTCTTCTCCCATCGAAACCACGTCATTGCCCAGTTAGCAGCGCATCATGTCAGAATCTGCCAGCGTGCGGAGCGCAGCCCGCTCCAGCACCTTCTTGAACCGGCCTCATATCGCACCTCTGGGGCCCAGATTACGCCAGTCCAGCTACAGAGCGTCTCGTATTAGCATCACATCCCCGCCTCCAAACAGCCTAAATCTCTCGGAATTTGGAGTGCCAGATGTCCCAACAAGTCCTTCAAGAACAACAGCGTCTCCTTTGCCCTCGTCAAATTCACCGGAACCGTCAGTCGCGTCGTCTCGGAGATCGTTGGCTATTCTGGAAGAGGAAACGTCGTCGCCAGAGTCAGCCCCTGCATACCTACCAGATATAGATACCGTCGATATTTCTTCAGAACCGCAATCTACTCCAACACCGGAAATAAAGGTCGTTGCAGTAGTCCCTCCCCCAAAACTCGTCCCACCTTCCCCAATCAAATTTCAGCCGACAACAGTGCAATGGAAGGGTCTACCAATGGAAGCGGCTCTCTGTACGATTCTGAATATTTACGTTGTCTAATCTACGTCGAACTAATTGTAACGTGTAGGGACTGTGGATTCCAGAGAACTTCAAGAAATAGTATCGAGGGCGATACGGGCTTCAGCACGAGAGTCGTTTATTCGCCTACTCACCGTTGAAAATCTCGATGTCGTCCTTCCCGCTGAACTAGAAAGATTGGACGAACTGAAAGCGCGGACGCAGTCAAGATATCGATTTCTTGTGCATCGAAGAACCATGTTGTTCCACGCCTTGAACTCTACCAACCTTGGGCATCAAAAGGATGGCGAGGATGGTGTCAAGGTTGTTTCCAGGTTGACCTCTCAGCTGGCTGAGACGATAACAGAATGCGAACAACATTTGGAAGAGGTCATCAATATTAATGATCAAATGGCTCAGATTAACAAATTAATTGACGTCCACTGGGGAGGTGCATTAGCTATTGCATTACGCAAAGTACGTTTTTTATTCCATAATTTTCTGGCGACAATCATTTATCTGATGATGCGGTACAAGTTGAACACAAGCTATGCTCGACGAACGTCTGATCTCATGGCGGCAAGGGATCGCATAAAGCAGCTAGAGGCCGAACTTGAAGATGCGTGGAAAGAAGCTGAGAAGATGGCCGGAGAGCTCGACGACTACGAAGCGGCTATCGCGGCGGATGATACAGAGGTATTCATCGAAACTGCTGAAATTGTTCCAGTTCCAAAGACTCCAACCATCAACCGAAGATCATCGATCCCAATGCCGATGACGCCTACCCTGTTGGCGTTCACATCTCTTCCTCAGTCCACTACACCCAAAACACCTCTTTCTCCGGCATCACCCTCATCACCACATTTCTCATTTCCACCACAAGTCCACCTCAAGGCGAAGGAGACCGAGGCCGCGGACGTCCCTGATACAGTCAGCATACGCAGCGCGCGGAGCACCCGCAGCGCGAAGAGCACACGGAGCCGGAAGAGCAGCTACACGGCAGACTCTACGCATACGTCGTCGGTGCATGCAGCGAAGAAGCGGAGCCAGCGCGCGTCGCAGAGCAGCCTGCGGCTAAGCACGGGGCACGCGCGCAGGCAGAGCAGCGGTCGTGCCCGGACGCCGCAAGAGGAACAGCCCCCTGTTCCAGAACTGCCCCTCCAGTTCGCGTCCTTCAACGGTGTGATGAACGCTGCAGCCGCGAATGCCTCATCCACCCTGCTGTCCTCGATTGACATGCCGCGTCCCATTCTGCGGCGGCAAGTCAGCCTGGACAGTGTTATTACGAGTACGGACCGCAGCCCGGTCGCTCCGAGTGCCTATCGAGGGCGCGCAGCAGACGATCTGTATGTCCGTCTGAAGAACCAGAACCCTTCGGGGTCGGAAATCCAGCTGGTTCCCCGAACGCCGGTCCCTGCGCAGAGTTTTGCAGCGGCTATCTTTAACTCGCACACGATCCCTGCGCGCCAGCCTCCCAAAGACCCGTCGAAGAGCATACCTTCGATGTGGATGAACGCAGATGCCGTGAAGTCCCAAGTCCCATCATCCGTTCCCCCAATCACCCCCACGCCTTCGCCACCACAGACGGTGACATCAATCGCCTCGTCTGAGCGTAACGAAACTAGCAATACTAGTAGCAACGGAGCAGTGAAACGGCAATCATCATTGCGGAGCACGACGTATAGCAAGCTGCGCGGGCTTACAAAACGATATTCGGTCTCGCTGCCCCTCTTTAATACGAAGGCTGAAAAGAACCAGACAACATCGCGGAGAAGTGGTTGATGTCGCCTACAGTATTCCTCTCCTTTCCTTTGCTCCATTCATCGCTCTGTTGTTTTTCAAGTTGCTTATGCTGATTCACTCCAATTCAAATTCTGTCCTATTCATCTTTGTCTTCAATTGGTACTTAACGCTACACTCGCCTTTTATTACTCACGAAATTATCACCGAAGCTCATCTATATCCGACCTACATCATCATTTGTATTCATCGTGCTCATGGTATTGATACTACAGCTCACCGCACATTATGCCTAATACCCGTCTGTGTTTTTTTATACCTATCAATCAATCGTTCCTTACTCTTGTATCACTGCCGGTTTTATTTCTGCGAAATGTCATTCATGCCACCCTCTCACCCATCTGGCCAGGAAATTGAGCGAAGTCATTCAAATTATGCAAATAATATCAATACAATGTACTTTACAACTAATAGAGAAGAAAACGGATACTATGCAACTTCTTTGCCAACCAAGCCCAGATCAAGTTGTGTTTATTCCTTGACTTCTGCGAGCTTGAGAGCGCCAGCATTATTGATAACGGTGAACTTGGCGTCCTTGCCTTCTTGCGCTGCGTGGACTGCAGGAGGAAGGTCCTGAGAGCCAAGCTTTCCACCCAGATAAATTGCACGTCCGAGCTTGGATATCTGTGAAGAAGTTATATTAAGATTGCAGAACCGCTTCAGTATGTATAGCACTTACTGGAATCTCTACTGAGGAGCTGACATATGACAAGACGCTAGTGAGCTTCCCGAAAATGTCTTCGGCGAGCCTGCGCTCTGGCCGGTGGGTCTGTGCAAGATAACCTGGTCGGAAGACAATGGTGTCGTTATATCCTATGCTGGCTAGGCCTTGTTCAGTGAGGCCTTTGCTCCTAAGTTGTAGATTGTATCAGCGAAGCTCAATGGGTGAAACGAATAAATAAGTTGACCTTGGATAGAGGAACCGCGAGTTCGCGTTGGCTCCTGTGGACTAAAAAGAGTGATATAGGTAAGAAAGGGCAGGTTGTGGCTGTTACATGATTGCGCGTACGGAAAGGTACACCAAACGTTGAGGGACGTCTGCGTTCCTGGCCTCTTTGGCGGCGTTGATCACATATCTGCGGGATTCAGATTCAGCTGGAGATCTAAGTTGTAGACAACGAAAAGAAATGCATACTCTCTGTCAATTTTCTCAAAGGCTTCTGCGCTTCCAGCATTAGCCCTTGACGTCCCCAACCTAGTCGATGGTTAAGTGTGCAGGTCGAATGGTGAACTAAAGCTGGAAACATACGTGATGAAGACAACGTCCCATTTTCCTTGACTCAGCCCCGAATCCTGAAGCTTCTCAAAGTCGATGACCTTCTGTTCCAGCTTGTCCCAGCCGGTCGTGATATCTTCTTTAGGGGTCAACCTGCGGCCGTATTCAGAGACGCGCGTGAAGTGAGGCGATGCGAGGAGGTTCTGCAAGACATGACGACCGGTCTGGCCTGTTGCTCCGATGATGAGTGCACTTTTCGAAGCTGTACATGGAGAATGAGTTGATAGGTTCGTGGTTGAGACTGGCACTGGCGCTCACCTGACATAGTTGAATGTTATGTTTGAGTCCTGTATGCGATTCCCGAATTAATTGTGTGTTATGAAAAGGCATGAACGACAGAGCGTACTTTATATGTGCAGTGGTTCTGCTGAAGAAGCACGGAAGGTGTATTTCTGCATGTCTGGACGCTGTTGGACTTTTATCGTGCCACAGGTCTGTTAGTCATGGTGCAGCGTGCCAATGACGTTATTCAACCGGGGTCGGTCACCGTATCTTCCTTTGTTCCGCTGAGCTCGTTCCCCTTCGTTCTAACTTCATCTTCGTATCGGTCATGACTCTAGTGGCCCTTGCCTTGGGCACGATGCCTCCAATAGACCCTGCTGTTTCGCCTGCTGGTGAGACGGAAGTAACTTCTCATCTGCTATTTTTACTCACACGAGATGCATCCAGATCTAATGAAGAATTTTTGTTGCGAACGGTCAATGTCAAGTCAATCCAAGTCGATTCTTTTCTTGTTTCAGGACTCCATCAGAGATGCATGAAAGTCAAGGCCTCAAAGTTATAAGTTTATAAAGTCAGCGCCCTCAGCGATGCTTATCTGCGTATAATGGTCGAATTGCTAGATCTCTCACCAGACGTGATCGTATCCACGCAAAATGATGTTATACGTGCCCAGTTGCTCTGAAGACTGAGGGGCCAGGAAGGGAGCTATAAACTGCGTCCTTCGATGCTAACCTCTCCTCTTCACATTATCTGCCATTGCGGTCTGGCAGCAAAGGGCACTCTCCAGCTCAGCCGTGGCCTTATTAATTTTCAAAGATAGCCGGGATATTTTTGGTGTGTTTCGTTAAGTCTGAAAGCACTTGTTGACTTATACTCTGAATCTTACCAGAAATGAGCACTTCCTTTGAGAGGATATACCATGCACGGCAAGACACATCACAATCCTCGCCGACTCTCCTTCCACAGGTCATAGCTAAAGGACTAGCAAATAATGGACAATCGAACGATCCAGGTATTTACATATTAACTTTGCTGCCAAGTCCACATTTAATTGATTTTTCAATGTCATTCTCGTAGATAATATCCTCGAGATTCCGTCCTTGACCTCAACAAACAATTATATCAACTTTTGCATCAAATCTATCCTCACAAACGGCCAACCATCTCAACAATCTTCATGCAGCCCCGCTCCTATGGGGCATATACCCAGTTCGCAGAATATACCCTCGACAAGGTTCACAAAACCTCAAAACGGAGCCGTATTTCTGGACAATGCTGCCATCACCGTGACGGTGGCTACAAATAACTTTGCCACCGGAAATGCGGTCAATGCTGAGCTGAACTATTTGGCGGCTCCTCAACAACTTGACTCAACTGGGTTAGTGCTGGGTCATTATCATCTCGTTGTTGATGCTCTGGAATCCTTTGGTCAATCATCTCCAACTGACCCGACAAAGCCAATTTTTTCCACCGAGCTTGGGACTTCGTCCCAAGCTCTTTCTACGACAATCAAGCTTCCCGTAGGCTTCTACAGAATATCGGCCATCGCCCATGCAGCGAATCATCAACCTGTCGTTGTACCGATTCTACAACATGGTTCTCTAAACGATGTAGTCTATGTACGTACTTGTCGTTTGCTGAGAATTGCATTTCTAAAGCATTGGATCTTCAACCCAATCCTAGCAGTAAACGGTCTATCCTTCAAGAAACATTGCCAGACGGGGGTCGTAACTTCACCTTCTTTGATTACAATCAAAACAAACCCTATTTTTTACGGCATACAAAGGCGAAGCGGCAGACCCAGGACCCAAGCACCTCTTTAATATTGAATTCTACCGTGATTTGTTCTGGATTTTCTCAAGACGGTACAGCTGGTGCTACCGCTGGTAGTGAGTTTACTTACTCTTCGCAATTGTTTTTGGACCTCATATAATCTTAAAGCATTCACGCCCTCATTGACTTCAACAAACAATTTTATCAACTATTGCGCTACTCTGACTAACGTGCCTCTAACCAATGGAACACAACAACGAAGTACAGAATCCTGTAACCCTGTGCCCCTTGGGTTTCTCCCTTCGAGTCAGAACACGGTGAAGCAGCTCCAATTAATTGTCGTCACGATTTACAACCAACTGACACTGTATTTTACTTTATTAAGCCTTCTGTTAAATTTACAAGCCCCGCATTCAACGACACAATCAAAGAAAATACTCCTTTCCTCGTGGCACTAAATGTTACCAACTTTGTATCGGGCAAAAGCACTAACTCTGCAGTTAACTATCTCTCCGCGCCACAGCAACTAGTTCAAGCTGGAAGAATAATAGGACATACTCTAGTCGTCATTGAGAATTATTCAGCTGATACTACCCCCACAAATCCGGCTATTTTCTCATTCGTATCCACGGTCGATGCAGCTGGTTCCAGTAGCGGCGGAATATTTACGCTTAATGTTTCCGGTGGGCTACCTACAGGGTTTTATCGACTCTCGTCGATTGTTTCAACGGCCAATGCTCAGCCTGTTGTAATGCCGTTTCCGAACCATGGGGCCATTGACGATGCCATTTTTGTGAGTTGAACTAACAAATCTTCACGACAAAATCAACTGTTCATCCCGTTATCATTAGTTCTCTGTAACAGAGAATGGTGGCGGTCCCCCTCCTTTACCGACATTGAGCACGATCGCTGCCACTGCCACAACAAATGCACCAGCTGATTCTACGAGCCCCACTACTGCTCCCACAAATACAGTACGTTGGCTCATCATTCTTGCATTGTTCTCTGTCGAACTCTTGTTTTCTCAACTAGGGTCAGACTTCAGCTGCAGATCAAAAGTAGGTGAACCTATCTTCCTCATTGCTCACTGTCATTTCTGACGTAGAGAAACAGTAACTCTCACAACAATCGGAGTATGAGAGGTCCGATTGCTGGAGGTGTCATCGGCGCAGTTCTTTTTTGTGGGATAGTGCTTGCTGGTATATTCTTGTGGAGAAGAAGGAAAGCAAGGAGAGAGAGGGTCGAAGTAAACATTGACGATTCCCCGATCGGTTTGACGCCGTTTGAGGATTGGCATGGGAGCAATCCCAGCATGCATCAAATTTACAGTCCACCATCGGATCCCAAGGGCATATTTCCACCGTCACTAGAGCAGGGAGATTCTCATGCCACGTCTTTTGCGTCGACCTCGAATCTTGTTAGCCCGGACTCAACTACGCAAAAAACGGCCTTGCAGAGCACAACTATGTCATCAGAGGATAGGCGGTCGGAGCAAAGAAGATCCAATGTTTCTCGTGTCTCTATTGCTCCGTCATACCATACCACTGCACCATAACACATTCAAGGAGTTGTTAATTTTCCGCTTCGTCTCTTGTTCATACCATTTGACAATGTACGCGACAATTGAATTTAGGCTTTCCGCAAGGTTGAGCTTCGGGCTGCTTCTACGCAGTCTAAATCTCACACCCCCTTGTGAAGATTTCTAATATTATGTGGGTATAGTCCAATAGGATGCGAGAGGCTGCGGTATATACTTGAACTTCTTCACTCGGTGCCTCGGAGCCAAGCTGTATGCGCGTCTCATTATCGGCAGAAGCGCTCTTGCGCTTGACACTACCTCCACCCAACCTCCGCCTATTTGGACACACAATAATTCCTACACTATTATTATCGCCGCCAAAAAGGAGCATTTGAAGAGTAAACTTGCTACACGGTCAGTAAAAAATAAGTACTCTACATGACTTATGATACCAGGGCTACCGGTGACGATCATTGACGTGCGTGCGCGCAGCACACGCGCGTCACTATGCGCAGTGGTCGGAGTTGGAAATCCTACGCGCCAAGATAGGGAGGTGATGAGGAGGTCATCACCTCCCAACTTGCTGGTCATTGAGCAGGACGTCCAGCACGCATATTCTTCGTTGCAACACACACTGAAGGCGTTATCTATACTTTGATAAATTACGATACCCGCCGATAAAGATGATTCTACTAGAGGTATGTTTCAAGAAGAAGCGCCAGCAGCGAGCTTACCTTGTCTATGTTACTAGCCCCACAATGTCATTATCCAAACTACCATCTCAGAGAAGCTGCAAAAGTAAAGGATACTTTGTTGATTTCTAGAACTTGAAATCTTATGTCTTGAAGACCTGGTTCTCTAGATGTTGTATTTGTCGACTATGACAATGTACGTTTCCACTTGACGACGCCGGAGCGCAAGACTGTCTTACTCCTGTCGATGAACATCCGCTGCTGGGACGAGCTTGTGCAATACGGAGCTCTGGATGTGCTGCGACGCGAATATGGTTCCCTTCTCTCGAACCAGGTTGAACCCGAATACAATGTCAGCTTGGAGATCGATCTAGAGCAGGTTCCTACAGATCCTGGTACGTGTTATATTCGTATTGCACTAACGAATCACTGATCATCGCAGAGGCTCGCGAGGCGTTTGTGATGTCGCTGGCTCTATTGAAGCGCAATGCCCTTGCTGCCCCCTTTGAACGCGGTTTCGCAACGCAGAAAGCTCTGGAATCGACTGAGGGACAGGGAGAGCTTATGCAGGTCCATTACAGAGATGAGGAAGCGATGTACATTCAGGCAGCCCCCGATCGAGTGACTGTTATCTTCTCAACTGTGTTCAGAGAAGAGACAGACAGAATATTTGGTAAGGTGTTCCTCCAGGTAATATTGTGCTCGTTCCCTTGATCTACCACACATAGCTGATCTATATACAGGAATTCGTTGACGCTCGTCGCCAACCTTCCATCCAAAATGCTCCACAAGTGTTGTACTCAAGCCGGGACCCTCCGCTGGAAATTCGCCATATCCCAGGTCTTCGCGATAGTGAAGATATCGGTTACGTTACTTTTGTTCTCTTCCCTCGTCACTTCGGCAACCCGACCACGGCTGGCGCAACTATCTCGCAGACGCAGCTGTTCCGGGACTACTTGCATTATCATATCAAGTGCTCGAAGGCTTACATGCACTCCAGGATGCGATTCCGTGTAACGGAGTTCCAGAAGGTGCTCAACAGAGCCAAGACTGAAGTAGCGACAACTGAGAGAAAGACGGCAAGGTATGTTCGGTTATCGTGCGTATTTCAAGCAAATCGTGATTCACATGGACTCTTTGCAGCGGGCGAAATATGGTTTCTCGATGATAAGTGTCGCTTGCAGTGATTCATTCCAGGACTGTCACGATGTATTCCTAGCTATCAATCAAGTATTTTTACTCGGCGTAGAGTGGCGCATATATCAGAGATCGCAAGCAGTATAATGTGCATGGATCTGGTGCATCTAACAAGATAGGGTTGGCGATAATCAGTGTGGGTTGTTTCGAATACGCTTCGATGCGCGTGGGTGCTGTGAACGTGTGAATTGGCGGAATAGGCGTGCTGGATGACGAGGAACCGGGTGGTGCGACTCATGGCCCCAAGTGCGCGGGCAGCGAACAGAAACCGTGAGCCTCCGTGAGCGCCCCCGGATGAAGTGCAGACAGGGATGACCCTGTACCGAATCTGCTGAGGTAAGCAGGCTGCAGAGTTTTGGGGTCGATCAACCGCCATCCCCAGAAGTGGTTCTCGGGATATAACCAGGCGTTATCCTTCCCGTTCCTTTTCTTACTTCCTGCCTCCCACCCCCACTTCTCTCCAGTCAGCCATGTCGGCTTACGACCATTCACGCGTCCAGCAGTACATCGGTACGCGTCTCTTACCATTCCCGCCCACATCCCGCTCATTATTTTCTAGGTGGAAACTCGCTGGACACTGCCGCTCCCAGCAGCATTCACGACTTTGTCAAGACAAATGGTGGACACACTGTTATCACAAAAGTGCGTACATTTTTTTGTTCTGACTGTCGCCGTCCTCAATTAACATCTTTCCAAAGGTTCTCATCGCAAACAACGGTATGTACGCTCAGAATAAGGTAAAAGCACCGCTCACACCCTCTCAGGTATTGCCGCCGTTAAGGAAATCCGTTCCATTCGACAATGGAGTTATGAAACATTCGGCCGCGAACGAGAAGTCGAATTTACAGTGATGGCGACGCCAGAGGATCTCAAGGTCAACGCAGAATATATTCGCATGGCTGATCGCTACATCGAGGTTCCCGGAGGAAGCAACAACAACAATTACGCCAATGTCGATCTCATTGTAGATGTCGCTGAACGCACCGGTGTCCACGCCGTTTGGGCGGGATGGGGCCACGCGTCTGAGAACCCGCGTCTTCCGGAAAGCCTGGCAGCCAGCAAAAACAAAATTGTTTTCATTGGTCCCCCAGGAAGTGCCATGCGCAGTTTAGGTGACAAGATCTCCAGTACAATTGTCGCTCAAAGCGCAGAAGTGCCTACTATGCCATGGTCCGGATCTGGCATCACGGACACTATTCTCTCCGACCAAGGTTACGTGACGGTCCCCGATAAAGCATATGCTGATGCTTGCGTCACTTCAGTAGAAGAAGGTTTAAAGAAGGCCGAAGAAATTGGATGGCCAGTCATGATCAAGGCTAGTGAAGGAGGAGGAGGAAAGGGTATCCGCAAGGTGGAGCAACCTGAAGCATTCAAGAATGCATATCACGCCGTGGCAGGAGAAATCCCTGGTATTTACGCGTTTTTATCTCTGTTTGTGCCCTGCTAACATTTCTGTAGGTTCTCCTATCTTCATTATGAAACTCGCAGGCTCTGCCCGTCATTTGGAAGTCCAACTCCTCGCCGATCAATACGGAAACGCTATTTCGCTCTTTGGACGCGATTGCTCGGTTCAACGTCGTCACCAGAAGATCATTGAAGAAGCACCAGTAACCATTGCAAAAGAGGACACATTCGAGCGCATGGAACGTGCCGCCGTGCGTCTGTCCAAACTTGTTGGCTATGTTAGTGCTGGTACCGTGGAATGTATGTGCTCGCCAAATCCAACTTTTCTCAATTTAGTATACTCATTTGCCATTTTTAGACCTCTACAGCCATGCCGACGACTATTTCTACTTCCTCGAGTTGAATCCTCGTCTACAAGTCGAACATCCGACAACTGAGATGGTTTCTGGAGTCAATCTGCCCGCTGCTCAGCTTCAAGTCGCGATGGGTATTCCCCTCCATCGTATTCGGGATATCCGACAGCTCTATGGGGTCGCTCCTAATGGCTCATCTGAGATTGACTTCGATATGGTAAACCCCGATTCAAGTAAGCTTCAACGCAAACCCCGGCCCAAAGGTCATGTCGTTGCTGTTCGTATTACCGCAGAAAATCCGGACGCTGGCTTCAAGCCTTCATCTGGTTCCATCCAGGAGCTCAATTTCCGATCAAGCACCAACGTCTGGGGTTATTTCTCAGTAAGCACGGCTGGTGGTCTGCACGAATTTGCCGATTCGCAGTTCGGTCATATTTTTGCTTATGGCGAAGATCGCGGAGAGAGCCGAAAGAACATGATCGTTGCCTTGAAGGAGTTGAGCATCCGCGGTGACTTCAGGACGACTGTCGAATACCTCATCAAACTTCTCGAGCTTGAGGCATTCAAGAACAACACAATCACTACTGGCTGGCTCGATTCCTTGATCAGCAACAAGCTCACGGCCGAACGCCCTGATGCTACCTTGGCCGTTGTCTGCGGTGCGGTCACCAAAGCGTATCTCGCATCTGAAGCCTGCTGGACCGAGTACAAGCGTGTATTGGACAAAGGTCAGGTTCCTGGACGTGACGTTCTTCGCACCGTTTTCGGGATCGACTTCATTTATGAGAATACTCGTTACTCCTTCACTGCCGCTCGTTCTTCCTCAACTGTTTGGACCCTCTATCTGAATGGTGGTAGCACTATGGTTGGAGCTCGGCCCCTGGCTGATGGTGGATTGCTGGTTCTTTTGGACGGAAAGAGTCACTCGATTTATTGGCAAGAAGAAGTCGGCGCGCTGAGACTGATGGTCGATGCGAAGACCTGCTTAATTGAGCAGGAGAATGATCCTACCCAGCTCAGAAGTCCCAGCCCCGGAAAACTCGTCCGCTATTTCCTCGACAGTGGCGATCATGTTAAGGCGGGTGACCAGTATGCTGAGATTGAGGTAAGCCGTATCCCATCATTTGAATTCATTTCCGCTCACATCATAGATCAGGTCATGAAAATGTACATGCCTCTTGTTGCATCTGAAGATGGCACTGTTCAATTGATCAAACAACCGGGAGTCAGCCTGGAACCTGGAGACATTCTCGGCATCCTCACTTTGGACGACCCTGGTCGCGTCAAGCACGCCAAACCTTTCGAAGGCCTGCTTCCTCCTATGGGATCCCCTGGTGTTGTCGGCAACAAGCCCCACCAAATCCTCAACCGTTGCTTGGGCGTTTTGAACGACATTCTTGATGGTTTTGATAACCAGTCCGCTATGCCCTCGACTCTCAAGGAATTCTTTGAAGTGCTCCATGATCCCAAGCTTCCTCACTCTGAGACCAACGCCATCCTTTCTTCGTTGTCCGGTCGTATCCCAACAAAGCTCGAGGACAGTATTCGGGCTGCCATCGAGGTTGCCAAGTCCAAGGGAGAAAACGCTGACTTCCCTGCTGTTCGTATCAAGAAGATGATTGACCACTATGTCCAAGACAGCATTTTGCCTCAAGATAGGGCTATGTTCCGTACCAAAATCGCGGGCTTGTACGAAGTTTTAGAACGCTATCAAGGAGGCCTCAAAGGTCACGAAACCGAGACCATCGCCAACCTTTTGGCGCGTTACGAGAGCACTGAGAAGCTATTTGGTGGCAGCATCGAGGCGCGCGTTTTGGCCCTTCGTGAGCAGTACAAGGACGACCTCGACACTGCTGTCAGCTTGGTTCTCAGTCACATCAAAGTGCAGAGCAAGACGAAGCTGATGCTGGCCCTGCTCGACTATGTCAAGACCAGCAGCATCAATGTTTCCAATCCCGAGGGTAGAATTTACAAGGTCCTGCAGGGTCTGGCGGCACTAGAAGCAAAGTTCGTCTTCGTCTTTGGTTTCTTGGATGCAATTTTTGACGTCTAAATCTAGATCGTCTACTGCGGTGGGATTGAAGGCCCGTGAAGTGCTGATTCTCGGCCAGATGCCATCTTACGAGGAGCGCCTTATTCAAATGGAGTCTGTTCTTAGGAACTCAGTGTCCAACAACTACTACGGAGAATCTGGAGCTGCACCGCGGTAGGATTAATCGTCTTCGTCTGTCTGGAATTATTCTCAATTTTAAACAGGACTCCCTCTGCTGACGTCCTTCGGGAACTAACTGATTCGCGCTACACAGTCTACGATGTTTTGCCTGCTTTCTTCGATCACGATGATGGCATGATTCGTCTTGGTAAGTAACTATCATACTGTTTATCCATGCAATCGTCTCAATATAACATTTGCAGCTGCATTTGAGGTGTACATCAGGCGTGCATACAAGGCCTACTCTTTGTTGTCCCTTGACTATGAGGAGGGTGATACTCTTGACGGCGGTGAAGTCCCAACGGTTGTTACTTGGCGCTTCAACCTTGGCGAGACTCGTTCCCCTCCCGATACTCCTCGCTTTGCTACTAGGTAAGTCACGACATGCAGCATTTGTTTCATTCTATTTATTCATGTTATCCAAAGCAACGAACCTCGTCGTTCGGCCTCCGTTAGTGATCTGACATACATGATCAACCGCCATCAAACGCAACCTGTCCGAACTGGAGCTATTGCCTCATTCAACAACGTTGACGCTATGGCCAAAGGATTCGACAAGGTTGTATCGATGCTTCCTCCATTCGATGCAGCAGAATTTTCTGAGCGCTATGGCGCGGACACTCAACCGCCCAATGTTGTCAATATCGCGCTTCGCATCTTCCGTCAAGAGGAGGATATGTCCGAAGACGAATGGAACAAGCTTGTTCTTGCTTTCGTCAACGACCATCGCGCAATCCTTTCCCATCGCGGAGTCCGACGTCTGTCGATCCTTTTGTGTCGTCGTGGTCAATACCCAGTTTACTTTACCCTTCGTGACTTCGACGGAGTCTGGGGCGAAGAACAGGCCATCCGTAACATCGAGCCGGCTCTTGCCTTCCAGTTGGAGCTCAGTCGTCTCTCTAACTACAACTTGAAACCTTGCTTCGTCGAGGCCAAACAAATCCATATATACCATGCTGTTGCACTAGAAAACCAACTAGACAACCGCTTCTTCATTCGTGCCCTCGTTCGCCCCGGCCGTCTACGCGGTTCTATGAGCACCGCCGAGTATCTCGTGTCGGAAACCGATCGCCTGGTGACAAGCGTCCTCGATGCTCTTGAAATCGTCAGCGCCGAACATCGCAATGCGGATTGTAACCACATTTTCATGAACTTCATCTACAACCTTGCCGTTGATTACGAGGATGTTCTTGCCGCAATTTCAGGATTTATCGAACGTCATGGCAAACGCTTGTGGCGTCTCCATGTCACTGGCTCTGAAATCCGTATCGCTCTCGAAGACAGTGAAGGCAATGTTACACCCATCCGCTGCATTATTGAGAACGTGTCGGGCTTTATTGTCAACTATCGTGGATACCAAGAGATCACCACCGACAAGGGCACGACTATCTTGAAGTCGATCGGAGAGAAAGGGCCCCTTCACTTGCAACCCGTCCACCAAGCATACCCAACTAAAGAGTCTCTGCAGCCTAAGCGCTATCAAGCCCATCTTATTGGCACAACATACGTCTACGATTTCCCCGACCTCTTCTCCAAGGCTCTGCACAACGTTTGGCTCAAGGCCCGTAAGACCGATCCTTCCTTGGTCACTCCCAAAGTTTTCTTGGAGTTCAAAGAACTCGTGTTGGACGAACACGACAAGCTCGCAGAGGTCGACAGGGCCCAAGGTAACAACACTTGCGGTATGGTGGCCTGGGTTTTCACGTTAAAGACACCTGAGTTCCCTCAAGGCCGCAGAGTCGTTGTTGTTGCTAACGATATCACTTTCAAGATTGGTTCTTTCGGCCCTGCTGAAGACCAATTCTTCTTCCTTGTCACTCAATATGCTCGAGATCTCGGACTGCCCCGCATCTACCTTTCTGCCAACTCAGGTGCCCGCATTGGATTGGCTGAAGAGGCTCTTCCTCTGTTCTCCGCTGCTTGGAATGATGAAGCTCGTCCTGAGAAGGGTGTCAGCTACCTCTACCTTACTCCAGAGAACAATATCAAACTCAAGGAGAAGGGACCTGACTCTGTGAGGACTGTAGAGATAGAAGAGAACGGGGAGCGTCGCTTCAAAATTACCGACGTCATCGGTTTGCAAGATGGTCTTGGAGTCGAAAGTTTGAGGGGATCAGGCCTCATTGCGGGAGAGACTTCCAGGGCCTACGACGATATCTTCACTATCACTTTGGTCACTGCCCGCTCCGTCGGAATTGGTGCTTATCTCGTCCGTCTAGGAGAGCGTGCAGTTCAGGTCGAAGGCCAGCCAATCATTTTGACTGGTGCGCCAGCCCTTAATAAAGTCCTCGGAAGGGAGGTTTATACCTCTAATCTTCAACTCGGTGGCACCCAAATCATGTTCAAGAACGGTGTTTCTCACTTGACCGCTAGCAGCGATCTCCAAGGAGCTACCAGCATCTTGGAATGGCTTTCCTACGTTCCAGAAATCAAGAACGGCCCTCTTCCTGTCCGCCCTACTTCCGACAGTTGGGATCGTGATATCACCTACATGCCCCCCAAGGGTGCCTACGACCCGCGGTGGTTCATTGAAGGCAAGGTTGACGAGACCACATCCGAGTATCTCAGCGGATTCTTCGATAAAGGCACCTTCCAAGAGACTTTGAGTGGTTGGGCCCAGACTGTCGTTGTCGGTCGTGCTCGTCTTGGTGGTATTCCTATGGGAGTTATTGCCGTCGAAACTCGCACCATCGAACGCGTTGTTCCGGCCGATCCCGCCAACCCCTCGTCATTCGAACAACGTATCATGGAGGCCGGTCAAGTATGGTATCCCAATTCCGCCTACAAGACTGCTCAAGCTATCTTTGATTTCAACCGCGAAGGCCTCCCGTTGATCATCTTTGCTAACTGGCGTGGATTCTCTGGAGGTCAGCAAGACATGTACGACGAGATTCTGAAGCAAGGATCCAAGATTGTGGATGGTCTATCCAGCTACAAGCAACCCGTCTTTGTCTATATCGTGCCTAACGGTGAACTGCGTGGAGGTGCTTGGGTCGTCTTGGATCCCACCATCAACAAAGAGCAGATGGAGATGTACGCAGACGTCGATGCCCGTGCTGGTGTTCTCGAGCCCGAGGGTATTGTTGAGATCAAGATGCGCCGCGACAAGATTTTGGTTCTGATGGAGAGATTGGATTCGACTTATGCTTCCTTGAAACGCGACAGTAAAGATGCTTCCAAGACCGCCGAAGAGCGCAGTGCGGCTTCCGCAGCTTTGGCAGAACGCGAGAAACTCCTGCAACCGACTTACAAGCAGATCGCTCTCCTATATGCAGACCTTCACGAGTACGTGTAGCGTTCCCCGTGGTTTTGTTTTGATACTAATTGTTTTGCAGTCGTACTGGACGTATGGAGGCCAAGGGCTGCGCCAAACCTACCGTGTGGAAGAACGCCAGGCGTCACTTTTACTGGGCTGTTCGCGCTCGTGTTGCTCAATCCCATGCGCTGTCTCAAATCGCAGAGGCTACCCCCGAAGCGAACTACGAATACCGCTCACGCTTGCTCAACTCTTTGGCCGGTATTGAATCTACGACAGACTATCGTCAAGTTGCAGAGTCTGTTGAGAAATTGGACCTGTCTCAAACACTTGGGCAACTGAAGGCCGACCACCTACTACGTCAAATGATTCAACTGACCAAGGAAGATCGCAAGGCTGCGCTTGATGGCTTCCTTCGTCTTGCTGATAGCTTCTCCGATGAGGAGCGAGCAACTATTGCAAGTGCTCTCAAAAGTGGTGCTCGTTCTTCTGGTAATTCTTTTTTTCTTTTTGTTAACTGAACTTGTAGCTGATCATTTTGCTGCAGCGCCTCCTTCGTATTCGAATACCCAAGCCTAGAATTCCCATACCTCATGAATTGTATCCATAAATATATATCGTCCCTTGTACAATACCCTTGCATATCAGCTTTCCCTTTCTCGAGTAGTAACTTTCAATATCGTCTTTCCTTCTTTCGGTTCCAACTGTCCAACCTCATAGATCCGTGCGACACATAGATTTTCCTAGATAACAATGAACATGAATTCCATTTCGCTACCCCCTGCTGTTTGAAGCAAGTATTTCTATGTTTAGCTGCAGTATTAGGTAATCACAAGTGATGATTGAACTTGGAAATAGTTGTTGCCAGGTTGTTGCCTCTTTGACTCATCTTCTCCCTCTCGCGTCCATCATGGCAAGACGCAAACGTATGCTCGATGATGGGGACGACTCTGACTCCGATGGAAACTCTGATACCCCCGATATCGACTTTGACAACGATCCTGACGCACGGGAGGAACGAGCCCTTTTTGAGAATCCGTATGGAAACAAGCGGAGACGACGGAATGGCAAAGAGGATGCACTTTATGGCATTTTTGCAGACAATAGTGATGATGATGTCAGCGAAAAGCGTCCTTCTGGCTCGAGGCCCAAGAATGACTGGACAAAGGCCCCTGCGTTCGTCACGGGCAATAAACCGGTCAAATTGGACGAAAACGAGACTATGGCAGTGGACTCTGACGAAGTCGAGGCGGATAATGCAAGTTCTGATTCTGATTCTGGCAGAGAGGATGAAGATGACGGTGAGGCTGGTGGATCTGAAGGCGAGGGTGACACCCGAGAGGATGCAGAATATTCTAACGAATCTGAACCCTCCAGGCCTCCGTCTCCTCGAGTGCGTATAGAGGAAGAAGACGAACTATCACCGAAACCTCGTCTTGGTGGCATTGGGTTGAGGAGTATACCTGCAACTGGACCTTCTTCATTCTCCAGCGGTGAAGGAATCGGTTTATCGAATGCTTCAGTCACACCGTCGTTATTTGGAATGTCGAAGGGTGGTATAGGCTCGCAAAGAGGCGGAATAGGATCTCGGACGACTACGACAACTACTACGACAACTACTACTACGACGGAATATTCAATGGAATGGGAGGAATCACCTTTGAATAGGCTACCTACATCAAATGCCGCCGATACTCCCTCTGCCTTCTCCAGTAGAAGCCAAAACTTTGCTCGTTCTGCCAAACCACCGCCCAGCGTGGTTTTACCTGCTGCCGAGATGGCGCACTTCAGCAAAATTTCAAGCTCTTTCGGTGCCCGTATGCTCGCAAAGATGGGTTGGCAAGCAGGGTCTGGTCTAGGAACGACAGGCGAAGGAATCGTCATCCCAATTGAAAGTAAACTCCGACCACAAAAGATGGGTATCGCGTTCAAAGGCTTCAGGGAGAAGACAGCACAATCTAAACTGGAAGCCAAACGACGCGGGGAGGTTGTGAGCGAGGACGAGGATGAGAAAGTGAAGAAGCACCGAAAGAAGGCAAAGGAGCAGCAGGAGAAACGATCCGATGCATGGAAGCGACCTAAGAAAGTCAAAACCAAAACAGAGCATAAAACATATGAACAGATCCTCGAAGAAGCTGGTGAGGCTCCTACAACTGCGGGAATAGGTCAAATTATTGACGCGACTGGTGCGGTGGTATGTCATTTTCCTGTTACCCTCTTGTCTGCAATCTGACTAAGTGTCTATCATAGCCTCGAGAGGTTTCGTCGTTGGCCGATATCAACCTCAATTCGTGGTCCCCTTCCAATGATGTCACTCGAATACCCGAGGTGCGGCATAACATACGACTCATCGCCGACGCTTGCAAGAGCGATCTCGATGGTCTCGCGCGGGAAGCAAAAGCTTTGCGCGAACGCAAGCAATTCGTCATTTCGGAAGACGCTCGTCTACGCAAGAAAGTGGAAGATGAAGCTGAATTGATTGCGCGGCTCCAACAAATACAAATTGTTGCGAACGATATCAACAATGTGGCGAAGGAAATTGCCTCCGTGTATGAAGTTTCATTGGAACCATTTTCGCCTCTCTTCCAGAAGCTCATCCTGGAATATTCGCCCGAATATGCCAAATATCGTCTCGACGAACTCGTAGTTGCTGCGATGGCTCCTGCAATGAGACGAATGACAGCAACATGGGATCCTTTAGAGGACCCATTGCGTTTCCTTTCTACCTTCAGATCATGGCGCCTTGCCCTAAAAATTAACGACGAACCCCAGCCTCCGAAGACAGAAATCGATATATATGGCTCCCAGACCATTACACCAAGGCCAGACGATCTGTAAGTACATATAACTTTCATATCTTAGTTTCAGTAATCTCATTACCATGTTTTCAGACAAAAGCCTATGACCCCGTTCGAGAGTTTGCTATGGAACGTATGGCTGCCCAAAGTCCGAACGTCATTAAATAACAATTGGTCGCCAGAGGATCCACAACCTGCCGTCAAATTCTACGAAGCATGGTCTTCCTTCCTACCACCATTCATTCGCGACAATCTACTTGATCAGTTGGTTCTTCCCAAAGTTCAGAAAGCCGTCGCAAATTGGAATGCCAAGAAGACCAATGTTTCTTTGAGGGCTATCGTCTTCCCTTGGTTGCCTTATGTTGGTCTGCGGTTAGAAGACGTTGTAGGCGATGCTAGACGAAAGATCAAGACTCTTCTTAGAAGTTGGACTGTGGAGGAACCGATTCCCATAGACTTAGATGCCTGGAAAGAAGTGTTTGACGCCGCTGAATGGGATTCAATGCTCCTGAAATATGTCGTTCCAAAACTTGGTGCAACACTACGAAACGACTTCCGCATCAATCCCCGCGACCAAAAAATGCAACCCTTGGAAAATGTCCTCGCTTGGTCCCACATTATTCGCCCTTCCATCTTCTCACAACTCTTGCAAACAGAATTCTTCCCCAAGTGGTTGGATATCCTTTATATTTGGCTAATACAACCTCGAGTCAGTTTTGGAGAAGTTGCCGACTGGTTTTCAAAGTGGAAGGATACCTTCCCGGAACATGTTCGCAATCTGTCAGGTGTCAACCGTGGATTTACTCGAGGATTGCAGCTCATGAATAAGGCAATTGAATTTGGCCCAGATGCCCCAACCAAATTGGAGAAACCAGATTTCCTAGGAGAGATATCGGCGCCCAGCTCTCCCGTTCGTATGGTCAAGGATACAGAGAAGATTTCGAAGTCATCAGCACGAACACACGAGATAACATTCCGCTCCATTGTTGAAGAATACGCAGCCTCTCATAATTTGTTGTTCATTCCAACTGGCAAGGCTCATGAACTTTCAAGGATGCCGCTCTTCCGAGTCAGTAGAACGGCAGATGGAAGGAAAGGCTTGCTGGTGTACATTTTGGACGATGCTGTATGGGCTTCGAAGGAGGATGGTGTTCATGTGGAACGCGAGGAGTTCAAGGCCATCAGCTTGGAAGATATGGTTCTTCGAGCGACGTAGATTCATTTATACCACATTTCTCCATCTGCATTTCCTCTTTCGCTTTCTTTGTGTATTCATTGAATTGTACTTTACATTAACTTTTCCAACAACTGTCTTTATTTCAGAGTCGAAGGCAAGATATTGTTGTGCGTTGTTGTGCAACAGCCTCCAGCACAGACGCCGAGCGTTCGATTGGGCACGAATTCCACCAATTCCAACCTGCATCATCATGAGCACAAAGAAAAGGTTAGACACATGGTCACCTGGATATGCATAACTCTTATCGTTTTCTAGCTCAAAACTTGATCTGTTAGTACGCGTCCGGTACTCAAATCCCCTGCCAGCGCCACCATGTCCCCCCAAACTTCTCAACGTTCCAACAAATCCTATGCGCTACGCGCGCCCTGAATTTCTTAATGGACTGGCAAACGATACACAGCTTCCTATGATTGTTGATGCTGAATGTGGAATGCCGTTAGATTTAGGGAAGTGGGAATGTCTATGGGAGGAGAATGGAGACGATTCAAGTACGAACTGCGTGGTTCTTGTTCTAAAAGGTGGCATACTGAACTTGAATTGTCACAAGGTCTAAATCCTGACCCTCGTAACCTCCCGCCGCTCGATCCCAGAGATGGCTCTTTACTTTTGGATCCTTCATCATCGACGGGCGCCTACGCGACGAACGGCGTCAGTCAATCAGGTTCGAGTAGTCATATATCGACACCCCTTGGCCATGTCACCTGGCTAAGAAAAACGGAATACATCAGTCGAGAAGGCGTACAACGATCTGGAATGGCGGAACAGTACGTTTATATCGCGTATACCGGCGCACATATCACTCACGTGTCCCTCATTCAGGAAACATGTCGTATCTGCGCCAATTGACGTCTCCAGAAACGCGCAGCTTCGCGATATCGAAGCATCCTTCTTGGCGTGCAACGAGAATTTCTCTCTTGAAACACTGCAGCACCCTAACAAACCAAATGTCACCGCGGTCGAATCATACCCATTCCTTCCCGACGCGGATATCTGGGCAAACCAATACGATTTGTTCAGGTTCTCTGAACGGCCTGGAGATCGGCCAATTGACGTATGTGTATATACCACATATGTTTGCATTATACGGCATGCTGACGATGGTTCCAGGTGGATGATCCTCGTCTAGATTGCGCAATTCTGCGCCCGATGAAAACTGAACACGATTCCTTCCTCGCTTTCTATCTAACAGAGAACGACGAGGCTGCCATCGCGTTCAAGGAGACTCGCTTCGAGCAGGCACCCTACGAAGTACCTGACAACGAGGATGTAAGTGTCTGTATTCATTAGAATTCATCTTACTGATATAATTCTATCAGGAAACAACATTCCGCTTCGTACGAGATTACGAGACGGTCAAGGTCGAACAAGAAGTGCCGAATGAATTCTTGCTCGTGCTTTCCGATGGTGATCCTCCAGTTGACATTGATGACTTGGACGCGGACTCCAAACCGCGTCGCGAAAAGGGTGCTTATTACAAAAATATCGAACGTAAAATGCACCTAAAGAAGAAACGTGTAAATGTAAGTGTTTATGCAACCATACATATACCCTTCACGTTTATAATGGCATTCTAGATCTACGACCAATATGATGATAAGTGGGAGATCATCCGGGTTTTGCATGCACCAATGAGCAAGGAAGAGGAGGATGAGCGAGAAGAGGCGTTGGCTGAAGTGACAGACCCCATGTACTTGATGAGAGATGCGGATGGAGAAGTAGACGATACCGCCGGAAATCCTCCCAACGCATCGATTGACATCGTTTCAGAATCGTAGATACCTGCTCTGCTCTTGTCCCTGCTCTATGTATACGATATATTTTACCCGGCATCCCGAGGCCATGCATCCACCACGCCGTAAAGTCAGAATTTTCCATCAATCCTCAAACGAACTTTATCCAACTCAATACATGGTCTCCGAGCATGCACGATGAAATGTATGCAAATAGACAAGGCATCTTTTGCACCAGCAACGAGAGTGGAAAGATTGAGGCCAACGACGAGTATAAAACCAAGTCAAAGCCGATTAATGATTCCTAATCGTCCGCCGATTGGTATTGCATTACGATCCCTTCACGGACGGTCAGGATGACGTCGCATTTTATGCCTAGGCGTTCATATCATCGAATTCATGCGGCATAACATACAAAGGATGCAAGCAATGGGGAAAAAAAGGAAACCGCAAGAACTCTATGCCTCCGTAAGTTCGCGCAACCGACGTACAGTGCTGCATAAAAAAGTCCAAATTAGCAGCCTATCACACAAAGCTAATAATCAACTTGACGCACCTGCGGACCGTGGCAGCAGCCGTTGTGGAAACAGTCCAGGCACCCCCCGCAATCGTCTTCTTGCAAGCGCTGCAATGCCAGATTCCAACGGCGGTCCTCTTCACCGAGTCCTACAAAGCGCGCGATCGTTAACAACGCAAAACGGGGCACCAAAGCACGAAAACGGGCGTACCTTTCCGCAGAAAGTGCAGGTGTACCTTGCGTGCTGGGAGATTTCCATCTTTTTGACCTGCTTACGCAGGGAAGCACCGTAACGCTATAATTTCCAATTTCCAACGCTGAGTACTGGGGTAGGAGATTCCAAGTGGACTTTCGCGACTCACAGTACCGTACTTGCCGGTGATTCCTACTTTCTTGGTGCGTTTTGTCTGCGCGAATTAAGGAGATGTCAGTACAGACGACTTGGACAGCGTAGGGGCAGCGTTACGCACCATCTTGAGGAAATTACGGGGATGGGTCGGATGTGCGACGTGAGGTGCCCTCGACGATAATTGTGATGTTGCGTGGGAAGCCTTCCGGGATCTTCCGTGCAACTGTATAGTTCAAAGCCACTGTTGGCTGCTTTATCAGATAAGCATTTGTTAGGCTTCCTGCTCCCGTTCAAACACCGGAAGCAATCTTGCTCGTTCATTCACCACCACCACTATCATATAGAAAAATAGTATTCCAAGGGTATCTAATGAGCTGTGGAGCCTTTGATAATAACAGATCAAAGACAGTATGTACTAAGAGAAGAAATCCAAAAATTATCCATCCTAGAGATGTTCAGAAGTTAAAGAGTTGGGTTCCGTAGTGTGTGCAAAGGCCCCTGGTACAGGCCCTCAAGGCCTCAGAATGCATCGGCTTCACCACCGTATCGCTTTGGCAATTCCTTGACGTCAACATATTCGACAAGGGCTTTCTTGATGGTATGCTGTCCAGTGCCAACAACAGACATCTTTGCGAGAGTGTTGGCTGAAATCAAAGGCTTGAAGAGCCAGAAAATCCAGTTGAGGAGGGTCGGAACGTTGATGAAGAATTTCTTGAACTGTGGAAATTGAACTTAAAATATGCAAGGACACAAAAATCTAGAGACGTACAAGAAGTTCAGGGTAGTGGTTCTGGAAAATGTTGGTCGCTTCCGACGCAGCTGCTTTCGAATTGGCGTCTCTGCTTGTCAAGCTCACGCCTTCGTAATCTTGAAGATGATAAGTTCAATGATCCTAGTAAAATATAATTCGACTTTACCATGAACTTGAATCATTTGATCGATTTCTATGAAGTCTAACTCTTCTACGCTCCTCTCCATCAGAGCCACACGCCAGCTGAAAATATATCAGCCATGATAGATACGACAGAGTAGAAAGCTTACCGGATAAACCTCTGTACATCACCAAATACAGCTTTGAGGTCTTGATTACCTCCGTAGATGTTGTAACTATTCAACAAGGTAAATTAGCGAGCGTCCAGCGTTGATAAGTATCGCAGACGTACACAATGGGGCGTTCCTCTTTATCACGTCCAAAGATATGAGCACAGTTCTCAAAGATATTCTTAGGGAAATCCTCTTCGAGGGCGGCAGATATGTTGAAAGATTCCCTCCACCGCAACGTGCCAATTAACTTTTCACGAGTGGGAGCAACGTGCAAGTCGCTGGATATTAGGCGCGTCACGTTAGAATGCGGAGATAACAGGCCTAATGAGCGTACTTACTTTGCGCGAAGGAACTTCATCAACACGACGCTAACACGCGCGTCGGCCTTGGGGTTAGATGGGTCAATCTCAATGCCCCAGAATTTGACTGGGGTGGTACGAGCGCTAGCGTTGTCGGGGTATGCTTTAGCAAATATGTCAGGAAGTTGAGCCTAGAAATATGATCAACCTCCAGAACAACGGTACTACAGATACATGATAGACTGACCCGGAATTCCTTGAGCGCAGTCCATTCCTTCTCAGTAAACTTCTTGGTCAAGGCGTTCTCTGGCTCTGGGACCTCTTCGACTGCGGCTTTTGTCTCTGTGGGAACCGCCTCTTTGTCTGACGGAGAAGCAGATACGGCTTCGACGGTGGGTTGTTCTGTGGCCATTGGGGAGGTTGAGGAAGTGATGGTGGGGGTTGCAGCAGGAACGGAGGCAACAGCAGGGGTTGAAGCAGGCTCAGCAACGGGGGTTAGCTGAGAAGCTTCTTGGCTCGTGACGGTAGGCTCGGATATCGGTGCCGTTTCGGATGGTGCAGGGGTTGGTTCTGGAATGGCTTCGGCGGTTGTGGCAGCACCGGAAGTGATCTGGGGAGTAGGTTCCGGTGCAGGTGTAGGTTCTGCTTCTGCAGAAGTGACCGGTGGGAGCGCGTCTGGGGCAGGGGTGGCCTCTGGGAAGGCGGGAGGTTGGGGGACAGCACCGGGCTGGGGAGGGGGAGGAGGGTCCCCGGCTGCGGTTGCGGTGGGCGTGGGGGCAGGAGCAGCACCGGGCTGAGCAGACATGGTGGGGGTGGACAAGAATAGCCGTGGGCGTGGCAATCTGATAAGATAGGCTGAGGTAAGCCGCTGCTGACCGTACACAGCCAGATGGTCCGCATACGCTCTCCCCGTCTGAATGCTGCCATCTACGCAATAGACCGCCCTCTCCGTCTCCCCGTCATGCCGCACCCGCCCTCCCTTCATGTCCACGATTTTACCCCACGCTTTCCTCACGAAAACCTGCGTCCAGGATGGGGCATGCATGCCGGCCGTCTTCCCATGTACAGTCCTGTCTGGACGAACGACAAAACCTGGGCCCAGAAGATGGCCAACAAGTTTAGCTCATCCCTGGAGGAGATCCCTAATCTTGCAGCCCACTATTTGCCCTTCCTCACCAAGCGATCGGCGCGCTCCTTCGTAAATGGGAGGCCCTCCATAACCTCGTCCACCCAGTCCTCCAACTTCCTCTTCGTCCTGCTATGCGCGCTCTGGTACGCCACCTCCGCGCTCTCCTCCAACACCGGAAAGGCCATCCTCAACCAGTTCCGGTACCCCATCACCCTCACCTTCGTCCAATTCGGTTTCGTCGCTTTCTACTGCTTATTATTCATGTCACCATTGGTCCGGTTCTCAAAGTTGCGCATGCCAACCCGTGCCATCATAACCAGCACATTTCCCATGGGTCTCTTCCAAGTCGGTGGTCATATTTTTTCGAGTATTGCCATCTCCAGGATATCCGTCAGCACCGTCCATACCATTAAGGTGAGCGAGTGATCGGCCCTGCCTGAAAATAAAATTTAACCCCACTGCGACCAGGCCTTGTCCCCCTTGTTTACCGTCGCTGCTTATGCTCTGCTATTTGGTGTCAGTTATTCATCAAAGACATACATCTCCCTCCTCCCCCTGACCGTTGGGGTCATGCTGGCATGTTCCTTCGACGTATCAGCATCGAACACCATCGGCCTGCTCTGTGCATTTGGCTCGGCCCTCGTCTTCGTGAGCTCAAACATCTTCTTCAAGAAGATCATGCCGTCCCATACTGGAGGGATATCATCCTCTTCTCACAAACTGGACAAGATGAATTTGTTGTTGTATTCTTCCGGCATGGCGTTTCTTCTGATGATACCTGTGTGGGCCTATTATGATCTTCCCCTTTTGTGGGCGGGCGTCGTTCCGGCCGTTTCGGGTAAGGGAGGTCCCCCAACGCATTCCGTTCCTTACTATTTCGTCATGAATGGTACTGTCCACTACGCCCAGAACATCATCGCCTTTGTTATCCTATCATCCACCTCTCCTGTCACATATTCCATCGCTTCCTTAATCAAGCGTGTCGCGGTCATCTGTATCGCCATTGTCTGGTTCAGTCAATCTGTGCACCCTGTGCAGGCGTTCGGCATTGGCATGACTTTCACCGGTCTATATATGTACAACAACGCAAAGGGCGATGTCGAAAAGGGAGAAAAGAAACTACGGAGAATAGAGGCTACCCGAGAAATGATGCTGCCTACCACGAAGAACGACGATATCATGTTGCCGGACAACGAGACGCCTCCCGTACCACAGGAATATCCCATAACAGAAGCGTTGGGCATGGGCTCGGGAACTGTATATGGCAGACCGATAGGAGGCTCGCCTCACACCCTACAGCACCATAGGCCACCGCCTTCCTCTAGCTTGCACATAAAGACTTCGGAAAACATACCCACGATGAAGGAATCGGTTGGGTCTCCCGTGGATTTATATCCTTCTCCGCCGCTCTCAAACGATTCGCCACCGTCGAAATCGATCCCGCTACCGCACACGCATGGGTTCTCGAGTCCAGACCGAGAAGGTTTCCTCGTACATCATCCCCATCCACCACCTGTCATCGCATAAATTAGGACTTCTCTTTTTATACCTGCAGACTACAGACAACAGACTAGATGCATGTGACATTCGACTTGACCCGCCGCTTTTTATCACTTACTATTAGAGTCGTGATTTTGTGGGCATGGTTTGGGTGAACCTGCTTGCCTGCTTATTCTCTTCTGACTTATTTGGCCTGCATTTTTGTATTGGTATTTATATAAGTATTCGATGCGAAGATCAATACTTGGATTAATGTACACCTTCGTCTTATACTTAATTGCATTTGTGTTTTGAAAGAGGAATTGTTGCATTTGCTGGATGAAATTTTGAGGAAACGCTTCTTTCTGCTAACCTTCTCAAGTCATTATTCATCGACGAAGTCGAATTTAAGGGAAGGGACTCTTGAGGAGGACAGTTCTATTTCTGACGTAAGGCAAAGCCGTGACAACAAGTGACTACGTGACGCGGTCAACTTTTCCGCACGTGGTCTTGCAAGAAGGTCGCCAAAAGCCTCTCGACAACGGGCACGCCGACACCCTCCGCCACCTTCAAGAAGACCTCAGCACAGAATGGTCCGTCCTTTCCTTCCGAATGGCCTCCAAGAGCTCGTCCAGCCCGTTATTTTGGCGAAATTGCGGTCCCAATCGATGGATGCAGAGGCATCATGTCGGATGACCTTGGGATGGGACAGGCTCTTGGAGGAAATGCACCCCTGCGCGCTACAACGAAACTGACGACCTCTTTCCACAGGCTCGTGGACCCAAAAAGCACTTGAAGCGCCTTAGCGCCCCTTCCTCATGGATGTTGGACAAATTGAGCGGGACTTATGTATGTTGCAGAGTTGGTGGTACTGGCAATGTGTCGCTGAGCATTGGATTCGGTATTAGGCTCCCCGTCCCTCCCCTGGACCTCACAAGCTCCGGGAATCTCTCCCCCTGACGGTCTTCCTCCGCAACAGGCTAAAGTACGCCTTGACTGGCCGTGAAGTCACCGCCATTGTCAAGCAGCGCTTGATCAAAATCGACGGAAAGGTTCGCACTGATCCCACCTACCCCGCTGGATTCCAGGGTGCGTCGTACGAAAGTTGAGGAATTTGGAGGAGTTTCCTGATCTTTCAAATTTAGATGTCATCTCCATCGAGAAGTCTGGCGAGCACTTCCGTCTCCTTTACGATGTCAAGGGCCGCTTCACCATCCATCGCATAACCCCTGAGGAAGCTACCTACAAACTCCTGAAGGTCCGCCGTGTTGCCATCGGAAACGGTGGTGTTCCCCATATCGTCACCCATGACGGCCGCACCATCCGCTACCCTGATCCCCTCATTGGCGCCAACGATACCGTCAAGTACGATATCGAGCAAAACAAAATCACCGATTTCGTTAAGTTCGACACCGGAAACATTGTCATGATCACCGGTGGACGTAACATGGGAAGGGCTGGTGTTATTGTGCACAGGGAGAAGCACATTGGAGGTTTCGATATCGTACATGTCAAGGATTCTCTGGAGAGGACTTTCGCCACCCGGTATGTATATTTTTATGCATATGCATTCTTTTTCATTGTACTTATATTCTTCCAGTGTCACCAACATCTTCGTCATCGGCGAGGGCATCAAGCCATGGATATCGTTGCCCAAGGGCAAGGGTACCAAGCTTACCATCTCTGAGGAGCGTGATGTCAGGAGAAAGCGTGCTGAGTAAATGCTGGATTCAGTGTATCACCTCCTTTTTCTTCGTCCTTCAATGTTTTGTATGCCACACACATGACACTTTCATGCAAACCATGGTCTTTTTGGGTGCGGGCCCCGCAAATGAAAAACTCTTACTGATTATCCACGCATTTTACTACCAGTAATCTGGGTGACGATAAGGTACTATAGCGTCTTTGATCCGTTTGTTGCGTTCCGCCTCCCACTTATCTACCCATCGCTTCATTTTCCCCCGACTCGTTTCGCTGCCTACATTCACAGTTGCTATCATCCTTACCCAATTGAATGACATGGCGAAGCAAGTCAACTCGAAAAACGACGAGTGCTCTGAATATGGAACTGGGTAGACCTGGAGAGTTGCTGTTGATTTGCCAGAGACTTTGAGGTCGGTGTACTTGAAATCTCGGAGAGAGGCTCCCTTCGCAAGAATACTAGGTACGCTGGGGAGTGTATTACTTCCTGCAGCTGGAACGAAACTGATGTGATGGATAATGTCAGTAAAGTAGGTGACGTTATGAATAAGTCATATACGCACGTCCAGCCTGTGGGTCGAAAGCCAATTATGTTGGTGTAAATTCCTTTGTAACGGTTGAGATAGATGTTCAGATGGTCTGACGTGATAGTCCCCAACGGCACCAGATGAACCATCGCTTCTCTCGGATTGCTTGTAAGCAAGGCATCCAATTCAGAATCGCCTTGACATCTGAGAATCGCCGCTTTCCGCGAGTCGCAGTACACCTTGCTATTCAAAGCATGGGCAATAGCTGTGAATCTGGATGTTAACCATCGGCCGAACTGAGAAACGAGGTTTTCATACCTTTGACAATGCGTTCTTTGCCGATGGAATATGTCCTTCAATAGGGTGCACTGTCAGCCGATAATAGAATTGCAAGTTACACGCTGACTGACCCCACGACAATCAATGGTTTGGCCTGTTCCTTTCCTTTTCCTTTGGAATCGGAAGAAGACATCCATTGAAACATCGTCGACTTTTGGTCCTCCGTTGTTTGCGCTCTAATAAGTCTCTTAGCCAAGTCCGCACATGCAGAAATAACAAGAGGCTGCGGAGGGAACGTGTACTGTTGAAATAAAAAGGTTAATATATGTGTGTGATGTACACTTGGGCATAGACTGACTTTCGGATCGAGGTACGTTGTGTCCAAGTAGACATGGTCTATCACCTTATCCTTCACGACGGGGTGAAGAATATGCCGAGGAGAAGCGCGGAAGTCGCCACAATGTAGATAACGGAAGACTTTTTGTGCCCCAATAAATGAGGATTTGTAAGTACTATCACCAGCATTAACCGTTTGGCGACCCTCGAAGAAAAAGAGGCACGATCCAGGACAGTGGTTCGCTTCGATGAGAGTCACCGTTACACCATTGGTGTTGGGTATAACAGTCGGTTTGTCCATTGGTAGTGGATGGACCCATTTGCGGTCGACGGAGAGCATGTGTATGATTAGATTGGCGGTGCCTTGGGAACAATAGATAGGACCATGTTTCCAACTGGAAGAAAGGTTGGTATAATGATCGGAATGAGCATGCCTAGAAAACACGTCAATACTATAACTCGCAATGAGTGAAGCAGACATAATACGAACGTCAAGAAATATGCATTTACACCAGGTATTGCACCATACTTGAAAGCATCGACTGCGATAGGCATTCCTTGTAGAACCTTGTAGAATGGAGCTTTTCGTCGGCCACCTTTAGCTTTCTGTTGTACCATACGCTCAGCGACGGCGGCTTCTTTCCAGACTTCATTTTCTTTGAAGGATGTCATGAGGACGGAAAACGCATTATTGCCAGTCACTCGCTTAGGTCTTTTGCCGTCACAGCTGATGAGTTCTTGTGGACCAAACGTAGCCGATGATTCGTCTGACATTTGAAGTGAAGGTTTGGAAGACGATGACGTTGCATTCGTGTCGTCTTCTGCCAAGAAAAGGTCATTGTCTACGTCCTGAAGACAGTTGAAATCGGTCAGTACTCGAAGAACAAACAATCAAAACACCAACAATGTCCCAGCTGTCTGAACCTTCGAATTGATAATCACCACCATTTGTAGCGGACTCGTTCCCTCCACTGACTGAGATTTCAGGTTCCTGAAAATGGCGAATTTCCTCCGTAACAAATTCAACATCTTCATCATCTCCGTTTTCCCAGTTGTCTAGCATGGGTGCAAGATTGACCGAACGGTCTTCCAAAGGGGGGCCAGAGGTCGACCCTGCACAGATCGTTGAAGAGAGGATGTCTCGGTGACAAGAATTCAAACTTTGAGGATCAGAGACGGTGAAAAAATGCGAGTTTTCAAAGCAAATGGAAGGTTCTTCCTGCAGCGTTTCTTCAAGTCTAGCAGGTACGAGGAGGAGAGGATTCCCAAAGGACATGTCTTGAGAGTTGGTCGGTGAGCAGTTTTTCGAACTCGACTCGAATTCCTTGGGTAAAATCGGGCAGTCATTTTCTTTAGCTTTAGATGAAGAACTACCGGCAGATGCGGTCTGCTTGGAGAAGGGGATGGCGTTCAAAGGGTGATTTGCTGTGCATTTCGGACTCAACCTGCGCTTCTTGGTTGTCGATGTCTCCACAAATTCAACAACATCGTCATCGCTGTCCGAATCAATCACAATAATTTCTTGTTGGGTAGTAGCAATTTGGGTAGAGTTCTTTGCACTTGTTGACTTCGAATGCCTTGACTTTGATACTGGAGTGCTAGTCGCAATTCGTGTAGTAGAGGCCGCCGCGCTGAAAAAGTGGTGTAGAGTCTGTTTTTGACAAGGGGTTTTAATGTCTCCGTTCTTTTTGGATGGTGGCATGGATATGAAGGAAATAAGGAGATGATATTACATCAATACAGAGGAAATAATGATATAACAGGGAGAAGTAGACGCGTTGAGCGGTACATGGTGAACCGTGAGATTAGCGGTGTTCGAATTACATAAGTAAAGATCCATCTTATCTGCTCAAGTCCCCCAAATGATAACTATCTTCTATCTTGCCAGCACGGAATTCCGAGGATGCTGGTTCTCCTTGCTCTCGATTCACAACCCACCATGTCGCTCAGCCTTGAGGCTGTAGTCACAAGGTGTCTGCGGACCGAGCCCGAATACAGCACGTAAAGTTAGCCATGTAGCTGTTACACCATTTTATGCAAGAATTAGGATCATAGGAGTGAATGACGCCAAAAGGAATCTAATATCACCCAGCGGGTAAGGGGGAATCTTTGAACCGAAAATCCGATAATTCTTATCGCCCCATATCCTCCCCGTCCGTATAAGTACTTCGACGCATGTCTTATCCCAGGCTCTTAAAGCTCCTTAGTTGTGTTTTTTCCATCTGCGGAGACCCCTTCCGCATATCTTTCCCTGCTAATCATGGCCCCCGCTTTAGAACTCGCTACGCCCGCCACTGAGGCCACGAACGGTTTGAAGATCGCCAAAGGCCCTCGACCAACCAATATCCTTCACAGAACACCCTGGCAACCTCCTATCGCTGTCGCTGCGCAAGGAAGCTACATCGAGCTTGAAAGTGGTCAGAAACTTCTTGATGGAGTTGGCGGAGCCGCTGTAGCGTGCCTTGGTAATGGACACCCAACCGTAGTCCAAGCCATTAAAGATCAAGCCGACAAAGTTTCCTGTGCGTGCTTCTATTTTCGTAACCAGAAACACCTCACTGATACAGGGAAATGTAGATGTCTACAATATGCAGCTGTCGAACGAACCTGCCGAAGCCCTCGCGAAAAAGCTGGTTGATACTAGCAATGGCGCATTCGCATTGTGTGGATTTGCATCTGGAGGTGAATGCCATGTTATTTGCGACTGGGTGTTGTGCCTAAAGGCACACTCTAGGATCGGAAGCTATGGAAGGCGTCATCAAGCTGGCGAGACAAGTTAGTTATCTCCCCACCCCTGATATTATGTCAAGCGCTGATGCAGGGCGCTTATTTTCCAAAAGTATTACTTCGAGATCGGTCAACCCAAACGAACCAACTTTATTGCCCGACAGCTGTCCTTCCACGGAAACACTCTTGGGACACTCTCGTTGGCATATCATCCTATCCGCCGTGCACCTTACGCCGCTGTTCTCGATGACCAACATTTCCACCATGTTTCTCCTGCTTACGCGAAGCGATTCCAGAAACCAGACGAAGGCGAAGAAGAATACGTTGAACGTCTCCGACAGGAATTGGAAAACAAATTCATTGAGCTTGGACCAGATACTGTGATTGGATGTACGAAATATCTCTTTGACTGTCTAGATTATTGTTGATCTTGCTTTTCCAGTTGTCGCCGAAACGGTGGTAGGAGCGACAACCGGCGTCGTAGCAGCTCCCAAAGGATATTTCAAAGGTATACCTTTTCTGGTCATTATGAATATACATGGCTTATCTCTATGTTGTTACTACAGCCATGAAGTCTGTTTGTGAAAAATATGGTGCCTTGTTCATCCTTGATGAGGTTCATTTTCGTTTCCTTCTTGTCGATATTATGTCTGACCTCTGTTAAAAGGTGATGAGTGGCATGGGCCGTAAGTGAAACCTACAAACGAGCGACCCATATACTGATTTATGTATAGGTATGGGCACTCTGCATGCCTGGGAATCATGCGGAGATAACGTCGCTGTACGTTCGGCGTCTTCTCTTCTTCGTCGTATAATATTCATGAATTTCGTCTCCAGCCTGATATTCAGGCCGTTGCAAAGTGCCTTGGTGGAGGGTATTTCTATTTCATGTTGTCCAATCTTTCAAAAAATCTGATTCTGGTCAAATAGTTATGCCTCCATCGGTGCGGTCTTGATCTCACCCAAAGTTGCCAGTGGGGTCCGGGATAATTCTGGCCTTTGGAAACATGGCCATACCTATCAGGCAAGTCTTTTTTTATGAACCGGTATTTTGCACTCTGCTCATATCATCTACAGGCACATCCTCTTGCGTGCGCTGCTTCTTTGGCTGTCCAAAATGTTATTGAAAAAGAAAATCTTCTCGAAAACATCCGCATACAAGGATCATATTTGGGTATGGATTTATATCTCTCATGCTTCTTGACCAACCTGACCATCTCGGTTAGAAAAACTACTGAAGGAAGGCCTCACAGGACCAAACTCATTGGCCGCTCCTTATGTCTTCGACATTCGAGGCGCAGGTGGTTTCTGGGCGGTTGAATTTGAATTCGGCGATTTCAGCTTCGGCAGCTCCTTTGCTATGCTTGTGCAAGCGCGTGCCATGGAGAATGGTCTTGTCTGCATGGGAATGAACGGAGGTGCTAATTTGCAGGGCACAAAGGGCGAACATATCATCTTTGCGCCTGCATACAACATTACCAGAGAGGAGATCGAGAAGATTGCTGATCTGTTCATCCAAAGTGTAGAAGAGATCCTAAAAGCACACAATGTATATGTACAATGATCTCTTTCTGATAATGAACATTCTTCTCCATCGCGATTGTCCATAAATGCTGGGGCTGGCAATATGGCATAACATCGAGATGATCGCATTACGATTTCACGCCACCTGCTTATATAAGAATCAAGGACCGTTAAGGGCGTTTCGCGAGGTCTGACCTTTGCTCTTTCCTCCGCACTCTCATCACAGTTGCTGTGTAATCGTCTTGCCTCTTATTCGCTCAGAGTCCAGAATCGATGGCTGGGTGCATGCTCTAAATGGATTTACGACCAATCCAACATCCAGAAGCCACAAGCAGCTCCAGTACATTTAACGCTCTTCCAAGCCACGACTCTCAATCTGCCACGACCTCCGAAACTAAACCGATTCGTTCCAGTGCTAGAGTCAAAGCAGCAAAACAGAAAGCCCATACTTCTGACATAGGGAAAGATCGTGATTCTTTAAATCCAGACCAGTCGGGAGCAACAACATCAACAACAGCTTTGGAATCTATCAGTACACGTAACCCTCGCGTTAGTCCAGCCAAAGCTCATCGTTCCCGTGAACAAAATACAGGAAAGGGGAAAGCAAGGGAGATACTACAAGAATCATCTGCCCGCAGTAGCAAACGGTATGGACATTTCTCCTACTTATCAATTGCGCGCTAAACTTCGGATTGCACCTATCAGCCCTCGACGTAACTTAGCATCCACAACTACTCCTCTTACTATCAACGAACCGGTGCGAGATATCAAAGGCAAGAAACGTGCTGCTCCTGAACCCGACGACGAAGAAAGTGCAGGGCCCTCTAAGCGCCCCAGAACCGCCGGCTATTCTCTCCGATCTAGTTCTTCTTCCAGCCACCCAGAGATGCCCCGCAAATCTCGGTAGGTCAGTTTTTGCATTCTTCTTGACTACATGTTCAATGTTTTGCAGCGTATCCAACCACAAGGGTAAAACAACTATTAAATCGAAGATGGTAGCTAGCTCTTCCAGAATTGAAAGCGGAGATGTCGAGATGATGGATGCAGAATATCCAAGCACAAAACATAATGGCTCGGACCTTGAAGAACCTCTAGATGAGAAAGTACGTCCAGAAGGAGAAAGCAAAGAAGACCGTTCGATGACGGAAGTAGCCCCTGATGCAAGTGCAAGGGCAGAAGACGACGATGAAGATGACGATGACGACGAAGGCGAAGACAATGGCCACGACGACGATGGCAGAATGCCGTCGAGCGACGCCGGTCCCATCCCAGGCGGAATGGATGAAGCGACGGCTCTAGCAATATTCGGAGATTATCGCCAATTTGGGTCCTACATGATGTCGCTTTCATCACGATTGAAAACTATGCTGAATAACATCAAGACAACCGCCGATCCCACTACTAGGCTAGTTACCCTGCAGGAGTTGAGTGAACTCCTCAGCATCAGTACCGAAGACACTCTCGCAGGATCTTTCCAGGTCGAACAGTTTGTTCGGGAGTTGGTGAAGATCCTTGGTGGGCGCGGTGCTGACGAGGATGAGGATGAGGATGAAGACATAGGTGAACGTGACGAAGATGCTGCCCTTGCTGCAGCTCTTGCTATGAGTTCCGGGAGACAGTATCAAGGAGATGAAAACCTTGAAGCTCAAGTTTTGGCATGCAGATGTTTAGCAAATCTCATGGAAGCCTTACCAGGCGTTGCTCACACCGTGGTCTATCATGGTGCAATTCCAGTGCTTTGCAGCAAGTTAATTGAAATCTCATATATTGATCTGGCCGAGCAGACGTTGAGTGTAAGCATTCTTTGTTGTTAGGGCCTTTTTTATTCATTCACATAGAATCTGTAGACTTTAGAGAAGATCTCTGAAGAGTTCCCGAGCTCAATTGTCCGGGAAGGTGGCCTCGCTGCCTTGCTTAATTATTTGGATTTCTTTTCCATTGCTGTCCAAAGGACGGCATTGCAGGCGGCATCGAACTGTTGTCGCAACGTATCCCCTGAACACTTCCCAATGATTCGAGGTGTTTGGCCCATTATCAGGAACTGCCTTGCATATTCAGATCAACGCTTGGTTGAATTTGCGTGCCTCTGTGTCATCCGGGTTATCGATTCATACCATCGATCTTCTGTTGAGAACTTAGAATCTTTGGTCGATACCGACCTCATCAAGGCCGTTAACCAGCTGCTCCTACCAGCTGGTGGATCCCCACTGATTGCATCCAACACATACACTCTCCTACTTCGTGCTTTGGCAACTTCTGCCCGAGCAAGCCCGAAGATAACAATCGCCCTTTTGGAGGCCGACATAGTGGATACCTTGTATCAAATTCTTACAGGAGTCTTGCCTTCCACTTCATCAACTCCTTTCGAGCAAGGCGACGCATCTGGTGGTCAAGGACTCGGAGGAGGCCTTGCAGATATGACTGTTATGGAAAATCTTGCTCATAGACCCAAGGAACAGGTAGAAGAAGCGTTAAGTCTTATATCCGAATTGCTACCACCTCTTCCAAAAGGTATGTGATGATATATGATCAATATGGCCTTGTTACTCATATATTCATAAGACGGTGTTTTCGACCACAAAGGTTACACAGAGAAATCATTGACTAGAATGGTTAAATCGAAAGCAAAAGCTGACAGAGCAGCTGCTCGCCTTGCTCAAGGTCATGGATCAGCAGCACCAGTCGCCGAGCCTGCAGTCGCGTCGTCTACACCTGCTGCAGACGATACTTCTCCCGCTCCTGCAGCAGCAGATGCTGCATCGCGAGAGGCGGAAGAAAATGCAGAGAATGCAGCCCTTCCCAATATAGAGGTTGCTCCCGATCGAACCGACATGCTCAAATCCAAGCCAGCTGTGGTAGGCAGATTCATGCAACTGCTTGTGCCTATTCTAGTCGATGTCTATGCTGCAAGCGTTATTACACCTGTAAGATAAAAACTTTGACAGGCCTTTTGAAGGCAGTCGGTTTTCTCGATCCGGAGGGATTGAAGCCTGTATTGATGGTAAGTCTTTCAATTTTGAGGCATCTGAGTTGTTTTCAATTGTTGCCTTATATTATTAGTATGTGCCGGTGGCCAGTTTCGCTTCATCAATTCTGTCCTCAAAAGATCATCCATCCCTCGTCATTGGGGCCCTTCAACTTGTTGACATGCTTCTGGGAAAGCTGCCTGCCCTCTACAAACCAACATTCCACCGAGAAGGTGTTTTCCATGAAATAGAGACTCTTGCGGAACGAACTCTTGCATCATCAAAGGCGAAGGAAAAAGAAGCTTCTGAAACTGGCGAGGATGCCGTTGCCGCCGTTCCACCACCACCTATTCCTGGCTTCAAGAAGTTGACGTCTCTGTCCCTCGAGCCTGAAGATGCCATCACGTTACGGGCACGAGTGATACAATTCAGATATTTAACAGGAAAAGAAGACGTTGATGAAGATAGCGCTCTTCAGAGTCTTCGCAATGTCGTCGATCGTATCTCAGCGACAAATGCTTCTGACCAGGAGTATTCACAAGCATTGTGGGAGCTTGCCGATCTCTTCGCATCACCACATACTTCGGTTTCGAGTTTTGAGCTTCTTAAAAGTGGTGTTGTTGACAGTTTACTCCAATTCGCTACAGATGACAATCGTTCTGGTATGTCAGAGCAGCTGCTGCATCACCCTTTTTTTATTACTTAATTTTGATTTTTTGCAGTGAGCCTTCAACGGCGCAAAGAAATTCTACTGGATGCTCTCACTAACAGGAAGACAAAAAATATTACCTCTGCGCCGACGTCATTTGCAACGTTAGTTAAGAAGCTGCAGGAGAGTTTCACCAGAATGGAGTCATTTGAAGTCATTACTGTTGCTCAGAATAGCGATGGTGAGTTTTGTTTGTGTATCATACCCAGAAAATATTCACATTGCTCAGTAGATTCAAAGCGAAGTTCGCCTTCGTTGCTTGCTCGTCAACTCCGGCTTCGTCTGGTTGCTGGCGATGATTCGGACATTCCGCGAAATCTTCACAACATCGTGGTTTCAATTCATGCAATTGCCACGTTCCAGGCCCTTCATGATTATCTCCGACCTCGTGTTGCTGGTCTCCTCAGTAATGGCTCTCGATTATCCGGTATGTTTGCGGCGTTGGCTGCATCTGGCTTTGCTGGTTCTACATCGAGACCCTCAGAAAGCGCCTCTGCGCCTGCCAGGTCTTCCACGAGCAATGCTACTGCAGATGCAGACTCGACATCCGCATCGACTCCCTCTGTGCAGCGACGTCGTAGCCAGCGCTTAGCTAAACAAGCAGCCGGTGCACCGCCTGCTGAGAATTCTTCGACTGAAGCGCAAGATATTGCCCCTGCTTCAGATGCAGCTCGAACCCCTTCAGAACTCCCACCAGCGCTCGCATCCAACTCGAATCCCTCGCTTCCGGACCGATTCTCTGGCACTGCCGAACACGCAAGCGACGCCATTGTAGACTCTGAACTCCATGCCGATTTTTCAGATGATGAAGAAATCGATGCCGAAGTATTTGATGACGATGTTGATGCTGACAACAATGTGGCGGAGAAGACGATTACAGTCTCGGTTGCGGAAGGTATGTACAAATACCATTTCCTTTTGACAAGATAAGCTTACAGCAAGGCTAGATGGTAGCAAAATCGAAGCCCAGACACCTGATGGCACACGAGTTGCAACCCCTAGTGCGTCAGGAAGAGAAGGATTGCTAGCGATGGCCCGAAACTCTTTATCTTCGAGAGGCTCATATGCAGCGGCACTGAAAGCCAAACCTACCGACTGGCATCTTGAATTTTCTATGGACGACCATGTCCTGCCACTTGATCTTACTATTTATGGGGCTATACATCAACATGAAATGAGGAAGAAGAACGGCGCAACTCCTCTTCATATGATTTGGCAAGGTGTTTATACAGTCAAGTTCAAGAAGGTGGCAGGCCCTGCCCCTAGTCCTGAAAGTAAGCCTTTAACATCCAATCCAATCTGAATTTTACCATAACTGAAGCCCTGCAGCACGTGCAGACGTAACAGATTCAATGACGAAAAACAGAACAGCAACCCCTGCTCTATCCTCCTTGCCAGATGATGCTCCGCATGCCAAGATTCTTCGCCTCCTTCGTGTACTGTTCCATTTGAACACCTTTGAAGCCGAGCGACTGGCATTCCCGGGCGATAAACGAAATCTTCCAGATTCTGCATTCGTCAACAATAAACTTACGGCCAAACTGACAAGACAGCTGGAAGAACCCATGATTGTTGCCAGGTATGTAATATGGCATGGTATAGCATTCAACGATTTCTGAGATGTCGTGAATAGCTCTTGTCTCCCTGATTGGGCCCTGGATCTTCCCCAACATTTTCCGTTCTTGTTCCCTTTCGCCACCCGCTATAATTTCCTCCAGTCTACTTCATTTGGATACGCGCGCCTGATCTTAAAATGGCAAAGTCAGCAGAATCGTGGTCAGGACAGTTCAAGGAGGGACGAAGGAATTGGCTTCCTAGGCCGCCTTCAAAGGCAGAAGGTTCGAATTTCGCGGAAACATATTCTCGAGTCTGCCGTCAAGGTGTTCGAACTGTATGGTTCATCATCATCAATCCTTGAAGTCGAATATTTCGAAGAGGTAGGGACAGGTCTGGGCCCTACTCTTGAATTCTACTCTCTGGTATCAAAGGAGTTCGCGAGAAAGGACTTGAAGCTCTGGCGGGATGCAGATGCATCTGGCTCTGGAATTTATGTTGATCATCCTCAGGGTCTCTACCCGGCGCCTATAAGTACAGAAGACATTGCAAATGATGGTGGCCAGTACGTCGAATTGCAATCGTCATTTTGCGTGATCTCTTACCTTCTTTTCACTTCACAGAAAAAGAACGCATATCTTGAGAGTCATTGGACAGTTTGTCGCCAAGGCCATGCTTGACTCCAGGATTATCGATTTATCTTTCAATAAGATCTTTTTGAAACTTGTCTTAGGAGAAGATGTCCCGCTTACCATCGCGACATTGAAGGTAAGACGCAATTTTATGGATGTTTATCCTCCAGACTAAATATGTTTGTTTAGCTTGTGGACACGGACCTTGCGCATTCTTTGGCCCAACTTCAGAACCTGGTTTCTGGTACTGTGTCGCTAAAAGATAAGGTACAGAAATTATTTTGAAAGTGTTTAACTTGTTGTACTAATTGAGGTAAAAATTACAGTTGGCTCAAAAAGTTGCCAAGATTGAGCAAGTCAATGTAGAAGACCTTGCCCTGGATTTTACAATTCCTGGCTATGATATTGAACTCCGAGTAAGTCAATCCCTGTTGTATAAAAATTGCGTTATTAATTCCGTCAAAACAGCCTGACGGAAGAAATATTCCTGTAACGTCCGAAAATGTTAATGAATTTGTTGCCGAGGTATTGGATGCGATCCTTGGGAAGGGTGCTGCGATCCAGGCCAAAGCATTCCGGGAAGGCTTTTCGAAAGTTTTCCCCATCGCCGATGTCCGAGCCTTTTCGGCAGATGAGCTGGTAATGTTGTTTGGTAACTCTGATGAGGACTGGAGTATAGAGAGTAAGCAAATCTTTTGGCATTTAAGTGCGTACATGTGGTTGATCATCCCTGTAGCTCTTTCCGAGGCTTTGAAGGCGGACCATGGGTTCAATGTCGAGAGTCGAGCAATTCGCGATCTCATCGAAATCATGTCCGAATATGACCAACCAACTCGCCGTGCATATCTTCAATTTATCACCGGAAGCCCTAAGCTTCCTATTGGAGGTAAGTCAGAATCAAGTCATTCCAACGACGCAAACGTTTACAGTTATTAGGATTCCGAGGCTTGAACCCTCCGCTCACTGTTGTCCGCAAACTGCACGAGGCTCCGTTGACTGCAGATGATTATCTGCCCAGTGTCATGACATGCGTCAACTATTTGAAACTTCCTGAATATAGTAGCAAAACCGTTATGAAGGAAAAGCTGCAGATTTCAATGCAGGAAGGAGTGGGAAGCTTCCATTTATCGTGATGTCCGATTCTTGTCTCTAGTTCTCCTTACAACACCATATTATTCTTCCTGTGCTATTAGTCTTAGGTTTGATATTAGATTACTACATACATCACTCTATAGCAAGTTTTCGCATATGCATCCCAATGTCAATTTTTTGTGTTACTTGCATAAAACTTAGTAAACTCGAAGTAAAGTAAGTTATGACGTAAGCAGATTACCAATCTGCATAGGGTGTTCCTGACTCCTGCAAAGGTCAACCAGGGTCAACCTTGGGTCAACCGTCTTCTTCATCTAACGTCCACCTACGATTCCCATCTCGTTTCTCCAAGATGTCCAAACATCATCCCGGTATGTGGGCATAATTCCGATACCTTGTGTCTTTCTCATGATTTAATACCTCTGCAGATTTAATCATGTGTCGGCGGCAACCTGGCATTGGTAAGTGGACATAGTACTGCCTCTAACACAAAAGCTGACTTTCCATATCTCTAGCTATTGGCCGCCTTTGTGAAAAATGCGATGGAAAATGGTAAGTGGTTCTTGAATCGTTGTCTATTCGCGTATTGACTTGGATAACAGCCCTGTATGCGACTCGTACGTCAGACCAGAAACTTTGGTTCGAATTTGCGATGAATGCAACTTTGGCACTTATGGCGGACGCTGTATTATTTGTGGGGCACCGGGTCAGTTTGCGTGTCTAATCAAAACTTCCGTACTGACCTTCTGATCAGGTATATCGGATGCTTACTATTGTGCTGAATGCACAAGATTAGAAAAGGACCGGGACGGCTGTCCCAAAATCGTGAATCTTGGCGCAAGTAGAACAGACCTCTTCTACGAGAGACGCAGATTAGGTACGCAAATCACTCCGATTGATGTGAGAAGCGATTTTGACAAACAATCATCAGGTTTTAAAAAGGGTTGAACCATGTATAGGTCAACTGCGTCCTGCAAAAATGTACTACATTAATCCCTCTATTCCACACACGTAGTACATGCTTCTTTCATTGATGATACAGGTGCTTAAATTAATCAGAGATAAACGGGATAAGGAAGGATTGGAGGACCATTCTCGGGATTCTCTACATTTGCCAAGTTCCTGTAGGCCAGTTATTATGATGATGCAGGTTATGAGGGGAAAGGCGACTTACTTGAATAGTTGCATGTCGATCTAAAAAGTATGGTCAGATTTGGGCTGAAGAGGGTTGCACTTCACGTACGGGAGCTTTGAAAACGAGGAACGCATGCAAGTCATTGTGGGTGTCCACTGACTCACAGACATCGCACAGATCTATGTTGCAATAACCACATCGGAACCATTCACCTTGAATGCGCGTCATGCAGCGATCGCAGACTGCTGCCGAGTGGGTGAGTGAAGAGAGGTAAGCTAAAGGAATGTAAGTCAATTTATGACATCAACATTCTTGGGCGTGTTATATCACCTTTGGGATCGCTTGTTCGTGGTGCATTTGACGCGGGACCAACTGGGGTTTTGTATCTACAATGATACCAAGTCGCCCCGAGCCATAATTTTTGAAAAATAAGGACAACCTACAGTATTGGTAACAATGAATTCTGAGTTTCTAATGGCCGATCGACCTTTTTGATGAACTTGCAGAATATGTGCGTGGCATCATGAATTGCATAAGATCTTGCTTCACAGTTAGCGCACTGCATGAAGAATATCATTAGCTTGGTATTCTGTCCATATAAACAAATTCTCACCAGGTTATACGCATAAGGGAATGGTTGTGTAGGGCAATGTATACACTGATAGCGGACGCCAATGATAGTCTATTGAGGCACTGTTAAGTGATTGAACAGAGAAAAATACTGAAAATACTTACGTTTTTACAATTATTGCAGGCAACGCGGTGCTCCAGAGAACGACCATCTCTAGTTGACCGTGGACCAATCATAGTATGCGCATAAGATATTTCGGATGCTGCTTTTGATCTTGTGATAGTGAAACCAACATTAGCCGCATCCCTTCCCATCCAAAGATCCTGAGCTCTTCTGCTTGCAAGTTGGAGCTTGAGGGGAGAGAAAGTCAACTGAAGTGTATGCCTAAATTATATCCGACATACCTCTGAGCTATCCAAGGGAAAAGGGATCTATAAATCTCTGTCAATCTGACAAAGATATGATATATGGAGAAAATTATATACCTTAATCATAATATGCGACGATAGATGTCCACCGTCAGCAGAGTCAAGATTACCAGGCAGGCCTGCCGATTCACAGTTGGAACATATATCCAGAGAATCGCAAACTGCGCAGTGAAATCGAGCTCCAACAATGTCGAGAAGGCAGCTATAAATCACTGAGATAAAGTTCCATGACGAAAACATGAAAATCACGTACTGTGCACATTTGACCCCTTGATGCGTAAGGGCTATGAAGAAATTTGAGTATGAAACGTATTGACTGTTTGGAATACTAACATGACTCTTCGTGAGGATTTGGCGTCGCAATAGGTCTATCAGGCATTTTATCGGGAATATTCAAGAAGGCATGTGAAGGATGTAGTTCGTGAACTTGACTGTAATACACATACGTGAGTCAAGATCTTGGGGAGAATATAACGCTTAGCTCGATGAACCTATAGCATGCTTTGCAGAGGTGTATGTTCAAGCAAGAAACACATTTGTATCGATCGTCGTGAGTCTGTGTTGAACATGTTGAACATGTAGATACTAATTCTTCATCCAACGCTGGCAAGGGACAGTAAGGGAAAATCACGGAAAGATCATCACGAAAAACGTACCAACGTCTTGCCATCCGTAATGAGTCCATGACATCTCTTGATATGCATGGCGAGGTTGACCTTTTTTTGGAGCCAACCGACGCCGTCTCGATTTTTCTTCCTCCGATACATCGTTGGCAATAGCCGATGATCCTGGGCCTCCTAATGCACCATCGACTGCGTGGTCAATCCCAAATGACTCTAAACATTCTGAACAAAGTTCATAGCCTTGTGTGTGATACGGCTGCGAAGGTGAAGGTGGAGTTTTCAGACGCATTCGAGACCCTCCGAAAAGGGAATTCAAAGAAGACAGTGAGTGAGTGGATGGGAGGGATGGTGACGGCTTCAATCGCGTGGCCGAGGTTTCTGTGCTCGCGACATAAGTTTGCGAAGAACTAGAGTTTGGACTAGAGAATAGTGAATGGCCTTGAGGAGGGTATGTAAAGGAGCCAACAGGCGAAACATCCTTATCTTTCCCCTTGTCGTTGTACGCCAAAGCATGAACAGGTTCCTTTTGACCGCATGTTGAACAAACGTATCGAACGGAATCTAGGATACGACCACAATTGGAGCAATCAGTCAAAATCTCCAGTGGTGGTGGTTCAACCTCGACATAGGGCAATACATCCCTTTCAAAAGAAAAGTTTGGGTCTTCCACTGGCTCCTCTTGAATAGACAAGGATTGAAGGTCGCTTTCGAATCGTTGAATTCCGGGTTGTTTGATCTGCTGAGATGCAAGCCAATTGAGCTGCATTGAAGTAGGACGTGGACCGCGGTTGTTTGGAGTAGGATATATGTCTGCATCTCCACTTCCGCTCTGCGCTTCTTCATCTGCCACCGAACCATGGGACTGAGACGCGGATCCGGACATATATGTGTAATAGTATCTCCCCCGTGTATCTCTTTCAAGAGCGAGGTCTCCGCCCAGGGAGTCGCTTTGCGAATCCAGAGAAAACGAATGGTCATCGGATATTGATGGTTCGGGCAGAGCGCCCAACATCGACCGGATTGTTCTTTCGTTTTGATCTCGAAGCCAAGCCGCACCACGCTCGTTAGCTGCTAAGGAGTCATTGTTTATACTTGAAGAATCGTCTTGTAATGTTTCGGAAAGTTTGAGACGTTCGAAGATAGCGGATGGATTTTCCGGGAAGCGTTCAGCAGCAGAGGCGACCAACCTGCCATTGGATGCGCTTGGAGGCCCACCCTGCGCAGTGTAGTCCACTCCGGGCGCTTCCCTTTGCGTTCTGTCGCTGGTAAATAGTCCTGCACTCGTTTTGCTTCTGTGATCTGAATTTACAAAACTTCTCTGTTTCGCGAGGGATTTGAGAGATGAACCAAAGGACGACTTCCCATTCCGGCTCGAAGTAGATGAGGTTCCTGGATCCCTTGAGCTGACCGTAACAGAGTCATCGTCTACTTCGACGTTCGGTGTGCCATAGGAGAACGACAGTTGACTGCCATTGCGTCCTTTGAACTCTTCGATACTGGCCAAAGAGGAAGTATCTGATAAGCTAGGTCCATCATAATCTACCATGATGTTGACGCGGAGCGTAATCTTGCGTGGGCCAAAACTCCGGCCAGATAGTATGGAGGCCGCAGACGACATGGGCGCATCGTCGCCTGCTTGGAAATATTGGATTGCCTCTACGAGATCGCCGTCCGTTGCGATATTGGAGATCTCTCCGTCGTCGTCTTTGTACGAGATGGTGTACAGGGCGCCATAAAGCGAAAAGCATTCCTCCACCTGTTATTGGGCTGAGACGAGGTCTTTCGAGATCATGGAATTAGAAACATACTTTCTTCTTCAGTAGATCGTAGGAGCAATTGCGCGCCGAGTTAAATACAATGCGTTTGTGCCATTTATCGAACGTACATTTGACAACGAGCTTATCTGCTGAGCTAGACATACGTGAAGGGAGAGGAAGGTGGAAGTCAACGCCAAACGGCGATGGTGTAGTACATGTTAGGACAGGCTGTTCACACTGCTCATCCGACTTGGATTCCTCCGCAGCAGTTATGATCTCGGGGCTTTGTCATCCGCTTTCTATTCGCAAGAAACGTCAGTTTCGCCATTAACGTGCAATATGTATCCCCTTCGAATATATCTATAGCCAGCTGTGTTCCATCTCGTTGGATCATAGAATCTCAACGCTTTGCAGAGCAACTGGGTGGGCATAGATTACTTTCTCAAAAACGGGGATCGGGTCGGCAACTTGAACAGTGCCACTCAAGAGTCAAGCCTAACGATCTTATTCCGCGCCGTATTTCGAGTAGTTATTCCCATATTCGCAGCGGGCAGTGTATTCATCGCGGTCCGGCTCGAGATGCTAATACTTAGTCTCTGCATACAAGAAGTTTCGGTAAATTCAACAAATAAATAATTTCCAGAACCGAAAATATCTGCGTAGTCACCTTATCACGGATAAATATCCAGTTTCCTCCAAGTCAAACCTAGTTAGGCTTCAGGCTTTATCAGTGTCAGAGAACACCTCCATAGCTGGGAACATCAAAAGGGCTGTGCTTATTCCGTGGTCTAGGGAAGTAGATGCCTTGACAGGTACGCATTCTTCCCAACTGCATGGGCTCGGAAGTAGTAACTATTTGTAGCCGTAAAGTGAGTAGGGTGGTGGAAAGTGTCAAGTCAACGAATGAGCCCCAAGATGCTGTACTTACAAGCCTAATATCGCTTTGCGCGAACTCAAACCATCGCTTGCAGTATGCCCAGGGAGCCCATGGTTGCATCGTATAGTAGTTTCATCAAACTCTGGTAGTCCCCGTCTCGGTTTGCTCTCACCTATATAATGTATGCATGGTTAGAAATGAAAATAAATGATATGGATAATAGTGTGCGCACATTGTTGAGGAGCAGAATATACGGTTGTTTGAAGGAATCCGGGACACATAGAGGCGGAAGGCCATTCTTCAGTAGTGGTATTGATGCCAAGATTCTGGACAAGCGCCCATTTCCGTCCTGAGTAGTTGAGTGTAAGTACACAACCAAAAGCCATAGACCTACTTCAAAAGGATGAATAGTGACAAAGACATGGCTGATCCATGCTGCGGATGCGAATGGGTCGCTATCGGCTTGTTGAACGAGTTCCTGATAGAGTCTGTAAGTACAATCAGATAGTTACTCAATGCAATACACTGACATTGAAACGTTTGCAAAATGCATTCAGTTCTGCGTCGACTTGATCAGAAGGGCAGAACTGCACTTTAACGCCTTGAAACTTCGCCGAAACGTTAACACGGGAGACTTGTCGAGTTATTCCTATGTTCTGATAAGCTAGTCGACGTCCGGTACCCGTGCCACTGAATAAAACCCTGCTCGTTCGCATGAGTTTTGCGTGAATAGAGCATAACGTCTCCAGAGTGAGATTCGGAGGCTCATCCTCTAAGAAAGTCAATATTTCACTCAAAGCCTATGAGTTATGCACGTTAAATTGTCAGTCCTATTTGAAGTATAAATATCAAGCATTTATGACCTTGTGCGTATCTTGAAGGATGGAGAGTGCATTTGCACGGTCCCGCACTGCACCGCCTACAGGGTTTCTGACCTCGACGAGGTCTGCTTCATTAAAGAAGCCAACTTGGATCATTTTGGATGCTTCCTGAAATTAAAATCAAGTAAGGTATACGCTAGAAAATAAATAAGAAACATACAAACGCGTCGAACTGGACTGTTCCTTCAACAATGTTCGTCTCTAGACAGTGGAAATTCAGGAATTTCGCCTGAGCGTCTTCCGAAGAAGCACCCGTATTCCGCCACTGGTCGCGCATGGCATTGATCTGGCAGCGTTGAAGTTTACAGTAGGGAAAAGGGTCATTCGCTGCAGTGGGTCGCCAGCGTTGACTTGGCGAGAAGCCCGGTGTCACTGATAAATCGTTCTTATAGATTGAAATTGTACGTGGCCGAAATTCAGGCAGGTGAAAGCAGATGATAGATGACTCACGCTGTTGATCTGCTTCTGCAAGAATAGAGGCCCGAGTGCGCGAAATCCAACGGTCAAACTCTGGATCCCACAACGTTGTTTGAAGCTGAGAAATTTGGCTGAGACTATCTCCATTGGGTAGTTCAGAAGGAACGAACCTCTTCGTACAAGGATAGGGCAGTGACTTTGCTACCCAGTGTCATGCGCATATCCGCGACTCTCAACAAGAGGAAAGGTACGCGATATCTCTCGAGAAGAAGCTCCCAGAGTCTGGCGGATGCAGTATATGCAAGTCCATTGGAAGGGTCAACTGTCAGCGAGTCCTTTAGCAGCGAGGATAGATCAGGTCCAAGGTTGTCGAGATTTGGCAAATCCTGCAAGAAGCGAGATTCAGCGACACCATAACAGAGAGGTCCCGGACAACTGCACAGTGATTGAGGAATGCTGAAGCGAAGGACGGTCTACATCCACGAAACTGGTAAGATGGAGATTAGACATGGATTTGGGACATGAAGCACGTCCTATACTGTCATATTGGATGAAGTCGAAAGCTCCTGTTCACGCATTCAGTTGATGAATTTTCACACGCCCCTCATTCCCCGCGATTCGTGGAGTTGGCATGGTCGTTTCAACAGTGTGGAGCGGCGATTCAGCGCTATTCAGCGTCGATGTTGGGAAAGGAGAACATGGTCGCGCCCAATTGTCAATCCGGTTATGTAAACTCGAACTACAGTTGAACTTCTCATAACCCATACCCCTCCGTGGACCCCCATGGGTATGGGTTATCGGGGGTTATGGGCTAGCTTAGGCATGCTAAAAATAAACCTCAAAACCTGGTGAAATTTATGCATAGCACATAGGTGTATCAAAGGATGGTATTCGCAGAAATGTGAACCTAGCAGCAACCAGGTCAATATCTTCTGAAGAACTTCGTCCAACAAGCGTTAATACTTCTTGAGGTGAAGTACGGGCACATTATATAAGCAAAAAAGGTCCTAAATTGGAAATTATAAGTCAATTTATTGAATCATATGTCGTGTTTTGAGTCGCTGAGCATGAAATACAGGATATCTATTTGATTGATGCACCAAAAATGTATCTTTGGGCTTGAAAATAGTGATTCTTACCCTAATTTAGTGCGAAAAACCTATGGGTTTTTCTGCCAGAGGGGTATGGGGTATGGGTTATCGAAGGATTATGGATTATGGGTTGCAAATCCCCGCCTACCGAGTTGGTGGATTGATTTTGCTATGGGGTTCAAGGGGTTATGGGTTGTCACAAGTATGGGTTACGAGAAGTTCAACTGTAATCAGCTTCAATTTTCATCCGAGGTGGTCAGCAGTTGAAGAACAAGAATAATTGAGTCGCGTTGCTGTAAGTAATAGCTGGGAGCTGTTAATTGAAGCCTTTTGAGGTTCCCAAGGATTCAAATTTAAAGCAGATACCAAAAGATCCCTTAAAAATCGGGATAGATGGGATTGACCGTATGTTGTAATTGGAGTACATCCGGCTTAAAGTTGAGGACGGCCAAGATATGTCGAATGCAGTCGTAAAGGAGGACCTTGCTAGAAGACTGACATGTGCAAATCTGGGAGAAGGAAACACTGCACCAAAATCCAAGGATTGTCGAAGGAAAAAATATGCGTAAAAGGAGGGATCTGTTTGGTTGGGACTAAGGGACGGAGAAGATGATGGGGGATCATCGATCAGGACTATATATAGGTGCCTGTACCCCGGAATGCGGGGACTTTTATTAGCGGAGACCCATCCTGGCTGGAGAATATCGTAAAAATCATGTGTCACCCCGACATCGGTCAAGACTCAAAGCAAACTTACATCCGTTTCTTGGTTCAGAGCGATGTTAGCTAGGAAGTCCCAGGCATCGATCTTCTCGATATCCAACTTCTACCGTCAAATGGCCGCCCAAACCGCTGCTAAACATCGCCCTATACACTGGAAGGCCTCTGCACCCGAGCCTATTCCTGGTACCCTCACTTTCGCCGCCCAACGCAGTCTTCCGAAGCTTCCCGTGCCTAAGCTCGAGGACACTGTCGTCCGCCTAAAGGAATCTCTCAAGCCCATTGCGTGGTCCGAGGCAGAATACAACGCGGTCGTGCAGAAGATTGATGCATTTGCAGCCACCAAGGGACCGGAACTCCAGAAGCGTCTGCTCCAGAGGGAGGCTGAGCACCCACACTGGCTGGAGGAATGGTGGGACGATACTGGATACCTAGGCTATCGTGATTCGGTACGGGAATGTCATTTTGCCTGTTGGATTATATTGAATCTTCGCAGGTCGTCATCTACGTCTCTTATTATTGTACGCGTCTTTCCTGCTTCCGACTGAACTGTATTTCTCACCTAAAGCAGACGGATTTGATAGCTCGCCATCACATTTGTCTCAATCTCCTGCTGGACGCGCCGCTGGCATCGCTAGGTCTGCCCTGATTTTCAGGACAAAGCTCAAGCAAGGCCTTATCAAACCAGAGGGCACCAAGGAGGGTCCGATATGTATGGATACCTACCGGTACGAACCTCTTATTCTGCCTCTTATTGCGCGCGTCTGACTCTTCACAGATGGATGTTCGACTGCTGCAGGGTACCAGCAGAAGGACTGGACTATAGCGTTTCCTACGCGAAGCCTGGCGACAAAGGCGATTCGGACACACATATCATTGTGATCAGGAAGAATCGCGTCTGGAAGCTCGATGCTGTCCGTAACGGCAAGATTCTAAGCACTCAGGAACTGGAACAGTAAGCCTTTTTTTCTCATGAGATTTCCGCCTACCAATCATTTTCAGGCAAATTCAACATATCTATGACAATACCTTGCAAGAATACCCCGGCGTTGGTGTCCTGACTGCTTCAAACCGAGATGTCTGGGCGAAGGTATATTTTATCTTGTAAACCTATGTCGCGTGAGCTCAGCTCGTATCCAGGACTATACTGAACTTACTGCTGAATCTCACAACGCGAAAATTGCTGAAGCCATTCACTCATCTGCATTCGTCGTCGCTCTTGATTCTTCTCTTCCTACCGATCCTGTCCATCATAGCCGCGCACTCTGGCACGGTGATATTATCGGCGGAGTCCCTGTTGGCCTGCGCAATCGTTGGGTAGACAAACCCGTTCAGTTCATTGTCTTCGACAATGGTCGCGCCGGTATTATGGGAGAGCACTCTGTTATGGATGGCACGCCCACAGCTCGTATGTGCGACGAGGTTCTCGATACCCTTTACAACCCCGCCTTCGACCATGGTGACCCCGTCGCTCCTTCTGCTGAGCCTACCCCTCTGGACTGGGAAATCACCCCCGCGACTACTCAGGCCATCGCCATTGCTGATAAAGAGGCTGCTGAGCTTGTGGAAAGCCAAGAACTTAACTTCCTCCTCACATCTTACGGCAAGGCTGCCATCAAGGCATTCTCGGTTTCTCCAGATTCATGGGCACAGATGATCATTCAATTAGCATACAGGCGTCTCCTTGGATCCAAGAAGAGGACTGGTGGAACATACGAGGCTGCTTCAACACGTAAATTCTACAAGGGCCGTACAGAGGCAATCCGCGTCGTGACCAGCGAAGCCGATACATGGGCCAAGAGCATGGACGACCCTTCCGTCACCACAACGGAACGCAAGAAACTTTTTGACCAAGCTACCAAGAAACACGTCAGCCTGGCAAAGTTGAGCGGACAAGGTCAGGGTGTTGACCGCCATCTTTTCGGTAAGTGCACCTTGTTCAAATCAGAAAGATTCTTCAATGAATGCATATATTGTATTTAGGCTTGAAGAAGGTTTTGAAGGAAGGCGAGGAGCTTCCCGAGATGTATAACGACCCCGTGTTGCAGAGATCATCAAATTGGGTCCTCAGCACATCTGCTATTTTCTCTAAGCATTTCCCTGTTTATGGTTGGGGAGAGGTAAGATCAAATCTTTCGATTACACACTTTATTCTTTAACTCCATTCCACCATTTAGGTTGTCCCAGATGGTTTTGGAGTGGCATATATGACCGGATACGACGGCAAGTCTCATTCCAATAATTGCTGAACTCACAAGCTTAGGTTTGCATTGCCCACAGATCGTCTGCAATATACCATCACATCTCTTAAGGAAATGCCCAACGCCCAGTTTGTGAAAGAGATCGCCAAGGCGGCAGACGATATCTACAAGCTGCATAAAGATGTCGCCAGCCATAAAGGGCATCACAGTGCGAAACTGTGAGTGCTTAATATTGTTATGAAAGTCCCAGCATCGTCTACGTGACGCCACCATTGGATACCAGCTCTAATGGGCGCTTATGTAGTTTTGCATCGGGTAATACGTATTTAACTTGCTATTTACAAAATGACAAAAAGATCAAAACATGCTGTATTATGAAAGAACATACCCGGAAGATATTGGAAGAACTCGCGGTCCAGTCGACATTTACTAGTAGGAAACGGATACCTCGCAAAAGTTTGGATTTTTCTTGTTGGATACAAGGAAGGATGTGCGTACTCTATAGAGTGGATCATGGTTGATGTAGAGTGTTGTTTCTTGCTTCAATAGCTCGTCAAATATCTTGTACATTTATAGGACCCTTGTCAATGAAGTCTCTTCTTAGAATGCCATGGCAGATGATAAATGGGATGGATTGTGCATGTATGTAGAGTATTACCAGAGACAATAGTAAAATTATAGGAAAAAAGTTTTTCTGCTTGTCTCTAGTTCGGGCTGGCAAAATTAACCATGTCAATAGAATCGTAATTGAGGACAAAAACAACTGACCTTCCATGCCCATATAAACTCGTCCTGCTTGGGCGGGACGGTCTTTTTTGGTGCTGTTGTCTCAGATAATTCTGCAGAGGCTTCACTCTCTTGTGTTGATGGCATGGGGGCATCAAATGCTAAGGGTTTGGCGTCTTCTCCATAATTATATACAGCAGGTATTCCCTTCTTCAGCCACCGTAGTTTCAGTGTAAACCGTGGCCCAATCTCTTGAAGAGCAACTTTTTCTGTAGATCGAAATGCATATCTAGGATGATGTTACCTTTTATGAAGAACAAAAACAGAAAGTAACAGACCGATGGCGCCTGAAGAAGAGAAAATCTCGCTGGTTGTGCAGAGTCACGACTTGACGGCCTTGGAACTCTGGTAATGGAGGGAAAGTTGTCTGGAACATCCGTCCCACAGCATGGCCAAGTCGAGTTACGAAGCCATTGAGGACTAGTTCAGGAAAATGGGGAGTTGCCCGCGCATGTCCCTGTAAACGAATGAGAATGATGGAAAGGTATGTAGTGATTGAGCGCACAAAGATCTGCTTCGTAAGCTCGATGGAGGTAAGTTTGAAGTATGCCGAGGGTCCATTGGGAAGATGAATAAGAGTGATAGCATCTGATAATTTCATGTAAATTTGAGAATATAGCGAACTTGCAATGGACGTACTTGGTTTCTTCATATCTTCATTTACAACGCAGAGGTGTTTATATCCTCTATCAGCCGCCCAACCTGCTATTCGTCCAACCTCAAAACCTTTTCCTTTTTTTCTCCGTATAAATTCAGCCCCAGGAAACACGCCCACCAACTCATCGCAGAATTCGTATGTCGGTTTTGAGGCTTTTGGACTCGTTGTGATCAATATCTTGGGTGGAACCGAGGGGTCTTCGGTGGAGGTAAAGTAGGATGCAAATGGGTCGTTGTCCAAATCCGCTTCTAGGGCTTCCAGTTTCGACTCGGCAGAGGGTTCGCTAGAAATATTTGATGTCGAGGGATCGGCGGTCAAAATAGACGGATCGAACTCCCTCATGTTATCCAAAGTACGAGGAACATTTTGTGCTAGACGTTTCTAAAGAGGGTTGAATGAGTATAATGATACAAAAGATGGCACAATATCTTTACCTTCTTCGCAGCAGGGTCACTGGCTTCGAGCTTGGCTTGTGCCAACCTTTTTTGAAGTTTCTGTTGATTCTTTGCCTTCTTGGATTTCTGAGAAATCTCTTCTCTTTTAATCTTGTTTTTAATAGAGGACGGTTCAAAGCGTGTTGAAGGCATTTTAGAAATGCTTGAGGGGGCTAAGGAAAGGAATAATTTATGTGAAGCTCAGGCTGTTGAGCAGGCAAATGATTGAAGAAGTAGAACAGACTGTTTGGTGCGGACGTCGCTGCATAACAACGCTGCCCAACTTTGTACTCTTACTATCTCGTTCACTCCAATAACGGGACCTTCAAATTTTTCCTCTCGCATAAACACTTTTCACGTCTTATAATCTTGTCTTATTCTAATGTCAAAGGTTCTGCCCATTAAGAATGAAGAATACGGCACAAAGAAATACTGGTCTGTATCATACAATCGTGTTTCCTTTCCAAATCTTGTTCATCTTCGAGCAGGGATCAGCGGTACTCAGAGTAAGCACACTGCCTTATTTACGACTCCTGGACTCAATGAATTTAAGAGAGAGTAATGGGGAATCGTTTGATTGGTTCAAGACGTACGCCGATCTTGCAGAACTACTCCACGAACTCATTCCAGACAAGTCTTCAAAAATTCTGATGCTTGGCTGTGGTAATTCAAAACTGTCAGAAGATGTGCGTTGAACATGATTCATGAACCGCATATGAAGACCAGTCATACAATTGACCATTTCGTCACCGAAGATGTGGGAAGACGGTTATCGTAATATCATGAACACGGATGTATGTCCCAATCGATTTTCTGCCTAGCCGCAGTAACTCATGTTCTCTCCTTAGTATTCCAGTGTTCTTATTGAGCAGATGAAGAGACGACATGCCGAAATACGACCGCAAATGGAATGTATGTGGATTGTCCTTCAGGCCTTTAATGTTCATCAAGCACTTTACAGGGTATGAAATGGACGTCAGAGATCTAACGTTCCAAGACGAGTCATTCGACGTGGCAATCGATAAGGGCACTATGGATGCCATGATGACATCAAAAGGAGATGTATGGGATCCACCTCAACAAGTCATTGATGATTGTACAAAGGAGGTAACCGAAACATTAAGGTGTGGCTGATGATTGTTATATATCCACATTCATTCTGATTTTCTAGCAGAGTTCTTCGCAAAGGAGGAATATTTATTTACTTGACGTTTGGTCAACCGCATTTCCGACATCGATACCTGCAGGTAGAAGGAACGACTCTGGAGACAAAGCAATTAGGCGAAGCTTTCCATTATTACTTGTACATTTTGCGTAAAAACTCCGAAGCATAGGACTGGTAGTTCTAGGCACGATTGCTGTCTTAAAATAAGAATTTGACATTCTTATAGAAGTCGAGCATCGGGTTTTCGCCATTGCGTAGTCTCGTCTTGTCCAGCTCAGCGTATGTTTCCAAGAACTGGGAATGTGAAAACACACTGCTCTTCCGTTCTCCAACCGGTAGACCACTGGCAGACGTCATTCCATCAATTGGTTTTCTTCGTGATGGAGGTTGATACGACGAAAAGAATTGAGAACCAAGAGTGAAGGAAGTGGCAGTAGACATTAACGGCGTGTTCCGTCCATCATTAGGGTTGCCAGTAGGAGATGGTTGGTCTAATGGTTGGGCCAGGACCCATTCGTACATTTCGCGTAGGCGTCTGAAATCAGTTGGAAAGAAGATGTCGAAATATCCTTGTTTCACGAGAAGCGTGGTACACGGCACTGTGACGTTTTGGAATCGCGTTTGAACGACGGGTGCATTGACACCCTCAACGGTATCTGGTAACGACGAGAAATCAGATAGTAGAAGTCGATGCCGAGGAAAATAGTTTCGTAGAGTCCGGAGGAGATCAAATAGGCGCGTTGGAACATATTCCGTTGCAGATAAATTGGGAGCAAATGGCATCTTCGAGTATATATTCCGAAGAGCATCGGAATTTAAGAGCACCTTGTTAATTGCTGGCGCATGATGGAGCATTCGTCGTGCATGAAGAAAAGACGAGACGAGCGGGTCGGTGACAGGAGCGTATACAGTGTCAAAATCACCACTTTTGTCGATGGTGACATAACCTTGGTATGGTTTCAAGGTTTGTAGATCGTAGCGCACAATATCATGGGCGAAATTATCCTAGTCAAGGACAATAAATCAGTCCAAATCAAGATTCTGTCTACACAACAGCACTTACAACGACCTCCATGGCTATGAAAAAACAAGGGGCTGGTTCTATAGTATCCCAATGAAATATGCTCTTGTGGCTGATATTAACGCAAGGATGAGCTTTTCGTAACTTCTTCTTCTGGATCTTGACCAGGCTGCTACTGATTTCTATGATGTTGTAACGTGTGCGTTCATAGACGTCTGGATATTCTTCTTGAAGAAGGTCCAAAATATCCATTGCAAGAGTACCGTTTCCAGCCCCAATCTCATAGATCACGAAATCCTCGTATGGGAAATATTTCAATAAATACTCAGAAACAAGACAGCGCCCAACAGCACGGCCATACCATGGCTATTTTGCAGTCAGCTTCCAAAAAAAAATTGTCTATAGATAATAGAGCACACCTTGAAGAGTTCTGTAGGCGTATGCCACAATTGACGGCCAGGTCCGTTGTATTTATCCGCTCCGTACGTTGCATACTTTGCGGCAACCTCTTCCTGGAATTCTGCAGAGTCATGGAAATTTGTGAAATCAAACGTGGTATCCTGTGCGTTGAAGATAGTAGCTTGTTTGGGAAAATATCCGTAATTTGGATTATATAGAGAATCCTCTATAAAGTCGCGGACCAACATCTTGACGCCATGCGGAGGCTTCGTATCCTTCTCCAATTCGTTCGCGTTGACGAGGCGAAGATTCTTATTTTCATCAGAGACTTTTCCGTCAAATGGATTCGCGTTGTAATTCCATTTATCCTTGGGTTCGTCTGGATTCGGTTTTTTGTTCGGGGGTTTGTAGAGCGTCGCGGAACTGGAGGAAAAGAATCTTGCAGAAGAATGACAACAGAGTCGCGTGTTCAGCAGACGTTGGGTCGCATGAGCGCCCGACAATGTCATGGGCCAGCTAAAGACTCTCAGTCTTTAGCAGCACCTTTGGCTCAAGATCTTGGGTACAAGTCCACGCACTGGGGCCCGGGAACTTGAAGAGACTCGAGAGAGAACGGAATCAAGAGGACAACTCACGTGTTCAAATTTGGGAATTGGGTTACACTTAAAGTTACAGACACGCGTCGCGGTCCGCCACCTCCGACCAACAACACTGTTCTGCTTTTTATCTGTCTCTTGTCCTTTATCGTATAAGTCAACTTCCAGCGTTATCCTCCCAAAGAAGGCGTGGGATATGGAGACGACTCAAAGGCTGGTTCAAACATGGATGGCGTCTGGCCGAGATGAGGAAATAGACCAAGTCGTCTTAGGCATGCTCTGAACTCGCCTCGCAATCATGATGCAAGAATTGAACTTCGATATTGGCAGACATTTCCGAAGACCGCACAAATTTGACCAATGTTGTGAAAGCTCTTGGGGAATATCTTACATCTGAAGAAAGCGAGACGCTACAAAAAGGTGCGCTCAAAAATGCTTTATCTCAGCATTTCTAATCCTTACCACAGGCGTAGAGTTTCTATCGTTGATCGTTGCACGGTCTCCCAAGGAGAAGTTGAATCGGCAATCCGGTATGTTTTCTATGATCTGTGCGTGGTATGGCGTTCTCAATGACTTCTAGCCAGAGTCCTCACCTCTTTCTTCGCTGGAAAGTTGGATGACATTGTGACAATCAAGCCAGCATTGGGAGGCCTTGCTAGCCTGGCCTCTCTTCCCATGTTGACACCTGCGGAAGTCACTACCATGGTTAAAGGGTGAGTCCTACACAATTCATATCCAGTCCTGGAATTTATACCAATGGAAATAGACTCTTTGATTATGTCAAGATGAAGGCTATTGTCCAAGACGTTCGATTCAAGGTCTTCTCGATCATTGACTCATTAATGGCTTTTCATCGTGATGGTAAGTATTTAAACCACCTCTAAAGTTTGAAACTGATTAGTTGTCAGTTCTCAAATCCATAGGATCGCGATTTATAGGTGGATATATCAGCCTAGCGGAAGGGGAGAAGGACCCGCGAAATCTGATGGTGGCCTTTGCAATTGCTCGAGTGCTCTTGATCGAATTTGATGTTTCTGATCATGTCGAAGTAAGCACGAATCGCCCTGTTTTTCGTATATATTGACGCCTTGACAGGGCATGTTCAACATCTTGTTCTGTTACTTTCCGATCACCTTTCGGCCACCTCCAAATGACAAATACGGAATAACAACTGTTGATTTGAGGATGGCTCTAAGGTACTCATCTTTGTTTTGTCTGCGATCAATTCATATTTAAATATCCAAGGGGAGCTTTGGCAGCTACACCAGCTTTCGGAACTTTAGCAATCCCAGTCTTTTTAGAAAAGATTTCTGCTGGTTCGCGTGTTACTAAGGTATGGCATTCAAAATATTAGGATACCGTTTGGTTTCAACGAGTTTGCTCATCGGATTTAATAGAAGGATACGCTTCAGACAATGGCTTCATGTCTTCCTGTTTATGGATCTGCTTTGGCACGAGTTTCAGCACGTAAACTGTGGAACGCCCTAAAGTTGGAGGTGCATTCCTGCATTGGCACATGTATACCATTGACTAAGCAACATGTTCGCTAGATTTTCCAACCCGTAGACCCTGAAACAGAAGAGGAAGCTTTAAAGGCAACACAAGTGCTCGTGAAGACAATATACACGGATGAAGAGGCGGCCGTCGAGTCGAACGAAGATGTTCAAGGATTTGCTAGAGATGCGTGCGAAGAATGCATACAAATTCTAAAGGAACCAGAAAAGAGTCAAGCCCGCCCAGCTACAAAGATCCTTTGTGCCTTCATGTCAACTACTCGTCGGTCTTGCAATAGCGATCGGAGGCTTCATTGGCTAACCACTCACTTTTAGCTTCGGTCGCGCGCTATACAATCTCGCAAGCCGTACCTCACCTCGTTCGCCTCTTCCATGATCCTGATGAAATATCATCACGCCCTGCTGCCCTCGTTTTGCTTGCCGAACTTATAAATTCAGCTCGGGATTCGACTTTATATCAAACTTCCCATACGTCAGGAGAGGACCTTCCTTTGACGCCGTATAAAGACGATGTATTGGGCATCCTGAGTGTTGGTCTGACGTCACCGACTACTCGTAACATGGCATTAGCAGGATTGAAAGCTATGGCGTCCACACGGCACTTACTCATTGACGAGGAACTTGCTTTTATCGTACACATTGTTGATCAGATTATCGAAGGGAATGCGGACGAATTTGATGACGCAAGGTGGGGTTTCTGTTATATTCAACATGAGTTAACTAAGTTATTGCCTTCAGTAATTATGTTCTAGAGGTTCTGTCCACTATCAGCGAATATGCATCTCGGCATGTTGCAGAACAAACGCTTCCACTTCTTTTTAGTTCTCTTCCAGATCAGGCGCCGTCTCGTGAATCCGCTTCCGAAAGAGCCAAAACATGGCAGACCTTATCTGCGCTTCAAACTCTTTGCATTCAACAGGAGCTTTTCGAAATCCTTGTTATCAGGCTAACCACCAAATTGGATCTCCTTTGCTTCCAGTCGTCTGAGCAGGCGCGTGTAATATCGGACGATCCCGAACCAACGGCAGCATACACTCATATGATTCTGAAGACACTCTTCAGTGCTTTAACCACTAAGGTGAAGCAAAAACATCCTGATATTCCCAAATATATCGATCGCTTGGTGCCTAGCATCTACAACCTCTTCATCACGTCCGCTTTTTTGGCAAGCGAGCAAACAATGATTGCAACTGACCCCCGTTTGATTCAAGTTGCGGCAGAAATTATCACCCTTGTCGTTCAATCATTGCCTGTTCAGTAAGGCTTCATCTACTCAAATTTTGTCAACTTTGAATCTGAAGCATTTCATTTTCAGGAGACAACAGTCTTATTTCGCTGGTATATCTAAAGCCATAATAACCGGCAATGTTTTGGGCATTGCTCAAGGCTTCCAGAAAACCGCCATCAATCGTGAACTTTCGCTCTTCGGTGTATGTCAATTCTTTCCCTCGTATAGCGGTTCCTAACCCCATTTCTAGGGTTCCAGTACCCCATACGAACGAAACCTGACTGCATTATTGGCTGCAGCCGTCATTGCTCTCCATAGAGAGGTACGTCATTGTATTTTTCTAAATAAGGAGCTTTGACAGACCGCTGCTATAGGTTTCGCTTTCCTTGGGAAACCTAGGGGAGTTCTTAGATATGCTTCTGAAATGGGTCCTAGACACCGCAGACAATGATTTACAGCGATATTCAGCGCTGCATATAGTTGCTTCTATCGTAAATCGACACGTTGATGGTGAGCTAGTTGACACACTCTCCGCATATGGTAATAACTCTCCTTAGAATTATCCTCATTTTTGACGGACAAGCTTGAGGTGTTTTGGGGTAGAGAAATATCCAACCAGGCTCTACCTAAAGCGAGGCGAATATGGGCCGTAAAGTCCTGGATCTGGGTACGTGCGGTATATTTTACTCAGGCCGTCGTTCCCTTATAAACTGTTGTTTCCAGATATCGAAAGCACTCGTAGTTCGCAAACATCCACTCGCCATGACATTCAGTGAACGTCTATATTCTGTGTTCGGCGATGAAGCCATTGGATGGGAGGCTGCGCGCGCAGTAGGAGACATTGCCTCTCCAGACGTAGTTCTTACAAAATCTAATAATGCGGAGATCAAGGTAAGCCTCTGGCAGCATACTTGAAAAATAACGATTTAAAACCTTACAGGTCCTTTTCGGGCAAAAATATGTTGGCGCAGTCCTACCTCGGCTCATCAGCTTCGCAAAGGACAACGATGGTGAGCTTGCTTCGCGCTCGTCAATTACTGCCCCTCTTAACTGCCGTCCCAGATCCATTAAAACAAACTGCATCCCTCGTCGCCTTGACCTCACTCATCAAAGTCATCCCACGCGGCGCCTATGTTCATCAAATGCCTTCGGTCCGCCTTTTATGCTTCCTTACAGTCATATACACCATCTGATATAGTTTTAATAGCTTATACCACTGCTTCTGCGTGGTCTGGATTTGCCAGACGCTGATATTCGAAGCAACGTCATCGACACTTTCTTAGCAGCAGCAGAAGGCGAAACTCCCGAGAAAAGTCTGGTATCAGAGCACAGCATTACCCTTGTGAATTCCATGTTGAAGAATAGCAAGGTTGGAGAAATGACATCGGTTGTAAGTTTTGTTCTTCTTGATTGTAAAGTCCATTGCCAATTCTAATTGATTCAACACAGAAAGTACGCATATCCGCGCTGCGTTATTTAGCAGTTCTGCCGAGCATTGTGCGGTACGACGTTCTTCATCCCTACAAAGCAACGGTTTTGCGCGAACTTGCAATTGTCTTGGATGATCCTAAACGAGCGGTTCGCAAAGAGGCTGTGGATGCAAGGTAGGTAATACATGCTATACATTCATTCATGTTGTTTACATTTCATTCGTGCTAGGACTAACTGGTAAGATTATTTCAAGGTCGCAAATCAATAGCGAGTGCTGATATACTTCAGGTTCAAATACAAAGGATAGGGAAACGGAGGATAGCAATTTAAACCGCGGGTATTGAGTCGTTTCCTTCTACTTAGTGGGATATGTCTGTATCCAAGAGTCTTTACACTATGACAGACTAATAGGCCGATATGTTATAGAGATAACGCAAAAACGCGAAAATCCTTCCAGGGTAGACTGGGGTGATGAGCGAATAGAATGTAAACTGGCGCGTTGTGATAGTTCACCGTGCCATGATGGCTTGTGTCTTCAGAGCTGCATCCGCCAATGCCAATTCAAATGCTCGAAGGTGCTCCTCTACGATGCTCCTTCCATCTATTCGCTTTGAAGACGCCCGCGTTGGTGAGACGGGGGTTGAGTTGGGATCAGGTGTTTCTCCATCTACAATTCCTGCCTCCCATCTCTCAATTTTGATGCGACTGCGCTCAGCGCTATCCCATTCCGTCCGCCACCCACCCAACTTGTTCTTAAGCGCCCGTATTTTTCTTCCAGCTTCTGTGGTTGCGGCGCCGTTGACCTGTGCTTGTTCCGAAATAGTAGACAGAGAAGAAACGAGAGAAGTAGTGAAAGAACGCAAGTGATTAAGTTGGGGAATGGTGCTTGCTGGTGTTGCTGGTCCAACTATGGTCGGTGGCGAGGTGAAAGAGTCCTTTATAGGAGAAGTGGGAGGCTCTGAAACTTCATCTTCATCTCCAAGATGCCTATCAGGATCCAGCTCCCAGTCGGAAGCATGCAAGTGATGTGGTGCAGTTGGAGATCGTGGTTCTTCATCGAGAACTTCTAAAATTCTAGGATCGTGCCTTGAAGGTTCGGTACCAGGTCTTGGAGGTACGTCGGAAAGGTCTTGGATATGCTCTAATTCATCCAGTTGACCCAAGATATCACCGCCTCCCACTTCGCCTGCAATCTTCCGAAATTCCCTTTCGTACTCCAACAATTCACGAACATGACCTTCTCGGTCCCTCACAGATGAATTCATTCGTCGAATTACGTCCGAAGCCAACCTCTCTAGTGCTGGTTGTGATGAAGAACCGGCTTCTGCGTCGAGAGTACGAAGGTGATTGAGGAATTTGTCAGTCGACTCTAAATCTTGAGCCAGAACCTCCATTGCATCTTGTTCGGGTTTCTTTTCCATGACCGTCTTGCGAGAAACAGAAAGGGTATTAAAAACAGGATCGTACTCATGCTCCTGCGGTGATTCACCAATCTCACTGACTTGGATATCAGGGGGAAGATCATGGTATAAGCCATCGCCTGTAGAAGCTGCGAGCTCAGAAGCGAAAGATAGAACATCAGAATCGTCGACAAGAGCATGCTCCCCATTGAGCTGCGCATGCTGATCTGACACCTCATCTATGCCTTCCGCACCTTCGTCGAACTCGATGCCAAACTCTTCCGCCAGTAACTTCGACCCGGCACTGGGTTCCGGCATCAGAGCCACTGCAAGTTCATGTGCCAGTGAGTGATGTCGCCCATTGGAAGACTCGTCGTCGAGCGAATGGCCCAGACTTGTTGAGCGCAGCGACGCGGTCGAGCGACGGGCACTAAGGTTGTGTCGTGAGGGCGATTTGAGACCGGGAGAGGAGACGGATGCCGACAGGAAGTTGGTGTTAGAGGCGTACACATCGTCTGAGGTGTTATAGTGAGGCATGCGAGGTAGGATGGGGTTATGTGTGAAACAGACGGGTGGGTGATGAGGGGAGAGTGGTGTCGCTTCTTACCACTCGACGCGTCCCATTCACTGCCGGACTCTATCTAGAATAATATTATGTAAGGGCGTTTCCGAGTCAACAAGCCTGGGCCACTGCTTTCCCAGACCCATGCGATGAAAATATTGACTTGTAGTTGTACCATACCATCTCCTCAGAAAAAAAGCAAGTCCTGTGATTTGGGGTATATCGGACTTTTCTTGTCTAATATATATTTCCTATTCTCCTTTTGCTTCATTCAATTTGGTGCATCTTACTGAGTCTGGCTGCAACGCTGAAAGGATATGGAGTTATCTCGAAGACTGTCTCATGGTAGGATTTGATTAATGTCAGTCTGTTCCATTGGCAATGAGCGAACAGACTCATGATGCAAGCGTCACTCAGTAGTTATCCAGATTTCTGTACTCAGGCCCAACTCAGGCCACTGGAGTGAATTTCGCAGCTAGTAGATGTTGAGTAGGTGCAAAAAATGCGATAAGCTCTCTATATTCTCTGATTTAAAAAAAAATTGGCCCACACATTTTGATCTTGATTTTATTTAGCCAGCAGTTTCCCTGAGTGTGCCACTTCGAGCACTTACTTAAGTACTCTATGTAAGGTAGGTGTCATCCATAATCGACCAACGTCATGTGGTCGTGACATTCTGTGACATACGACGCCAAATGAGGAAAGAAATTGACGGAGAAACAATGGAGGATCGTTTTAAAGGAATTGAGAGGATTTATGTAAAATCGGGCTCCTATACTTTATTCTATATACTATTGTGAATGACATAGCAAAATTTTGTACGATCCGGTTCAGTGTGGAAGAAGTTATGGACGAAGCAAGGACAAAGGGCCCTCCCAGTCTCTTATCACAAATACAATGTACATCTGCAAGTCTGGTATGCTCTATGTGCCAATTTGAATAAGTCAAAAAAGATGTTTATTTCAATGAATGTATTCTATATGTAATCTAAGGTGATGCGGTTATCCTGTGAAACGGCAGGCGAGTCACCCATGGATCCTGCGTCTGTGTTCGTCATTGCCGCATATGTCGTGCTCGTCTCGCCACAATCGCCCTGGTGCCGTCGTGCTCGCGGACGTGTTAGAGCCTTCCGTCTCAATGGGAGAGTCGCCCGTAGCCGCCTCCATGGTCGTCGCACGGGCGAGTTGTCTCGGCTTGATGAATTGGCATTCAGAGCAGATATAAGCGCGGCGGACAGCGACGGATGTGCAGGGCAATGGGCTGGAGGTGTCGCCAGGTGTTGCAATCGTGCAATCGTGTTGTTATACTCCCAGCGGCTCCCAGCGCATTTGCTGGCGAGCGACGGCTTGCCACTTTGATGATGGCGTGTTGGCGCGGGGACGCAACTGACGGCACGGGAGGGTTGGATTGGTTGTCGGGATGTTGCACAGGGCGCTCAGGGTGTCTGAAGAAGGCGTGTGTGATCCAGCACGCATCCCAGGTGAGAGGGAAGGTGCGGAGGGAGTGGGTGGTGCATGTAGGCCAGCGACGCGTCAGAGACCCTGTTCGACCCAATAAGGTCCATAAGTCAAGGGGTATTGTGTAATTCCCTACGAAATTCTGCGTGTACGTGGAATTAACTCGCATGTACCACTTATAGGAGCTAGATTTGTACGATATTGCTTCAATTGCTCAAAAAACACGCTTTTTGTGCTAATTATCGTGCACTTTCCGCTTTTGGAGGCTGTCACACCTTTCACGTGACGCTGGTCGATTATGGATGACACCTACCTTACTTACTTTGGAGACGAGCAGTTAAAAATAGCCCTCGTTGACAACAAGCCTAAATATACTAAATTTGGGAAATGCGCCTCCAGCACCTCCTTAAACTTCACACGGCGGACAAATAGGTGTCCATTCGCGATTTGATATGTCATGTCCAGTCAGGTGTCCATTTTTGGGAGATTTGTGACGCTGTGTGACATACCCCTTGTCATGTATATGGTGGTACAATGAGGCGCACTGCAATGTGTAGTTGCATTTTATGCAGCTTGAGGAGCCAGATGATAGGCCATAAGAGCTATATCAACCTGTAAATAAATTTATCTATGACATAATTCAAAGTGGAACACCGTACAAGCAGAACATTGATTGTCACAGCTTTTCTGCAGTAATTTACCACAAAAACAGTTGTTTAAATATATACGGAGCGATTTCAGGGATTCAAAGTGTTTTGGAGTCATTTCGCATATGTTCCTTTGCTTCACGATTTTTTTTGAGGGCTAGAAGCCCATGCTTCGTAGTCAAAGGTTAATATTTGTGAGATAAAGCGTGCCATGTGCGACTGGACAGGTAACTGGACAGTTGATGGTCACGTAACTGGTCATGACATATCAAATCACGAATGGACACCTATTTGTCCGCCGTGTCATTGATGATTCTGAACATCACACTTACGACGCCTTTGCTCTATGACTCCCATCTTCAACCTCAAACAATTCTACGAGCACTATTATAACGGGGAACGTCAGGCGGATCCGATGTTCTCATGCTTTGTATATGCTATCCGAGTCGAAGTTATACTAATATTCATGACCGTGACGCTGCGCTGGGTGTCGAACAACCGCTCAACATGGCCGCCCAAGTCTACATTCCTGCAACTGCCATAGATGCCTCGACTAAATTGCATCATCGAAGCGAATCATCTCAACGACCTGATTTGGTCTGCCTGACTGTTCTACAGTCGTCGTTGCCATTGGGGCATAAGCGAAGACGACTTTCGGCGCGCACTAGTACCGTGACGACATGTGGCTATTAGGAATCAAATATTGAACGCCTCACTGCATGGAAATGTCTGCGCCCATGTTTTGTACATGTCTAATGTTCACTCCGTCTAGTAAAGTATTGGGTGACTTTCCGTAAGGGTTTTTAATCCGCAGAATAAAAGAATAGAATATTTTAAGGGTCTCAGCCGTGAAGCCGCGCTCAATTAGGAAGGCGAGGGAAAAAGAATATCTTCCAAAGCCCTTGCATAAACCTTAATCTGTGTAGAGGGTCAACCACCCATGAATAGAATAAATTTATGCTGGAATAACGCAAGCAATGCCCAAATTGGGAGACCGGCCGGCGGCCATCCCCGTCATTGTTCTCACGCGCGGTTTATCTCTCATCGTCGTCGTCGATTTGGCTGCCTGCAAGCTCTTCCCTCATTCGACCCCTCAATTCCGCTGAACTGTATGGTCAACATGCCTAGATAACTGTCTTTGCTGCCCTCAATCAATTTTGTGGCGGGAAAATTGCTCTTTATCATGATAAGTTAGTCTTTTTTTAGCTTTTAGGCAAGTCGTCCGGTAATCCGTCGCTTTTTCTGATCTCTGACGGAAAAAGAGTCGCACCCAGAACCATTGCGGCAGCTTCGATTAGCTCGTCTCTAGAGTCGCTGTAATCATCTTCAAGGATATCATGCGGTTTCTGTGTCGGGATCCACATAGGCTTGCGTGCGCTGGATGCTGCAGCGAAGAGATGTGGAATAAAATATTCCAATGCCTTACGGATGCCATTGCTGATTAGATTTGTCGAATAAAATATGATTTTCAATGTCCGAACATGTATATACATCAATATTATCACCTTGCTCAGGCTTGCTGAAAGCAATGGTCCCCCACGTTGGAAATCATAAATGCACCATATATGGTCTCGCGTCCGTTGAGTTGAGACAAAGTTTGCGTGTGTATGGCGACGACCTCTCACCAATCACGGCCAAATACTTGCACGACCGTTCACGCAGTTTTGAGTTTCCGCCGTGAACTTTAAATATAATAGGAAATTACGATGGAAAATGTTGAGAAGACATTTGGCGTTGCTTGTCTATGACCTCTCCCCAATCACGACCAAATACTTGCACGACCGTTCACGACGGAAAATGTTGAGACACTTCGGGGGTTACAATGTATAGACGTCTTGTATACGTTAGTCCTGTAGCTTGGTCTGTAGGTAATGTACAGAATTGGCTACAAAAGTCATTCGCAGATTGACTACAGAAATAATTTGTAGAAGATACGATATGTTTACTAAAAATGAGGCTACGAAAGGCTTCAATATATTTTTCTACATATCCTATTGATAGAAAGATTGATATATAATGTACCGAACAACATATAAAAACGTCTATAGATTATCTATGGGCATGATCTATAGAAGGTCCCATATGTTAACTATGGAATTACCTAGTGGGAATACGTACAGATGCCGTCTGTATCTATTGTTTGGCGCGAAACAATAGATACAGACGGCAACTGGACATATTCCCAGAAAGCTGATCTATAGATTACCTACAGAACTACAGGTAGAAACCTTTCATAGACAATATATGACATAATCTATAGAATGTCCGATATGTCATCTATCAATCTTTCTGTGAAAGAGATCCGTAGAAAATATTCTGAAGCCTTTCATAGCCTCATTTGTAGTAAACATACCATATCTTCTACAAATTATTTCTGAAGTTAATCTGCGAATGATTTTTGTAGCCAATTCTGTACACAGACTACAGACTAAGCTACAGGACTAATATATACATGTCGTCTGTACGTTGGAATCCCCGAAGTGAGAAGACATTTGGCGTTGTTTGTCGTCGGCGTCGAAAAACTCTTGCTTCAAGTTATGTAAATAGATGCGTCATTCATGCCTGTGTCCAATGTCCGTCCATACTACTAGTACTACTGTCCAACGCCACGCTTGTGAGCCATATAAAACATGAATTTGTGCCTTCATAAAGGACGTCTACCGTCTACGCTGATTTCATCTCGAATCTCTCTCGTGCAACTCTCGTGTTCTTCTCTCGAGCGCCTCTACTTCATTTCTATGCGCAATACCTCTGATGGATGCTGCAGGATGCACCGTAAGCAGTGATTCATCAAAATCTCGCAACAATCTTATGTTTTCCCATCCCCTGCTTCTTGAAAGGGCAACATATATGCTAAATGGTGAGAGGCACCCAGTTGGCAGGTTTCTGATATCAATGATCACAAAGCGAAGCAGGAGAGGAGCGCAAAGCGCGACTCTCCGGCGCGTAGCGACGGGCATAAAGCTTGTCACTTAGATTGAAAAAAAAAATCATGTACATAATTACATCAGCAAGGTGTTCTGGAGACAGAGTCGACCTTTCATATTCCAAAGGCTTACGGAAAGTCACCCAATGATTCTAGGCGCAAAAGTTATAAGAGGCGGACAATAAATTACAGTTCCTTAAAAATTGCATCTTTCGATCCCTTGTTGACTTTCGATCTAAACATCTCGAGCCCCTGATGTTCCTCACCAATAAACGCGTCTCATTTCTTGTTCTGTTCTTCTGTGTTCTCTATCTCGTAGGAGGGGCAGTCTCACAGTCTGATTCTGATTCCGACGGAGATTCATCCTGCCTTGAAAGCTGCTCTTCGTCAGCCACGACAATAATTGCGGCCCGTATGTTTTGCCTCTTTTACTTCAGAATTGTCATATTTTGATTAGATTTTTCTATACAGGAACGACACAGCGTGCCTCTGCAGCAAAGCAGCCTTGGATGGCTTTACTTCATGTCTGCAAGATTCGTGTAGTGCAGACGATGTCGCTCAAGGCCAAAGTAACGACGTTAATGAAATATGCGGCGAGTCTCAATGCAGTTTTTAGCTGGTTTCTAGGGTGACTATCTTACATTCTCGTAGGAAGCTCAAGCTCGATTGCCACCAAGAAGAAGTCCCCTCCAGATGTTCCAACAAAACAGACGCTCCCTAATGGTAGTATTTCACCCGAAAATATCAGCGCGTTCACCATGTTGATAGGTTGGGCCATTGCTTTTGTATCTGTTTTATGAATGGATTTAATCACGGTTGTCCTGTAGTAGAAATGGGCGAACACCAGCTATAGTCCATGCTATGATAGATTGTGCATTATAATTTATATTCACTTTAACTTGATTCGTTCTGCACCCTATTTATTGTTGCCGATTTATTGTCGAATTCGGATCGGATGGATGGCTTCCCTTTTAATCGAGATAGATAAAATCTACTGGTAAAGGGATCTTGTAGTTGGCTGAAGCGTTCAAAACTTGATTAATCTTCAGACTTCGTAGGTTGAGGCGGCGAGGACGCGCTGGACGATTGAGCTTGGATTGAGCCAAGATAATGATTGAGCACTGCCACAGGAGTGAATGCTCTGATGACACATGGCTGAGTTTCAATTATTAGCGAACGCTCTTGAGTAACCGCCGAGTGCACTGTTCGCTCACAGCTTGTGGGACCAATCTTGGCTTTCTGTGAACATGTCCAGCTTCGACAAGGTTGTCAAATTGGCCTGCAAACCAAAAGCTGCACCACCAAAGGCCAAAGTGAGTCTTTAAACGGCGCTCTCCCTCCCTCTCCCCTGACGTAAATTCGCCCAGTACATAGACCCCATCATTGCCGCGACCTGGTCCGATGATGGTGCGGTTCACGATGTTTGCAAGGCGCTATCTCCAAGAATTAGAGAACCCAATGTGATTGTATGTTAAACTATGGCCCTCTTATTTCTCGTGTACTCATCAACTCTAACGGTGACGTACTCCTCAGATAGTGTTCAAGGCCTTGATCGTTCTTCACACTATGATACGGAATGGGGCAACCGACAACGTATTGTCTTACCTCTCAACCAACGACGTACTACGATTGAGGGATGTGTCTACGAGCAATTGGGATGGTATTGAAATTTTTTCTAATCAAAGGATGACCTTATTGACGCTGATTTTGGCAGGTTACGCTGCCCCTCAGAACTTGCAGAACTATGCGCTATACCTCGAATCGAGAATTCGCGCATACAAAGACCTCAAGCACGACGCAGTCAGAGTTCAGGCAGAGTCCAACCGCGATATGCGTAACTCTGCATCACTAGAAGAGGAGGGATACCGTGCTAGGAAAGATCGCATCACGAAAGCTAGTGCATCTGTACCAACCAGAAGCAAGACGATCATGGGCAGAAAACTACGCTCTATGACCGTGGAGAAAGGCCTTCTGAGGGAAACAAAAGCCGTGCACAGTATGATTGACGCTTTGGTTCAATGTCGGGTGCGTGCATATTCTGATTTCGTCATTTCATCTTATTCAGCCCTTCGATAGTTCTATCTGGATGATTTGGAGGATGAATTGACCATCACTGCCTTGCGCATGCTTGTGAAAGATTTGCTGATTCTTTTTCAAGCCGGAAATGAAGGAGTCATCAACGTTCTGGGTAAGCAGCTCGTATCTCCATTCCGCACGCCTTCAACTAAACTTATATTTGTAGAGCACTACTTTGAGATGTCTCGAGTAGACGCTGGTGAAGCATTGCGCATTTATCGTCATTTTTGTAAGCAGACAGAATACGTCGTTGAATATCTCGGCGTCGCAAAGAAACTTCAGAATTTGTTAAATGTGTCAATACCCAACTTGAGACACGTGCGTCCGTGAATATCGCCTTACATCCCCGTCTAATGCTCTTTCCCTTCAGGCTCCTGTTTCCTTGGCCGGTGCACTTCAGGAATACTTAGATGATCCCAATTTTGAACAAAATAGGATTGAATACAAAACGAACAAAGACATTGCAGAAGGGAAGGGAAGCGCGCCTACAGGAAAAACTGCTGCTGGTAAGAACGTTTCCCATATTTTACTCTGTTAACTTATTAATTCTATAAAAGCTTCATCTCAAGATGGCAAGCCGTCATCACCTGCAAAGCTTTCATTTGCCGAACCCAGCAAAGAGCCTTCATCTTCTAAACACGCCAAGCAAGATGGTAAAAATGTACAAGACTTTTTCTCTGCGATTGAAGAGGAACAACCTACTATGTTTAATCCTAATACAAATAGGTGAGTCTTTTGTTCGTGTTCCGGCGCTTACCCAGCGCTGACTCCATGAATCAGCCCAAGTGTCGCCTATTTCCAACAACAGAGTGCTTCCAATCCTTTCGCTCAGATGGCTATGGCAACTGGCCAGCCATTCATGCAGCAACCACAATTAGCTGCACAACCAACTGGTTTTATCATGCCTCAACAAACCGCTGTACCTCAGTCGAATCCTTTTGGCAACTTCTTGACTCCGCAAGTACCACAACAAACAGGGCACAGACCGTTTTCTTCTTATTTGCTACCACAGCAAACAGGGTTTTTTCAGCAAGCACAACCGACTGGTTTCAATCCACAGCAGTCTCAATCAACTGGTCTCGCTCCTCAACAGCCGCAGCCAATGAATTTCAACCAGCAACCTGCGCAAGGAAACTTCTTGCAACCACAAGCAACAGGCGCCAATCCTTTCCGCCAGAGCATGATGATACCACATTCAACTGGCATGGCATTGTTTGGCGCCGCCAATCCTCAAGGCCAGTTCCCTGGTAGCCAGATGCCCCCTACATTGGCAACACCGACAGGATTAAATTCCTCCGCATCTTTTCCAACAGGTGTTTCCTCCTTGTCGCAGTCGCAAGGCCCATTATCCGCTTCCGCTTCGTCGTTCGCAACACCCAACCCTTCTTTCTTTGGATCTTCGGGACCGACTGGCACACCTGCCCGTCCTGCGTCAACTCCTTTGACGAAATCCACATCCACTCCTTCGAATTTACAAGCAGTCAAGACGCATGCCACAGGGACGAAGAATCCCTTCGGTCCTATCCTTACTGCCCCTCCTCCGGTACCAAAACAACCCACTCTGTTTGAATTATCTACGGGCAATTTCTCCAATCCTCAGCAACAGCAACAGCAGCAACAGCAACAGCAGCAGCAGCAACAGCAGCAGCAGCAACAGCAGCAGCAGCAACAACAATCTACTGGGTTTAATAATTACTCCTTCAATAACAGCGCGCTCAATCCAGGAGGAACAGACATTTCCAGTGTTGCGTCGTCCTTTGCTTTCGCTAACAAAGCTCAGCCCACCACGGCTGCATCTGCGAATGGATTCATCGCACCTCAAATTACTTCCACAACTGCTACCACCGCCACCACCAATGGATCGGGTTCAAATTCGTTATTCTCTTCGTCATTATCTGCTCAACCTACCGGTGCCACAAACTTTTCCACTCCTTCCACTCAGGCTCCAGTGAAGTCTCATCTCACGGGCTTTGCTGGCCTAAAACCCTTCAAGCCATCCTCATCTTTTGGCGCTTCATTAATGGAATCTCTACCAGCGATTACTGGATCTGCACCTACTTCTGCGTCGGGTCTCCCATCTGGCACTTCCTCCGGCAGTGGAACGAACACATCGAGCGCCATTACGACGCCTAGTTTCCTTTCATCGCCTCCCACTACGTCTACGATTCCTCCGGGTTCCGCTACTAATAATACAACTGGTGCACCAGGGAACATCAGTTTCGGCTTCCTGAATAGTCAGCCCACCGGCGCAACTGGTGGCCTTACAGGCGGGTCTACATTGGGTATTGGACTGCGACCACAGATAACAGGAGGAGGTGCTGCGAACCCTTTCCGAGCGTCAATGGCTGCAGGCGCTTTGATGAGTGGGGGTGCCCCAAATTTTGGATCCTCGCCTTTCCCTTTCCAATCCACTACCCCTACATCTGGATTGCCTTCGAATACCAATCAACCATTCGGAAACAACATGATAGGAAACCAACAGCAACCTCAACAGCATACCACAAACTCATTAACTTGAAAGTCATTGTTGCTTTACTGCACTTTTTCTTTTTGTGGTGAATGTTGGGTGAATGCCAGGTGCTTTTCTTGAGCTTGGATAATGGGACACTTCTTTCACATATGTGTAGCGCTTCTCCGTCGATGTTTCTATCTATTTATTTTATTTTGTACACACTTTCTCCGCGAAGCCTAATGAACCTTTCATTTCTTCCATCAAGTTGTTTGTCGTCACGCTTTGTCTCATCTGTGCCACTCCTTCATAACCCATTTTTGGCATCGTGACATTTTCTCACCGTTTACTCTCTATCCACCATCTTCACTCTCTCGCCACACATTGCCCAGCTCTCTGTAAATACCCCTTGCATAACTTGAAAGCATTTCATACCCTCTAAAATGGCCTCGTGAGTGTAACAGACTTCCATACTCCCCACACAAGCCCGTGAACGTGTAATTTTAGATCACCCAGAAACGGCGCACCTGCCACTGAAGTCACAGTCCAGAGTTCCGTCGAGCAAGCTAAACGCGCCTTTGCGCTCAAGAAATACGAGCAGGCAATTGACCACTACGCCACCGCCCTTGAGCTCGTGTAAGTCGCGTTCATTGAAAATGCTGCTTGACCAGTCGCGTCGAAGAGATAAAAAATCTAACGCGCTTTTGTAAACGTGATAGCACCAAACAACTCGGCGAAAATGCCCCAGAAACTGCAGACCTCTACTTCTCTTACGGAAAAGCCCTCCTCGAGAATGCTATCGTGCAAAACTCTGTACTTGGCAAGGAGCAGGAGCAGCCAGAGGAGGCCGAGGGACATGATCACGGTATGTTGAGTCGGCCTTGGCCACCTGTGTTGCGTTCTGACGGCATCCACAGCTTCGGGATCAGGAGCAGGCGCCAAGGGTCCCATTTTATCGTTTTCAGGAGATGCAGAAGAAAGTGTTGATATGTTTGGTGAAGCTGAAGCTGCTGCAGCGCACGACGAGGATGAAGATGAAGAAGGAGAGGGCGAAGGCGAAGGCGAGGACAGAGAGCCAGAGGATGACTTCAACGCTGCTTGGGAAGTGCTCGATCTTGCCCGTGCGATCTACGAAAAGCAGAACGAAGACTCGCCGGACGATGAAGTGAAACTCAAGCTCGCTGATACCTACATTGCGCTCGGAGATGTCTCTTTGGAAACAGGTATGCACTCCATACCAGTTTTTTAAATACATCATTAACCCCCGAGCACAGAAAAATTTGACCAGGCTATCTCTGACTTTGAAACCGGCCTCGACTTCAAAGTCGGTCTCCTCCCAATCTCTTCCCGCCAAATCGCAGAAGCCCACTACAAACTGAGCATGGTGCTTGACCTGACTTCGGGCCGTCTGTCCGATGCTATTGTTCACGCGGAGAAGGCGCTGGAAAGTGTCCAAACTAGGCTCGCAGAACTACGAACTGGTCTTGCAGGCCAACTGCCCCCTTTACCTGATGTGTCTGTGGACCCCAAGGGGAAGGGCAAGTCAAGTTCAGCGCGCCTTGTCCGCGATGATCATGTGCAGAATATGTCGAAAGTGCAAATTGAGAATGAGATTAAGGAATTGTCTGGTTTGAGGGATGATTTGGCTCTCAAGGTATGTAACTTTATTCAGAACTAATAGCTTTAGTTGCTGACTTACATTTATACAGGTTGAGGAGCTCAAAACCTCGCCAAAGGATGGACCCCAAGCAAGTGCACCTGAACAGGCAGCACAAGCCCTTGACAAGGATTTGAACATCGCAGGAACATCCTCTTCGAGCGCAACGCCTGCTGTTGTCAACGATCTGACGTCCATCGTGAAGAAAAAGAAGAAGGTACCTGTCGAGGATTCAACGGCGACAAAGCGTAAAGCTGAGGGTGATGCTGAACCAATAAATGCCGATAAAAAGGTCAAACTAGATACACCCGAGGCTTAAAGCTTGTATCCTCCATATTATATTCCTTTATCTAGATGTACACTAATAGCATTTTCCCCCGTGTTGTGCAAATACAAATTTTTTTTAGAACGGTACAGCAGTTGCATTTATGTGTTGGTGCTTGTACTGCTTCTTGCCAGTTCCAAATTCTCCGACGATATGGCCTTGAGGGCCCTTGCTCTTCATCATATACTTGTAGATGACTAGCCCCTCCAAGCCAACGGGGCCTCGAGCGTGTATCCTGCCTGTGCTGATTCCGACCTCCGTGCCAAAGCCATACCGGAACCCATCCGCGAAACGGGTGCTGGCGTTGATAAAAGTGCCAGCGGAATCGACCGCGCGGCAGAATGTCGACGCGGCTTGGTCATTTTCTGTCACAATACTATCGGTATGGTGCGACGAATGCGCGTTGATGAATTCGATGGCGGATTGCAGTGATGGGACGGTGACGACAGAGATAACGAGCGATAGGTGCTCTGTTGAGTAATCCTCTGGTTTGGAGGCTTGAACATGTGTTTTGAAATTTGGCGGGGCGGGGGATAATGAATTCAGGGCGCTTAATGTTGCAGGATCGCATAGGAGTCGCACATTGGCTTCGAGGAGCGCTTTTGCCACTGCTGGCCAGACAGTTTTGAGTAACGATTCGTGCACAACCAACGTCTCTGCCGCATTACAAGCTGATGGATAGTCGATCTAGCAGAATTGAAGGCCTTTGATTAGAGACAGTAAATTCAGCAGAAAGACTATTTGTACCTTAGAATCGACAGCAACTCGTACAGCCTTTGCTTGGTCGGCTGATTCATCGAGATATACAGAGCATAGACCGTCTGCATGTCCCATTACTGGGATGCGCGTGCTGTTCTGTATGCTCTTGACCAGGCTGTTGCTCCCGCGGGGAATGACAAGGTTGATGTATTCATCCAGCTCCAGCAACGAGGCCACTTCCGTCCGCGTCTGAATAGTCTGGATGTATTTTTCAGGGACAGCTGTCTGCGCCAATCCCGCTGAGATTGCGCTGGAAAGGAGCAGCGTTGTTCTATTTGATTCTTTTCCACCTTTCAAAATAGCAGCATTGCCTAGAATAAATTCAACGCATTATTACAGCAAGACATTAGGCCAATGACAAGCCATGGCAACGCACCTGACTTGATAGCCAACGCTGCGATGTTGACAACGACTTCTGGCCGTGCTTCGAAGATAACAAGCAGGACACCAATCGGGCACGAGACGCGATATAACTCGAGGTCATTGTCCAGCTCCGTGGCGTATGTGACGATCCCTGTAGGATCGGGGAGAGCAGCTACGTCTGAAATCCCCTGTAGCATAGAATCCCACTTGTCTCCCCGACCGAGATCGAGGCGTTTCAACAGTGAATCTGACAGCCTTCCGGCGTCTACTTCAATTTGCGCAGCCTATGCCGGTAAGTTGATTTCCATTGGTAGATTCGACAGCGCGTACACACTTTGAGGTCCTCAGCATTAGCAGCCAAGATCTCGGCCTTTTGGAGCGCAAGCTGTTTGCGAATGCTCTCGAGAGCTGCGACGCGCTCCGCAGATGGGATGAGTTGAGACGCCTCGAACGCGGCTTTTGCTGCTTTTGCAATTTCCTGAGAGCTCATTATGAGGGGAAGTGGTGGTAGGGTATAAAGAAAGACGATGAGGTGAGCAGGAGCAAGGGCTGCGTCCAGTCAATGTATAAAATTCTAAGGACCGGAATACACACGGAGGTTGCAACACGCGCGATAAGATTAGATCGCTTACGTGTAGTCACTGATCAGCAAGTTGTCAAAAAAGTTACGTAATTTCCGACGTTTTTAGACGTTTCTAGGTAACCGTATACCCAATATGATATGTTTCTATACAAAATCAAACATTAGAGCAAAGAGTGGTTTTCACATCAATAGGCTGGGTGGATTTGTCAGAAAAGAATGAAAAAAGAATTCCAAAAAGGAAAGAAAGAAAGAGTTGAAAAAAGTTATAGGACTGGATCGATACCAGTAAAATAGCGTCTAACTTCGTCTTTATGAGTTCGAAATACCATTTTTTTTTTCGCGCGGTGCGCGCTTCCAAACCGATGGGACAGGGACATAGTTGAGGTGGATGCATATGATTACATAGTCAAACCCACTTTGTAGCTAAAGAACTTCATTTCAAGACTCAAAGTTTTCTAGCTGCATTCTATGTACATAGGTGCTCTCAGAATTTAAAAAATTTCCCAGAACGATAGCGATGTGGAAGCTGCACAAATGCAAGTACGGCGCACAGCGACGAGGAGAGCGCGCCCCGTCACGTGCGTGGCAGATAACTTTCGGCCCGAGTTATCTGCCATGGCCCCGTTTTCACCACTTTCGTCAAAGATGAAATAATTCTGAATAGACAGAACTGTATGGAAAGCAAGACTGATCTGCTCAAAATTTGTGACTGCCGACTGATTGCCGCAATCTGCTATGTCCTGACATGAATTATTTAATACATATTTTCTTGGCGCGTGAAGCGCCGTGCGCGGCACAGTTATCTTTCTCCTGGTCAACATTCAAGTCGTCCTTCATCGCGCCTTCCAGCGCCAATAATCACCTGTAACACCCGGTTGTTTGGTCATATTAGGCGGGAACTTGATGGGTTTGTTCCCGCCTAATTAGATCAAAGACGTGTTTTCACCAGCTTTGCTCTAACGCTCCCAGACCCCTCTCTCGGTAACCACGGGGGGGGGGACCATTCCCACAGTCCGTGCCGTTGCCCTTTCCGCGGCACAGTTATCTTTCTCCTGGTCAACATTCAAGTTAGTGTTGTCCCCGAGGCGAGGCGAGGCGAGGCGAGGTGACAGTTCGAACCAACTCGAAATTGTCGAGTTGATTCGAGGTGTACCTCGTGTCACCTCGCGAGGTGTCGGCGAGGTCGGGCATAACGGGGTAGTTTTCATCCGACCAATGGGAGACTGATATCAATAGCGTGTGAGATTAAGATGTACTGTAGATAACAATGTCCAATGTCGTATACTCTATAAGAATTAAGTATAGAGGGTTCAAGCTTCAAGTAATAAGATGAAAGGGAATTAACTAGATTCAACTTGAGTTCTGAATCAACTGCTTGAGTCCTCAAATTTTCCCGCTGCCATTAGCTCATCGACAGCCGCTTCTGTGAGTTGACCAGAAATCGCATAATCGACTTCTTTGGCGGGTTCTTCCACGAAACACAGCCATTTGGATCGACAGGAAATTTTGAGAACTTGAAGTTCCTCGAGGAGTGAGCGAGATATGCGATTACAGCGTAATGTGCACGTCTCTTTGCTTGACGAAAAGATATGTTCACACGGCACCGAAGACGCTTGAGCTGGGAGCACATCCATCGCAACACAAAATAAAAATGGATATTCGTACTTGTTTGTCTGTAACAAAAAATAAAAAATAAGTAAGGGAGAAATGAAAGGGATGAGCTATAACTCACCGCCCAAAACTGGTGAATATTGACCATCCATGTGTTTTCAAACGAGGTAATAATTCCTGCTGCCTCGTCAACACAATTCTCTCCTCACGTGCTCCATCTTCAGCAAGTTCTCGCGATTTTCGAGAAGCGAGATCCTCTGCTGTCTCTTGAAGAATTTGGACAGACGGCGCGAGAGTGGATTGGCCTTACAGTGAGCTCGTCGGAGGTTGTGTGAGAGTTGAACGTTGAGTGCCTGCAAATGATCATTACCAGCGCCAATTTAAAAAATACAAGATAGTTGTTTACGTCGTGTTCTGTCTATAACAACAGCAGGGCACGTCAATGAGAAAAATAGCAATAAATTTAACTTACAATTGCAAGGAGCGCATTTATTGTCTTTTATACTTTTTTGAAGACCTCCTATGAAACATACATTGTATAACAAGTTTTAGGACACTTAAACGTCAAATATATATTAAAGTGCTACTATATATTTTATTTACTACACTATCTATGCTCAAATTGGAGGGGGAGAGCAAGGAGGACGGGAGCGCGACCCTCGTTACCGACGAGGTGATCCGAAGTGACCTGATTTCGAGGCGAGGCGAGTTTCACCTCGAGGTCACCTCGCCTCGAGGACAACACTAATTCAAGTCGTCCTTCATCGCGCCTTCCAGCACCAATAATGTCCTAACAGAGTAGATTCGACTCGATTTAGTCAAAACACGTGCTATTTGAGTAACGAGAAAAATTTCCCATACGCCAGAGACTAGAGTACTTGTTGGACTTTGCCAAATCTCCAAATTGTGCCTTACTAGAACTTCAACCTTAGAATCTAGTTCGTGTGATTTGGGTGTGATATTATAATACCAGTGGTCTCTGTCATTTTAAGCGCGATGTTAGAAGATTCGGGGACTCTTCTGACCGCTGCGCCGGAAGTTTCTTTTTTTCTACTTGCTCGCTGCACGCGGCATGGCCATGTGCATTTAAATTGTATATCAAATATTCCCCATGACTCCATTTTGCTCTTTTAATGCTGCACAGTAGTAAGTCACAATTCCCAACAGTGCAATAACTGACATACACACGCTAACCAGCGCAAACTTGACATTTGTACCATGGTAATGCTATGAGACGAGCGAGTGGTGTATGCATAGAAACAGCGCACTTACATACCATATACGGATGCGCACCTAACAAAGATGCAGTGGAAATAGTCGCCTAAGCACGCATTGGCTCACATGAAAAACAAACGAAGATATGCACCGTACATAAGAAAAGATCTCGTAATATTGAGATAAATAAAGAAGCCGTGTTCAATGACCGATGGACAGCCCATGCGGTATCGGAATCGCAGACGAGCAACGGAAAACCACAGGGAGGAGCATTTGCCATTGACAAAGAAATACCTCTGGCCAATAAATGCATTGCAATCTAGTAATCACAGGTGCATGTAACAATGAAGCATTTATTGCAACGAGGGCACGATGATACATGAAACAATGGCCACTTACTGATAATTAGCCTACCCAGCGAGAGGCGCAGGAGACGGGTCACGGAGACAGGTGAAGTCACTCAGTAGGTTAAAATAATATAAATGTAGCATTGTGTATGATAGAAAAGGGCAGCAGACTAGATCCCCCTCGGTCTCTCGGTTAGTTTAAGTCTCAGAAAGTTCTCTCAGTACCCGTTTCGCTCTCGAGCGCATGAGTACGAATCCAAATTTGATTCTATTTGTAGTACTCTATCTACGTACATCGATCCCTGCTTTGATGCCCTCCGATGATGACACCAGTCATTGCATACACGTCGCTATACTAGAAATACTGTAAGCCCGCCCCGCACTTACGACCTTATAGAGACTTACCACGCGCGCCTATTCATATTCCGCGTGTGACCTTCAATCATTCACTGTAAACCTAGGCTCGGTGATTGAGTTTGGTACTGTACAGTACCTGCTCGATCACCTTTTTTCTCCCCTACTTTTCCATTGTAGATTGACATTTAAAGTTTGGCACTGTACAAGTACTGTACAGTACCAAGCACGACCACTTTTTACTTCGTATAAACCCTTTCCATCCACCTTCATCGCCCTATCGCTTACTACGACTACGTGCAACAAAGATATTCTAAGTTTCTCTTTCCATTTTTGTTTGATTCCGTAGTCTATGTAGTATAAGTAGGATGAGATGTAGTGTAACTACTCATCCGTTTGCCTCACGAGCTCCCCGAGGTCAAACAGAAATTTAATCTTTTCGACTTGATTGATTGAATTTCTCGAGCTTATGTCAACACAAACGATTAATCATAAAGTTGAAAGTGATTCATAAATGAGACAGTGCACAGTGCATGCGCATCGTTCATGACTGCCCAACTTTAAGCTTGAAGCTTTGAAGCTCAAAGGTTCACATCGTTTGGTTAGCTCATTGCTTGCAGACGCGTTAAGCGCCCGTACAGGGTCGTCGCATCAACGTCAACCTGGATATGTCCGAGAATTTTCTTGTACAAGTACAGTTCAATTCCTGTGACCCTACGGCATCTTCAGATCAAAGAAGTGGTGCCTCAAGGGTAGTAGCGACATGGTGGCTGTGACGGACCGCTTCCTTGAAATTTCACGAGCAGAGTACGTGTTTGATGCATGTTTGACCTTATTAACCTCCTCCTACTTCATTTAATGGCGCATAGTATCGTTTAAATGCTGTAGAATTATTGTATATACTGTATAATATCTGTCTTACCTGATATCTATGCACAGAAAAAATTTCAGGCCATAGAATCCAGGGGTACCATGTACAAGCAGCTCAGGTGTGCATATCTATACATTCAGGGCATCCTACTCTACTTTAACAAGCATGGATTGGTAGATACAAGCTGGGAGAGCTCTAATCAAAAGAGATTAAGGAGATAACCCTCTCCAATGTTGAGATACCTGCCTATATGTCCCCAGGTAGTTGACTGCTTTAGGGAAGATATACTGTACTTAGAGCATTTCTGACTGCATATTAGGTATTAAATAGGTGTAATACACATATTATAATTACTATACAGCTACTGAGAACCCTAGAACATGCTGATTCCATGTCCTATCACACCCTCCCTATAGATCACCCCAAGGGTCACTTGTTTCTCTATTTTGGAGGCTATAAGTTGGTATGCTAGCTCATATACTATCATAGATCAAGTTCCTCTCTTACTTCTGTAAGCTCCTTTGTATTTTTTGGGCCTATCCCTGGCAGCTCTCCCCCTCCCCCTCCATAAGAGACCGCTTTTTGGACAGTTAATGCTTCATATACCTCTATTAAAATTGTACATACATACTACTATACATTATATCTATATGGGTGCCAATTTGCGCAAGGGGGGAGGAACAGCTGACTGTGCTAGAGCTCGGTACGTGCCCTACCACCCCGGAGGGCGGGATGATCAAGTGGCACTGATCGTATCCCAAATAGGCAATGCGCCCACGACGGGATACCGGAAAGGGCAACGGCACGGACTGTGGGAATGGTCCCCCCCCCCCCGTGGTTACCGAGAGAGGGGTCTGGGAGCGTTAGAGCAAAGCTGGTGAAAACACGTCTTTGATCTAATTAGGCGGGAACAAACCCATCAAGTTCCCGCCTAATATGACCAAACAACCGGGTGTTACAGGTGATTATTGGCGCTGGAAGGCGCGATGAAGGACGACTTGAATGTTGACCAGGAGAAAGATAACTGTGCCGCGCACGGCGCTTCACGCGCCAAGAAAATATGTATTAAATAATTCATGTCAGGACATAGCAGATTGCGGCAATCAGTCGGCAGTCACAAATTTTGAGCAGATCAGTCTTGCTTTCCATAGAACTGTAACAGACATGTATTGAAGCTTATATACGAGGTTTTAAACTTTTAGTGTGCCGTATGGGCACTCAATTCTCGATATACACTCGAAAGTTATCTGCCCGGCAAGCTCCGGGCAGATAACTACCCAGCCTATTGATGCATAAACCCTTCCAGTCGTGCTCCAGAAACAAAGAAGTTTCCAGAATAAATGACATAAGTTTCTAACTTACGAAGTTTTCGCACTTTTCGTCCTTTTTCTGGCTTTCTGAGGGTTTCTTAGGGTTGAGAAACGCACGGAAACCTTTTTGTCAGCTTCCTGATGCGTGCCACTTCTCCTGCAGAAAGTCAGTTTGACTCTTGAGGCAATTTCTTGCTCCTCAGCAGGCCTGAATGCCGCCTGATATTGCTTTATCGTGACAGTCCATTCCTCAAGTAATCTCTCCAAGTTATTGCAAGGTATCTCACTTTTGTACGTGCCAACGTCTCCGATTCGGAAACTCGGTCCTTCAAAAAGCTTTGCCCACTTAGACTCGTACAAATTTACGTCGGATTTATTTCGCCTTGCCATTTGCCATCCGGTATGGATATTAGTTACGAATACCAAGCAATAATCGCCAAGCGCAGGGAAACAGCGTGAGGAAGACCCGCTCGTCATTTCGAGGAATAGATAAATGCTCAAATCTCATTAACAGAAGAAAGACTAAACACGAGAAATTGAATTTTGGTCCTCGAAGAATGTTCAGCACACTATCCGAGCTCTAGATACTCGGCTCTACTTTTACGATGAGGTGAAAGAAGCGACGTGGTCCTCAACAACCTTCTTGATCTTGGCCTCAAGCTCAGGGTTGATCAGTCCAGCAGAGATCTCCTTGAGGAGAGCCTCTTGGGTGGCAAGGTGTCCACGGAACTCAGCTTCCCACTTGGTGATCTGGTCAACAGGGATAGAATCGAGGAGACCGTTGACACCGGCGTAGATGATAGGGACCTGGACTTCAGTGGCCAATGGTTGGTATTGACCTTGCTCTGCAGAACTTGTCAGTGAATGGCACTTCAATAAACTACAGGTATCAACGTACTCAGGAGCTCAGTCAGACGGGCACCACGGGAGAGGAGGAAACGAGTGGAAGCATCGAGATCGGAACCGAATTGCGCGAAAGCAGCGACTTCACGATATTGGGCAAGGTAGAGCTTGAGCGAACCGGCAAACTTCTTCATGATTTTGCTAAAAACGAAGAGGGTTAGGGATTGGCGCGTGAGCAACAGGTTGAAACATTTTTACGTCTGGGCAGCAGATCCGACACGGGACACAGAGAGACCGACGTTGATAGCGGGACGGACACCACGGAAGAACAGCTCAGCCTCCAAGAAGATTTGACCATCAGTAATAGAAATGACCTGCAAAGACTATGAGAAACAGAGGCCATTAGAAGAAACAAAAGACTGACGTTGGTGGGAATGTAGGCGGACACATCACCACCCTGGGTCTCAATGATGGGAAGAGCAGTGAGGGATCCTCCACCGAATTTGTCGCTCATCTTTGCGGCACGCTCGAGCAAACGAGAGTGCAGGTAGAAGACATCACCAGGGTAGGCCTCACGACCGGGAGGACGACGCAGAAGGAGGGACATTTGACGGTAGGCAACAGCCTGCTTGGACAAATCGTCGTAGACAATGAGAGCTGTAAAACGCGTAAATACGCGCGTATTTCAAAGAAACAACTAAGTTCTTACCGTGCTTGCCGTTATCACGGAACCATTCGCCCATAGCGCAACCAGAGAAGGGAGCAAGGTACTGGAGAGGAGCGGCCTCCGAAGCGGTGGCAGCAACGATGATGGTGTACTTCATGGCATCATTCTCCTCAAGGGTCTGGACGAGCTGAGCAACGGTGGAACGCTTCTGGCCGACGGCGACGTAGACACAGTAGAGCTTCTTTTCCTCATCTTGACCATCGTTCCACCTCTTCTGATTGAGGATAGTGTCAATGGCGACAGCGGTTTTACCGGTTTGACGATCACCAATGATCAGCTCACGCTGACCACGTCCAATGGGCACCATGGCGTCAATGGGCTTGAGACCAGTCATCATAGGCTGGTTGACGGAGCGACGGGGCAGGATACCGGGGGCCTTGAGAGAGGCACGACGACGCTCAGCAGCAACGATGGGACCTTTGCCATCAATGGGGTCACCGAGGGCATCAACGACACGTCCGAGGAGACCAGGGCCGACGGGAACATCGACAATTTGGCCAGTACGCCTGACGGTATCACCCTCCTTGATGAGACGATCGTTACCGAAGATGGAGACACCGACGTTGTCGGCTTCCAAGTTCAAGCACATGCCACGGATACCGGAAGAGAATTCCACCATCTCTTCGGCTGAAAGCGCGTATATATGTGAGTGGTTTGTTTTTGGAAGAAGGTTGAAAAAACGTGTTCACCCTGGACGTTCCTCAAACCCCATACACGACCGATACCGTCACCGACACCTTGGAGACAAGGTGAGGATGATAATGACACATAGACGGTTAGAACACCTACTCAACACACGACCAGTCTCCTCGACGTTTCCAGCCACGGCGGTGCCAGAAATGCGAGACTCGAGGATTGACGAGACCTCGGAAGCGGCTGGAGTGACGTGGTACGTGTCGCGACGAGAGAAGAGAGGCGAGAGAGGGGATTCGCGTGGTCAGTAGGAAGAACAGAGGCCCTTGAGTGCTGGAAAGCGCTTACCTGGCTTCGCGGTGGCATAGGAGCGGGCGGCGAAGGTAGTGCTCTAGAATTTCGTAGAACACCGGGATGAGCAAAAATGGGACGTGTAAGACGGGGGCGGAAGGGGGAGGAAACAAACCTTTGCAGAGGCGGCCAGCGCACGAGCGCGCGCCGAGTTAATAAGGGCAATTCGGTGCATGGAGGAGGAGGTGGAAAATGGGAAATGGGTATGAAGCAGGGAAGTTTTCGGTAAACACCATCTAGGTCGGCGCTACTCGGAACATTCAGGCGGAGCTTGAACTGCTTTTTCACATACCTCTGCTATTCGCCCGCCGTAAGCACAGCACCATGGCCGCCCTCGCCAGCGTCCTCAGGTCAAGTACGTTCCCCGTCCCTGTCCGATACCTCCCGCTCACTGTCTTGGCAGCCCTGCGCGTGGCAGCATCGCGCAGCATCCACACTGCCTCCGTCGTCCCAGACTCGACCACCGCCGCGCTCAATCTCATCCGCTCCCAGCCCTCCAAATACGTCGTGGCTAACTTCGTCGGCCGCAAGTATATTCTCACCCCCCGCGACCTCCTCACCGTCCCCCACATCCGCGACGTCAAGGTCGGCGACGTCCTCGTCCTCGACGAAATCCACGAGCTCGGGTCACGCGAATACACCCTCCGTGGGAATCCCGTCATCCCGCCAGGCAATGTTTCAGTGCAGGCGACCGTCGTCGAGCACACCAAGGGCCGAATGGAATACATCTTCAAGAAGAAGCGCAGAAAGGGCTACAGGAAGACCATCCAACATAAGCAACCATACACTCGTCTTCGAATAGGCGAAATTGATATTTCTGTCGACCAGCCTTCTTCATAGTTTTTTTTTGTACCACCATAATTTTTATTTGCTTTCGCATGCATGCCAAGTCGTACTCATAATATCACTATATTTCTCCCTCCTCTGGAGTCTCTGCCCGCACGGAACTCTGTTTCCTGTCCACCTCCACCTGCTCAGGTTCATCATGGCGTGCTCTCTGGAAAAATCAAGTCAGATGAATACCAAAAACAAAGTCAAGAGCAAACACACCTTTTCGGCGCGATCGCTGGTTGCTTTATCCTCTGCCTCGCGTTTTTCTCGGATGTCTTCCTTGTATATCGAGTCACTACGTGCCCTGTCAGAGGCCTTGGGCGTTTCATCCCAGTCCCGAGGACTTGAACCGCGCTCGCCGCGTGACAGTCGACGTTCCCTCTCCCTTGGAAGATCCTTGTCCTTCTTTCTGTCATCTCTCTCTCCCTCTCGATATTTCGACGACCTGTACCCATCACGGTCCTTCTCCCGGTCGTAGTCGCGCGCGTGTCGGTGATCGCCGTCATATTCATCATACCGATGATGATGTCGGGAACTCCGAGTGCCACGGTCATAATCCTTGCCTCTGTCGCGCTCTTTCTCCCGTTCTCTGTCCTTATCACGGTGCGAGTCCCGGTCGCGCTTGTCTCGGTCTCCGCGGTCACGATCACGATCACGATCTCGCTCACGGTCATCATCTCGTTCGCGAGTAGGCTCTTTTCGTTTTCTACTCGTCGTTGAGCCCCCATCCTCCGACCCTGTCTCGCGCAATCGTTCCTATGACAAGTCAGGAGAGAACAACTTATTAACTATGTTCAACTCACTTTCTGTCTCTTGACATATTTGGAGAATGCCGCCCGTCTGCCTTCTTCATCTTCCAGCGCCTTGTACTCCGGAAGGTGTTCAATCAAAGGCACAACCTGTTCACAAGTCATGAGTTACTTGAAATGGACCGCACGGTGGAGCACTCACATCTTCGTACTTCAAGGCGATGTCGAGTGGTTCTGGCAACTTCTTGATAGCATAACGTAAATCGTCCTGCAAGTGACGTTGTCTTCTCTCGTTTCTTTTTTTCTCTTCAGCTTGCTTCTTAAGTGCATTATCGCGTAGCTAGAAAGAAATGACGATCAGAATGTAGCCACAAAGTGCTCACAGGTGGTAGACATACCGTCTGGAAAACAAGCCGAAGTTCTTCGTCGGAGAGTACTTCCAAAGCAGAGTCAGCCTCGGAATTAATAACAGCTGCAAATTCTTCCCAAGTCGTCTCAGGTGTGACCGTAAAAGGTTTGTGCGCTACATCCATCTCGTCTTCAGCCTTCTCCTTCACTGAGCCAGCTAAATTCGCGTTGTGTCGCTTGATGGTATCCTCGACAACACTGACTTTGGCGTCAAGCTTCTGGTCCAGGGCGTCAACGGCATCCCAGAAAAGTTCGAGGGGGTTAGAGCCAGGGTTACCGAGCATGGCGAGGTAACGGTCATCATTACGGAAGAGGGGGTAGACATCCTTCCACTTGGTACGAGCTTTCATAGTGCCAGATTCGATCAATTCATGGAGAACGGCCTAAAATCAATGCTCAGTATAGCTTTTCCGCAAACAATAACAAAACTTACCTTAAATGCTTCGCGTGCTTTGCGTTCTTTCCTCGTCTTCTCGACTTGCGCTCTCCTAGCCTGCTCCTCGTATTCTCGTTCCCGAACTCGACTGTAATCCTCAAAGGCAAGCAAAATATCCAGAGTAGGCAATTTGCGAAGCTCTGCATCAAACTGCCATTCCTCCGAATCGAGAAGGAGATCGCGGGCTGTCCGCCATTTCGTAACCACATTGACATCAAGTTGCTTGAAAAGTGCAACGACCTTAGACACACTTCTGGACCGCGCAGCACGGGTTTCGGCCTGAAAAAAGATGGTAGGCAATTTTTCAGATAATCACGACCATAATCACGCACCACTTCCCGGTCTTTCAGCTCAGCAACATACTCGTCGAAGATGAGTCTGCGTTCCGCTTCTATTTTCGCCTGCTGCCAAATCGGATGTTGGGCAAAGAGCCTATCTGCAGTGGGGAAAGTTGTGTAGTGGAAAACATTGGGATTGCCCTTTAGCATGTTTCTGATAGCTGGACGCAACTTTGCTAGTCTTGCATCCCGTTCCTCCTGCTCTTTGATCCTTAACCCATTGGTAAACTGGAAGCAAGTATGATTAGACATCAAGAATGCACAAAGTTGACAGGATATGCAGACAAACCTTTTCCCAACAGGTCTTCTTCTCGGCGAGAGTATTGAGAGCTTTGTACAATGGATCAGTGATAATAGCACGCATCGTCTGGTCCCATGTCCAATTTGCATCCACCCCTGCCTTCCTCAACAAATGCACAAATGCCTTTTCTCCTTCTTCCACGGTCAAAAACCCATTGTGAGGGATGACGGGATCGTCCGGGAGGTTGGGTCGACCTGGCAAAACGCTGCTTGCGGCCAGTGGCAATGCACCGGTGTGCGCGCCAACGGCAAGGCTTGCACCGTTCTGCTGGCTAGGCTGAGAAGCGGACGATGATGAGGACGGGTCAGCACCTCCCATGGGGACGATTCCACCTTGTATTGCTCCTTTAACAGGAGTGAATCCTGGCGCAGCGGCAATTGTTCGCGGGGCGGCTCTGCGGATTGTATGAAGTCAATCTCAAGGAAAGTTGGTGGGATGAAGAGGCTCACGGTGCTGGGGGTTCCTTTTTCTCTTTTTCTACCTTTTCAAGAACTAGAAGCAACTCATCGGGCATATCCCATTTCGACTCCTTGGTCTCGGTCTGTTATCCATGGTCAGCGGGGGCTTAGAGTGAGTGGAGTACGAGCTTACATTGTAATAGTACTTTCGACCGCCGGAGAAATACTCCTTCCATTTCGTTTGATTGAGAGCACGCTGCAAATATGCATGAAACCTGCGCACTCAACGGCAGAAACAAGTGAGCGCCCTACCTCGAATGGAGTTTTGAGATCTAAATGGGATCCATTAGCATTTGAAGATAGCTGATATTCAAAGGTACGCACCGTCTGGCTTCTCCCAGACACTCTGTTTTGTTCCAGTGTTGAACCAATACGTTCGACCTTCTGGATTGCGATGCTCGGTCTGACGGAATGATAAGTGTGAGTTTTCTCAGCTGGCTAGCTGATCGGAGGCCACGTACCCAAACATTCATGACTGTAGGGTAAAGGTATCTCTGCAGAAGACGGAAAAGAATCAGAATTGAAGGGTTGCACTTGGATAACTGACGCGACGAACTTGTCAATATGAAGGAAACGAAAGTAGCAGTGATGCATTGGGTCGGCAATATTCTTCAAGTCATTTCAAAGTCCGCCCGTTAGTTGCTTTTTAGCCAACACATTCATGGCCACCCACCATGAACGTGCAACATCTTTTCCCTGCCCATCGCTACAACATCGCTACTGCATAAATTTTTCCAAAAATTTCAACCTTGGATTCAGAGAAGAAACATTGATGTTCACTCGCTGTCATACCAAATATGTATAATGTCAGAACGACTTTCGCAGGGAAAGATCAACAAAATGTGGCTATTGCGCAAGAAAACAATAGATTCTTGAAAATCGACAGTCGATACCAAGGACATGGATTAGACCTCGCGTTTGTCTCGCGGATTATTAATTCTCGAGCGCCGGAGGATTTGGCATTCTTTTTCCAACATGAAAGTTCCTATGAACGTATTACTACTATTTGGCCCTGCTTTGCTACAGCCTCCGACGTCCTTATTTTGGTGGTGATGAGAGCTATTTTTAACTCAGCTATTTCCTCCACCTCTGACTTTGCTCTGATTTTCGTTGTAACGCGTGCTTAGCCCACGTCGTTATCTCGTTCATTTCAACCCTGCTTTTTTGAAGCAGGAAACACTTCTAATTGGATCTCAGAGTGACTGGATCGGTGTATGCATACACCGAACGTATGTAATTTCAAAAGTTCCACCTACCTCGGGCGCTAACTAGGTTGACAATTATGATCCCGCCAGGTACTTCTCCCAGACGATAGGCCCTAGGAACACTAAGATATCTCACCCCAGATCAATAACTCCCTCGCCACTCTCGTTTTTGCACGCAGCTTATGCTTCTCCTACGCGTCCTCCGCAGTCCCCAGCTGCTGCGGAACCTAATCTACGGCTCTCTAATCCTGCTGGCTTTGACCACCCTCGTATATGTTAAATCGCCTACTAGCGCTACTTCACTTCTTCCACAATACCGATACGACAGCAATCCCTCAGAGGCACCCCACGGACTTGAAGATGTTTCTCCCGCCGAATGGGCAGAAAGAGCGGTCCAGGTGAAGCAGGCATTTTTGCACGCGTACAACAATTACGAACGCTTCGCTGCCCCTCACGATGAACTCAAGCCGTTATCGCAAGGAAAGATTGACAAGTGTGTATTTTAACGCTGATGTTCCAATGTCAACTGTACTGAATTATTTGATAGTTTCAATGGCTGGGGCGTCACTGCCTTCGACTCGCTAGACACCATGCTTCTCATGAACCTTGAAGATGAATATACTCGTGCTTTGGACATCGTTAAAAAGACAAACTTCAAGAAATCGGAGGTGGGCATTTCTCTCTGCAATCGTTATTATCGCCAACATGTTCAATTTACAGCCTCGCTTCGTTCCCTTTTTCGAAACGATTATCCGCTATCTCGGTGGACTGCTGTCGGCCTACGCGTTATCCAAGGACAAATTACTTATCTCGCGAGCACAAGATCTGGCCAAATCGTTGGATCCCGTCTTCAACCGACGAACAGGAATGCCTTATTATTCTGTCGACCCATCGAGGTGAGCTCCGTGATATCTTATGAAGGATGTACATGACGTCATTTGTCCTAGTGGGGAACTACTTGGACCTCAACTTGGAATTCTCGCTGAAATCGCGAGTTTGCAACTCGAATATACGTATCTGGCTAAGTTGACTCAGTCTAAGCAGTTTTTCGGCCGGGTGGGTATTGCCCTATGGACCGCGCGCATTTATTGACTTTTTTTTGTAGGCTCAGACACTTATGAAGACTTTGTCTTCGGCCAACCTTCAACACACTGGAGGGATGTTTCCTGTGCAATGGAATATTACGTCTGGAGAACCGTTCGCTTGTGACTACTTTTATTGAGTGGAATTAAAGGCCGCGACTTACGTGTATTTAACAGATCGCTTGTCGGTGGGCGCTCAAGCTGATAGTGCTCATGAATATCTCCTCAAGCAGTATCTTCTGACCGGCAAAAGAGATAAACGCAGTCTACAAATGTGTACGTTTCCTATACGTAGTACATCTTGTAGGCACTAATTTTTCCTTCAGATCTCCGAGCAACGACGCATATAATCAACAATCTTCTCTATTTATCTCCAACTCGGCATCTGCTCTACGTGACGGACTCTGACATGCCAACATTCGACCACGCTAGCTCAACGACGCATATATTCGAGCATTTATCTTGTTTCTTGCCTGGTCTACTCGCTCTGGGAGCTCACACCCTATCGCTCGATAACCTAACAGAACTAGGCATCAATCTCGACGTACTTGGAAACGAACGACTATATGGGCACGTCGGGAAAGGCTACCACCGCTTGAAAGGCTACAACCTTAAACAACTACACATGTGGGCCGCTGAGGGACTGGCGCAGACATGCTGGATCACATATGCCGACCAGCCCACTGGATTGGGCCCTGACGAAATTATGATGTCCACTGCCCGAGCAGAGAATAACATGGCAGGGTCGAACGGCGACTCGTACCTCTGGATAGATGCTTTGGATAAGTGGAAGAAGAGTGGGGGACATGGCGTTATTCCTGGCCTAGCGGAACACAAACCCATCGTCTATACTGAATCGGAGCGGTCGCACGGTACAGGAAAAGGGCATGATTATGAGCTCCGAAAACCGGGGTATTTGTTGAGACCAGAGGTAGGCTTTGAATAAGTCGTTGCTTTTTAATTATTAACTCACTGCTGGTTTTCAGACCATTGAGTCGCTCTATCTAATGTGGCGCATTACTGGCGACTGGAAATGGCGAGTTCGGGGATGGGCTATTTTCGAAGCAATCGAAAAACAGACAAAGACGCGCTACGGATACGCGAGCGTCTTGAATGTGAACACCGTCCCTCCTTCGCTATCTGACAGTATGCCAAGGTGAATTTAATTCTCGTTTTTTCCGTCTCTCCACGCTGACCACCATCAAGTTATTTCCTTGCAGAGACGTGAGTTTTAATGTGTGGTTAAATTGCGATGACTGCTGACCATGGTCTACAGGCTGAAATATCTTTACCTCATGTTTTTGGAAGAGGACCCTGTTCCTCTGGATAAATGGGTCTTCAACACGGAGGCGCACCCATTCCCGATCATTGTATAAGAGAGCACGGGTTGATTAGAATTGTAGTCCATTTTGTAGAGTGTAGCTGCCGGGCCGGCGTGGATCCATAGATGCAGGACGTGTGACGGATAAGCGAGAGAGGACCTTATTATGAGTGCGCTCAGGTGGACAGCAATTCTCCGTTCTTGTCCTGCTCCAAGATTGGCGCTGGGAACTATAAAGCCCCACCCACAATGTCTCCCCCGCTTTGCTCCCTCCCCCATCCGCTCCGTCAGAATGGCCTCCCAGCTACGCCACGGCGAATTCATTGGCGCGCTTGACTGCGGCACAACGTTCGTACAAGTACTCGCTACGATATCCGCACAGTTCTTGACGCGACAGCGCTCTCCAGTTCAGTCAGGTTCATCGTCTTCGATAAGCATGCCGACATCCTCGCGCAGCACCAAATTGAGTTCCCTCAGTACTACCCACATCCCGGGTGAGTTCGCCTATTCCACTAACATGGTGTGCGCTCATCTGGAGCATAGATGGCATGAGCACGACGCAGTTGAGATCCAAGACCATGCAGATAAGTGCATCGCGCAAGCTATTGTTGAACTGGCGAAGGCCGGCTGGGCCAAGGAGAGCATAAAAGTCATTGGTACGCGCTGTCATTCACATGATATTCTGCTTCGCACGTCTTATCCCCTCTCCCATAATCAGGCATCACCAATCAACGCGAAACCACCGTTGCGTGGAGTCGAAAGACTGGCAAACCTCTCTGCAAAGCTATCGTCTGGACCGATTCGCGAACCAAGAACACCGTCGCGCACTATGAACACAAGCTCGAGAACGTCGGCATTGAAGTCTCCCCGGGGGTTTGGAAAAAGGGCAAAGAGGGCGTCATTGCTCTTCGAGATATGTGCGTTCCTTCTTTTGCTCTATCCGGACCACCTGCTCATACGCACCTGATATCATAGCACGGGTCTCCCCCTGTCAACCTACTTTTCTGCGATCAAACTGCGGTGGCTGATTGACAACCATCCAGAAGTATCAGCTGCACATGAAGAGGACGATCTACTTTTCGGCACGGTCGAGTCTTGGGTAGCATATGTGCGTGTCTCAGTTGTCTGCTCATACACTCCCATGCCCATTCAGATATCCGGTATATTTAGAATCTTTTGGGCGGCGTTGAAAAGGGCATACACATTAGCGAGGTCACGAACGCCTCTCGTACGCTTCTTCTCAACACTACGACTCTGGAATGGGAACAGTCACTTGTCGACTTCTTTGGCCTGCGCAAGAGCGTTCTTCCTAAATTGGTCTCTACGTCAGAGGTTTACGGAAATGTCGCCTACGGCCCGCTGGAGGGCGTACCCGTTGGAGGTCTTGTCGGTGATCAGCAAGCCGCTTTGATTGGCAATAAATGCTTGAATCAGGGAGAGGCTAAATGCACTTATGGAACTGGCGCTTTCTTGCTATTTTGCACTGGCGGCACCATTGTAGAAAGCAACCACGGCTTGTTGAGTACTGTGAGTTATGCATGCATTGATCCATCATCGCAGGCTAATTTATTGGCGATCTGCTTATCTAGGTTGCCTATCAAGCAGGTCCCAAAGCGAAGCCAGTATATGCTCTGGAGGGGAGTAGTAAGTTAAATCCATTGCCGCATCAGTTCAGTTCTGACGTCGTTTCCTTCAGTCGCTGTCGCAGGAAGCGCCGTCAAATGGCTTCGTGACACCATGGGCCTCATCCAATCTGCAGCTGAAGTCAACACCCTCGCAGCCAAAGAGAAGGACACCGGCGGAGTCTACTTTGTCACCGCCTTCTCTGGTCTCCTGGCGCCTTATTGGGACCCAGGCGCAGCCGGGTTGCTCATCGGGGTCTCACAATATACTACACCCTCGCACATCGCCCGCGCTACCCTCGAAGCCAACGCCTTCCAGACGCGTGCCATCATCGAGAGCATGAAGCTCGACTCGGGCACTGATCTCAAGCACCTCAAGGTGGATGGCGGAATGACGAACGGTGATCTTGCCATGGAAATCCTTGCTGATATCGGTGGCTTCACTGTCATCCGTCCCGAGATGAGAGAGTGCGTCTTCGCAATATGTACCCAGTGCAGACTTACTCATTTGATATCTTTCAACTATAGATCCACTGCACTTGGCGCTGCCCTTTGCGCAGGAGCTGCTATCAAACTTTTTGGATGGGATCTGTCGAAACCTGAAACCCTTGCTGAGGTCAATACTAAAGGAAATACTGAGTTCGCTCCAGGAGCAGAAGATTCTGAACGTGCCAATAAATGGAAGAAATGGCAAAGCGCGGTTGAGCGTTCGAAGGGATGGGAAGAGGGAGTTGATAATTGAGGATTTTAATTGTTCAATCCTTTCAAATCATCTACAGATGGAGGTGCTTGCCTCCAGACATTACTTATTTATTCAGTGTTTGCCTGTCCCAAGGCTTGGGCTGTTGTATACTATCAAGTTAACTTTCCCTCTCTCATTATTTACCACAATCAATCTATTGAAGATTGTAGCACACAAGAGTAAAAATATCCTGAATACATGTATCATGCAAGCACAGTACTAATCCTAAAGGTTACCGGCCAAACTTCTTGAGTGGGTCTGACTTTTTCTTGCCGCCACGTCCACCAGTTGCACCACCTCGTCCGCCCCGCCCCCTACCACGGCCTTTGCCCCGCGCAGATTCCTTTTTGAAGGGAACGAACGCTTTTGTGTTCGCTGATGCCTCAGCTCCTTCAATGCTGTCTCCAGTTACAGGTGCGATCCGAGGCAGAAGGTACTGGGGAACATGCTTCATATGGGGCTGCACTCGAGTGGGATGCAGAGGCTTGTCGTGTCTCAAGAACTCTAGATCGAGAGGGTTATCCTCAAAATGGGCCTGTGAGGCAACAGCCGTTAGAACGTTTCATGACAAGAAAAGAATACCGTGAAATAATTGACCAACCTTGAGTTTATCTGAATTCAAAATCTCCGCCTTCAGCTCCTTTACCCGGGCTTCTCGAATGGCTGATCTTGTAACGCTTCGTAGAGCATCCTCCATACGGTATCGGAATGCCTCAACCTGCTTCATATCAAAGTGATATTCCTTGATCTTGCTTCCTCTGGCACCCTGCTCTTTCTCGATTTTGCTGAACACAACCTCGTCCTTATCAGCACTGGGAAGACATCCGACGACCTTGTTTTTCCCCCAATGTTCTCTGGGAACAACGAAAGATAATGACATGCCTGTCCGGCCTGCTCGTGCTGTTCGTCCGACTCTGTGAGTATATGACTTTGAGGTGGTGGGCAGATCAAAATTTAGGACACAGGCAACGTCGACGAAATCAACTCCTCGCGTGACGCCGTATTCTTTGTCTTGTCCTTTAACTTTTCGGTCCCGTTTCCGTGATTTAGTTGGTACAGGGGATGCCTCTCGTTTCCGCTTCTTGTCCTTTTTGGAGCTATTTGGCTCCGGGAGTGTCTCCGTGGTTTCTATGGACATAGGTTCGCGTTGGGTCGACGTGACTACAAAAATATAAGAACATTGAAATATTGAGCAAAAACAGGTCAAAAACCTACATTCTTCTGCTTCTTCTTCTGCTTCCTCTTCCTCTACCTCCTCCTCCGTGTCATATTCCTTTTGTACCCCACTTTCATCAGTTGCAATGATGTAGTCATACACGCCTTTGTTGAACTCTTGCACAACATGGTATCTATAACGTTATCTGCATCAGCGCAAAAGACCAAAGAAAAACTATATTCATACCTTGAGTTCAACGGCAGCTCTGAGTTGAGTACACATGTTTTTATTGAGAATTGTTCTAAGAAAAGTTTGAGGCGGTAACTACGATCGACATCGTTGACAAATATGATGCATTTTCCTCGAATAAGTTTGAGTTTTAGGATAACATAAGTGAGGAGAAATTTGTCGACTTCGGAACATCTGTACGGACAAATGAGTACGTTTCTCTTCAAAGTGTATTTCAAACATACCTGACAGCATATTGACTAAGGAGTGCTGCCTCATCTTCGCCTTCCTCCAGTTTCAATATAGCCTGAATAAATATTAGATGGCCCTTGAAATTTAAAAGAACCTTCGTCAAAACGTACTGGATTCCGAAGAGCAAGCCCCTTCAACAATTCAACGTCCTCCGTCATCGTCGCGCTCATCAGGAATGACTGATAAACCTTCGGAAAAAATCCGCCACTGAAAATCTGTCGAACATCTTCATCATGACCGTACGACAGGATAAGGTCGGCTTCGTCGATTACAAGGGATTCGAGTGAAGATACTGAAAGAGCTTTCGACTGCAAGAGGTTATATGCTCGTGATGGGGTGGCAATGACAATGTCCGGTTTATCTGAAAGCAAGGTTCTGCGAAGGGTTCAATGAAAAGAAAACATAAATGCGAGTCTGACGAACGCACCGTTGCAAGTGTGAAGTTGTCCCCGCTGCTACATTGGAGATGGCGACCTCTTTGTCGCAATACGCTAGAAGGGTCTTCAAATATGTTGATACTTGTTCTGACAGTTCTCGTGTTGGTACAAGGATTAAGGCGCGGGTGACTTGTCTATTTTCATCATCCGGTGCTAATGTCTAAACTGAAATCTCAGCCTCATGTCAGGGGACAGGCAAAACAAAACGTACCCACACTTTTAGCGCTTAGAATCTTCTGTACTACTGGAATACAGTATGCGGCCGTCTTTCCACTTCCTGTACGTGCGCGGGCAAGGATATCACGACTTTCGAGAGCTAAAGGGATGGCTTTAGCCTGGACGAGCGTTGGACGAGCGAAGCCTGAATCTGCGAGTGCCCGAAGTATCCGCGCATCAAGGATGTGAGATAGGGAGGCGAATGTAGCCTTTTTATCGACGAGATGAGGTTCAGCCATTTTAAATACAAAGAGTCAAGTTCAGGCGTTGAAAGCGTCCTTTAAAAAATAGATTACATAAGCAGTCATTAGTCGTGATCTAAAAATACAGCATGCTGCGGACAGTCACAGTGGTTTACAAATGCTACGATGTCAACTACAGAGAAAGCTGAAAATATATATGAAAGCACAGCCGAAAGGTATAGATGTCGCGAAGAGAAAGAGAAGACAGCAGAAATTGAAGCATCAGTAGATGGTTGTCAGTCAATCTGCCAGTGTCATAGTTCACTGAATACTGCATTTCCACCTCTTCTCAAAGAGCTGGCAATCCATGTAGTGTTCGGTGACGGCGGTACCTACGTCTCCGCCAAAAGTGGTATCAACCATCAACACTCCACATTTATAACAGAAATGTCTACAAAGGCTAGTATCAGTAATCAAGTTGACCGAGAGAAAGGAAACAACGCACACGTTGCAACCAGGTGTCCCGCACTTCCGCACGCTTATAAGCACACGAAAAGAAAGCTTCGCAATGTAGACTTACCGTCATGTGGTTACATCCTGTCTCTTTCTGTACAGGCGTCCTGCATCCTGGACAGTACTTCCATCCTTTCCGTTTCATTAGTCGATCAATGTTGTTGTTTTTGCACTTGTGCTGATGCTGAGAGCTAGGCAGTGTCTTGAGACAGCTCTTGCACCATTTGTGCCCACATCTTGGAAGAGGGCAAACTAAAACGCTTTGTTCTGTAAATTGTACTCGATCGACGTTCATGACCTCCTTGCATCTGGAAACACTTTAAGTGATAATGGGTATTACTGAAACAGAACAATTCACCTAGGGCATTGCAAGGTGATGCAATGTAGCACCAATTGAAGTTCTTGAAGACGTGATAATGATTCTTCGGGTATATCCAATTGTTGAAGCACATCTTCAGAGAGTTCTGTAGAAAGTTTTATTTAATTTAAATTAATCTGAATATTAGAAAGCCTTTTAGGCAGAGCACTTACGATTCTTTATAGCTCTCGGTCGCTCAACAACACATTCTGGACAGAAAATAGGGTATCGACCACCATCGATCTTCGTCTTCGTGTATGTGGTAAGGCACTCCTTGCAAAACATGTGGCCGCAGTCCGACAAGGTGATCCTGATATTCACATTATACACTTCGGCACAAACACCACATTCGAAGTTTTCCTGAGCGGGAGGAAGTTGAAGCATGGTAAAGGTCGAAGAATTACTTGGGGTATTATTTCCTATGGTGCTGGCAGAGCTACTGGATTCTTGCTGCAGCTGAAGTGCCAGCTGGTAATCCATGTCGGCACTGACGCCCGTGGACGAGTGCTTCTGCAGCGCGATAAGCCAAGCAATATCCCTATATCCGCATGGACGTGAGACCATCATAGATATCTCTTCCTCCTGCTGTAGTTGACTCGCTAGTGCTGCATCCAAATCATGGGCATGAAACGTCGAGGACGAGGATGCTGAAATAACATCCGCCTCGATGTGCGACTCTCGAGACCTCTTCTTCGCCTCCTTCATTGACAAAGGTTCTGATCTCGTTTGTTCTTCGGCGCCGACAATGAAAGGTTCGGTGCCTGCATTAGAATTATCTTGAGGCTTGTCATTGGTTTCAACATTAACGCCTTCGCGGCAAAAGGTAGGTGATATCTTGGCTGGAAGAGGAGGCACGTTTTCTTTGTTATGAACGTTCGTCGAAGAGATATACGGAGAGCTTTGCCATGGATTAGACAAGATTTCGCTCGACGACATTGTATCCTGCTTCTGCAGCAAAGCTAATTGCCATCCAAATTCACTCTGCCGACGGACGCTTTGAGATCGAGTTAGCTCACTTTTGGCGATAGACGATGACGCACTCGGCGTCGGTGCCGCCTCCAGCTGTCGTTGCTCTTTGACTTGAGGATGCACCGTGTCGGCGCTCAATTTGGAGACACTCTTCCTTTGATTGGCTTGAGGTGGTGACGAAAGATGGCCGGGAGAAGTAAGTGTTGGCGTTGACATATGGGAGATATATGCTAGACTTTTGGACATTAACTCCTTCACATCTAACCAGTTTGCACCATCCTTCGAGTTGATGTAATAAATATAGCATGAGCCCGAACTATCCAAAGGAATGTTGGCCTTTCCATCAGAGAATACGTTGCTGGCTATCGTCGTGATGTCGCGGAGGTTTTTGCTCACGACGCATGCAGGACCATGAGGGTGGTTTGTGCGAGAATGACAGTCGAATAGCACATAGGCATTCGATTCCTCCACAGGTATTCGAAGACAGACAAGGGCTTCTCCATTTTTGCATAGAATCACTGATTCAACTCTCCTTGATGCGCCAGTGAACATGGCCCTAGCGGAAAGAATAATTCAACAACAGTGCATATATCCCAAAACGCGATACTCACGAGATGGCTGATTCAACGTCTGCCTCTTCTGTAGTGCTCCAAATGGTCGGTGTGGAAGACTGTAATGTCTCCTGAAAAATGGGAATTTTTACGGCATCTTCAATACCCAAGTGGGCATCAGCGGTAAGCTCCTCCCTGATCTTCATTGTGTCCTATAAGACGTCACAATATATGTAAGCGACGAATGCAGCGGTATCATTATCATGATCGATACTAAGGACGCCTCAAGCATCGACTCGATCCGAAGGGCAACACTCACATCAATCATGCCCTGCGATATCATGCGTCGAAGGACCTCCTTGTCTGCGATCTCTTCTGCCACCAGATTCCCGGCGAGCCGCAGGTAATTGAGCACCGTAAAGCCGCAGGGAGAAGAGATCTCGCTGGACGAAGCTTCCGCGTTGTGAACATGGCAGACGAGCGCTTTGTAGGGTATCACTTGAGGCTCGACGAATTCCTTGTCAGGATACAATTCTTGCCGATCCATAACGGAGTTTTCGGATCTGTAGGCCAGACTTGACAGACCCAAAAAGGTTGGAGAAGGCATCCAGGCACAGAGAGGACGGTGAAGGCGAAGGAACGTCCCGACGAACGGAAGCTTCACCTAGAGTAGCGCCCACGACAGGCTGGACGAGATGACAGGACGGAAGGAAAGAGAGTTAAATACAGAATTCTTCACCACAGCTACGGTGATGCCACTACTGTCACGTCGCATCATAATCCTGCCCAACGCAACCTAAAACGTAGCGAGCTAGGATAACTGCGGTAGCTGCACCGATAAGGGTCATGCACCGATCCATAATTCAATTGGCGGTGGAAGCAATATACAACATCTCCATGTAAATGTCTCTCCCTTCAACCAACGATCGGAAAGAAACAAACGCTGGACGTTGGAAAGTGCTGGGCCTATAGATATGTGAGTTATTCTAGACGTGAGCAAAATCAGTCTGTTTTCAGCAGTATGAAGCCATCATCGCGGTCATCGATGTGATCACTGCATGGAACGGTAGTTTCCTTGGGCATGTGCTAAGCAACGTGTATAGGAATGAGCCTATGGAGCCTTCGAACTAGTCCGGAGAGGTAGGGAATACGAGAACGAGAAGCGAGACCATGATGTGTGGTTGAAAAAGAGCGACAACTTCTTGTATGTAGCCGGGCCGATGCCTCATCGAAAGTTCGAAGTCGGCGTCCAAGCAGGTCAAAGTCTACTATTTCATGTCCCTAGTACATTTAAGATATCGCTGAACTGTCATCGATATTCAATAAGAGGCCTACATGATAATTTACAAATTGTACAGAAAGCGAGAGAAAATTCAAACAAAAGTACACTGTTCCTCTATTGGATACTGCATCGACTCGGAATAGCGCGGGCTAGGGTATAGGTGGAGAGCAACGGGTATTGTCTGCAACGCGAATAATGCGCGCTGATTGCTGCGCTCAGGCCGTCTGAGCGACTCCGCGCCATGTCGAAAATTAAATCTCCGCATTTATAGCAGAAATGGCTAATTGGTCCAATCAGTCATGTCAGTGAAATGCCGCAGTGATAATGGGGGATCGAGTGCGTACACACGACAACCTGGGGCACCGCACTGGAAAAAAGGTGTGGAAAAAAGGTGTTCAGATTCGTTTATATATCACCGCATAGACTTCAAGAATTCACCGTCATATGATTGCATCCTGTTTCTTTTTGGATTGGTGTGCGGCAGCCTTATGATGAGGAGGTAAAAAGCAGTGTTTGATATGGTGTAGATTGCTCAAGCTCACCAGGACAATATCTCCATCCCTTCCTACGCATAAGTCGATCGAGTTTCTTATTCTTACAATGATGGACGTCTTTAGCTTCAATTTCCTTCCCGCAATCTCGACACCACCTGAGGGCGCATGCTATCGATGAACATGTCATAATAGGATTGTCGAAATAATCCTGGCGCCCGATGTTCGTTGTTTTCTTGCACCTGAAGGTGACATGAGCGATAATCGCCTTGGTATCATAAATTAACTCACTTTGGGCAAATCACGGTCCGGGAGTGAAGTAAGAGTTGTAATTCGACGAGAATATCGGTCTCTTTTGGTGCAATACCTAGATTATACAAGATATCTTCCTCAAGGTCTGCGAAAAGGATAAAGTCAGACTATACTTCATAAGTTTAGGATAATGCATACAATTCCTCGTATATCGCTCCGCGACACAACCAGGGCAGTTTATAGGGTACTGTCTCTCCTGGATCTTGACAAGCACGTAGGACCGAAGACAAGTCTTGCAAAATATATGCTTGCAATTTGGCGGCACGTATGCCTGGGCTTGGTCGACCACATCTCCACAAACACCACACGGGCCAATAGACGGCTTATTGAATGCGAACGGCGTTAGTTGTCTGAACGAATCTTCTGTGGAGGTTGAGACACTGCTTTGAACAGGAAGTACTTGATAGCTCTCATCATGCGAGGTTGAAGCCGAGATAGCCTCGACGTCGAATTCAAGGGGGAAGAAGTCCAGGGCGATGTCGATTCGCGAGGCGCTCGGGTATGGAGTGGCTGTCCTCATGTCGCTTGCAGGAGGGTGGCGGAAGGCACTCTTCCTTGTGGGTAAGATGGAAAGTAGGAGGCGTTGAAGCGTGTTGATTTTAATATGTGAAGATTTACAGCCTTCCATTCGGAATGCACGTGTAATGAGAGAGAGAACCCGAAATAGTAGCCGCTGATGAGGACATAGATTAGGCCATAGGTTGAGTTAGGAAGAGTCACGGTAATCCACCATGTTAATCGTTGGCTGTGGGGAAATGTCAATCAAAATCAGCTCGGCGGCCTCGTATGTATTTGGATGGATTCAGAATGTAAACTTCAATACCTGAGACTGAATAATTAGCATAGATCCTCAGCGGCCGGCGCTCACTCACCTTAGGCAGCGCGGCGCTGCATCATGTTATCTCGCCACAGATTGTTCCAAGATATCATATCAATAGCCTGTTTTGAGCGGACTATTTTCGTGACCAAGTACAGGGATACCAGCAAGGCTGAAGGCGCCTGAAGAGCGACTGTTGGCTGTTGACGGGTAAGGCGGTGCAGTCAGGTGAGGGCTAAGACCTCCAGCTGTCGAAGTCCTGTTACATATCTTCTCCAATCCTATTATGGCATGTGTGTGTGAATATCAACACCACAGGTATATTTATCGAGGGCGGTGTGTATATGTTGAACTGCCCAACAGGGAGAATTCCATGCATTGGTGTGGAGGGTTGAGCAGAGCAGAAATTGACAGCTTCCGAGGATTCCTCGGCAGAACAAGTTGGCAGGTAGCCGTCAGAGCAGAGCGTCTTTTTGTCTGATGTCTTTTTGGGCTGAACCCGGGGGGGGGACAGAATCGCAGCAGCTATGGCAAGGTGAAATTCGAAAAGTTGAACGGTGGTCAAAGGAAGAAACCTTGGGGTATGACGTAATACGTACGCGGTCCGAAGGCATATTTGGTTTGGCGTCGCGCACTGACCTTACTCGTCTCTCAAGCATTACCAACTCTTTCCAACTCACTTCCGGCGTTTTCTTGTGTCTGAAATCCACCAAAGATGGCCTCCGACTCACTGATACAGATATCTACAACGGTAGAGGAGGAATCAACGGATAAAGTGACGTGTCGACTGTGCGTTCCAATATCTTCATGTCCTTTTCCTCAATGACTCACCCGTGAATGGCATCGAACAGATGTCGACGGCAGTTCGCAAAGTATACTTGCCCGAAATGTAACGTTCCATATTGTTCTCTCACCTGTTTCCGATCCCAGGTGGGTGGACCATTCTCAGTACCCCCAATATATGTTAATGAGCGCGTCATTTTTCCAAACGAAAGGCTCACACGCAATGCTCAGAAGGTTTTTACAAGAAGGAGATCGAGTCGGACATTCATTCGGGACCATCTAAAACTGCGCAAGAACGCCAACAAATGATGGAGCTGCTAAAGAAATTCGAAGAGGAAGCGTTGGACGAGACATCGTTGCCGACTGGGGATGAAGACGACGAAGGAGACGACGAAGATGAGTCAGACCTAGTCAAGAGGCTTGAAAGTATTGATCTCGGTATGTTTATTTCTTTTTAGCCGCTTTAGCATCCTTGATGGCAGGTTTGTAGAATCGGCATCACCAGAAGCACTTTGGGCAACGCTCACACCAGCCGAACGATCAAAATTCATGAAAGCTTTCAATGATCCGACAAGTGAATTGGCGCAGCAACTTCTAGCAAGCGAGCAGCTGGACAAAGAGATCGAAGAGCCATGGTGGGAGACACCAAGTGCGGTTGAGGTCGAAGACGAGGGAGACGAGGAAGCTAGTCGACAAAAAATCGATCGCCGCACAGGACACCGCTACGGCAATCGACCATCATTCATGGATATCCCTGCGTCAATGGTGAAGCCTTTTCCAGTAGGCCATCCGCTGGTCTATAATATGTGTGCCATCTGGTCGGTGCTGTCCTTTCTGCCGAGATGGGTGCTCAATCAACTGACCTTGATAGTATTTTGTACGCTTATATAACACGACGCCTAGGAACATCGCCTCTATCAAATCTTAAACCTGACAATTCAGACCGTCATGAGGCACGACGTCTCCTCACCCAAATGGTACCCTTTCTGTTCGATCGCAAGTCAACCACGGTGTACCCCAACATATCAGCGGTGATCACCGACATATGGGCAAGGTTTGAGCTGGTAAGTTCGTGAGGGTACTCGTTTCGGCCATCAGTAACTGATATGTATTCCCAAGGGCACGATGACAGACGCCTTGTTTGCGCTGCTTCTGCGGGATTCTGCGTGTCTATTAAAACCTCTGCGCATTACCCAGATAGCACCTTCGCCTGCTACGATGCCGGCATCAGATACAGTACCCTCCACGCATCCCCACCGAATGGCAGTTCTTGTGCTTTCCGACCTGAATGGTCTTTTCTCGGCCACGTTGCAACAGAGTGCTTCCCAGGACAATTCGGCGCGGCAGAAAGGCAATCACATCACACACAAATTGCTGTTCTATGCCGCGCACATCCTGTCGACTCCAAGTTTGATATTGGATGCTGTGGCGCAGGAGATGAGGGCGCGGGCAGAGGGATATAGCAGCCAAGAGGGAATGGGAAGCTGGGACGGTACCCGTGTGGACGAGCAGCCAGTCAGATCAGAGGTTGTATAAATACTATCTGTGACCGCGAGGGTCCTCGAAATATAAGAGCACGTGACCGCACCGAGGCAGAGAACCCGACCAGTCGTTCCGCTTTTCATCATATAACCGTTAACGCATCTCTTCTTTTCTCCACCTCCCATCTCCTCTTTTGCCCCGTCAGAAACATGGATTCTGAACTAAACTGTGGCTCAGGCGGCGGTGCCGATACCGAGTTCAATCTTCGCGTCGCTGCCATATTTGTGATCCTCGTTGGCTCGACTTCCGGAGCCCTATTTCCCGTCCTGGCAAGGCGCTCGTCCTGGCTGCATGTACCAAAAAATGTATTTGAGTATGTAAGTCCCCTCTTTATATCCGGGATCGTCAATAACGTTATTAAACCCCTAGTTTTGCGAAATATTTTGGTTCAGGCGTCATCGTAAGGAGGCCGCGCATCTTTTTCAGAGATCCTGTTTCACCTGTTATGGCAGATCGCGACTGCTTTCATCCATCTTCTATCACCGGGCATGGATGCCCTTTCAAGTGAATGTCTTGCGGACGGGTGGCATGAATATGTGCGTCTCCTCCAGATGGCCCCTGTGGCACTCTCTGATGGCTTTTATTTCCAGCCTTACGCCCTCGCTCTCTGCCTTATGAGCATTTTTGCAATTTTCATCCTCGAACTGATCGCCTTCCGATGGGGTACATCCAAGCTCAGAAGATTAGGGAAGACTCATGGTGCGTTGTTATACATATGGTGATTCTCTATTCTCTGGCTTATCAGAGCAAAGACGCGCACGGTCACAGTCTCGGATCGCATGCTGCACATGGCCCGGAAGGTGTTATTAACCCTCCCATTAAAGTCGAATCGATGACCTCAGCAGACGTCGAAAGCGCACAAAACAGCATATCCCACGATAACGAACACGAACGTGAACACGAATTCGAAGACAACATGACGACGCAAATGATCGGCATTGCAATTCTCGAGTTCGGTGTTGTTCTACACAGGTGTGCTACCCTGGCTTTCTCTTTCTAGTTCATTGTCTTGATGGTTTCTTTATAGTGTTCTGATTGGTCTTACATTGGCTGTGGCCGAGAATTTCAAAGTTCTATTTATCGTCATGGTTTTCCATCGTGAGTTAATTTCTGTCTCTATAAATATGTTAGCAACGTCACCTGATAAATTAATTGCCTCACAGAAACGTTCGAAGGCCTCGGAATCGGTTCTCGTCTCGCCTACCTGGAGCTGCCCAGAAAATACAACTGGATAGCTATCGGCGGTGCAGTTCTGTACGGCCTTACAACACCCATCGGAATCGCAGTCGGTCTAGGTGTACGGACAACGTACAATCCAGACAGCACTATGGCCTCAATCGTCAGCGGAGTGTTCGATTCTCTTAGCGCTGGTATCCTGATCTACACGGGATTGGTCGAGGTATTTTAGTTCTTATTTGCTCTGTTTTATCACCATTAATAACCTCTTTGCAGCTATTCGCTCACGAATTCCTGTTCAATAACGAAATGATGAATGCCTCAAATGGCAAGCTCATCTATGCCGTTGGCTCCATGTGTCTGGGATGCGCCCTGATGGCTCTGCTCGGAAAATGGGCATAACACCTTCGACTTTGGATTCTCGCGAAACACACCTACTCACGGACCTGTCTACAAAGACACGCTTCATTGCTATTCGACATCACTGATACAAGTTAACGCGCATGGACATTCAACATTGTACTTTATGCAAATTCTAGATTCCTCCACAACTAATCGTTGTTTTTGTGTTTCCTACACCTGACTTCTCTTTACGCCCTATGGCGTTTGTAACTGATAGACAAAAACAAGCGTCAGGATGAAGTTGATCTGCTTAATTTATATCATATTTTTGTATCGTTGTTGGTTTCACAGCGTTCAAGAGGGAAATGAGATTGTAGCGGAGGATTATTACTATCTCATCATAGCTATTAGCAAGTCGTGAAGTTAACGAATGCCTTAGATTTTTAACTTCGACTTCTTCACTTGTCCATTTGTTAGTGTTGAGATGCTGCGACAAAAGATAATTTATACTTCTAATGTCCAGATTTAATTAATCGCAGCTCCCGTCCGGTGGCCCATCTTTCCACCTCTCATCCACTTTGGCACAGTCGAACTTGTCCTTCCCCAGCTTCTCGTTGACTTCGTTGTGCCGATCACACAACCACCTGCTCAAGGCGACGCGTCCGCTGACATCAGGTTTGGACTTCTTCATGTTCTCCCCAAAATCCTTCGCGCACCACCCGCACGGATAGAGGACCGGCAGCGAGCCAAGGAGCATCAGCATGTTTGCGCGCTGCGTGGGCGTGGGCTTCTCCGGGTAGTAAGCGGCCGTGGTGTGCAGGAACGTCCATGTCGCGCGCCCGAGCTGCTCGACGTCCGGTGGACACCCTGGAGGTGGTTCATTGGCGCGGTATGAAGGCGCGGTATGCGCTGCGGCCCTTTTGCTGGTGCTTGCCTGCGCTGGCGCTGTAGGATGAGGAGCGGTCGCGGCGGTCGCGCCAGCCAGAGCAGAGAAGCCTGCGAAGGTGCCGGTCTGTGGTGTGCGGTGAGGAGTCTGATTGTTCGCGCCCGGGTCGGGCCATGTCTGAGCGGGCCTATTGGGGTCGTATTGGGCATTGGTCTTCGCCGGGGACCAATTTCGGAACGCGGTGCAGATCTTGCAAGGCTTGCCGTCGGGACCCATGACCATCCCCGGAGACATGGCGCTTTGTGGGCTTTTATTTTGTGATGCAGGTGGCGCGGATGCACTTGTTTCGTTCGCCATCTCGAGCGAGTGTGGATGGCTTCGGGCGATGTGGTGGTTTGGTGGAGAGAACGAACGTCACCTTCACGCCGCGCGCCTATGATCTGTAAGCACATACTGATAGCCGGCTTCCCCGGCTTAGTGATCCGTTCGCTCTCGCCCATCCTAGAGGCTAGAGCGCAGGTTCACGTTAAATTACCGTTCCGAGGTCAGAAAGTCAGAAGCACGCTGATAATAGGCCATTCAACGACAAGTAGATCTGAGGGTCCCGAGAAGCACGTCTAACAAGGTTCACAACGAAGTCGTAGTTTTTTTGGAACTACTTTACTTCGGTTCAGAAAAAGAATACGCGGGTCGAAATCAATTTCGTTGCATTCCAAGTTTGTACATAGAACAAAAATAATTTGGAGGGCGAGAACCTTCAACAAGTCCTAGTTTAACCATCTCCGCACGACATGGAGGCGAAGCACCTCCATACAACGCAGAATCCTGGTCGTACATCTCGCCTGACCGTAACATCATATGTGTGCGAATGAGGCCATACATCCTCCCTTTCATGTCCATGAAATCACATTCGAGGATGTGTACGTGGCCGCCGAGCATGGCTTGGAAGTTGAGCTCAATTTTTTCTAGTTTGGCCTCGGTATACGGACCGCCGATAACGTCTTTCCAAAATTCCTTTCGGAATGGATGTTTGGATAATAGCCGGTGAGCAGAAATATAGGCGCCCAGGAAGTATTGGACGTATATGGCGTTGGGGTATTCTGGCCGGAGAAGGCAGGTTTGTTGGAAGGTTTCCAGGAGGACCATGGCACCAATGGCGACAGTGTCGTCCAGACGGGCCTTCAATAGAATATGCTCGATTGCAGACTTGAGATGTTCCTGCCAGCCATTGTTGTCGTCGAACATAAAAATCATCAGAGTATGCGAAAAGATCCTCGTCATATGGTTTGAGCAGAAAAACGCAATGTCGCGATAGTAACTGCGAGGATAGTAAAATGCCTGTCGAATGAAAAGCAGGCTCCGGAATGAGATCGGATTGCAAGGTAAGCAAAGAAAACATACCTCTAATTGAGTCATGACGATTACAAGGACGATTCGGCGTAGCGGTGTAATGTCTGATGTTTGTGGTCGGACGCAGAGCCAATGTGAATCATAGCGCAGGAAATCCAAGCGCTTTTAAAGTATTGGGTGTACCACATTCGCGTTTTTGGAGACGGAGGCTAATAATGTATGATCATGATCCAAAGGCCCTCGATAGAGGAAGGGAAAGGAGAACATGGTGATCGACACCAGTGGTGCACACGCCATTTCTACACCTCTATACTGCAGTTCATCTCCTTACCTTTGGTAAACGTAACAAGGTCGAATATGAACGCAACAGAATTGGGTAGTGGTTATTCTGTTTTATGTCCAGGGCCAGCAGAATATCAAGGTCCAAGGTCTGAGTTGAGTCTGAGCGCTGACTCTTGAAGATGAATTGCCAAGTGAAGACTGAAGACGTGATGTTTTTGTAAGATTTATGAGCTCGTGCTAGAATATCGTAAGTCCAGTTTCAGTGCGGTAGTGCAGAGTGAGAACTCTGCCGCCTTGAGGAAGAGGTTCGGAGGAGACACGTCAACGCGTCAACGAGCCAATAGGAGAAACTTACGTTTTCCTCTATGACGTCATCATCTGTTAACGTCGACGCCACAGTACTCTGGTTGCTCTGGAGTATATTCACTACTGCATGCCGCTTGGCACCTCTGAGGGCCAGAAAAAATTAAGAAATGCGCCACCAATGCTTATGTGGAGAGCATGCATATTATTCTCTTCACGTATATATTTCTATAAGAATTAATAAGTGTAGAGTGAAAGTCAAAACGAATTCGAGAAGGACAAGGGGGACGGTGGAAAGTAGATTCCCACAAAATGTGGGATACCAATATGCAGCATTACAAAGGGTATCCTACTAGGAAGAGGTGATAATGTACGCAGGCATTTGTTCTCTAAGGCTACAGTAGAATTTCGGTTTGTTCGGAACAGCAGAAGGGAGGAGTGTTAAGCACTACAATAGATAGCAGGACTGGAGGGCACTAGATGGACAGGGGTACTGGGACAAATAGGTGGCCGCAGGGGGCAAGAGAGATAGAGGAGAGAGGCAGACAGAGGAAAAGGCAGAAGAAAAGTTGAGAGGCAAGATATTGAAACGCGACCAAGAAAGGGGCGCATCTAGATGTCACACATGCATCATAGATTATAGTTGCGGGAAGCGCATGGCGGAGGTAGTATTCGTCGCAGTCATGGGGGTGGGTGGCATCGTCATGGGAAGATTTTGGCGGGGACGCAGGGGACGAACAAGCCTTAGTTGAGGCTGCCAGCTCCCAAGGGACACATGGTGGATGCTGACGAGGATGAGGTCCTCAAGCTTGATGTCGTTGGGGCCGTCCCCGATTTTCCAGCGCGGGTCCGCATCTTCCTCCATTGGCAGGTTTTTGCGATCCAACATGAAGCGCTGAACGCATTTAGCCACATTCTTTGCGAGCTTGGCGAGTGTGATCGGCTGAGGGGGGCTGCGGAAGTCCTTGGTGGGTATTTGGCGACTCCACTGCCTGTACCCAGGCCACTACAAGGAAGAAAAAAAAACCAAATTAGCGTTGGAAAGATTACTGGGAAAGGTAATTCTAACCTCGAGGCGGATAGAAACACTCGGTCCGCGTCCCTCGAAGACGACCTGGTCGCGGTCGCGAAGCTTCTTGGTGCGGAAATGGAGGGCGTCCTTGAGGAGGATGCCGTATTGTTGGGAATGCTCGGAGATGAAGTAGAGGGGAGCCTCTAGTAAGACCTCTTCAACATAGCGCTTGCGATCACTGGTTGTGTGAGGCTTGTACATTTGCTGTGGCACGAAGGGACCGGCGTTATCCATTGGGAGGTTAAGCGCATCCCGGAATTTGACCAGTTGTTCGCGGTGGGTGAAGCCCGATTTCTCTGCCTGTGAAGGGGATGAGTAACACATCGAATTATATATAACGGTTGACGAACATTTGATGAGGAGTTCTGTTCCAACAAAAGCATGTTGCTCATGTCGCTCATCGTGGGGGAGGGCATAAAGCTCTGAGTGGCACTTCCCGGGGTGGAGGGAGATGGCAGCCGAGGAGAGATAGGATACAAAGGCGATAATGAGAGCTCAGATCCTATAGGAGACGCCTGAGGTACGGTCTGTCTTGAGATCGAAAAGTGGCCCATATTGGAGTCTGGCGAATAGTTGGGAGTCAACAGATAGCTGGGGGACGAGGCATGATCGCTGGGAGAGCTAAATGATGTAAATTCGTTCCAAGCATCGGCGTATCCTGGAGATGAAGACAGACGAGACTGTTGATGGTCTTGTTGTGTTTGGAGGTGCAAGCCAGTATACGAAGATTGATGTGATTGTGTCCAGGGCGCAAAATTATCATGATGGTCATGTTGTTCTGTGGTGAAGGTGTAGTCGCCGCCCATGATATCTTCAGTACCATGACCATGACTCGAGTCTGACTGCTGGATGATAGGTTTAAATAAGTTGAAGTAGATGACTCGAAGACGCGACTAACAAAGAGGTTGGGAGTGGTAGGCATCTCGCAGACTATTTGGTGCGTAGTTGAGCGCTGCGCGTACTGTTGACTCAACCAGTGATCAACCGTATTAATCTTAGAGGGGGTAAGATGCAACTGTGGAGGGCTGGGAATAGGAATACGCGAAATGTCAGAGAGAGGATAGGTATATAAGTTTTATATGACTCACTGCTTCGGGACAGGTGCCGAGTCAGTGTAGGGGGCCATCAGGTCTTGCGCGAAAAGGATGGAGGTGGCCATGGGTGATGAAGTTAAAGAAACCCACAGCTGTGTTGGGATACTTATACGACGGTAGTTGGAAGGAAATTCCGAAGCTCAGATGGGGGAAGCCCTTTTGGGATAGGAAAATGAAAAACATCTGCATTGGCGCTGAATTGTCAAGCTATCGAGGGGAGACAGTCTGCTCAGCCTCTGCGTCGAGAAAAGACGAATGGAAGGGGGGATGCTCTTTTGAGGAAGTGGACCAGCGTGTTGCGGTCGCATGTCAGCCCAAACAGGCAACGATTGACATCGTTCTGCCGCCCAAAAGCAAGATTAGCAGGAATGCGCTGCCGGGAGGTGTGCATGATATGCGTATTTAGAAGGATGCAGGGCACAGCTGCGCATCGCTTTGCGGTGGGAGCATCGAAAATGATTTTTGCGGTGTTTGGCTGTGCGAACACCCTCACGTGCTTCCAACAGAATTTCGTCAACACCTCCTCTCTTCATACCACCCACACCCGCATCGCTTCAAGGGCAATGTCCAGTCTAGCCGGCGCCTTGGACCCAAATCAAGCAACACGGCCGTCTGCCAGGCCCTCCGACGACATCGAAATGATACACACACCATCCTCTGCTGGGTCACAGGACGACGAAGACGATCAGGATGAGGCCATGTCCGATCTTTTTGGTAATGATAACGACGTCGAAGAACAGCGACATGCTAGGTCTGTATAGCCATCTTTTTTATCTCTGCAATTTCCACGCACTTTCAACATGCTAACAACGCTCTTCTGGAATTTAGGCCTGCTCCCGCATCGCCTACTGGGTCCGGGCGTGATTCTGAACGTCTGCCGTCTCCCGAGCGCGAACGTAGACAGGCACTGGAATACGAAGAGGAAGAAGTGCCCCCGGAAATTGCGATAGAGGTCAAGGAAGCGGAGGTCAAGTTTCCGAACTTGCCTGTCCCCAAGCCGTCGGATGGTAATGTATGTGTTTCAACTCTCGGTAATCGGAATTCACTTTCTCATACATATGATATCTATTTCATTAATAGAACTGGGTCATTCGCGTTCCAAACTATGTGAAAGTTGACTCCAAGCCATTCCATCCTGATACATATGTTGGTCCTGAACACGAAGACGAGGAGCTCGGCCATGGCGACTCGGGACGCGAAACAACCATGAGCATCAAGCTCAAGGTCGAGAACACCCTCCGCTGGCGGTGGACAAAGGACGCGTATGGGCAAGACGTCAGTTTTTCAACTACCCCTTGACCGTGCTCCGAATAACATTAATTTCTCTTACACAGGTCAAAGAATCTAACAGTCGCGTTATTCGTTGGTCTGATGGAACCCTAAGCCTTCGCCTCGGAAAGGAATTGTTCGATATTAACCAGTCAATCGACACATCGGCTACCGTTCCCCGGCAAACCCTGGGCGTAGAACGCCAACAATCATCCCAAACCCTCTCCCAATCTCAATCTCAGACCCCATCAGGCCCACCCGCAACCCCGGGCAAATCGCAGGGCCTCACCTATCTCGTCGCACAACACAAGCGGTCGCAGGTCCTCCAGTCCGAGGCGGCCATCACTGGTTACATGAGTCTGCGTCCTACGGGCATGCAATCTGAGACGCATCGGATGCTGGTGCGCGCTGTGGAGCAGAAACACAAGCAAATTGCGCGTCTGCGTATTGCGCCCGATCCCACGACTGACCCGGAGCGCGAGAAGATGGACTTGATGAGGCAGAGCGCGAAGAAGCCCAAAGTGAAGAAGGATGATGGGGATGGGTTGGGTGGTGGACGCAAGCGCCGCACGTATCGCCGTGCGGCGGATCACGATGTTATGTGGAGCGACGACGAGGACGAGCGGGGGGATATATATGGCGGTGGTTCGGAAGAGGAGGACTACGAGGGTACACCGCGCAAGGCGAAGCGGAAACCAGAAGGCAAGGGCGAAGAGGATTACCAGGCAGATGACTTTGTCGTTCCCGACGAGTCAGACGAAGATGCTGATGACGCGAGGCATCGCCGGAAGCGCACTAGAGAAGGAAGTGACGAGGACGATTTGGAGCGCATGGAGGCCAATATGGAGAAGCAAGCGGCGGAGAAAAAGAGTCGCGGTCACGAACCTAAAAAGTCGAAGAAGGCTGCTCGTGAGGAGGAAGAAGAGACAGAGGATGAGGGTATTGGTGGTATGGACGTGGAGAGCGAAGAGGATGACGGCGATGAATTCAGAGTACGGCGCGTCACTGGCAAACGTACTCTCGCGTTCGCGGATGACGAGGATTAGTCCAAAATTTGATATCCTTGCTTTGTATTTTACTGTTATCCTTTTTATTTCCTCTGGGTTCCCCATGTACATCATGCTTTCTGTAAAAAATTTAATAAATTTATGAAGTACAACAAGTCCATGCAATATGCATGTTGAGATTCTGAATAAACTATCTAAGTAAATATGGCACTAAGTACATAATGTTAAAATTACACTACATACAACTACTTCAGTGTAACCCCCACTTTAGTTTTTAAAGTCCCGTCTTCCGCCCATTCCTGGGATGGTTTTACACTGTCCACGAATTTCTGATTCTCCGAATTGTTCTTCATTAAACTATGTAACGTGAAGATAGCATGCTCCCGAAGATCTACCCGAAACGAAAATATCGTCAGCAAATGAACGTGAGGCAGTGGCAGAAACGCGAACATACATGGATTTCTCTCGTCAATCACGCAGAGGTTCATAATCACGGGAAGGCCACCGGCCTCTCGCGTCCGCTCCTGCACATCTTTCACACCATGTGCTAACACACCCAGTAAACGCACCAAGTCGCGTTTCAGGTAGGAAAATCCGGAGCCATCAGCAACAGCAGGAGCGACGGATGACATCGGTTTGCCATCAGCGTTGACAGGTTTGCCAAATTGAATACGAGGCAGGAAGATATCAAGGAGGTGTAGTAACTCTGTCGTAGTTCCGCTTTGCATTAGTCCAACGTGCGTCGAGGCGAAAGAAAGTGAAATGAAAAGGCGCTGACCTATTAAATTTTCTACAACACCTATGTCATCGCGTTTCTTGAGGATGTAATATCCTTTCATATTGGTGTAGGCTGTGTACGTCGAAGTGCCTTCCTCGAGCCGCGTTTGCTGTTCCTCGGCCTCCAGGCATATCGTGACGATGCATTGAGTAACAAGCACTAGCGCCTCACAGACCTTCGGCAGCATCACGTCCAATTCCTGCGGGAATGTGGATGATGACGACGCTTGGGCAGCTGCAGGCGGCAGAGGGGACGATTTCTCCGAAGACGACGACGAATCTGAGGAGTGCATCTCCGTAGGGGAGTCGTCCCCTGCTGATTCGCTCTTGCTCGCCTTCGGGACCATCCCTAGCGAACGCTGCATCGCATTCTGCGCATATTCCGAGAGACTGAAGAACCGCTTCGATAAAAACGAGCCCAACGCTTCGTGCGTGTGCAAGATCTCGGGGATCTGCGTGCTAGTGGGGTTTAACTGATTTGCTTGGAGATACGAATCGACAAGCTTAAGCAGTGTCGTTTGATGAGGGGTGACTATCTCGCCGGGACTGGTTAGATTGTTGGTTAGTCAGGTATTGATAGGCAGGATAGAGTTAACTCCGCCACTCACATGGTGAATTTCTTGTACAGGTCTTGTATGAAGCCCTCCTCGATAAACTGCGTAAAGATGGCGTATCTGGTTTAATTGTCAGATCGAAATTCTGTCAGTTAATCCTTTATAGGTACGCACCCAATGTCGAACGCTTTGGCTCCTTCGCTCCCTTCATCCGCTTCATGCAGCTTGACCATATTATCGAGTAAGCCTATGCATATGCGCACACCAACTTTAGTCTTTGCCAACAGTTGGCTAAAAATACAAGTCAGAGGCTTGATACCATTGCAACAGTCAAGCACTCACGTCCGTTTCCGACTCCCGTGGATGCAGTTGAGGATAAATATCAGCGTGGTCAAGAGCGTGCGGGCATCTGGAGATCCCAGCAACCGACTAGCTTGTTTCAATCACCAATGAGTCTGGATGCGCACGAAAGAAGGATGGAGAATGACACGGACATTAGGACGACCTGATCCTCTGGAAGATTCATGTATGTCTCCCACATGCGAGCGACAAGGGCATCATTGGCTGTGACTGTGTTCGAGAGGGCCTGTGTAAGCACACGCGCCGTAGCAACGGCTAGTGATAGAGAGTGAGCAATGATGTTGAGGTATTTCGGGATGCGCGGCGCTGGGGGGAGGGGGAACTCACACTCGCTGTCCTCCATGGCGGACCAAGAGGTGTAGAAGTGAAGAAGACGTCGCATGTCAGGCTCATTTTCACTATAAGGGTCGTCAGTGATGGGTACCACCTTTTGGGGCTTGGAAACGGGCGGCAGAACCCCCCGCGCCCTGGAGATTAGATTGTCAGAGACAAACCCCCACACTTACTATGCGCGCAGCTGATTCGCTTGGACTCCGGCAACGAGATTCCTCGTGAACTTGGCCAGGACGGTGCACAACGCGCGCAAACCGCCCGAGCTCTCCCCGCGCTCCTCCTCTTCGTCCGACTCGTCGTTCTCCCAGAACGAGAACTGCGTCCGCGTCAGATCGCGCCAGAGCTTGCGAAGATCGGGCCACAGCTTCAGGTCGGCGCCAGCTTCTATTCTGTGAAGTGGAGTGGATTAGTGGTTTTTCCGTGGTGCAGGGGCGAATGCGGTGATAATTATACCTGACTGAGTCGCTCCGAGCGAGCGACAGCGCTGTGAGCTCGAGGACGGCAATGAGAGAGCGGACTCTGCGTGTGTTGTTGATGTTAAAGTCCTTGCATGCCTGCCTGAACTGGGTTGCGACGATGGAGCCGTTTGGGTGATCCATGGGGGAGGAAGGGAGTGGCCACTGGCGAGTATTTTTGCAGGCTTACATATGTACGGATTGACACGCAGTTGTGATCTGACGTCTGTCATCATCCCTCTTCCTCTCTGACCATGTCTACCCCCGACATCAACATTTCCCTCGAGTCCCACCTTCTCCGCGCGCTCAAGCCTCTCTATCCGCTGTTGCCTCCGCAAATCGCACAGCAACTCGAGCGCTATGTCGGAGACTCGCCACCAGCGCTCATTCCGTACAACACTCTCTTTAGCCTCTCCAAATGGACGCGTACGGAGGAGGGGCAGAAATACTCAAGGCAAATGCGCTGGATCCGAGTTCGTATTCTATGATTTCTCTCCTCGCTGGTTCAACCACCTCCCCCGACCGCAAGTTCGGCACGTATGTGCCACCTAAAGACCCAGAAGAGATAGAGGCAGACCGCATACGCGAAAGGAAGACTATTACTGTTCTACTTAATGCCCTGCTAAGCGTAGGATGTATTGGATTCGCCGCATGGTGGGCAACAGACAAGACGGGCTGGAAAGCGGAATGGGTAGGTCTATGTCCTTTCTAAGTCTATCTATAATTACAATAATTTAGTTCAAATTCAAATTAGCGCGCTCTCTTTGCTCTCTTCGCCGCATTCGTGGTAGCCATCGCGGAAGCTGGCCTCTACATGATTTGGCTGTCGCGGCAATCCATATCCCAAAAATCACGGCCAAAGACACGCTCTGCACGCCACAAGAAAGTAGATCCCGCCACCACAGGTGACCATGTCTCCAAGGATGATCCCAAAGTAATCACGGACTCTGCAAATGAAGCCCAAGCATCGGCCACATTGCGGCAGAGAAGATCGTAATATACCCCGTTCCCTGTTAATTCAGCCATTTCTCCTTTGCGATCTAGGAATGTACCTTTCACTACCGATAGACTTGCAGCACTTTCATCAAGAGGGAGAGGTACCAGCCTGTTAATCCCCAAACCTCAATCTTTCCGTTCACACCAGGTCCTACTTCGTCCACTGTTTCTCCCTGCTGGCGTGTCACATCATCTCTTGAAAGATGGGCTTGGACAAGGTCAGTCACGTCAACAGCCCAGTATGGCTCGTGTCCGCGAAACATGGATGGCCGGACGCGTGTTGGAGATGCGAAGGCTTTCAGTGGCAGATGGATGGAGGTAGCGACTTCCGACGGGGATGCACGCGTGCGTAGGAGATCCATATTGAGGGAGGGAAAGGGCTCGTCGGCGGCTATGGCCTGTTGCTCACTTTCGGAGTGAATGAAGCCCTTTGGACGTGTAATTAAACAACCTATTCATGTACAAATGTTGACAGGCTTACCACGATGGGCCAAACTCTCATATCACCCCGTAAGTTCAGCTCTGGTGGTCCGATTTCGCCCAAGATCTCCACGCGGCTCGGGTCGATGCCCAGCTCTTCTTGAGTTTCACGCAACGCGCCATGGGTTAACGATTCATCTGTCTGAATCCAGCATGAGATGGAATACCGAAAGGATGCATAGATATAGGCTCACGTCGTCTATTCGTCCACCCGGAAAGCTAGGAATGATGTATCATGTAAATAGCTGACAAGCTGAGCATGCGGTCGTGTCCGCGGACAGAATGCAGACCCACCTTATCTCTCCGGAGTGGGAGCGCAGATTCTTCGCGCGGACTTCGAGCAGGATGCCTGGCTCGCCGCCGACGTTGCAGAAGGGAATCAGGACAGCGGCGTTCCGCCGTGACGCACCGGGTACGTTGAGGGCACTGTCCGAGACGTCCGGGACCCGTTGGAGAGCATTTCTAAGTGTGTTCAGTGTCGACGGGGTTATGGGCTTTGTGAGGGATATAATAGCGGCCTTGGAAAGGGAGGAGGCAGCGACGAAGGACATCTGGTGGAAGTGAAGAAGGCGAGGCCCCTAAGCCTATATCGGCCGAGTCATTATGCATCAGCACAGCCACATATGACATCGTTGACCCTGGACCTCTTCCGGCGCCGTTCAACCTTTCTCGCTCTTTCCACCAACCATGCGCTTGCCATGAATCGCGGATACCACATTCGCATCCTCCTCAATCCAGAAAACACAAATTCATCTTCTGCACAAGCTCCGGACTCGTTTATCCCAGCTTCGCTCTTCCAACCGCTTCCAAGCCACTCCCCGAAGTCATCTTTCCGAAGAAACACTATTTCGCGCCCGCCAACAACCCAGAAAGACTATAGGCTAGGTCCTATTAGCGTCGACTGGATTGATTTAGACCATATGGGTACAGTCGTACATTCTACGAAAGACAAAGGCCGTGGACGAGGTGCGCATACAGCTCACTAATGTTAGAAATTTAGCTTATTGACGGATCAGCCACATCTTAGGTCCCGCTGAGGCAACTTTTGTACCTCATACACGCAAAAAGACCGGGTCTACCAACCTCCCTGAAGGCACTGTGCATGTCTTTCGCGATGGCTCGGGCAAGCCCACTCCCGAAGAACTCGAGGCGAAGGTTGAGGAGATGTCGCTGGTGGACACGTTTGACGAAGAATCGGATGGAATTATGCTCGGTGTGCTAGCCGTGCCATCGTATATGACGCCTTCGGACTTTCTGGAGTTTGTCGCCCCCGCTGTGGAAGGAATATCGCACCTCCGAATAATCAGGTATATTTTTTTAGCAGAGAAGAGTATCATCGTGGTGTTGATATTTATGGCCAGGGATTTTGCTCCGAATCGCTCAATCGTTGTTCTCAAATTCACGAATCCGGCAGACGCATCAGAGTTTATAGAAGCTTACAATGGGAAACCATTCAACTCTATGGAGGTCAGTGGTATATATTTCCGAAGAGCTTTACGCAGTTCTCACAAAGCCGTCGTTTTTTTCATCAGCCTGAAATCTGTCATGTTGTCCATGTCCTATCAGTGGTCATCGACGTCGATGACGCGGTTTCACAGTCGATGTTGCGTCTGGCTTCAGGACAGGGACAGATGTACGAACTTCCAACGTGTCCTGTGTGCCTTGAGCGTATGGACTCCGCGGTCACTGGCCTCATTACCGTTCCTTGCTCTCATACGTTCCATTGCGCATGCTTAAGCAAGTGGGGTGACAGTCGGTACGATCCTTATATATATATATATATATATATCTAAGCAATAACCATGCTCACGTTATTTCTAGCTGTCCAGTCTGTCGATATTCGCAGAACCTTCTATCCTCACATCCCTCAACGTCATCTTCAGCGCGGACTATTCCATTCGCAAATCCATCTTCACCTACTCAATCTTCATGTTCATCCTGCACATCGACTACCAACCTTTGGATATGCCTCATATGTGGCAACGTCGGTTGTGGACGTTACGGTCAAGCTCATGCGCAAGCTCACTATCAGGCAACAACACACCTGTATGCACTGGAACTTGAAACACAACGCGTTTGGGACTACGCAGGCGACGGCTACGTGCATCGATTAATCCAGAACAAAGCAGATGGAAAACTGGTCGAACTTCCAAGCGCAGCATCCTCGATGGGAGCTACTCCCCGAGAAGGCGGTCTCGGTCCATCACAAGCAGATGCATTGACTGCAGAAAAGATCGAAGCCATTGGAATTGAATATTCGTATCTGCTGACATCTCAACTAGACTCGCAACGCGCATTCTACGATGAACAGACCACCGAGTTGCGGACGCAAGTCGGAGAACTCAAGTCGCTGATGGAGAAGCTCAGTGAGGACTTTCAACGCGAACGAATGCGGAACATAGAAGAGGAGGCACGGATACGCAGAGAAGAAGAAGCAAAGGCTTCTGCGCTGCTTAAAGAAAAACAAAAGGCCGAGAACCGCGCCGAGAAAGTGACTGAGCTAGCGAGGAAGCTGGAGAAAGAGCTTAGGGAAGAACGCGCTGTGTCTGAGGGCCTGATGAAGAACCTCGGGAAGCTCAAGGAGAAGGCAGAGCAAGCGGACAGAGAGAAAGAGATGTTCTCGGTCAAGGTGCGAGAGCTTGAGGAACAAGTTAGGGATGTGATGTTCTTCCTGGAGGCGAAGACCAAGATCGAGCAGGGGGACGGCGTCGAATCGGAGGCTGCTGGAGGGTCGATTGCTGTGCCTGCGCCGCCGCCGCCGACAGCAAATGGGAAAAAGAAGAGCAGGAAAAGATGAATGCTTCTGGTATGAAATTGTATTGCACCTCACTCGCGCAGCCTTATTGTGGACGCATAGTTGCGAGGCAGGCGGAAATTGTGCATTGGATTGTGAAAACATGCTTTGCGCTGCTTTCAGAACCTTTGATCACAAAAAGGAGTTCGCTGTTCCGACAATTCCGAAGCATCTCTCGGTGAAAGAGGAGCTGGGAGATGTCCTGCTTCGACGCAGGGCAAAGACATCTTAGTTCGATAATTCTGTGCTCTACACCAAGTATGGAGTGGATCCCAGCAGTCACAATGCCTCTAAATAAATGCAGTTGCTACGTGAGGCAATGCTTAATCAGTGCGTCCGTCCATAGCTTCAAGTCTATACAAAGTTGCAAATCATGTCAGATACATATGGAATGAGAAAATATACAGTCGAATATGTAAAAGGTAGTGCACAGTGCACTGAAGAAGGCTGTGTAATAAAATGACCTTCGCTAGTCTTTCGCTAGTCCTGTCGTGTCGACCTGCGGCTGGGTACTTGTCCTGGAGAATCCACGGTACCTAGCAATCCAGCCTCAGTACATAGCCTAAACACACAACTTCGTAGCACTCACGACTTGAATTCGATTCCGCTCTTCTGATCACAAGTTTCCATAAGGCTGTTACCACCTTCCAGAGTAGTGCTAAATAATCTCGCTCGAACATCCACGGCATGTTGTGCGCGGTATGCTTCTCATAGATTCCTAGCCAGTACAGTCTGAAAGCAATATACCCATGCAATTAAATGCATATGCGCAACCGATTGAGCGAAATGATCAAGAGAGTCCAAGGTCCATGTCAGCGAGTCGTGCCACCATAGGAAGCTCAGCAACAGGCGAGTCAAAGCACTCACAGCAAGAAAGCGACGACACCATATAACCAGTCCAACGTGTTCGGAGCTGTTGATTGGCCATTGTAGGATAGCTTTGCTTTGGAGAGACCAAAGCCCGCGGTGAGGAAAATGACGAGGAGGCGGTAGCCTGTGAGCTTGGGGTGGGCTCCCCGCCGCGTGCTGGGTCCGCCCAGCGTTGAGGATCTACGGCGTGGCTCTGCTCGTGGATCGTTCATGAGGGGATTTGAAGACTGTGAAGAGCGACCAGCCTGGTTTGACTGGGTATCATGGCTGTACCTGTCAGCGTCAGGAGTCGACAGCGAGATCAAAAATCGCCAGATATTCAGTTACATTTTCACACCGATCAAGCGCCCGTCGTTGGAAGAGAAGTGAAGAACAACAACAACAACAACATCTGAAGACATAACTCAAATAAGACTTGGCTGATGCATGATGTGTGAAAGTGAATTACTAGGTTCAAGAATAAGATTACAAAGATATGTACGAGTACACTCAGAGTCCCTCAAAGAACGAAAGATCCTGCGCCGATAAACTACCACTCGTCGTCCCATTCGAGGTGGTTGGGCCATTCCCGTTCGGTTGCTGGAACGCCTGTAAAAGCGGCTGTTTCGTAGGCGCAACATATCCAGCGCCCGGGAGCGGAGGTGAAGAAGGTTTCATGGGCGTTGGGAAATTCCAGGTCGGCAAAGGCTTGTTGGTAGCACCATTGGACTTTGAAAGGCCCGCTGGAGAGGAAAAGGATGCTGCAAGAGTCGCGACAGCCTGCGCCTGTTGTGTTTGCATCGACCCACTGTCATTACTGAGTAAATCAATGTTGTTGGAGGACTTGTTGGAGGGAGGGGGCTGCAATGCCTCCGGAAGAGGTGAAGGAGGGTTAAGCCACCGACCTCTGGCTGCAGCCGTCTCTAGCAAGCTTAGGGTCCGATTATGGTCGTGTTTGGATACCTTTCGTGTTAGACCATTGGCAGGTTTTGTTGCTTCATTCTGATTTTTCGATGACACTGCAGAAGGAACTGCAGAGTTGGACGCGAACGAAGTCGATTTTGCAGGTGGTTGTGGGGGCGAAGGATCTAGGAAATCATCGAAGTCAACGAAGGCGCTAGATGAAGTGGTAGTCGGTTGATTAGGTGGTTTAGGTATATCCACAACTTCCAAAGCAAAGTCATTGAATGGTCTATATCCAGAGTTGGTAGTTTGCGCAGGAGATGAAAGGAAGTCGGAGAAGTCGTCGTCGTTGTCTATTTTTACAGATTGCGTTGATGGTTGTGTGGTAGGCTGTTGAACGCGAAGTGGGGTCGGCGAACGGGAGCTAGGTGGCGGAGGCAATGGGGATATAACGCTACTTGTGCCAGATAGCAGATCAATGGTGCTCGTTGTCCGGCTGTTCGCTGAGGGGGGAGGGGGAAGCGCAAAGGGAGAAGTGGGCTTCGGAAGAAGAGGTGGTGGCGCTGTAGATGAAGGTCTCGAAGACGACATAATCGGCACAAAAGTACGTTTGGTTTGCGGAGGGAAGGGTTTGTTCATGGGTGTAGGTGTTGAAGGATAATCAAAGGATGGCCAAGAGTGGTCTTCGTTTGTTCGAAGCTGCCGAGGGGTTTGATCTGATGGGCGATCAGGGCTTCCTATGGTGAAGGTTGGAATATTGGGTGGTGGGAGGGATGCGGGCAAAGGAGAGGATGTAGAAGTTGAAAAAGGTTGAGCTAAACTGGGCTTGACAGGTGGCGTGGGCACGGCTGTCAATAATGAAAACGCTGAAGCTGGTTGAGACATGCTCTGTGTTATGTCTGCAGGGGTATCGAAGAAAGACATGAAGTCGTCGTTTTGAGGTTGGCGGGGAGGAGGCGGTGGTGGTGGCGGCATTTGTGGGGGTCTCGGAGGTGCTTTAGGAGGTGGGGCCAGCGGTGGGGGTAAAGTTGTAGGAAGAGGTGGTGATTTCAACATCATGCTCAAAGCATCTAGAGATGTGTCTTGATCCGGTTCAGAACCATGGAAAGAGGGCACATCCGAAAGAAATTCAAGGTCATCTGTAGAAAGAGCAAGAGAGTCCTTCGACGATGCTTTTGAACGTGACGGAAACCGGCCCAGAAAGCGAAAGACTGCAGAAGGTGGAGGTGGTGTTGGTTCGCGCACAATTGCATCCATTGGATCTTTGCTGGGATTGCCGTAAGATTCCAGTACAGATGGAAGCGCAGGTTTTGGTTCGGCCATTTGATTGGCGCTTGAGTTGGTGCTTGAAGAAAAGGTGGCTACACTTGGTGAAGATGGCATCGAAAGATCTGCAGTTACACTTTGAGATGTACTTGGGCGACCGCTATCCACACTGGCTCGAGGGGATGCAACAGAAGATACTATGGAATTAACAGGGGATGCTGATCTTTTGGCAGCATCCGACGATGATGTTGTCCCCCTGCGCCCAAAGAACGATAATAAACCCCCGCTATGCTTCTTTTTCCCGTCGTCCACCGCGACAGAATCTTCCTTGTTAGATTCAACTATCTTCCATCCGGCAGGACTGATATCATCTTGGATGATGCTAGGCTTCGCCTTTATTGACGCCTCCCAAGACGTCGAACCTTTTGACGCCATGTACAGCGCCATGGGACTAGACCGAGTCAAATGAGAATGTCGAGTGAGCTTAAGTGCCTCCGACAAATGTTTTGATGTAAAAGTTTTGGGAAAGGATATGATGGGAGGAAGGACTAGGTCTTCAGGTACTAGCCTTTGCATTACCGCATTTCTGGTATTGAGGTGTTGATCAGAGAATGTGATTATAAACCAGAGACAGACAGACTCACAAACCAAGAGTCTCCACGTCAACCATGCGTTCTTTATCATATTTATCTTCTGCAGGCTGCTCGCCTTCGGGCCAGAGGTCAACGGATAATTCTTCTAACTGACGAAGTATTGCTGCAAGTAATTCTGGCGGCTGTAAGATCGTCAGGCATTATTGCGTAAGGGTCCAGAAGTGTACGAACAACGTGCTGATCCTGTTTTTCCTTCTGTCGACGCGCGATTTCCCATTCATCATCCTCTTCTCTTGTGTCCGCTATTTCCGCTCCGGAATTAGGAGCTTCCCATGGCTGCGCTCCCCAAGCTAGAGCGTCAGCAGAAGACAACGCGAATGAAGGCTTTTGAGGAGTCCCCCATCCTTCCCCATCGTCTGTAGCCGACTCAAAGGTGCCAAACCCATCAGTATCATCAATTGGAGGGAGAGAAAGGGGTGGAACTACGGGTAGAGGTGAAGGTGGCCTAGGCGGAGTCAGCGTTGCTTCAGCGATTGGGGGAGTGGTGATATGATGCGGCTCTTCCAAATCAACCGTAGAAGGCTTGGATGGTAAAGATACGGAGGAGTCTTCTTGTTCTTGAAAAGTAGGTTCAACTGAATTTGGCTTGTCTTCCGGTAACGACTCTTTGCTGTCCAGTGATATCCTATCGAACGTCGATGGCGCAGGATTCCAACCGGCAGAGGCATCGCTTCCCCACAGCGAGGTCTCTGCAATATCTGGATCTCCCCAGGCCGCTGTGGGTTTTATGGACCATGCCGGCGTCGATAAGTCGTCTTCGTGATCGCCTTGTAGGACAGAAACAGAAGGAGCACCCCATGAACTCGCGCCACTGGCAGTGGTGTGGGCAGGGGGATCATGGAGAGACGATTTCGAGGGCTCTCCCCAAGCATTCGCCCAGGGATCCTCCATAAGCCGAGTGGATGAGACCTGTACTGTGTCAAGACATGTCCGATGGGAAGTTGGAACTGAGCTCAGCGGTGGCTGTGTTTGCCGATGGCGAACGGCCTGATCCAGAAATAGACAAAAGGATCACCGGCAGTGTTGAATGTTGCCATCTTGACCTGGCTTTCATCTCCTACGGCCCCATCATTCCCCCCAGGCCCTCTCTTCTCCCAAACCACCATCGTCTGCCAGATGGATGCACTGGTCGCCACCAAGCACCTTCTCGACTGGGAAGAAGCAGACGTTCATCAGTGGTTCTCATACCTTGGTTTCGCTCATTACGAGCGCCAAATTAGAGGTATGGAAATTAATAGCCCGTTTATTCATAGGCCCGTCTCAACCTGTTACAGAACACAAAATACAAGGAGATACCCTGTGCTTACTGGATGCCGAGTCTCTAAAGTCGATGGGCGTCGTGTCAATCGGCCAAAGACTGTCCATTCTGAAAGCTATCTATGACCTCAAGCTTGCTCATTGTATTCCGCTAGGCGAAGATGACTACATTCCCCCATGTATGTGCCACTCATTTCACAACCTTTCTGTTACTCACTTCCAAAAGCCGAGGCTACGGAACGGATATCTCTTGATGATATCCACTCTAGCGTAAAGGACCAAGGTGCGTTCAAGCGTAACTGTCGTATCACCTTGGGTGATAAGGTTGATTCTTTAATATGGTATAGGACAGCGATTACGCGTACTTGAAGAAAATAATAGAACAATCAATAACGCGATGCGATCATTTTTGGACGAGATCGTCAAACTTCGTTCTTCAATGGGACTTCCTGTAAATATCCCGGCGCATTCAATAATATTTGAACTAACCACGGTGTCATATAGGAAGATGAGAAGATTCGCAAGCAAATTCCCTATCTTCGGAGCGATATAGAAGCAATCGGCAGGGCAGCATTAGGCTCGGATTCAACGAGTACAGACTCTCGACAAGGAAGCCCCACCCAACCTCCAGCCTCCACGAATGTGCAGACATCTTACCCAACTCCACGGTCTGCTATAACCGACATTCCAGATAACTCGAAAGTCAGTCTCGATGACCCTACATGGAAGGTTCTACCAGCTGCTCTCAAGAAACATCGCATTAAAACTGAGGAATGGCCCAATTATGCTATGCTTATTGCTTTCGGTCCTCCTAGTAAGTTGCTCTTCTATATGAATTTAGAAGACAGTCAAACGATTGCATCTTCTTTTCACTAGATAACCGCACAAAACGGCGATTGGAACATAACGAAAAGCCATTATATCTCTTCAAGAAGCTAAAAGAGGCAAAAAAGAATCCCGCCTTCGTTTTGAAAAACATGAAGGATTCTCGTTCATCCAGGAATGATGTATACAACGGCTCTACAGATTCTTTACCGGACACCTCCAATTTGAGCGTAACCAGCTTACACGGGTACCCGACCCCAACCTCTTCCGCCAATCCTTAAACACTGAGTTTCTACATAGAATAGACCCATTCATTCACGGTAAGACATTTTACTTCATAACTCTCTTGTAAAAACTCAAATATCTACAGGTATTTTTGACGACTATCTATTTGGACAATTCTAACATATGGGCGCTTAATCTCTTCGACCTTCGCTGCATCTCTCATTCATGCTATCTCCCATATTTTGGAGATTCTAATCGCCTTCTGGTGATTTATATCCTCTCTTCATGTTATGTCAACATTCAATATTCAATCCTCAACGCTTCAGCGCGCATCGTTCAGCTTACAAATGGTCGCTTGGGTCAGAAAGATGAGAGCCGGTGCTAACGGCGCGCCGAAATATGCCTCAACTACCTTCGGCCACTGCGGCTCATCCTGGCAAGTAGGCAGTGCTAGAACTATATGCGCTGATACGCGACTCCACCATAGTATCTGGTGGACTACGAACACTTCATTTTAACCTCGCCTCTTTCCTCTTTCCTCCTCACGGTTCTCATTTTGTACCACACTGGCAACTTCATCTCTGATCTAGTTGATTGAGTTTCATTCTCGGACTACGGAGACGATGGGCTGGGACATAGGTGAAGCGCTCTTTCGTGCGCTTACCTACCTATCGTCAATCGTAACATCATGCCGCTCTTTTTCTGTATGTATGTACGTACTACCTCTCCCAACGAACCGTCCCCATAGTTACTAGCACTACTTAGTACTACCAGTGCTGTGTATGATCACCGTCATGAATATTTGGAATCATATGTGCATCTCTATCCAATCCAATTTAAATGTTTGTGACAATATCAGATTCTGTCGTGCGATGCGCTAACTTGAACATTTTGTTGAGTTGATTTCTTGTTATTTTTGTATCAGTATCATATGGCCTCGAATGGAAAAGCTTCGGGCTCTCATCTACGCATTTTTTGGAGCGCATTGGCGCATAAAGAGTTCTTTACTCACTGCACACACCGCGGTGCCCTTCCAGAAATTAACTGGACACTGAACAGTGAACATATTGAGTGACAATGCCAACATCGTATGTATGACGATTCACAAGAAGTAATATGAAAGACCGTCAGTGCTAGAGTGGACTTCGAGTTTTTGAACTTGCCACCGCCGCCGCCCGCGTCAATTGTCACGTGCGTAACTCCCAATAAAGCTTGGAACCTGTGTTGGCTTAGACTCGCTAGCCAATCACACTCGCGAGCTCTAGTCACAGGAACACATGATCAAGAGGGAGCGAGCTCGCGAGTTGTCGCGTTTACTCTCACAACTCACGTGCACGTAGTCTCACGGTCCGCGAAGAGCCGGCTGGGGACGAGCCTAGTGTTGGCTTGCATCTGAAGTTTGAACGACTTCATTTGGTTTCTTTCGTCCCCGATACTCCCTGTCCCTGCCTAATTCACCCACAGAACTGCGCCTCGAATATAGATAACCATACCTTCAATCGTTTCCAAACTCATGGACGGTCTTGCATCGGACCGACATATCCTCGACTGGGACGAAACAGATGTTCATAACTGGCTTTCGAGCCTGGGCTATCCCCAGTATGAGGGTCAAATACGGCGTGCGCCTTTTGCTTCCAATGTCTTCTTGTCACCCAATAACATGTCTCCGTAGAACATAAGGTGAAGGGAGACACTTTATGTGACCTCAAACCCGAAGACCTCAAGTCGTTGGGCGTCGCGACAATTGGTCAACGGCTGTCGATTCTAAAGGCCATATACCAGGTGAAGCTGGCCCACAATGTCCCAATGGACGACAGTCACTACATCCCTCCATGTCTGTTCTCTTTACTTGTACTCCTACATGCTGAGTTACTCAACAGCGTACATCAGCCGAGGCCCCCGAACGTGTGGAAAATATAAACATGGACAAGCTTCATTCCATCGTGAAGGACCAAGGTATTTTTGCATTACTGTCCACGACATGCACTGGTTATAGACTTCATATAACAGCCCAAAGACTGCGGACACTGGAGGAGGATAATCGCAATTTGACTGGCACACTACAGTCATTCATGGAAGAGTTCAATAATATCCGATCATCTTCGGGACGAACAGTACGTCGTTCTATTCATTCATTGATGCACTGATTGGGAGTTTGACCGTATGCAGGACGATTCTCCGTTGGGTAGCATCCGAAGGCAACCCTCATTTAAATGGGCACAATTCGTCAAACCACAGAAGTCACCTACCAAAGCTGATATGGAGTCACCGCACCCTTCGCCTCTTCGTCTGGAACATAACACTCCCAGCATTTCTCAGAATCAGAACGCCGGACCATCAACGTTACCTTCTACTTCTGCTGATAAGTCACGACCCATTCCCCCGCCGCCCGAGACGCCTACCGCTCCCAAAGCTACTAAACAAGAGAGTTCAGATAACCTGAAGAGTTTCAAAGTTAGCTTGGAGGACCCAACATGGAAGGTACTTCCTGCTGCGCTGAAGAAGTATCGCATCAACAACGATAACTGGCAAAGCTATGCAATGTTCATCTGTTACGGACCTTCAGGCAAGTCCTTAGTTCAAAAACACATCAGACTCCTAAATTTAAAGCGTTTTGATAGGGAATCGAATAGAGCGGTGCTTGAGCTACGACGAGAAGCCTTTGCTCTTGTTCCAAAAACTGAAAGACGCTAAGAAGAATCCCGTTTTCATGCTCAAACATATCAAAGATATTCGCTCGCCGATAGCTGTTGCTCAGCAGAAGCATGCAGCCCGCAAAGCATCATCAGTAATATCTCAAGAATCTACCGTTACCACTGCAACACAAGGCCATCAAAGAGCAGGCTCGTCAGCGCGCAATCCCCATAGACCTCCCAAACTTGAAGTGCAAGACTTATCTGCTTCAACGCCGACAGCTTCAACGGGATTGAGCCCACAACCCGGCTGGCCTGATGGCAACATGCTATCGCCCGATCCTTCAAGGCATGAGGAGGCGCCAGCATCTGCCACTACTCAGACGTCACATCTTTCGACGCTTACATCAGGCTCTGCCATGAGCGGTACAACGCTAGTTACTCAGAGTTCTCATAATAATTCCCATAGGAAGACGAATGGAGAGGCTGCAGAGTCATCAAGTAACAATATCGGAGGAGGTGTGAGCGCACGAGAGATGCCTCCAGCTTCTTCTAATGGTGTCTCATATGCGGTTGCAATATACCCCTACATGGCCGAACAGGATGACGAGTTTGATGTTGTCGTGTGAGTACCTTTTTAGCGCTGCCATCTTCTCGACTGATGAATGCTCCAGCGGCGATACCTTTGTGATCCTATCTCGAGCTCGAGGCTGGTGGGTTGTACAACGTGACCCAACAGGCTCAGGAATCGTGGACACCGATATCGTCAAACAAGGCTGGGTTCCTGCCGGATGCCTTCTGGAAACGAATGTACCCGTCGCCTCAGCCATTGCTGAGGCTACCGCTGCCAAAAATGGATCACCGTCTGGATCATCGCCTGACAACACAATCTCGAGAACACCAATCTTGCCTCTCAGCATCATTTCTACGAGCTTCCCTGGTGTTGCGTTGATGGACTACAAGAAGAAGGGCGAAGAAGAACTTGACCTTGTGAAGGATGATGCCTTGCGAGTATTCAAGAGATACAATCATTGGTCTTATGTGAGTTTTTTAATACATCCCAGAGGTTTCTTGTTTCTCATCTTGTACTAGGCTGTGAAAGAGGTCGGCGGAGATCGTGGATGGGTTCCTGTAAGTCAAACAATATTCTTATTCTTTAAGTTGATACTGATATATTTTCTTTGACATCAGTCGTGGTTTATCGGAAAGATTTTGCCATCGGGTGCCCCTCCAATCACACCAGGTTCAGCTATTCCTTCGAATACGTCATCAGCCCTCGAAGATGGTCAAGGGCAGGTATCGCCGATGTCCTCTGCTTTTCCTCCAGTTCAATCACGAACACCGATAGTGATCTAAGTCTATCTAATTTCACACCTATCCTCAACCAGACTTCCTCACCGACCCTCTGGACCTCTGGTGCAAGCTACTTGGCCAGCTGATTACTTCCGACTGCGTGGCACACATTGTATACACTACGTTCCCTCACCATTATTTATTATCATCTCTGCAGACATGCCTTGCACGCTCATTTGTATTAAATCACGATATCCCTGACGCCTTTCTCCCAAATTATCGCTATAATTGACGCCGCTGGTCGGAGAGACCCGAATCCCATGGACCTTTCACTGCTGGCATACCTTGGCTTCATCTCTCATCCGTGCGTCAGCCGCTCTTTTGCTATCCCATTGTTCTTCCACAATGCATCCTGGAAGGCCTTCTCGGCAATTGATTTACGAGTCTATTCTATAATATAGAATATGTGTTGACACTTCCCCCCTTTTCGGCGGACAGGATGTACTCTATCCGTATTCAGCTGTATACATGCACATTTCATCACTCGTGGATTTGGTGATTTGAAACGTTATGTGCTTCCCATGGTTCCGTGCTTATCGACAAGTACTCATGAGTAGTGGCGGTGCGTCTTCGTTTTCATTTCCTACTCGCTCCTCGGCTACAACATTAGCTTGCAGTTCATAGAACTTTATGAACGTCCATCCTGATGACATCTTTCCGCAGGAGGAGGCAAATCTGCGCAGAGGTTGCGGGATTCGCTTTATATTGTATTAATAGTGGCTCCGACCTGTGTGTGTGAGTAGAAGCAGTTGTTCGTCAACTTGGGGCTGACGTTTTTACTCAACAGACTGTATCCATTAATTTTAGATCCTCGCGATTGTCTATCTCATTCTCATCTATGCCACTTCCAAAGCTCAAAATTAGCGGAAATTACACGTGTCATTAAAATGGGGTACATTCGACGCCCTCTGTTAGTTCTTTCTGGGGTCGGCAACGTTTTCATGGGCGGCAATAGCAGAACATTAAGTGTCTTAAACTTGCCCACAGTGCCGCACCACGGCATGTGGTAGGCGCACCCACTCTGAGAGCTGATTCACTCTCTTTGTTATCGCGGCTCAGGTTCGTAGGCATCATTACCCGAATTCAAAGAAATAACAACGCGGTCGCTTGCTGGTGGGGCGTAAGTCCGCAGACATCAAGTTCATTTCCCTCCTCATAGCCTGGTCTTCACATATAAACGGCTAGGCTTTCCGGTACGACCTACGCGTCCTGGGCGTTCTGCCAACGCGTTCGTCCTTTAATAACACCTCTACCACGGTCTTGTGAACAACCACAACAAGCAAGAATGACACCGGGAACATAACTCAAGCAATGCCCCCCATGTCCGGCTCATGCTTGAAAGATTTTGCGGTGGCATATCGTGTGCCTAGCCTAAATGTGAAAGTACTGAGGATACACCATCCAGATTCCACAGTCACTGTATACTGCAAATGTCGATTTGATAGTCTAAAAGGAGAGTCTAAAAGGGTTGTCTGGCCGCAGTACTGTACAACACGCGATTATCACTGCGATAACTAAACGAAACAGGTGTTCATTCCATGTACTTATTTGATTTCTCATAGCATATGCGACATACATCATAGTAATTTTACAAGACAGCATATTAAACCCACCAATAGTGGGTACTAAGTACAATTTAAAAGTACAAGTAAGAAAGAAGTATTGAGCACTATACAATGAGGGTAGAGGATTTTGAAACTTCAAGAAGATAGTTAGAGGAAAAATCAAAAGCACAGATGACAAGAAGGGAAAGTTCAAAAGAAGCGAAGTGATATGAAAAGATATACCGATCTTGCATCTAGTCCAAGATTGTATTAATGTTGCCAGAATCTCTTCTTATGCTGTCTATCTTCGTGTGAGCCAGGATCAGGATCTGGGAAACAAACGATTGAAGTATCAGCCTCATGGTTTTAATAAGATGGCTTTCATCAAAAGATTTTACCCACTATTGTTGGGAGTGTATGCGTCTGAAAGAAACGTGGTTAGAGATCCGAAGTACGGCCAACGAAGAAAACTACAGACATTTGTCGGAGCTCCTACGTGAACGACGGTGTCTTTCTGGTGGAGCTAAATTTGAGAGACATGATACGTCAGAAAATCGACTAGGCAATTGTGATGCTAAATGCTCACAACCGGGGTCTCGATAAGCCGCGGGGTTTGGAGTGTAGGGAGGAGGAGGCGCATGTACTCCGTAATCCATTCTTGAAGGATTTGCCACAGGCGCAGGTGCCGGCGGTAAATACCGATGCCCCGAAGAGTCGGCAGCGCGTCTGGACTTTGGCTGCTCTATTTGAGGTAGATACTCGTTTGAGGGCTGCTCGATCCCGTTGATAGTGCGGACCTCACGCCCATCGGGCAGAGTACGAGTGATGTGTTCATTACCCTAGATCAGGGAAAGCAGAGTCAGAATAAACTGAACATGTATGACAACACCCCTGCGGGACTTACATTCGAATCAACGCGTTTCCGCACAGTTTGCGTCACACCATTTACGGTGGAGGATACGATGCTTTCGGAGATCCAGCGGCCACCACGGCTTGTTGGGCTAGGAAGAGAAAGAGAGGGCATCGCAAACATTGGGCCGAACGGAGATCTGCCCATGCTTCCCATGCCGAAGGGGTCACGATCGATGTCCATCATAAAGTCCTCTATTTCCGATTGCATTCTGTGCATATGGTCGAATGGATTCATGGGGCACGAATAGGAGTGATGCCTTGAGCGAGAAGGCCTACTTTGGAAATGACTGCCCTCAAAGATAGAGTCAAACAAAGTGAAGGGATCAGTGAACTCGAAGTCTGGAAACGGGGTGTGATGGTGGGAGAAGAAGGGGTCGGGGAAAGTTTGGCTTCGAGGGGAATAGTGAGAGCGAGGATAATCCCTCTGATAGCTGCTGCCCGCCTGTCTTCGAGGGTCAAAGAATTCCTCTTCGGGAGGGGGCCAGACGCCATGCGTGTCGTATTCCTTTGAGGAGTGTCAGAAAGAAAGGATGTCTTGCAGGTGTTTTGCGACTTACACTTCTCTTCTTGGGATCGCTCAGAACCTCGTATGCATTGTTAACCTAGAGAGACGTCAGACGCAATTTGAGCAATATGACGATAAGATAACGCACTCTACGAAAGTTCTCATCGTACTCGGCCTTGTCGGCTGCGGTTGCACCCTGAGGAAGTCTGTCGGGATGTGTTTGCAGCGCTCGCTTCTTGTACGCTTTGCGGACTGTTAGGGCGGGCTCAATTAGTGCCCAACAACGAGTGAAAGAGACATACTGTCTTCGGGGGTAGCGTTGCGCGATACGCCGAGCTCTTCGTATAGACCAGAGGACATGTTGGGCAGGAGAGGAGATGGTAGTAGACAGCGCTACTTAAAAGGGAACGAAGCAGGAATGTTCTGGGCACACGCCACACATGCTGTCATTCATTAATTGGTCACGTGTGCAATTTTTGAACACTCTCATCCTCGACTCCTCGAGGCGTTCACTTGTAAAAGTTAATTCTCGTCCTGCCATGCTGCTCCAGGAAACAATACTCTGCGCAACCGCTCCCACACAATCCGTCGCAGGCCCCGGGTTGATCGCTGTACACGATGTCCAGACCGGTGCCACTCTTGCCTCGTTCAAGCAGACAAATGCTGGTCCACATTCCGTCGCGGTGTTAGAATCAAAAAACACGCAAGGCGGCTTTATCCTTGCCTCGCAGCCTGAGAAGTCCATCCTAAATGTGTACAACTTTCAAAAGGTGCGTCCCTCGTTATCGGACATGGGGTGCTTTGGACGCGTCTAATTCGCGAATCTAGGACCAAATCAGTCTAAAAATTGTGCTCCCCGAGAAGCTGACGTCGATAGCCGTTGACCAACACGGCGAACTTTGTGCAGGTGGAACAGCTGCTGGCCGGATCTATCTCTGGGAGGTGCAACTGCTTTCCCCCTTTTGCATACCTTGAACTAAATTTCTGATATGTTTAGACAGCCTCTGGGATTCTCTACAACTCATGGGACGCGCACTATCGCCAAGTGAATATCCTCCGTTTCACCAATGACGGCGCCGCCCTGGTTTCTGGAAGCGATGACTCTGGTGTGAGCGTCTGGTCGGTATCTAGGTCAATATGGCCTCGTCATTTGCCCTACCGTTGACTCATATGTTCCGGTTAGATTACTGGACGAAGATATGCAGAATGAACACCTAATACCATATTGCACGCTCTCAGATCACACCCTCCCTGTCACCGACATAGTTTGTGGCATTGGTCTCTTCCCGGACTGCCGTGTCCTAACTTCCTCTCTCGATCATACTGTCAAGGTATTCATTTATGATCTTTCATATCGCTCATTTTTGACTCACTGTGCCTCGCAAAATAGCTCTGGGATCTCTCATCCAGATCTCTATTAACGACTTTCCATTTCCCTCAACCCATTTCACACCTTGCATGGGATGTGACTGAACGACTTTTCTTTGCCGCATCAGCGGACGGCTCTGTACATCAAATGAATTTATTCAGAGAACGCGTCTCAAAACTGGGAACGGTGGTGACCGAGGCTATTGGAGGAGCAGGCGTCACTGATATTATACGCGTCGACGATGATGAAAGTCGAGAAGCGCGGAAAAAGAGACTCATATCCGTTGGGTACGCATCGACACTGCCCACCTTCGGTAATTTGAAAGAACCTGCTGATACCCCGCTCCCCACAGACACCCGATATCAAGTATATGCATATCACTCACATCTGCGATTCTCCTTGTGGGCACAACAGATGGGCTTATTCATCTATACGATATTCCTTCACACCAACAGCTGCGCACGATATCGACGCATAAGGGAATGGCTATCGCCCATCTACAGACGATGATCAAACCTCCAGACTTGATAGGTCATACCAGCTTGAGCTTCAGGCCTGCGGGTTCGAACGACTCAAAAGATGTTATCCCTGTGAAACCGGTAATGCCTTTTCAACGAATGCGAGATCCTAAAGCTCGTGATGCACACGAAATAACAATAACGTTACCAAGCAGTAGTCGGGTGAGTAAAAAAAAATTCCTATCTTTCCTGCTACTCTTTGTCTGATTGTACACATCAGGCTTACAAGGATGAAGCATCATCATATAGCACGGAAGAGCTCCTACGTGATCATGCATTCTTCGTCGAACCCACTATCTCAACAAAAGCGGGAGAGCCCAACTCTGTCGCTCTCAACTCTAAAGTCGTAGAGCTAGAATCAGAGTTAGAGAAACTACGCGAACAGCTAAGCAAAGCAAAAGGCGTCAATGACGCCATGTGGGAGACTGTGGTCCAGCGACTGATCACCCAGGTCAAGGATCAAGAGCTCACAACACCCAAAGAGGACGATTTCGCCGGAGGGGAAAGAAGTAGAAAACGAGGACGCGCAGTATGAAATTATACGTCTTGGATGTCCACGCGGCCTCCTCCTTTGATTTAGTGGTCGGTGGATCCTTGCATGAATCACAGAATGTTGCCTAATTATGAAATCTGCAGCACTTACTATGCTTATAGCACTTTTCGTAGGCAATAACTACCCATGATTCTTGCATCTTGCGCCTTGGCAAAACCTTCACTTACGGGAAATTAAATGTACCACCACCTGTTCTTCGTGCTCTTGGCACTGTCTTCTGGAATGGAATGGCTTGGACGATAACGTCGACTTCAGATCCGAGGTGGCTACTTGCCAGACCCATGATTGCTCGAGTTGTGAGTTTGCCCACAGACGTAATTTAAAACTGCCTTCGAGAAGTTGTTGACTGCCTGAGTAATCGAGACTAGGTGTCGAGAATTCCCCGTTGCTCCACCGCCTTTTCTATATCTCAAGCCGAAGCCATCTTCGCAAAATATTCGTGATTGTGGAATTGTCTTGCTTGATGCTGCATCTACTTCAAAAGGAAGGAGATAACACCATTTTTCTTCTTTCCTCGCTCACCCTTGATTTATCCTTGATTTTTCTTCATCAGGCCTTCAATCTGCCCAGTTTATCCAATGTTGCACCATCATCGAAGTAGCTATTCAAAGCTTACCATTTAGGCGCTTTTTCGGTAAAAGCAACACAGCAAACACTCTTCGGCGGAACGTGTTCTCGCATACATACTCCGGTTGTCACCATAATCCTACTCGAGGTGCGTCATTCGCAGTCGAGGAATTAACTCATGGCACCTTAAACAGTGTCGGTCCTTCGGCTTGACTTGCGACAATAATGCGATTCGAATACCGACCGATGGTTCTTCGAATATAAAAGCTCAGGGGCGACAATATAGTGCCTTAAGAGATCTCTTCAAACCTTGAGCAATTCACTAAATTGGGTTCATTATGCAGCTCGGAAAATTAGCTCTGCTTGCCTCTTTCGTTGGCGCTGCTACGGCCCACACTCGTATCTGGAGCATTTGGGTCAACGGCGTCGACCAGGGTACGGGTCTCAACACATACGTCAGTGATTTCATTTTGGCTTGACTTTTGAGGTTATACTGAGGGTTTGGCTTTCGTGGATAGATTCGTTCTCCCCCAAACAATAACCCCGTCAAGGATCTGACATCTAGCGCCGTTGCGTGCAATGTCAACAACTCACGTACGGTCATCATTCTTCTCAAAGCGGCTTTTATTGACATGCTTCCGTAGCCGTTCCTCAGACCATCCAGGTAAAGGCTGGCGACAAAGTCACTTTCGAGTGGTTCCACGACACGTAAGTATCGGTCTTCGTCTGAGCTGATATTTTCAACGACTTGCCTTTGAACTTCAGTCGCGGAGATGATATTATTGCAAGCTCTCACAAAGGCCCGAGTAAGCCTTCTATTGTAACGTTGTCACTCTATGCAACTGACCTCTTGGCTGGCATCTAGTTGTGGTTTACATCGCCCCCACTTCCTCCAATGGCGCAGGTACCGTGTGGACGAAGATATATCACTCTGGATACAGTAGCGGCTTATGGGCAGTCGACAATCTTCTTACTGCCAGAGGAAAGCACAACATCATTGTCCCTGATCTCCCTGCTGGGGACTATCTGCTTCGGGGTATGTCGATATCTCATTCCTCGGCGCCAGCATTCCATAATTTAATATTCCTGCAGCCGAGATTCTTGCCCTGCACGAAGCGAATGTGGCGTACGCGTCGAACCCCGTCCGCGGTATTCAGCTGTACATGAACTGTGTCCAAGTCCGAATCACGTCTTCTGGAACCCTCTCCCTTCCTAGCGGATCGACATTCCCTGGTAAATATTTTGAGCTCGACGGTTTCTACTCCGTCGGTTTATTTTTACTCATTTTAATTAATTCTCAGGATTGTATACACCAAGCACGCCAGGAATTGTTTGGAATATCTACGACCCCAAACTCGATCAATCCACTTACCCCATCCCAGGGCCGGATGTGTGGTCTGGCGCTGCTGGCGGTTCTATTAGCGCTTAAGCGCTGGGCGCTACTGCTGCAGGATTTAGTGTATGTCATGGCTTTGAAATAGTGAATTCTGAATATTATTGTTGCAATATTCCTTATCGAATTTAGTTTACCTCTGAATTTGAATTTGAGGACTTGTCACTTGCTCTCCTGAGCTGCTCTGGACTAATGTACACCCTCGGCGGCATGGTACCGTGTGCGCCAAGATGCGTGTGAAATAATCATGTCGTCGGGGCCCCGGAACAAGTAGTGCGGGGAAGTTGAAGCCGCGGCGCGTGGAGCCTGAGGTGGTACCAGAAACTTTCCCATTCCACGTTTTCCTCCAAAACTCTCATCTCTGCTTAATCGCCTTGTCTTGCATAACCTCAAAGTCATGGTTCGTGTATAGCACCCATACTGCAGAACGTGTAGAACTTACCTGCTTCCTCGGGCCTGCAGTCTGCTTACCCCGCATACGCTATGGGAGCTCTCTGCATCGTGGGAGGCATAGCTGGATTTGCGAGAACGCGCTCTGTGCCCTCTATTGTTGCTGGTGTCGGGTATGTGGCGCTCTCTTGACTGGCAGTTCGGGATTGTCGTTTACCCCCTGTGCAGTGTGGGTCTGCTTTATCTCTGGAGTGCGGACAGTATCCGTAAAGGCACTGCCAATGGCCTGGAGGGAGCTCTTGGTGAGTGTCGGACGGTCACATACGGCAACTGGTTTGATGCTAATACTTGTTCATGTTTCAGGCGCCTCCGCTCTGCTCTTCCTTTCCTCTATACCCCGAGCCTCAAAAGGTCCTGTCCCAGCCGTCCTTTCCGTCACTTCAGCAGTTAGTGGGTTCTATTACGGGAAGACTGTAATTGCTGTTCGAAACGTTTAGTTCAAGTTATACCCCCCAAGCCCGTCAAATGTAAATATGCTCCCCACTTAACCGATCTTCGTCCCTAGACCCATTATCATTGATGCTTGGAATGTGGAAAGAAAGATACGAACTGCTCAGCGCTCCTTTATTTGTCGCTGAGTTTTTCTCTTTGCTTTCTTCGCATCTTTCGACTAAGCCGTTCAGTGCAACGTCCCCATCTTGCATTTCTAAGCACGGGACTCCCTCACTCTGGATGCTAGTACCGTGGAAATAAGAACTGTACCTTTCATTGAACCTCAAGCAGGTGATCTATACTGTAAGCTTCAGCCGGGCGTTACTGAAGTCTGAAGATGGCATTGGTGCGTGTACGAGGCGGCATCTGCATGTTTATACCATGCTATTTTTAGTCATCGCCATTTAGTGTCCTTGGTACTCTACATTCACAGGCAAATTCTGAGGTGCAGATCTGTCTACAGCATATGCTGCTGCACACTGAGGGATGCACAGGCCACCTAACTTTCGCATGGAATTCTCACAGGATGTATTATAGGAAATCACGTCACCCACCGGAGGGACTCAAAACAAGAGATCACCTGGAAAACTATAGCTGATATATCACAGGCTGTCAATCCCTTGGCTCGATGTTATCTATATGGTCAGGGCTCAGGACATCTGTCGTCCCGCTCCTACTCAGAAACTCTCACTCTAACGCTACGTTTCATCCCTCGTAAAGGAGGATCATTGCCTAGAACAGGATGCAGGCCGATATGGAAAGCGGGCCACCACCACCTTCACTGGACCCAGCGGCGCTCCCAATAGAGCCCCCGGCCATATCGAATGGCTCTGCCAACCATGATACCGAACACGAGCTCCCCTCCTATGCACACGCCCACCAACAGCGCCAGCAGGAGCAGGCGCAGCAAAGCGGGAATGGAAACTCACAATCTCCGCCTTCCCCAGTAGTCGCTCCACGTCAACGCCCAGCTGCCGCGAGGGGAGCTGGAGCAAGTGCGCTAGCGGTAGAGGCCCATCGCTTCCTTGAGACCACCAAGGGAAAGAAGTGGCTGAATATGTTTGTAAAGAGCCGCGCAGGGATGACCGCATCGCTACCGGTATTCTTTGAAGGAGATGTTATCGCCGGAAGGGTAGAACTTGACCTGGACAAGGCAGAGGGGTACAGGGGAATTACCGTTAAGGTAAGTAGATGTCCTTTTTCGACACCCCTGGATGATGTCCTAATAAGCTGTTACCTATGCGATCGCGCAGATCCAGGGAGGCACCACATTTGTCGGACAAGAAGAGGAAATATTCCTCAAGGAAGAACAGGTTCTGTGGACCCCGTCGGCGACCGAAAGCAAGCTTCGCGGCAAACATTCCTGGCCATTCTCTTTCATGCTCCCAGCGGAAGTCAGCGTAAAGGACGGCGAACTCGGGAAGAAAGGCACCTTTCGCCTCCCACCGAGTTTCTCGGAACGCACAAGCCCGGCGTATATCGATTACAAAATCATAGTCACAATAAGGCGGGGTTTCTTGAAAGTGAACCAAACGTCAGTCCGACCTTTCTCCTCATTTAAGCGCCCGAGGCAGAGGCGTCGAGATACTTAATTCTTTTGGATGATAGGCTCGTCACAAACTTTGCTTTCATACCGTCGATTGTCCCTGAGCTTCCTTCTGTTCTCAGGAGGTTAGCTTATTCAGACGGTAGTCTCCTCATTGGACCAGAAGGAGATCCCGAAGGATGGAGTGTACTTCCGCCGGTACAGATCAAGGGCACTTTATTCAATGCGAAGGAAGTGGAGGTTACCTGTACGGTGAGTATATAATGCATCTTCATCCATTGGACCGGCTAGTTAACATATTCTTGAATAGCTGGCCATCGCAACACCGGTGAGATCTTTGCAATATAGAGTACGGAAGAAATTTGTCTCAGAAATTTCCCGAAGCTTTGCTACGCTATAGGATCGCCAATACCCTTAGTTATAACATTCACCAGCGAAGACCCTCACGCATTGGATGTCCTAGCAGAGCCGCGCGCCATCCAACTGCTATTGCGCCGATCCATGGCCACAGGATTGGAGGCGACAGATGATAACGGTGCAAGGCGGACAGATAATCATTTCTACGAGAATTCAGGAATGGCGTATTTCTGGCCATCTTGGGAGGCAACCGCCGCACCGAATAAGCGCGTTCTTCAGGGAGAACTCGAGTTGCCGAAGACTTTGAAACCAAGCTTTAAGTTCCCGAATTTCACTACGCGTGTGCGTACAACATTTTGTCCGTGGTGCAGGGTTTTCTTGATGACTGTTTTTCAGTACACACTTGACCTCTTTCCTTTCAAAGCGGCAAGCTTTACGCCTGCACCTGGGACATTGACCGAAGGGAAATACCCTCTGTACCTTTCGAAGCAAGTGGATATTGCTACCAAACAGGCAGAAGGTGTGGTACCTCACTCATATGCGCCCCCAGGGTACGAGAAGCCGAAAGATGTGGACTACATCAGATCGCTAGGAGTGTTGGAGAATGGGAATCAGCGCTTCCTCGCTCATCATAGGTAATGTATGATGGTATATCCTGAATTTCTTCCTGAATTTCTCGATCAGAATTTAATTATTATGCTTTCGGACGTTGGATCACTTACCGCAAATATTGTACGATAGTGTAGGAATAGCTTTAATCTTGACTTAGTGACATGAGCAGCAGGTTTTCAAACGTGTCGTCTCCTTTCCTTGTCGCCGTGCCGTGTGCCCCAACGCCCGCAAGTAAATCTTGATCTGATGGAGGCAATTGCCATTCATATGACTCCGGTCGCCGATGGCCAATAAATAAAAAGGTGGTATCATCGAAGTCGGCGCCAAATCGTTTCCACTCTGCCCCTTCAGATCCAGATGTAGTCCTACTTAGTACGGGGCAGAACTCGAACCACAATCCAAAGGCAGACCAGAATGGGGTTTCCTTCGACAGGCTGCGAATTTTGTAAGAGATCAAGACGGTGAGCCGTTGGTCTGGGGGTATATCAGGTGAAGTGTCCACAAATGGGGGTGCGGATAGGTATATCAAGGAGCGTAGAAGAGGTCCAAGAAGTTCGGGAAAGTAGACCTAGGATCTTCTATCAGGCTTCAATACACCAAGTCAGTAGATTAGCGTTGAGTTACCAGATCACTGCATATTATATGGGTTAATGATCCAAAGGTTGGTCGATTAGTTGATTCGTCATGGAAAGCAGAGGCCAAAGCTAGGACGTCTTCGTGACTGCCCCAAGAAATAGGAAAGACTGTAACCCCTGTACTCCGAACAGAGCGATCTCGCGTAGAAAGAGGAGATATAGTTTGCAGATTTACTTTGAGTAGTTTACAGACCTTTGAATGAATAATTTTGGATCAGTAAGTACGTTTAACTGACGGACTCATTACTCACCTCAGGCAGATCAGTAACGATGAGATAATCTCGCGTCGGGTTGAGAAATTTAGCAAGTGTAGACGCGACAAGTCCAGATCCTGACCCGAGCTCAACTAAAGAAACTGCTCGACGGCTCTCTGATTCGGACTTCCTGAACACAGGTGGATCGAACTCCAGATTCGGCGGTGGGTCAATGTACGATGTCATAGCGTACGAGGCTTCCCTGCAAAAGAATTGGACAGTTTTAACGCGTTTTCTGTCAGCGAGGTTGGAACCAAGATATAAATACCACACTCTCCCCGCAATTCCATATTGCTGTATCGCCAGCTCCTGCGCTGCAGATCCGAACGTGGCATCGAATTGAATCGAGTCATTTTCGAATCTTGACTGGGCTGAGGCTGGGATGGCAGACGGATGAATGTCGAGGTTCAAGGGGAAGTTTGGATTGTTTGAGAAGTGTTCATGGATTTCAGATACCATGGGATGAGATAGAATTCAGTTGCGCCAGGTCGCGCCAGAGATGAATATACAAGAACAGCTCGGCGTCGTGCGTTGTCATTTTCTCGCGCTCTGCACTGCCACTCGGCCGTGATAGACGCTGACTGTGAAGCCCAATTGACAGGACGGTTCATTTAAGCTTTTTGAAGACAAGCGCAGGTATTTACTGCACAGACCGACGAGACAGGAATTAGGAGGTATGTTTAGTGTCCGCGTCCAAGTTTATCCCGTGAGTCACATTGCCTGGGTCAGCACGTCATTGGGCTTCCCTTGGTCATTCCGAAGAAGATAAAAAAGTTTCGACCGACACAACAGTGGGACGATATAAGAACCTTTCTTTTAACCCAACACTTCATTGTTACACACAGGTACGTTGTGACACAACCCTGAGCTCAGATTAACGCTCTACGACTAACCAAAACGCCCATACAGATCTCGTTTAAGCGCCTGTATGGCGATTTACCAGAAACCCAAAACTAAATTGACTGCGGACCTTATATATCGTTGACGATACATGCCCCATGCTAATAGAGCAGCGGAGCAGGCCTTTGCCATCCTCGGTGTGTGTGCGCGACTTGAGACACAACCTAACGTGTATGCTGACCTGCTTATAGGAACGATATGCTGGACGGTGCAGCTGCTTCCGCAAGTATACAAGAGCTATAGAGATAAAGACACTCATGGACTCTCCCATTGGTTTATGTGAGTAGCATGCACATCTTCACCGTGTTTCAATGCTTTTGACACTTGCGTCGCGTTGTTTTTCCAGATTGCTGTGGGGAATTTCAGGAGCTCTCCAAGGAATATATGTGATCTTGCAGAAGCTGAATATACCCCTCATGGTACAGCCCCAGCTCTTCGGTTTTTTGTCCTTCGTCTGTTGGGGTCAGGTAAGCACCGACGCACCGTCCCCCATGCATAAAAAATCGGTCACTCAAACATATCCGGACCGCAGTGCCAATACTACGGCTTCAGGCGCTCGAAGAAAGTCGCGTTTCTGATGACCGGAGGCATGATGCTCTTTTGGGGCCTCTTCGAGTTCATCCTGATCATAACGCTGCGCCCGATGCACAACCGCGGCCAGCACGCGCCAGCAGCTGTCTTTGGCATCGTCAGCTCGGTCACCATATCCGTCGCGCTCTTCCCGCAGTATTGGGAGATCTACAAGTGCCGCGAAGTCGTCGGGATATCGATATTGTTCATCTCCGTCGACATGTTGGGAGGGCTGTTTAATGATCTTTCGTTGGCGTTTAAGGATGAATTCGACGTGATTGCTGCTGTGACCTACACACTCGTCATCGTGCGTCCGATTTTTTTGTGGTCCAAAGTGACCTAGAGCCGAATCCTGATTAATTGCTGCAGGTTTTGGACGGGGTGATTGTTGTCGCTGCGTTGATCTTGAATCCCAGAGCACGCAGACGCAGACAAAGAGAGGCCGAGCAAAATACATCGGAGGTCATGCAGAGCGGCAACCCATCCATGTCGCTCACCCGTCTCCCCGAACACCACAACAGGGTCTACACGTCGGTGCAGCCTAGACTCAGAAGCTCGTCGTCCTCGGTGTTGACCAGCCAACCCATTTCCATGGTGTCGAGAGCACCTTCGATCCACCTGTCAGATACGAAGCCAGAGAAAGAGAAGGAGAAGGAGAAAGAGGAGGGATGAGGCTGAAGGGGAAATATCGCGTGTCGGGGGCCGATGATGCGCGGACATTACGCGACATCGCGCTCTTGGGGAAGGGGTCGGACGCGTACTCCAGAATGGTCAGACAACGCATACAGGCACCAGTGTTGCCAGATGCGAGGGGGATAAGTAGGGGGTGTTGGCGCAATGGTGGATGAAGTTCAGGAATGAAGATAATCTAGACGAAAACGAGGCAGAATCAGTGGTTAAATCGCTGATTACCTGTTATTAGATGGCTCTGCACGAACCAGGCGTCTTAAAGGCGACCAGCAGTATAGAGTGGTCCTGGAATGAATGAATGCGGTATAGTTCCTTCGAAATGTACGTATTATAGATTTAACCTCCAGAGACGTAAATAGAAAATGAATCCAGAAATAAACGAGAATCTACCGTCTCCCCTTCGCGAAATCAGATCCTATTGCCCGCTCTTCGTCGCTGTTCGCAGCAGTAGTGCTGCTATCCGTGCCAACCTTGGAATGTGAGCGCGAAGAATTTGACGCAGCATACGTTGCGTCGTCTTCGTCGAACAGCACGTCCTCTTCCTCGATATCACGATCCCGCGGTAGAGACATGCTGCCGAAATTCTTCTTGCGCGGCGTGCGGCCGGGAGCACTGACGAAATCGGCAAAGCTGGTAACGGAGGAAGTAGTTTGGCTGCCTCCCCGACGATGCCCTGATGCGGGTGGTGTGCGCAGGGGTACACGGTAGAAATCTTCAATCTCCTCGTCCTCTTCGTTGGCGAGTGCCTCATAGGCATTGTGCGCTGCGGTAGTTGAGGAAACGAACGCGGATCTTGATAGCGGTAGATTACGGTATGAGCCCTTGCGGAGGTGCATTGCGTATGAATAGATAAGGAGGGCGAAATAAATCTGAGGATATAGTGTTAGCGTGTTGACATATGAGTAATGGAAAATAGAAAGCGCATGGAAAGAGGATCACGGGAATTAAGGTGTGCAGATACTAAATACGAGGGGGGATTAGGGTGCACAGAGATGAATCACGATTAGAGATTAGATATAGAGGGGAAAGGATTGGGGGATAGAGTGCAGAGATTAATGATTCCCATGTATTAAGGCGCACGCAAAGGGTGGAATGTACACAAAGAAATAGTTAAACAGAGTCGAGCGTGTGCAGATGTATGATGTGTGGAAACAAGGATGGATGAAGGGAAAGTTGTCGCGGTTGACGTGCGTGATGTCGGAGACAGACATACCTTGAATATCCACGAAACAATGATGACAGCTAAGGCGAGACCCTTTTCATGATTCCAGATAGCCATCGCCGCAGCTTTGCGCTGCTCGGGAGTCAGATGCGGTGCAGACGAGTTGCCCAAGTTCATCATATCCTGCTGCGCGGATGAGTTGGCCTGTTGCCGGCCGTCATGAGGTGTCCAGAGCCACCAGACGAGAGCGAAGAACACTGTCCACGAAGTCGAGAAGATATGGTCGGCGAAAAACAGATGTGCGAAGTAAAACGTTTTCTTCGGATCCTCCTAGAGATATGTGGGTAAGTAACATGCGTGGTTGATGAGAGAGTAGACGTGCCGCTTGGATGACGCGCAGGCCCCAGGCGAGCGCCACGAGTGCGAGTACAGAGTAGATATAGAGGCTGAGCTGGGCGAAGGAACCGCCTGCACCGGTGAGGACGGCAATGAGACCGTATACGCCTGCGACCTTGTTGAGGAGCTGGAGAGGCGTCAGATATGGACTAGGCTGGGAGGACGGGGGGACATACAGCAAAGAGAAGGGCGATGGTGACGCCAGTCTTGAGGTCAAGGAGGCCAAAGAAGGAGGAGAGGGGCCAGAGGCGCCATTCCGGACGCAGCATGAGCTTCATGGAAGAGGAGGAAGGAGAGGAGGAGTGCTTATGTAAGGGCCATATTTCTCTTTTTCACTTTACCATAACATCGATGGCCAACTACTTTTCCAACCACTCCGCCTCTCGTTTCCTCGCAAACAGCGCATCTGCCGTACAGACCACACAGACAACCCCCGCCACCGCAGCCGCCGTCGCTGTCCACACCTCCCCCACTCCAAACGCCGTCCCGCGCCCACGCATCCCCAGCTCAAAGCACTTCTCCACCACCGTCCAGACCACCGCACCCGCAGCGTCAAAGGACGTCGCATCCACCTCCGCGCCCGCCTCCGCAACAGCAACCCAGGTCCATCCACTACGAAACACGTATGTTCGTATTCTGTCCCGTGTCCGCGTTCGCATCCCTCTTGAGCTCGTCCTCTTCTTTTCATCAGATGGGTCTTCTGGTTCCGGCAACAGCGTACGCCTGGAAATAAAATCATCAGCTATGAAGAGGGCATCAAGAAGATAGCTGCCTTCAGCTCTGTGCGCCTAAATTCTTTTATTTTTGTCGTGCTCTACAAGCTCACATCATTTTCGCAGGTTGAATCATTCTGGTCCCTTTGGACACACCTCGCGCCGCCCTCCGCGCTGCAACCCACCACCGACTACCTTCTCTTCCACACAGGCATCCGCCGCCCCGTCTGGGAGGATCCCCTTAACATTCAAGGGGGCAAATGGATCATCCGCCTCAAAAAAGGCGTCGCCGACCGCTTCTGGGAGGACTTGGTCCTGGCCATCATTGGCGATCAATTTGACGACTGCCGCGGACGCGTGGAAGACAATCCACGCACAAAATCAAGCACGCCATCGGCGCCCCGGACAGAGGACGGGAGCGAGAGCTCGCTGACGACGGAGTGGCCAGAGATATGTGGATGTACGATTAGCGTGCGGCAGAGCGAGGACATCGTGACTATATGGAATAGGGTGGACGGAGATCCCAAGCTTCGCGAGCAAATACGGTGCGTCATCTTCTTTCATCTACACTTTTATCTTCTGGGCTGAGTAATTAATAATAGGGATACGCTGCGCAAGGTGCTGAATCTGCCGGCATCGACTGTGATGGAATATAAATCCAACAACGGTACGTGGCTCAGAAATGGCACGCCTAAATGTAGTTGCTGTGCTGACCATCACATACAGACTCGATGCAGGACAAGTCGAGCTTCCGACGAACAGTCACATTGGACAAGACACCTATTTCCTCGGCCTCTTAACATTTCTTCGCCGTTGCCGGACGCCTGAGATTCAAATTAGGAGCAGGATTCATGGGCAGAGTAGTGTTGTACTATCTTGGATATGAATTCTTGACGGCTATCCTTATTCAACGACATGCAGAACCATGGGAGGACGCTGCTATTAATACCCAACATCACGTGGCGCATAAGTAATTGATTGAGTCTGACGTCGTGCAGAGACGCTGACAGAAAACATATACCCCGGGCTCGCTGACGCTGAAATACCACGGCCACGGCCAATTTGGAGTCTCTCCACACGTGCATATGCTCAGAACCAACACCGCTTCCACCACTATAGCGCGCATATTTAGCTCGCGAAGTGTATTGCGAGCGGGATCACAGTCCCTTGTTTACCACCAGCACCACTTGGCCCCCAATCAACCAACGAACTCGATCGTAAAGCGCAATATGTCGACCGTTAAGAAGTCCGAGACCGAGTGGCAGGCAGTCCTTTCCCCGGAGCAGGTATGTCCGTGTGGGCCGTGCTTTGTGTCGATCTGTTCTGAACGACTTTGATGCTTGTATCAGTTCAGGATTCTCCGCCAGAAGGGTACAGAACGCGCAGGCACTGGCGAATACGATAAGCACTCCGCTCCTGGGGTGTACAACTGCGCTGGCTGTGGAACACCGCTGTACAAGAGCACCACCAAATTCAACGTGTGTCCCACATTTTCCCCACCATTAACTTCACCCATCTAAATCGCGCGTCGGGGTTCGGTAGAGCGGCTGCGGTTGGCCCGCCTTCTTCGATGGTAAGTATCTCCTTTTTCAAGTTTCGAGCGATGAGCAACGGGCGATATCTGACCTGGGTCTACTTGTCGTTAATTATTATTAGCCATCCCCGGCGCCGTAACCCGGCATGAGGATGTGTCTTGGGGCATGAAGCGCATCGAGATAACATGCACAGCGTGCGGAGGACATCTCGGGCACGTCTTCCAAGGGGAGGGGTACCCAACACCAAGTGCGTCTTGCAAATTTATTCTTATAGCGCGAGCGATGAATGATAATGCGATCTACTCATCGCAGCTGACGAACGCCATTGCGTTAATTCGGTATCTCTTAAATTCCACGACGAGCCTCAGCAGTAGAGAGTTAATGCACTAATTATACGTTTACATACCGATGAAGCCGATTTATAGTCTCGTATTTATATGCCAAATTTATGAAACATCCATGTTGTATCTGTATTATCCCGCCGTTGGGAGCGTTGCTCAAGCTCAATGAACTCGTTATCTCAGAAATCGCGATCGAATCGCGAAGTGTCGGGGGCAGCTGTGCCGGCAAGAGTGTGAACTAAAGTAACGGTGTAGCCGTGTCATTTCAGAAAGAGTTAGATCCAGGAGTATACAAGGACGAGACCGAGGGGTTGACTAGATATAAGAGTGGGGGACGTATAACAGCCCGTCCAATTGAAGTAAGCAAGCCGATGGTGTTCGATTACAGATCTTGCATGCTCTTCTCCAATTCTTCCAGTTCCTGCTGGGACTTCTTGTACTTGGCATCCAATTGCTGCAGGAGAGAGTAAGGAAATAACGTCGTAGAAAGGATTCAACGCGATAACGCACCTCGTACTTGGCCTCCCAAGCATCGCGCTCTTGTTCAGCGCGTTGAACCTGTCTCTCAAAGTGTTCCGCCTTGACGTCAACTTGCCTCAACCTATCAGAACAATACCACAAGGAAGCAGTCCCAAAACGTCAGTGATCATCCAAATCGCACGAGAGCCCAGTAGACAGGGGGGCGGGACAAAAGGGAAACACCACGCACTTCTCCACCGTCTCCTTCACGTTCTTCTCCGCCACGTCCAGCTCCTCCTCTAGGAGCTGCACCTTCCGCGTCAGGTTCTCCGAGGTCGTCTTGCTCGACTCGCCTTCCAGGCTGGAGCTCTTGTATGAGGCGAGCTGCTCCTCGAGCTTGGTGTTTTCGGCGTCCAGCGTGGCGATCTGGTGCTGGAAGGACGTGATCTGCATGTCCCTGTCGAGCAACTCCTGCTCGTATTTCTTCAGCTTGGCCTCGGCGTCCTCTGCGCGAAGGACGGCGGCGTCCGCCTCGCTGCGGAGCTGGTTCATTTTCTATGGGCGCGCAGAGGCCATGGTTTGGAGGGAGGGGGTGATGGGCATGATCAGCTGGCAGCGGCGTGGTTCAGGGGCTGGGGGGCCGACGTACCTCTCTGATTCTGTCTGTCATTGTCGCTGTGTGGAGGGTGGTAGTGGTTGATGATTGGAGTGTGTTGTGTTGGAGGGCGTACGGAATAGGGAGGGTTGGCCAGACTTGCAGCCATGTTCGGAGATTAGATTATCGCACGTGCAGCCTTTCGCAGTTTCAGCCTCAACATCATCTTCATCATTCGGACATTCCCTCCCATCATCGCCTTGCGTTCTTACTGCTATTTTGTGACTACGAAACGCGCCTGGATGTCGCTTTACCTGCCGCGAGCATATTCTGCGCGATCTAGTTATTTCTGGGTCTATCTCTGGCTGAATCCTCGGATCGATGGATGATATCGACGCGATGACCATGCATCCGACATGTTGATGATTACCTACAAGGATGTTATTGCTGGTTCTGGTGCTGCGGGACGTCGATCGGCGTAAACTATGTTCATTAATCCAGGTGGGCTTCTGGAAGATCATCTAATCTAAGACATGGTATTGACATCGCTGGCAGACGCTCTGTAGAGGCGATATTTGGTAAATGGTCCGTGCTCGTTTCGTGTGTAGGCGTTAGTACTCGGGTATTAGTTGATCGATAGGTTGTCCAGCTCCAAAATGAGCTGGTTGTATTTCTTTTTAGATTCCTGCATCGATTATGAATAGTTGAGGTGAGCATCTCTTCTAGTTTCGAAGGCGATATTGAAGGCTTACCTGATATTTAGATTCAAAATTGTCTGCTTGATCATGTAGATCCTGAGTTTTGCTTTCGAAGATCTTTGTTTTCTCAGTAGCGGCGTCAAGTCTGCAGACGATGTGGTAAATGCATGGAGTCTGTGTCGTAAGAGCAGCTATACGTACTTCTTCTTTGCTTCGTCGAGCTTCTGCAGAGCCTGAAGGAGATCCTTCATTAATCGATTGCTCTGTCGCGCAAGCTCCACCCGTTCCTGGAGCTTGGATGCCTCCAGGGACTTTGCCTTGAGCAGAGATTCCTTCGCTTTGGCGGCCTGTTCTGCCTCGGCGGCCCGCTTCGTCGCGTGAGCAAGTGCGGCGCGACGCGCCTCGGTAAGCTGTAAGAAGCGAACTCAGTGAGAGAAATATCCCGAGTGGTGTGTGGTACGCGCCCCCTTGAGCCTGTCCATTGTGCGAGAGAGAGAATGGGATGTTTGGAGTACAGGGGCCGATTTTATAGAGATTAGATTAGGGAGCGTGGGAAAGAGACATTGTGGTGATCGATGGAGGAGTTGAGCCCGTTCTTGCTGCACTCGAACGCTCGCTAGTATATAATGGCGCCTGTGCCCCAGGAAGGTCCGCTCCTTCCAGAACACCCTCTCACCCATCTCTGACCTTCCATCAATAGAACTCCCCATCCTCGAGGCTCTTATCAAGTACGTCCATCTTCCTAACCCTACCACATCATCCTCATCTCTTGCCTTCCGCAGCATCCGGAACAGGCTCACGGCCCTCAAGAAAAACCGGGGCGAGTTCATCAAGGCCGCAGATGTTAACCAGCTCTACCAGGCCGTCGTAAAACAAAGTTCGTTCCCTCCGAGGCCCGGCTCTCTTTCCACTGACTCACCCCTGCGTAGTCACGAAGCTTAACGATGTTCGCGACGACAACACCGCCTATAATAACAGGGTTGATACCACCCTGGCCGATGTCTTCAGTCTCCTCTCGCTCTTTTACCTCACCATCGGCAAGACCAGAGACGCACCCGCGACCTACTGTCAGATCGCCTCCATGAGGGTCAGTCATTACATCCTCCCGCTCCCCCGCCGCGTATCCTTTCGAGTCTCCCTGTCCAGCGATGAGTATGTGGAGTCCTCACGTCCTGAAAGGAACGCCGGGTTGTATTCTCTCCAGCGATAATGCGCATCTCGCTGCTCAGCTTACTTACATCCTCCTTCGTTAAACAGCAAATTCTCAATCACATGAACGAATCAGCGGTTTACAACGAAGCGGATCTCGCTCCTTTCCACAAGCGGCTAACAGAGCTGCGCCAAATTGTGCAGCAGGATGGTGGGGCGGCGAAGCATCCCAAGGCACTAACGAAACTCCTCGAACGACAGCTGAACGAATGTGGTAAGCCCACATTCCATACACATAATATTTATTGGTCCTCTGACCTACCTACCTCCTGGATCAAAGATGCCATTGTTCAGCAACTACAGGATTCCTTGGCGGTGCTGTCTCCGGAGCTTGTCCCTGTGCATCAAAAGTTGGTGACCATACGACGGCAGCTTGTCGCCCTGGGTGCGCGAGAAGGCTCTCAAAAGGCCGAGCTAAAGCCCTTGCAAGAAGAACTACGCCGTATCGATTCGTTGAGTACCTTCCCATTTGACCCATGTCTGTTTCCGTTGTTTTGCCTGCGGAGCATGGACTTCCGCGTCGAGACATGCCTGACTGACTTCCCTTCTCTTGTTTTCCACTTGTTGGATCTGCAGGACACGTGTGGACGGCAAATTCCTAGGGCCGGGAGGCGTCATACCGGCGTCGCAAGCGATTTGCTCCTCCCTCCTTGAAGAATGTTTCGAGATTGTACAGGAAATTAAAGCTAATGAAGATTCGAAGAACGTCGCGTCCTCGCTCAAGCCGATATACGACCGTCTCAGCGAGATACGATTTGAGTTGGAGAACTTGGTCATGACCCATCGATGGAGTCTGCGCGAGACTGACCTATGGAACTATTCACTCAGCCTGCAGGAGATCGATAAGATGCGGGTGGATGGCAAGTTCGTGGACTCTGAAGGAAATAAACCATCTGGTCAATACGTGAGTCCTTTTCTCCACTTTGGCGTTATGAAATTCTGATTTACCCTCTTAGGTCCTACTGTACCTGCTGCGACGATGTTACGGCCTCATCTACCGCTTACTTTCCTCAAGTGAGCCCGTATCAGAGGAGCTAATGCCCGTGGTAAGATTGCCTCCAAGCCCATCCCTAATTGAGCGCTTACGACATATTCGACCATATGCGCAGGCAAACAAACTCACGACCGTGAAGAAATGCCTGAACGAAGTATTGAAATATGGAGGCCCTTTTAATCCGCGTGATCTTTATCCTGTACGTTGTTTCTAAATCTCGCACGCTTGAAGAGTTGCTCATTTACATGGGTGTGGGTCAGTATCAGCTAGCCCTGTTTCAGATAGATTCAATGCGCAAGGACGGCCGATTCATCGGTGTCGATGGATCGATCCCCGAGGGTCAGGGTATCATAAACGCCAACCTGAGTGAATGCCATGAATTGGTCGAAATGGTGATTTATTTTCCCTTCTGGCTACCCGACGCATCGCATTGACCTGGTACATAATTTTCCAGCTCAAAGAGTCAATGGACGAGGGCGAGACCGAAGAAGACGACGAAGATGACTATGTCTACTCCGACACCGATTCAGAGGATCCCAAGCAATGAGAAAGGCTCAGGAGACAGCGACAGTGGCAAAAACAGCAAGTTGAAATTATTTCCTTCTTTTCTTTTTTCCTAATGCATTCCGCGCGGACCAATTCTCGCTCACACCACTACTGCTTCACTACAGTGACTTCCATCCCATCCCACCCCCATTCCCGTACATTTGAATTTTCCTTCCTTTGGTTTTTTTGTTCAAACCCCCACCAGTTTGCTCCTCCAGTTGTTTATAGGCGTTGTATGTAATGATAGAGTGCGAAATGCACAAGTACAAATCATCCACTTTTTAATGGTAACATGCTCACCCAACTTACCTTGCACAAAAAAGCGCGTTGATATTGATATACAGGTATGCGAAGGGGGCGAGAAAAGTCCTTTGAGGCTTGAGCGGATGATTAAAATAGAATAAATACAATGCATCCCGATAAAATCTAGTAGAGTCTAGTAGAGTAGGGTATCGTCGATTAGGAATATCGCTGGGGACGTTCAGATAGAGCAGCAGCGTGCGGGAAGTGGCTAGTCAGCAGGTCGACGACATCCCTTTTGGTCACCAAGCCCGTCAGTTTCCCGGCATTCGTGAACAAGATTTGCCGTAGGTTCTGCAACTAATGTCAGTTTGATTGTTCCATCGCGCAATGATACCTGGGTGTACGCACGAGCTTTTGGAACATGTTCACCACAAGTTCTTGCGGGACTTCTTTCCTCAACTGGATAATCGAGTCTTCAAGGGCGTCCGACAAATCTACTCGTTCTGGTGCAGGTACTCGCAGGCGATTTTGGGAGAATGTGCATTTCTTCGCGAGATCCGTTTCGCCTTCGTCGAGCTGGAGACGGTCTTGGTGATGACATTGTTTAGTGACTTGCTAAAACTGTAACACAAATGAAATCTCACCAAGGACTGTTCTCAGCTCTTCCTTCGTTGCATATCCTACGAACTCGGTATGGCTATCAATAATAGGGAATCCATGGAAGTCATGGTTTGCAAGAAGATCGTGTAATTCGCCAACAGTCGTAACACCATCCTCGATTACGACAATGTGAGACAGTGGCTTCATGAGACTTGCGGCAGTCTCCCCACTATCGCGATAGTTCGCTGGTGGAAGCCATGGATAGCGACGCATCGCAATCCAGACAGTGTAGATGCCGTCTTTCCCTAGTGCATCGCCGACCCATTTAGAGGTCATTATGCAAATCATGATTGGCAAGACATGCGATAGTGCCCCGGTCAGCTAAAAATACGAACAGTGGTTAATCATCGTATAAAAAGGACTAAATCTTCAAATATACCTCGAACAAAATCACAATCAACGATACTGCAAATGGAGTAAGCATCAAAAAGTGTCCAGCTTCGGGAAGCAAAAACGTACTTGTCATTCGTGTCACTCCTCCAAGCATAGCTGACGCTCCAATGACCGCATAGAAACCAGGCGAAATACACCTGACTGAAGGATCTGGAGGACACGACAAAAAGATCCAAGCGGTTGGGTAAGCTCTGTACAAACTTTGCCTGTGGAGGATATCAATGCAGTGCACAAATAATGGGAAGGCATGCGTACATGATCAAACCCATGGCACGACCCAAACAAGCTCCAATGCCAATGGTTGGAAGGAATATACCCGCTGGCACCTATGAGGGAATATTAAAATTGAACGGCGAAACTTGATCTGCGATACAAACCATTATGCCAAATGTCCATGAGGTGAGTACAATCTTGAGAATGGCAGTCAAACAGAGCAAGAAGACATTTTCCAAAGTTGCCGTAGGACTGAAAACAAATATCAACGACAGCGCTCAACAGATGAAAATACTTATGCGTACTTGCAAAGTCCATGATAGTCGCCTTTAGTAGGATCGCACTCCTGGAAGAGGTTTGCGACTAGCTCCGATGTTTGAACTCTAAAAACGAGTGAGCGAAGATAATATAGTGAGCAAATGGCTGGCCACAGAAGAATATATTATATACCGCGCAAAAACGATCTTAGTGTAAATCGTCAGTAGACAAGTTGGTCGGTGTATAGAGTACATACCAGATAACTTATGGCGGCGGTTACTGCACTGACACAGACGACTTCAAGAATCGGCCAGTCCCTTAAGACACTATTTCGTCGGTACAACGCGATCTCAACATTAAGCTTGATCAGAAGAGAACCGAGAACACCCTGCAAACAATTAGGTATTAGCATCTGAAGATCGACGAATACGTAAGGGGGACTCACTCCAATAACACCAAGTGTCACCCAAGGGATCTAATGAATACAAGGTAAACACACATTCAGGCGAAGCAACTAGAGCAGTACCAGTTCAAATGCCCGCCATGTATCCGAAACAAAGGTCACCTGGAAGGTAATATCAATATCCTGGACAGGGCCACAACTTGTAGAAACACATACTTGGAACAGGACCAACTTCGCTGTACCGAAAGGATTGACCCATTGCAGTGCTACTGCGGCAATAGCGGATGCAACAAAGCCTCTCCACATCACGTCCGACTCGTTAGCGAATGTGTCCAGCTCTGCAATAAACATCATTTGATATATAGTCCTGGGTCGACTGTACAAGCTCACCTTCCAATCCAAACAGGACACCTCCAAGAGGACTACCAAAAGCAACGGATACGCCTGCAGCAGCAGCAGCAGCTAGTACTCTGCGCTTTTGAGCTATTTTTAATGGACGAGTGAGGGGGTGCCAAATGAGAATTTCCAAACGCTCTATACCTTCGTTGTGACGGAATTCTTTGAACAGTCGTGTTAGTAGATATGCCATACAACATGCTACATGCACCAGCGGTCCCTAAAGATATTTATGAGCGAGGCAGAATGCAGTACAAGTTCTACAACACACCTCCTTTCCAAGAGAGAGACCTGACGCCACGGAAAGAGCCAATCCAAGTGCTTTGATAACAAGTGTCCAGGGTGTGAGAAACGAATCGAACACATAGCCACCAAGAATCTGAGGCTTGATTAGATTCCAACAAGTGACTTAAGAGAGATGGCTTACAGCTTTAATTTCGGGAACTAGTGCATCATTCTAATGAGTTGACATGGAAAAGTGGGGAAAAAGAGGGAAACTGACTTCCTGTGTGGAAGGCGCTTAAGGCTTGGAGTCAGAAACATATTTGTAATAATTTCAAGCAAAACTTACTGTGGGGCATATGTTACCACCAATAAAGCAGCGCTACCTGCGAATGCGATCTTGAAGGAATGTAATTTGGATCATGGGTATACATACAATATATGATAAATACGCACAGCCAGAATGACGTAGATAGAAGCTTGCAGCAAGGAGTTTCCGAGTATGGATTTGACGTGAAAGTAATTGCCCCATGTTTGCCATTCCTGACATACCTCGCCCGCTGGAAAACATAGATAAGAAGACTATAGAAAGTGTTCAAAATCTGACGTACGGTCAAGGCCAGTACAGCAGGCATTGGAATTATAGAAGAAACCATAGGAACACCGTCCTTCACGTAGATCTCCAAGCCTATCTATGGGTTCAAGCAAGCAGTCAAAGGAATTTAAGCAGACCGCGCACCATTTCACAAGAACATCTAGCCACGCTCCTGCTATGCCAATACCCATTCCAGTCATGATGACGATGAACCACATGCGAGCAGACTCCAGTGCAGGAAGAAGGATTCCCCGTATTCCTGCCTGCGACTGTAAGGCATGATTCCGCTCTCGTTCAAGGCCTTCTTCATGCAGCCAGTCAATTGTGTTTCCATCCTGGTATTTTGCTGTCCGTCGATAGGGAATGGGTATACGACCATCTTCCGTGAGTTCAAATTCATCTTCTGGGTAAATCACGTCATCCCTTGTATGTCGGTATCCAGTGGGCATTTCAGACAGTCATAAGTATAAAGCAAGATAATGGGCGCAGTCAAAAGCCAGTGACCAGACGGTTAATTTAGCAGAAGCCAGGCACCGATTGGAGCGGCGTTAACTAGGTCAAGATGTTTGGCAAATGTCGCGGTGCCAAATACTGACCGCCAATTACGTCCTTGACCACTCTATGTATTGTGACCTCTGCTGATTTCGCTCTCTGAGGCGAATGCAATGCGTTGTTTCACGACTTCCGTTATTTACTGACCACCCTCGACTCATCCGAAAATTATATGATCCTTATCAGGTCGTCGATTGAAGCCATCACCGCGACGCGTCCAACTTACCCGCGGTTTGAAGTATGTCGCAACACTTCAGACAAACCCCTGCGCCGCCAGCGCCTGGTCCCTCTGCAATTGTGCAAGAAGATGCAAATTCTATGTCCTCAGTTCTACTTGCGCCATTGAACGAACTTCAAGCCTTGTCCCAGACCCTCTTTCTCTCACTTTCACCACCACAGTCCAAACCCCCACTACCGCCCTCCTTTGCTTCGCTATTAGAATGCGACAAAGCGCTTGCGTCGGCCATCAACCTTGCTCATCTGCACCAATTAAAACAACGTAGAATCGACGCGTTAGAAGCGGAAATCCTGGACTTGGATGCCCAATGGCGCGAGATATGCGTCGAACTCTCTACAGGCAAGGCGGAATTGGAAGAGGTCATAGAAGAAGGAGACGAACGTATAAAGGCTATAGACGAAGCCAAAAAAGGTGAGCTTCGTCTTGTGATATATTATTATTTCGTTAACCCGGCTTTGAAGCGTCGATACCGTATCCCGAACTCCTTGCTTATGCTCAAAGTCTCAGTGCTTTCACTTCTGCACCTCCCAATATGCCCGATCTTACACTCCCTGGTCAACCACCTCCGCCGCTGTTCTTCCCACCTTTTCCAAACGAAGAGAAGATGCGCCGTGGCCGACTCAATGCAGAAGCACCCCTTGGGTTATTAGGAGAAACGCACTCTGTGGGACGGCGTAAGCATAACTACATCTTTATATCTGCTATTCATACTTATATATGTCGTCTTCCCATAGCGCCTACTGTCTCTCCGAAAGCCGAAGCAAATCCACTCGTTCCAGGCGCCAACCCATACCGACAAGATCACCGTGCCCCTCATCCTCAATTCTTTGACCTGGATCTGGACTTGAATCCTGATCTATAACCTCCTCGCAATCTCCCATACAATAATCATGGACCATATTTGTGTCCAATATATCCTCCTCATCGCTCAATTCTCGGACTGCCAACGAAGAGACACCGAACACGCGAAACTCTTGCATAACACAAATGAGCCATATTCGCCGGCTACATTCGCGTTCTAAGCTACGATTCTGGTATTTATTTTTGTATTTTTATTGCTCCACCAATATTTTAGCATAGACTAAATTTCTACAAGACCCCAAATCCAATCGGCCAAACCATGAAACCAACACCAGGATGCACCTATGACCTCTTTCCTGCAGAAATCTCCTTGAACTTCTTGATTTGAGCTGCTATTCCATTAGTCAGCGTCAACTTCAGGACCTCGGGCAAAGGAGCAGGCTTGGGCTTGGATTTGACATATTTGGTGGCATATTGCTCTAACTGAGCTCTGAACCCGATATTGGGACAGACAATCCCACGAATAGATTGAACATGCGCTATTGAATCGATAGCAGTTTTATCTGTGGTTGCGACAAGGTATGCGCATACTACAATCGCACTTCTGCTGATCCCTTGCAAGCAATGCACCTAGTTCATATGAAGGGAAATAGCTATATTGAATGTTGTGCAGAAGCAGAAACAAGCTCGCTCGACTTACAAGGACCACATTGGTCTCGTTCTCTTCCAGTGCTTGCTTTATAAATTCCGTCGTGCGATCAAAGTACTGCAGAATATCGGCGTCTGACTTATCAACCACAGGTATGTGCAGTGTTCGATCACGGTCGATTATTGATGGAATAGTGGGCTTGAAATCAACGACGCTTATGACATGGGTGATCCCATGCATAGCGAGCTTCTCTGGATTACTTGCAGTAAAATAGTCGGAGAGATAAAGCCGGGGAGTGATCCTGCTCGCGAGACGACCGAAACCAGAGTTACGGGCAGCGCCAGGAGTGGGCTTCATGACCGCTCTGGCCTTTTCCCAATTTGCAGCTGGAAACGACAACATGGTGGGCGAAGATGGTGGCACGATACAAGATGGTAGAAACGACAATTCATTTTATGATTGTATGAGGACTTGCTGGGGCCAGTGGCCTCGTCTGACGGGACGCGTGTGAATGATGCTGTGTTTGCTAAATTTAGTACTCTTTCCTTGTTCCTGCTTCGTTCTAACATCCAACAATCTCCGTAAAGTCTCCAACGGAAGACACACCAAACCAAATGTTCTGGGTCGTAACCGTTGTGTGCTCCATATGAACCGCGAATCATGAATGCATCACGTCTTACAGCGGGATTTGGGAAGATCTGGACGACGAATCTGGGATGGATGATCTGCTTCGAGACTATCATTCAAAGCCTCGTTCTCTGTGTTATTGGGTACGTTGTCCCAGGCACTAAAACGTTATAATTCTCACAATGGTCGTGCAGATTTGGATGGTATCTATCAGTCTTTCACATTGGAGGTATATCCATCAATTATTTATCACCGTGTCGAGGCATATGAACTCAACTGCTTTCCATTAAGTTGAATGGCTCATACGTCGACAAGGGTCATATACCTTAGGAGGTATGCGATTCCACCACTAGCTCTGCCTGTATCTCATATGTATTCAGCGCTATATCTGCTATCGGCCAACGTGCTGATCGTCTCCGTAACTGGGTTATATTTATACGTCTCGTCAGGCCGGCATACCCGCAACGTTGCTCTCTATCCACTGCCCGACAAAAGTCAACTGACGGAACCATATATCTGCTCGAGCGATACAGGGGATCTTGATGTGTGTAATAAAGGGAATTGCAGTGGTAAATGGAAACCACCGCGAACTCATCATTGCTCGATCTGTGGTGTTTGTCGGTTACAATTCGACCACCATTGTCCATGGGTAAGATTATATTCGTCAGTAGAGAGTCATATTAACGAAGGATATATCCAGGTCGGAAATTGCATCACGCTTTCAACTCTCAGAGCATTTTTTTATATGATTTTCGTTCTTCCCATAACGTTCACAGTTGCTATGTTGCCCGTCTTCAAGATTCTTCTCTCTCATATTGGCTCGGCACTGGTCATTTCCAGGCGAAGCGAATGGGCGAACAGAATTTGGTGGGACTGGCCGGGCTCCTGGGTCTTGTGCGCAGGCCCTTTCGGGCGATGGATAGTTGGCACAATACTTGGATTCATGATAATCAGGAAGGATCGACAGGAGAATAGGGGAGGGGTACCAAAACTAGGATACCTCATAGAAGAGCCTCATCTCCGATTCATACTCCCAATGGGCATTGTCCTGCTTCTATCACTTTTCACAACTGTAGGTGAATTTAGTTTTATCTAATTTTTCGGCCTAACATTTGTGGCCCCTTTTCTAGTTCCTCGCGCTTAGTTCTCTAAAAATGATTTTACGAGGAGTAACAACCTTCGAAACATTATGGCAATCACCACTCTTCGTCTGCATTCCTGGTGGCCCAACGGAACCTGCTATTATCACAGCTATGCTTCCAAATGAAAGACCTTACGACCTGGGATTTAAGTCCAACTGGAACTCATTCGTAGCAAAGCCATTGATTTCAGCACCAACCACAAGGTATTTTTAACGTTATAATTACAGTCCGACAGTCTTCTTATGATTTCTTTGATCAGGACTTATATTTGGCCGAAACTGAATCCGATGATGGTCCAGAGAATACGATCGTCATTTCAACCCGACAATTAGAACCATTTGCGAACAATCCAATTCCTTCCAAAATTGTGCCCACATTTTTTCTGCTCAATACAAATTTAAGGAGCGGTACCTGAAGAATAGACACTCAAAACAACATACGCCGAACACCACTCGAAGTATGACCTACCTTTGTTTCCACACCCAACGGCCGGCCAGTTACCGGCTGTCTCGCCAGAGAGACAAGCACCGTTCCAAAGACTGCCTCCGTCGGATCCTGACCATTGGCTGCAGGAGACTTCAGTGAAGGTTCCAGTCAGAGCACCGTGACCAGATGGGAAGAATGCGGCAGATCCTCCAGTGTCTTCGCAGATATCGAAGCTACGGGATATGAGAAAAAAATAGGGAATATATTCGGTCGTCGACGTACTGGAAAGGTTTTCCATGCTGGTTGTTTTGGTTGGACTGTGTCTGTCCACACCATTCCTACACATGCGGAGGTTAAAACACATTTTGCATGATAATCATGACCAAGGCTCTTTACCTGGTTCCCTTGGGCCGGGCTGAAGAAATATTTATAAGACAACTTCAGTCCATGAAGGTAGGATATTTACCAGAGATCCGTCACTTTCACAATGATGGAGTGGAAAGGGCCACTGTACGCCGGCGAATAGGGATCAGCTGATCCCGTCAATGCGAAGCAGCGTCCACAAGCGTCACCGGCTCCAAGACCAGAGGCCGATCCAAATGCCAACTGATTAATGGCTGCAGTGAAGCCACTGGCCGTCTTCCCGCAGGCTGACCAAAGATAATTTAATTTTCACGCATAATTCTCAACATGAGCGACTCATACGGTCATACCTGGACTTCCGCATCCGGAGTACATGGTAAACGAAGCCTGACCGGAGGTGCTTTGGATGTAGCCACCAGTAGCGCGTTCCTCAATGACAGCACCGTTGGCTGCAAGAAAAGCGCCGAGAAGCATGAAAGTCGAAAGCAACATGATGTAGATTTGGGCTTTACCAGACCTACCCAGCACCTCTCTTATACTGCGGCGCCTAATCCTCGGAAGCCTCTCTGTTGTGTCTTTGCTCCGCAAAATACAGCGAGCTTTTGATTTTGATTTTGATTTCATAAGGCGTGCGTTTATTTTTGCATATGCCACAGTTTTTCCTGGAGTCATTCCACCGACGTCATGTGGACCTTGAATCTGAGCGAGAGAAGAGCTTTCCATACACTTTGCATCCGAGGGAACAGTTTTACAGCCTTGTCGAGGTTTCGGTGCGACTCGGTTGCAGTTGGCTGTTGGAAGACAGTGATCAACGTGCGGCTCTATTCATGAAGAGGAAATGTGTCAGTTTCGAGAGGCCTGAAAATTGGTGAATGCACAGTGCGGTGTCGTGCAGTATTTGAATGCAAATTAACACTGAAACCGGACGGCAGTTGTCAGTAATAAGAAATGGATTTCAGGACCAACATCTCTGCACATGCGCGTGAAAGCCAGCCAAATGACAACAGTTCAGAGAAGCAGGCCTTTATAAAGTTTTGACTGTTCAGATAGTGACCGAGACTTCGTGACAGATAATCATGAGTTTCTTTTGTTGTATAGCACGAGTGGACAAGAAAACTGCACACAATGTACAAGGGCTAAAAATGAATGTGGTGGCAGGTGCATGCATCAGAACCAGAATCCAGAGTATGGTCCTGACAAGACGTGGTGTTAATTGTGGGCAATGTATCGTGTACATTCAGGCCGGGGTAAAGCATTCTATCGAGTAGCATTAAAAGCGTTGTTATTTTCAAGGAACAATCACGGTCTACGAGCTTGTCTCATCTGTCTTGACACCATATTTCGCGGGATCTGTCCCATGGTGCTCGTGGTTGACGAGATTGAACCTGCATACATATAAATCAGCTGGGTTTTCCGCATCAAGTGCATGAGACTTACATTGGGAAAGTGGCTGAGCAGGCGTATATAAGCAAGGTCAAATAGAACGATGACAAGAAAAATTGATTCACGCACAAAATTTGAGTTGTGACCACTGCGAATTGGTGTGCGCTGCATACTGAACCCACTTAGGCTGAGGAGACTCGCCGTACAGAGGCTTTCCTTCCCGTGCACGTTGGCTGAGCTCCTCCAGGTCTCTCTCCTCCTCGCGCTTATTTTCTGTCCATCCCCAGAAACGGACTAAAAGGAACCGTATCAGTTCTGTGGGTTTGTTTGTGAATGAAATGGGGCGCACAGCTTGACCGCTGATAGGCCATAAGGAAACCGGCGGTGAACCCAAGAACGCCGCCCAACTTCAGGTGGACCCTCGGGCTTGCTCTGACAGGATCGGCCATGTCTATCTCCATTGTTAAAGAGCATAATAAATCGACGAGAAAGTGATCACACCCATGAAGCAAAGCGCTGCTGGGAACGCAGCAGTTGTAGCTGCCCAGAAGCCATAGTCAGAAGGCCTGAAGTACCTGATTACCCGGGAAGCATGGGGGTCCGAGTCAATGAGGGGATATGGGGTCTCGATGACCTTGGAGGGCATGGCTAATGTGGTTTCTTAGACTGAACGGAAAGCGACAACGGATGGAGGCGGTTGGCTGATTTGCATCACGTGCGAGGCCTGCCCTAATGTTTGCTTGGACTGTTGGCCAAATGAAACGGCCAGTGGGCCACCAGAATAATATAAGGCCTCGTTGCATTTGTCAACCTTTGTATTCTTCCCCCTTTCTCTTGCCTCTCAATTCGTTACAATGAGCGCCGTTCGCAATAGTGCGAATCGCGCCGAGGCACGCAAGAAAAGGGCTCTGCCTTATGGGCGTACTATTGTAAGACCACTCTCCGCCAGGACCCTCCAAATTTTTCTAACACAATAGATGCAGGTCAAATCTGTCCTTCGGATGTTGGGGTATGGAAACGACGAAGACGAACCAGAACTCCCTGAAGATGCTCATATACCTTTGAACCAACCTCCAACCGATAGAATTGTAAGACCATCGCCCAATTTTCTGAATTCTCAACTTATAGTACTTAACAGACATTGAGTCATTCTTCAAGGCCACAAGAACAAGCATTTCGACCGACCTCTAATCAATCTACGTTTGGCAATCGCCCCCCACTCGCCCAAGTTGATTATTCTAACTTCTTGCCGAGAAGAGCGATGGATCCTCCGCCATCATCCTTTGTCCCCAATACCAGAAGTGTTGCAGACTATTTTACCCAGCAGACTGGAACTCCTATCGATACAAAGGTTGTGGAATCTATGGTTTCAACGCTGCAAACTTCACGTATGTTTCCTTTCAGATATTATTATGATCCAGGGACTGACTTTTCCATAGCCGAGAAAAAGACATTCAAATTTGAATTTGCAACCACCCAGTCAACTCCGAACTCAACTCCCAATGCCACGCCGACCGCTACACCTTCGACATCAAAGAGACTTTCAAGAAATCCTAACGGCACATACCGATGGGAAGGCGCAGGCAGCGCTAAACATACCCGGCCTCGGAATAGATACGCCTCTCCCGCCTTTGGCGCCTCTCCGTCAAAACCAGAGCGACTCATCATGAAGGAAAGCAGTGCAACGGGCGAGGTTGATCACAAAAGACGTAGAGTTGTAGAGACGGACGCCTCAATTTCTCGCTCAACTGCACCTGAGCCTTCTGTCCCTTTTCCTGTCACTGCTTCCCCTACAACACCCCGTGTCGCTGTCACCCCTCCCCCCAGGCCTACAACAGTTTCTGCCAGTTCTCGTTTGCGTACGCCCGCGAAACCCACAGCTCCAGTTGTTCCTTCGCCTTTGCGACAAACTTGGTCTGGCGCGCCTCCGAATTCTTCTCGTGAAGAAACGAAGCGCGGTTCACAACCCTCCAAACAAACCAAAACGGCTAATTATATGGCAGAGTTGATCAAAGAAACCACTCCTCCAAAAAAACCAGATCTGAGTAACCCGTACCAATCTGCTAGTCCGGTTGGTAAAGTCGGTCCTCCCAAACGCGGTGCCAGACGTACTAGAGCGACGGGTCGTCCAGCGATTCCGACCAAAGAAGTCCAGGCCGAAGAAGAGATTAAGCGGAAGGAAAAGGAGAAACTTGACGAGGTTTCGCCCCAAGCCATCATCGAAGCCACTTTGCCTAAGGTAAATCCGAAATCATGTTACAAGAAACATATATTGACCAAAATCAATTCTTAGGGAAGCAAGCGTTCTCGTCCTCCTGCTCACTTTGAGAAGACGCCGGTGGAGATTATTGAATCTATTCCCAATAATAAATATACAGTCGAAGAACCCGAAGACGATGGATCCAGCAGATCAACGAAGAGGCCTAAACCCACTCTCAATGGAAACGGTCGGCCATCAACCTTTGACAAGGCGTTTACCCCACCCCCAGAGATCAGAATCGAGGAGATGGATGAGGTTCAAGAATCAGAAAAGGATCAAGAGAAGTCATGGGCAAACGGCACAGAAACAACCAAAACTGTTAATGGCAACAACAATGTTTCTATCTTTACCGCAGTCACTGCAGCTACTAATGGCTCATCGTCACGAGCCTCGTTCTCTGCTTTGAAGTCTATTCCAAGGGAACCAAGCAAGCTGCGATTCAGTTTCCAGGCTCCTTCAACACCTGCTCCTGCCCTTGCGCATTTGCCTGAAGCGACTACTGTCACTGCCTCAACTTCAGCAATCCAACCAACGTCTGCTGTTGCTCCGACGCCTGTTACCCCTGCGAAGTCATTTGTGCCTCCGTCTAGCACTTTTGATTTCACATTCAAGAGCAGTGAAAAGGAGGACGCAAAGACACCGGAAAAAGTTTCAGAATCTGTAAATGTCGTACAAGAAACGAAGCCTTTGGAAACGGAAGAAATCAAGGCTCAAGTCAGCAACATGGACGCGAGCTCTCTTCCTACCTTCTTTTTCACCTTTGGCGGGCCTTCTGCGCTGCCAAGTTCTCAAGACCACGTTAGGGCGCGTAGCGATGTCAAAGTCCTCCCACCCTTGACTCTGCCTACCTTTGATTTCGTTAAATCTGCCGTGGATTCCTCGTCCGGTTTCAAATTTGAGTTGACTCCTACCAAGTCGTCGCCTACATCTTACGATACCCCAAAGCCGTCTTCTCACCAAAGTGCCACTCCCGTCAAGGGTTTTGACTTCGCCGCTGCAGGGATGAAATTCGAGCCCAAAAAGGACGTCTGGACTTGCTCCATTTGTGCTTTGACAAATAACAAATCTGCAGCTCAATGTGTTGCTTGTGAGAATCCTGCTCCTTCTAGCGTTATGGCCGCTGCTCCCAGCAAACCGGTTGAAGCACCCAAGCCAGCAGCTCCTGCCGTCAAGCCCTTCGACTTCGCAGCTGCCGGTTTGAAGATGCCTACTGCTAAGGATACTTGGACGTGTTCGGAGTGCTTCCTGTCCAATCCTGCTTCTGCAGCCAAGTGCGAAACATGCGAGGCGGACAGGAAGTAATTCTCTTGTGATACCTTTTCACGCTGCATATACTTGATATCCCAATTTCCCAAGATTGATTGATCGACATCAGCCATTCTGTTCCTGTCATATCTTCACGAATTCTTCAACGTACACCTTTGCATTAAACAAATCCGCCCGAAGCTGCATATCAACTTACATGAATCCCCCAAGTCTCCTGCACTACATTACCCTTATCGTTCTACTGCTATCTGTATTTGTAACTTTTCCTTACCTCTATTGTCATTTTCATCTTTTTTTTTCTATCTTCGCTTTCAAGCTGTCAAAAGTACAGCGCCCAATGCCATTGATGTTGTAGGGCTACAAAAAATGAACTCTCAGAGACGTGCGCTATGTTCCGGGTGTATGCTTTGAAAAGTCTAATCGGCGTGCTATTGACCGACCCCTGCCTTCATCATCTGGCGTCAGTTTGCGTTTGAGGCTTCGTGCTTTGACGCCGGGTCCTGTCACATTCATTTCTACATTGCCATCGACCTCCTCTAGTGCCCTGGCGGAAAATTGGTTGCTGCATTTTGGGAGTTTTGAAGGGAAAGTTGGGTTGGGTAGCGCAAAGAAGTAAGGATGGATTAGAGCCTACACATGTTCATTTAGGCATGCAACAGTGAGAACAATTTAAGAATGTACCTCTCGGGCAGTAATTCGTTTTCGCGGTTCGTAAATGAGACATTTGTTCAACAGATTTAGCGTATCGGCGCTGGCGGCAGTGAAAAGATCCCTCAAGGCTGGTTTTGGGAATTGCCCAACTGGTACATAGTCTGGAAGCTTTGTATGTCCCTGTAAGGTTAGAAAGGTTGGTAAAATATACATCAATCAGAGTTCGAGAAGACGTACTGGCCACTCTTCCTCTGTCGGCGTACCAAGGGCTCGGAATATCGTCTTCAGCTGGTCCATGTCGCTTTCACCAGGCAAATACGGGATGCGCAGCATCAGTTCGGCAAAGATACACCCAACCGACCATATATCAACGGCAGAGCTATAATAACGGCTGCCGAACAAGAGTTCTGGTGGGCGGTACCATCTGTCAGAGTCAGAACAAAGGGAATGCTAAATCAGGCTGGAGGTTTGGAGAGCCTTGGGAAGAGCGTACCGGGTGATTACTTGGCAGGTCATTTTGTAGCCTGGGTCTGCGTAATCCCTGGCAAGACCGAAATCTGCAATTTTGAGTATGCCAGTGGAAGCGATGAGCAAATTGTTGGGTTTCAGATCCTGGTTATATTCAGAGTATGAAACGGAAAGCATGACCTAGATACTCACTCGATGAAGAACAAAATTCCTATGGCAAAACTCCAGTCCCCTGAAAGTCATTGCCATCCAGCTTTTAATGTCAGCTGGCAGAAAGACGAGCGCTCTATCTTTGATAACCATTTCCAGATCCGAGTCCAAAAATTCGAGAACAAGATTGAGATTCGTCTTCGATGAAAATACATCGAGTAGCTAGCGTTCAAAGCGTTTGGAAGGATGTGTGTATGGATTAAGGGAAGCGCACACCTCTATGACGTTTTCATGCTTCAGCTCCCTCAAGTATTTAACTTCACGAATGGCTGACATGTCTAAGCCATCCTTGAATTGTCCCACCTTGATTTTCTTGATAGCGACCTTTCTTCCAGTTGCAGCTTCTCTTCCTAGTCAGCAACAAGCGAGTTAGCAACGGCCCGAATAAAGGAGAATGTGCGACGAACCTTGATATACAACGGCGTATGTTCCCTCTCCCACTTTTTTATCTTTCACCCTTGAATAGAAAAATTAGCTAGCTCATCATTCTAGGTTTGGAGTTCAATTCACCATCGACGCTGTCGCTCAGTATTCGCCTTCTCGACTGCATCCATATTGTATCATACAAAGTCAAGCCGTTGAGATTAATAAGATTATCGGTTGAAGTTCCAGATTACTTTCAAGACCAAGTAGTTATACGGCTCGAGCGGTGTCGCAGTTCCAGGAAATGAAAAGAGACGGGGCCAGCGATTTAAAAGGCCATGCGATTGTCTGCAGCGTGCAGGCGGCTGGAGGAGAGGATATGATGACCTTCCTTAACAAGCCACAATCCCTTGGCACGTTCTCAGGCACACGTGGAAAAAGAAGCCTTTGCCAAACAATATTAGCCCAGTTTGGTAAGCGAAAGCCGTCATGTGATTGGCTCGCGAGTGCGGCGTGCGCATTAGGGTTGGGTAAAAAACCCTAGGTTTTTTACCAAAACGTTTTTTACCGGTAAATTACCGGTAAATTACCAGGTAAATTACCTCCCATCGGGGGTAGGTTTGGGAGGTTTTTTACCAAGGGTCACATGACTCTGCAGCACGGGAAAAAAACATCCCCAATTCTCTTGAACATGAGAATATCAGAGTTCACTCTGTCACTGGGAATCAACCCCTAGCACAATAAACTTCACTACACAGCTGTTGAATATGCTACAGCGTCGCAGACGCCGAAAAAAAAACCTTTACAAAAACCAGTCACATGACTGGGTAAATTACCGGTAAATTACTGGTAAATTACCACCCCTCCTCTGGGCTCGAAAATATTTGGGTAAATTACCGGTAAAATACTCCCCAGGAGGTTTTTTACCCAACCCTAGTGCGCATCATGTTCGGATTTAGATAGGCTCGTGACCAGCCGGCTTCGCGGACCGTGAGACTACGTGCACGTGTTGTGAGTAAACTCGACAAGCCGCGAAGCGGGCTGGGAGAGCTCGGGACGTTTTTTGGTGAGCCTGCTAAATCAGACTATGGGACTTCGTCAAATAGCGTCGTTTGAGCTCAGAAAAGTTCCCAAATTGAGTATACATAAAAGCTTCATTTTCACATTTCAAGCCGATTCCAGTATACAACTTTTTTTCAAAAAATTTAAACTTCGCGTGCACTGCGCCGTTGGTGATCGCGTGCGCAGCGGCTGCGCCTCTGAAAACCAAATGGGTAGCTCGAAAACTAAAAGAAGCGACATTAGGGAACTTGAAAAGTGTTCTCGGATCATTTAGGCTACAGCGGAAAGGTCTGAATCCAATGGCTATCGGGAGAAGCGTAAAAAATTGCTTTTTTATAACTGACGGCCTCGAGAGGCAGTCAACAGGCAACACAAGCCAAAAAAAAAAATTTTTTTCCAAGAGTGATTTACTGTATTCGCATTTACATACAAAAATAAGCATATTATGTATACCCAATCTGAGGACTTTTTTCTGAGTTGTGGCCATGTTTTCGACGAAGTCCCCTCGTCTGAAATGGCGGGGAAACCGTCCATCACCAAAAAACGTCCCGAGGTCTCCCAGTCCGCTCGCGAGCTTGCTTCGTTCATGTCATGTGCCCCTGTGACTTTTCGTCATCTTTGTGACTAAAGCTCGCGAGTGTGACTGGCTTGCGAGTCTAGGATTTAGACAAGTCGGCAGCGGCGCAAGTTTGAAAGTTCAACTTGCTGTTGCCACTTCTTCACACTTCCGCACACGTTGTATATGCATTTGCATGCAGGACAGTACCTGCAGGCAGTCTCGACTCGATTTTGACGACACTCATTGCTACATTTTTTGACCCCATACATACACTCTTTGGGCAAGCAAATATCATGCCGTCCGTTTTGTTCCAGAATTTGTACACTGAACTCGGAATTGAACCAAATGCTTCTTCCGACGACAGTAAGCCAACTTCATAGTCTCAATTATAGGAGGCTTCGATTAATCTTATCGTTATGATTGTGCAGTCCGAAGAGCGTACCGCAAACGCGCGCTTGAGACTCATCCGGACAAGCTCGAACCAGGCGCCAGTGATACAGAGAAGCAGGAAGCTGAGCGGCAGTTTCATAGGGTAATAAACCCTTCTTGTTTATATGATTCTCAAGCAGATTCTCGACGCTAATGCACGAATATTTGTAGGTACATGAGGCGTTTGAAGTCCTGACGGATCCTGTGAAGCGCAAGGTATGCTGCACTGCTCCTGCGTTTTGATATCATCAGCTCACTAAATATCCAATCAACAGGCTTACGATTCCCGCATGAACGCCAGGACTGATCCTTCTCTGTTATCTGAAGAAGCCAAGAGGCGGATAAAGGATAGGAAAGAGTGGGCTCAACGGCAGCGAGAAGAAAGCGACAAACGCATGGCCGCATTCAGGGCGCAACTCGAACGAGAGAAACGAGAAAAGCAGGAGGCAATAGAGAAGATTTCGAAGGAGGCAGCTATGGTTTCGGAGTTGGTGCAGGATATGTATCAGTTAAATCCTGAATTCGCTGCCAGAAGACAGGCTGTACTTCAGGTACGTGTATGTTTGATGTATACAATCTTACCTTTCTTTGAACCCTTACCTTTTATAGCGCAAGGCAGAACGAGAGCGAGCCAAGCTTCACAAACATCCAATGCAGCGACCAATCCATTCGTAGTGCGCAGCATCGTTCATTTCTGAAATTTGGCTCACGGACGTTTAAATTATGTATCCCCGAATTGATTATGCTTTTAAGTTGCTTTCTGTAGGTAGATAGTGAACGTAAATTATGTACTTTGTATGACGGCAATACTCCACCTTGTCTCCGCTCGTGGAAGATGATATCAGTTGCAACCCAAAGCCCCCAATCGACTCTTGGCTATGCGTCCGATATCGTATATCGCTCGTTCCAACTCGACCCGCCAATCTTGGCTGCCAAATTCGATAGGCACAATACTTTTGAATGTCGGGTTTTCCGTAGAAAACGAATGAACGAGGTTCAACTTGTCTTCCATTTCCTTAGCGATAGCTGCACGACTCCTGCCGTTCACGAATGTGATGTATCGCAACCCTGGATATTTGACCTCATAGCAAGCGTTGAGGTGTTCCAGACGAGCGAGAACCTCAGGGGATGTAGGCTTTACGGCGTGTGCGCCTTGTTCGTTCGCGCTGAGTGTCGAAAGGTTTTTGCTCTCTCCAATACGGGGATGGCCAGCGATAAATTGGGCCTGAGCCTGAATGTCCCATTTTGCGATCTCAGAGAGAGCGACATCAATTAAATTGGTGTAAGACGCAAGCGGCTGCGATGTCTTGAGGACGACGCTCAATTGTGGTTCGAGGACGTTGATCAAAACCGGGGAGTGCTCGAACAGCAGCTCAAGGGCGACAGCAAGAGGCGACTGAGGATTCGACAGAGAATTCTGAATATCTGCTAGGGCGGGAATCATGGCAGCCATCGTATGTATCTCCCAGATTCTGGTCCAAAGCGAAATGGCGGGAACGATTAGGATAATAACTCGGAGGCGCGAGACCCTGGCAAGACGCTTGCGTCGGACCATATGCATGATGATGGAGTGAGCTCGAAAGATAAGATACGGAATAGGAGGTTCCGTCAGCGGACCGCATTCCCCGACGAGTCGACGAGAATAAACCGTTTGATTCAGGTGCTTTCCCATTCCCCACAACGTCATGTCTAAGCCAACAGCCAGCTTCTTCTGCGGAGCCTCTTCTTCGTTTTTACACCCACAACGCATCCATGGCTGAAATCGTACCGGTTACTTATCGATGGGGAATCATCTCGACGGGAGCGATAGCTGCGTGCTTCGTCAAGGTGCTTATTGTCGCGAATCAGACCTGATCAAGCAAACGCGATCTCATTCTTTCGATAAACCTTGCAGGACCTCCTCGTTGATCCCCAAACGTAGGGCTCGAGATCCTCGCTCTGGATATACTGAGATAGTGAATAATTTTCTCCTTTCAGGCGTGACGTCCATGATGTGGTCCATCATGTTGCCGCAGTTGGCTCGCGCAGCGTACAGAAAGCACAGGACTTTATAGATCGGGTTGCCGGAGGAAACAAATCCACTAAAGCATACGGGTCGTACGATGACGTATATGCTGATAAGGTGTGTGCTTTCCTCTAGAACACCTCCGATTATTTCTTATCAATTTCTTGAATATTTACCCAGGATGTCGATGGTGTCTACATAGGTACATTCATCCTTTCATTCGGTTCTATATTGGCACCTGAACTTTGCCGTCACGTCTGAAATAGGAACGCCTCACACCCATCATTATGAGAACGCATTGAAAGCTATCAAAGCGGGGAAGCACGTTCTTTGCGAAAAGCCCATTACATGCAATGCCGCCGAACTTCGCTCTCTTATTGCCGCGGCCAATGAGCATAACGTATTTCTTATGGAAGCGATGTGGACCAGATTCCAACCGCTTAGTCTGGAAGTGAAACGGATCGCAGAAGAAGGAATTCTCGGCTTGCCTGTCTTGTTGCACGCAGATCTTTCTGGGAACTTTGACATACACAGTGGGCGCTCTCTGTTCCTTTAGAGGCCTTGTGTGAATGTTATCTAACCGCTTGACCTTTCCAACTTTAGACGTCCCTGTAACGCATAGGATTCTGGATCCCGATCTTGGAGGAGGTGCTCTGCTTGATATGTAAGTCCTTTGCTTCACAGCTCTTGTAATTGGAGTTCAGATCAATAACATGGATTGAATATTTTGCAGCGGTCCTTATCCTCTTTTCTGGGTAAAACATACGCTTTTATGCTGCGTAGTCTTCTGAAGGAATGATCTTTTGTAGGCAATTTTAGCACTTTATGAGAATCCAGCGAATGACCACACGTTCCCGACAAACATCACAGGATCCATGATTAAAACGCCAATCACTCCCGTGGATAGCAGCAGCGTTTTCACGCTCACCTTCTCCGCCGCTAAGCTCGCTGCCCAGGCCGCTCTTAGCTGCAGTATCACCCTCAATTCTCCGGAGCCAAGCGTCATTATCCGTTTCGAACGGGGGTCGATACTTATTTCAGCTCCCATTTATTGCCCAAAGCAGTACAGAGTACAGTATCTAGGCAAAGATGGAAATATAGAGCGAGAAGAGAAGCGAGTATTCAAGTATGTCGGCGGCGGTTGGCACTTCCAAGCCGACGAAGTAGCGAGATGCGTTCGAGACGGTAAAAAGGAAAGCTCACTCTGGGGACACGATAAGAGCTTGTTGGAGATGACAGTCTTTGACGAGGTATGCGTGAACAGCGTCCGCTAAGTGTTGGAGCTAATTAAATCCACGTTTAGGTTCGGCGCTTGGGAGGGTACACGTTCCCTTCAGGCATCGAAAAAGTTACAGAGTAAGGTAAAGGGTGCATTTGATCGAATGTTAACACTTGTAAATTATGTCTGAGAATATGCGTATGTATCAACAAGTAAACGGAAATGAGGATATCATGACACGGTGCCCGTTATGCATCCTGAAGATGTAAGGGTGTTTAGACTTTTTCTTACATACTTTCTACATTACCCGATTGACCTGGAGCTTCGGTTCGTGGGTTTGAACCGGTCGGGGAGGAGGACACTTGGTCGGATCATGCAATGATCATGCGCCATCGGTCACCGGTCATTATCCACGAGGACACTAACGTGTCATTACACGCTTGTGTCACTTTCTCCTCCTCTTCTTCACTGATCAAACGTCGTAAGACACCTGCATATATTTAGTTGGCAAGTCAGAAACTGTCAGACTGAGGTCCGTCCATTTTGGGAAAAATACATACCCAAATAAGAAATGACTGCAATGGTCCGTTTCCTCTTTTAGAGGCGTCGGCACCGGCATAATGGCGCCAAGCCCGCAGATAATCTCCCCGCCTTCGGCCGAGTCGCCTTGCGTGTTGGTGGCACTCATGTTATCGATGGCTCTCCTCCTTGCACCCTCGTAAAATAGATATTAAAAGATTGGCGTCCCTTTTGCCTCAAGTCAACCTCGCGTGGCACGGCATTCATCTGAGTGCAATGTCAATTAATGTCAATTAAGAGGGCATGTTCAACGTAAAGTTTGCTCTTCGCATTGATGCTGATGGACTTTAATCCTGAACCCCAACGCGTCGATTCATGGATCTTCGTCAGTATGTCGAAAAATGAGTAGTTTTTGTCGATGCATTTGATGCGATACAGCGGCGATTCTCCTCCATTTGTCTTCGTATCTCAGCTCTCCGATTGAAAATCTCCACCCCAGAATGTGATGCATACAATATGCAACTCAGAGAAGAAAATGATCCACCCAAAGGGTACGGAACCGATAAATACAATGGAGCACTGAAAGTGAGGTGCTTCACACCGCGTGGCCTATAAGCGATTCATTCAAGCATCACCACCTTCTTGGCTTCCAGCCAGCCTTTGAGTCGATATTAGTTGGCGACCGGTGACCCCTGCCGGATCGATGAAATCGACGTAATACACAACGTCTAATCCATGGACTGGAGATGAATCTTATCTTCACGGCCTGAAACTAATTACCTGCGCGCCAGCAACCCTCACCTTTGTTCAACCGACTTCTTGTACCGCTTTAAGTGAACCGCGACCAAGCCAATGGACCTCAGCGGGCGGAGTATTATTGAGACGCCTGTGGTCGGCTCTGAAGTTCCAAAACCCTCAGCGTTAATTTGCGCAAAACACATGAAATCCATGAGCGTACACGCGCCTGTACACGCGCCTCGGTTAGTGTGGTCGCTCCTATGAATGTCTTTTGCGGGACCTGCGCCGCCAACGAGAAAAAAACTTCCTTCTGCTTTGCTGGACGTCAGGCTCAACCCACACCCGTAGTAGAATTCCAGTAGATTCCAGCGTGGTGATCAGAAACAACGAGCCATAAAAGTTGGAAATTAAAGAAACGATGGGTTCGGATTTTAATCTAGATATATCTGGTGGACTGTTTTTTCGTCGTCCACATAGTAAGTATGTCGTACATCGTCGTAGATGGATAGATTCGAGCGCTCTGGTGGATTTTATTCCGTATGTCAATCATCTTAGTAACGAGCTCTAGAGCGAACTGTTGGCCCACAGCAACGTAAGATGTTGCAGAGCAACTTCCGTAAAAAACGTGTGCGTTTATTTGCGTTTTCGCGATTTTGGTTGGAGGGCCATGAGTACGACCCTTAACACCCACAAGTCATCGGCTACGTACACGAAATCTTTTGGAAGACGTAAATGCATCAAAGTTCAGTTGATAAGCTGATCTACCAGGTCGGCAGTGATTGTGGGTTGTTGCGATCGCCTGTAAAGGATAGTCTACTAGCGTTTCTTCCCAAGTAAGGTACCCTGCTCGCATTAGCTCCTATTAGCTCTCGCTTCCACCAAAGTTCCACCTGGACAAAAAAAGAAAGAAGATATGATAATGTTTTTGCAATGATTCAATAGATAATCAGAACGTGGGATGGAAATCCTTTAGGTCTAACCCCGCCTGCGCACCCTGTGTTCTACGGAAACAATCCAACGACCGTTTTCGTCAAGATAGTACACGCGAATACCAGCGAATACCCCACAACGCTAAGCGGAAAAATAAAGCAAAAACAACAGTCCTTGCAGGACCCAGCTCGCTCGTTTAATTACCGACGGATAGATAAAAAAAGTATTTAACTTGCCGCCTCAGATTCGACATATCCCTATCCCAGTTCCCTCCGAACCAGATATACCTATTCCCATGGCTTCTACACTATCCACCGTCGTCGACACCAAGCGCATCCCTGCGTATTTCTCCTGCCTCCCCGTGCGCATCCACAACGACACCAAAGCGATCGACGTCGCGACCTGGGACGCCATCGATACGTGCGCGGCCGTCGGATCCAAGGAGCGCAGCCAGGCCAAGTACCGCCACACAAACCCATATGGGAGCCCTTACGCCGTGTGCCATCCCGAATGCGACATCCGCAAGCTCGAGTACTTCGTCAAGGTCGTTGAGATGATCTGGATTGACGATGGTACGTCCTTGTGCCGCCGGATGCATACATGATGAGCAGTTAATTGATCCCGGCCTTCTCTTCCTTTCTTCTCTCATCTGCCACAGACGTGACAGAAGAGCTTCCGCATGCCGAGGCGCTTGAGGAGCACGAGATTCTCCGCCAGGGTCTGCACCGCGAGTTCGACAACGACACCAACACTGGCAAGACCGTCGGCGTGAAGAAGGCTTACCTGCGCACGCAGCGCGACGGCATGCTCGCGCTCGACCCCGTCGGCACTCCTCCGGTCCTGGATGTGCTCGACCGGTATTTGCATGAGTATGACCAAAGCGACGAGGACTACCAGACCCTTGAGGCCTACCTTCCCTACCGAATCCAAAATGCGGGGTATTAGTGAGTCATTCACAGCTCTCCTTACCTTGCATCTTCTGACCTCCACACCCACAGTGTGTGCGCGCGCTTCACCCGCTGGGCCATGGGCATCGAAATCACGGACGAAGAGGCCAAGGTCGTCGAGGAGTTCGAGCGCGTCCTGGGCAGCGTGCTCGCCCTGACCAACGACTACTTCTCGTGGCGCAAGGAGAAGCTCCAATACACCGACCGCGTGCGCAACGCTGTTCCTATTCTGATGCGCCAATACGGTATCCCAGAGCCCCAAGCACGCCTGCTGCTGAAGGGCTTCATCGTTGAGGAGGAGGAGAAGGCGAAGCGGATCCGCATCAAGCTCGAGAGCAGACCCGATCTCTCGGTGGACTTCAAGAGGTATCTCGACATGCTGGAGCTGTACTGCGGCGGCAACTGCTACTGGAGCGCCACCTGCCCAAGATATAACAAGCCTCAAGAGGAATCGGAGGTCCAGGAGCCCAAGGGCAAAGGCGAGGTGGTCGAGACAATGCAGGCGGAGGCTCACAATTAACTTTTTTGTTTTTGCATTATTTTTTGAAGATTTATGGATACCTCTAGAGTCCGAATTGTATAACTGTATCTGCTTTCACGTAAATATGAATATTTGTCTGAAGAATGACTTCTGCGTCTGTGGCGGAGATGCTTCGGCAAAACTTGAGAGTTTATTGCGCAGGCTTTGAAGAACGTGGGACTTGGGGGTCCGAAGTAACGACCAAGCTGCTTCGATACCGTAGAGTTGGGGCGCAGAGCACATGGTTCAGGAAGCAGGGTGGTGGCAGAAGCGGCGGGCGTCTAGTGCTAGTAGATACGCCACTGTTGAATATATTCTCGCCGTGAACATCCTAGATTCCGAAGTCCGTGTTTTTTTTTTTTTGGCAGGCGTCAATGATACATGGGGAAGCGACGCTTTAACTTTCGTAGCCAACATCAGTCCGAGAACGCAAGAGTGCCATAAGAATAGAATGACCTGATTTCCAAGAGAGTGGTACCAGTAGTAAGCTTCAGCTTTTGCTCGAAAGTCCATTTGGCCACGAGAGACAGAGATAATCTCGCAGCTCCGTATGTTATATGGAGAGATGGACAACGAATCTCGTTATATGCATACGTACGTCGCGGAAGACGCGAAATAGAGGAAACGACGACCTTTTACGAGGGCTTCTATGAAAACGACGACAAGATTCGCACATGGGCTATAACTACCGCCAAGGTGGTTCTAACGACTGCTGGCGATGAGATTGAGAGTCGGTCTCGATGAGGATCCGTGCACATTACAACCGTGACAGGGAGTATGAGTGCACAAATAAGGCGTCCAAAGTGCCGCCGCTGTATTGCTATAGTTAGGTGGTGCTAACGCACTGCTTTGGCGGGGAAAGCTTCGGAAATAGTTACACATACCCTGCATTGTGTGTAGACTTGTTCGGCGTGAAAATTTTCTGATTAATTTTGCACGGATGCGGCAGCTAGATGAAGGGGTGGGCGCTACCTGCGGTATTTGCGGTGCGGATGTCATGCGGTGGGATGACGCGCGGCGGGTGTGTCAAACGAGTTTACGCATTGGTGTCCCGAGGTGAATTGGGAGCTATTTTTCGACGTTGGAAGTGCATCGTTGAGTTGCAGCGACGGTGGATGTTGGGAGTGGGAGGAGGATATGTTGAATGATGTGGTTGAGAGGAAAGAAAGAAAAGACGACAGCGTGATCTGTGTTGGTGGATGGGCCGTCGGCAGCCGCTGCTCTTTTCTGTACTCCATGGACAAACCACTGGGCCCCCGCCAGCCCGACAAACGCCATGCCGCCTACGAGTCCATCTTTGGCCGTTCAGGCAACCCAAACGGCCTCCACACCCCGCCCAACATCCCAAACGGTCATCAGCCATTCTACCCGCAACAGCCTGCTTATCCGCCTCCAGATCGCTACCCACAGTCCTACTACCCGCAACAGCAGCATGCCTCTCCCTATCCCTCCTTTCCCCCCAGCCTAGCCCCGCCCCACAACCCCACACTCGGCAGAGCACGATCTATCAACTCATATCCCACAGACAGTCCTGCAGGCCCATATACTCCCCAAGGGCTCACCCCCGCCCAGGCATACCAAGCCCAGGTATACATGAGCATACCCACTCAGAGCCCCCAGCCTCAGCAGTGGAATCCACCGCGGGTCTCCCCTGTGCCTTCCGATCGCCAACTCCCCGCCCAGCGAAACAACCGCACCTCGGGCCTCTCTGCAGACCTCCCCCGCCTCGGTATAAGCCTCGAGCACGATGACGGTCGATTAGGCATAGATTTCGCCGGCCCCAGCAACAGCGCTTCCAGCGATCTCGGCACAGACGAGAGCAGCAGCGAGCTGCCATGGGCGCATTCAGAGCCGGCGAGTGCGTTGCATCTCCTTTTCGTTTTCATGCGCATCCTTCTCATCCATTCTAGTTGCTAATTCACGCCAAGTCGCACCATCTCATCCACATCAGCGGCACCCCTCTGCTTCTGATCCTGTTCATCCTGTTCGTTTCTGCCAGCTTCCCGTTTCATCTAACTTCATCTAACCTCATCTTTCCATTCAAGGTCCATCCTCTCCATGTAGACACTGTCGGTGCCCATTCGATCCGATCCTCTGTCCTTACCTCCTCGCCCTCCCCCTCTTCCAACGCCGACCATTCCTCGACCAACCTCGTTGATCACCCCACCCACAGCGCCGCTCGCCGTTCCTCCGATTCTATGCCCAAATTTTCCCCGGCCCAACGACGCGATCGCACTTCCCAAGATCGTTCCATGTCCATGTCCAGCGCTGCTAATCCAACCATACGCTCCGCCCTCGACCAACACAAACGCGGCTCGCGTCCAAATATGGGCTCTCTGTTAGAGGGTCGCTCATCTCCCAACTCTCTACGCAGTGGGCCTGTCGTGCGCAAAACGCCTATCGTTTATCCCGCTCTTCTCTCTCGTGTTGCAGAGGCCTTTCGCGAGCGTATCCCAATAACTGATCGTATCAAAGATGGGCTCACTTATAAAGACGCTTTTGATGGACGGGAAGCTGTGGACAAGATCGCGTACATCATCAAGACCACGGACCGAAATTTAGCTCTCCTGCTAGGGCGTGCGCTGGATGCGCAAAAATTCTTCCACGACGTGACATACGACCACCGTCTGAGAGATAGCGCAAACGAGCTTTATCAATTTCGAACGAAGCTACCCAGTCCATTTGTAAGCGGAGAATTTGGCGAGGATGGGCAAACGCAGGGAAATGCTGTGGGTGGTGTACTCAACGGATCGAATTCTCATGCGTTCTTCGAGGTGAGTTATTGCCCCATGCAACAAATCCACACCTCTTAATAGAAACAATTTAGGGAGGAACACCTGAGGCGACACCAGGAGGCGTATCACCCGTGCCTTCACCAGCGTCGCCGCCAACGCAACCTCGACCGCGGCGGGACTCGGACACTGTGTCAGCGGATGAGGTGCCGCTGCCCTCCGGGGTCTTCACGCTGCTGACGGATTGTTACTCGCCGACGTGCTCGCGGGATCGGCTGTGCTACAGCATCGCGTGCCCGCGACGGCTCGAGCAGCAGGCGCGGCTGAACATGAAGCCGCAGCCTGGCCTGTCGAAACAGATCAGCAAGGACAGTCTGAACGACGTACCTGTGAGTGTTGTCGCCCTTGAGATTAATATCTGCCTACTGCATTCGAGTTTGGTGCTTTTGTGTGCAATACACGAGTGATATCCACAAATATATGCATTTACTTGTAAATATCGTACTGACGGTTTGCTTCGGACTATTATAGGACGACGGCACATTGTGGATCCATTCAGTGCCGCAGGAAATCGTGAACAGCGTGTCAGACACGGAGAAGAAGCGTCAAGAGGCTATCAATGAGGTCATCTACACAGAACGCGACTTCGTACGGGATATGGAGTATTTGCGAGATGTGAGTTCTCTGTCTTCGATATTTTATTCTTGCGAAGGAACGTTATGGCATTGTGGATGGAAACAAACATCTCAATCTCAACCACAGAGGATAACGACTGTAGGAAAATAACTCATACCTTCTATTTCGCAGGCTTGGATAAATCGCCTCAAAGACTCGGACGTCATTCCGTTAGCGCGGCGCACAGACTTCCTAGCGCAGGTCTTTTGGAACGTACACGACATTATCGCAGTGAACACCCGTCTACGCGATGCGCTGTCAAAACGACAAAAGCAATACGCCGTCGTCGATCGCATCGGCGATATCTTCCTCGACGTCGTGCCGCACTTCGGGCCTTTCGTATCCTACGGGGCGCACCAGCTATACGGCAAATACGAGTTCGAGAAGGAGAAGGCGGCCAACCCCGCGTTTGCGGCGTTCGTTGAGACCACGGAGCGGATGCCTGAGAGCAGGAAGTTGGAGCTTAATGCGTATTTGACGAAGCCGACGACGAGGCTGGCGAGGTACCCACTACTGCTGGAGGCGGTGCTCAAACACACGCCAGCGGATTCGAGCGATCGGGCGGCGCTGACGCAGGTAGTGGCGCTGGTCAGGGAGTTCTTGGGCAAAGTGAATACGGAGACGGGGAAGACGGAAAATCGGTTCAACTTGCTGCAATTGGACCAACAGTTGGTGTTCAAGCCTGGAGAGGAGGTGGTCAGTATCTCTCTTTCTCTTTGAGTGGACCGGTTTAAAGTTTTGCGATTGTTAGAATCTGCGATTACGCGACGAGGGGCGGGAGATGGTCTACAAAGGCACTCTGAACAAGCGGGATGGCGAAATTCAGGTGTATCTGTTTGACCATGCGCTGCTATTTACGAAGCTGGTCAAAACGAAGCAGCATGAGCAATACAAAGTCTACCGACGGGTGCGTATTTTTTGCCCTGAAATTCGTGCTGCAACGAATATTTAATATGGAACACTCAATGCAAAAATCTCACAGCCAATACCCCTCGAGCTGCTCCTCGTCGCCACACCGCAAGAAGATAACAATGGTACCATCCGTTCACAGCAGCGTAAGACCCAAGCCCTCGTCCGTCGCTCTTCTTTCGAGAAAGATCGACCGCGCTCGTCAATGCCTTCCGTCGTTTCCGCTGTCACGATCAAGAGCTCAGATAATAAGTCCCAGCACTCGATCACGTTCATTCATCTCGGGCGGAAATATTACAACCTCATGCTCTGGGCATCATCTCCGCTCAGCCAAAAGAAGTGGCTTGAGGTTATTTGGAAGCAGCAGCAGGTTATGCGTGAACGGAGTGTGATTTTTGATACTGTTGGTTTGAGTGAGGGATTCTTTGCGGGTCCTAATAAGGTCAATTGTGCAGCGCCGTACAGTGCGTATTTTTTGCTATCTTTCGGATGAGCGAGGCAAATAATTGACCATTTTCAGGTGGTGGACGAAGAGTGGTATATGGCACTGACGATGGGGTGTATCTGTCCGATCTGCGCGAGCCGAATCAGAATCCGGTCAAAGTTCTCGCATTGCTCGACGTGCTGCAAGTTGACGTGCTCGAGGATTACCAGCTTCTCATTGTGCTCTCAGGTCAGTCGCATTCAAAGGCTTCAAAGTTGACTCTCGGTGTTCCCACTCACTGTGACTCTCTTCATGGTATCTTTAGAACGGCAGGTGATTACGTTCCCACTCGAGGCGCTGGACCCACACGACCCAATGGCGGGCCTGAAGCGCGCGAAACGTATATCATCGCATACATCGTTCTTCAAGGCAGGGTTTTGCCTGGGCAAGGTGCTCGTGTGCATCGTCAAGTCAAGTCAGCTGTCCAGCACTTTCAAAACGTTGGAGCCGATCGACCAGAATATTCGCGGACGCGCGAAGCCGACGTTTAAGAAGCTGTTGCAGGGCGGGAATGATACGCTTAAGTTGTTCAGGGTGGGTGCACATGTCCCGTTCCCGAGAACGTAAACGCTGACAAAAATATCATCCGGCGTTCATATCTGCTGTGGCGTATTTAGGAGTTTTACATTCCTGTGGAGTCGACGTCGATACATTACCTCAAGACGAAGATGTGCGTCGGGTGTTCACGTGGATTTGAGATTGTGGATTTGGAGAGCCTCGATACGCAGGGCCTGCTGGACCCGAACGACGAGTCGCTTGAGTTCGTGAGGAAGAGGGAAAATCTCCGGCCGATGGCTATCTATCGAATACATAACGACTTTTTGCTTTGTTACGACGGTGAGTGCTCGCCGCGTTTAATCAACTTCCTTCTCAGGCTAAACAGAAGACAAAATTCTTTTTTCGTGCTTGTAGAATTTGCCTTTTACGTCAACAAGAGCGGGCGACGGTCGCGTAAGGAATTTATGGTTCACTGGGAAGGCATGCCAACTGGTTTCGGTTAGTGTCTCTGTCCGCTCTTCGCTTGGTGGCATGCACGCTGCCAAAGTTTTCTCTGAGGAAAAAGCTTGGATGTTAATATCATGTTTTTCTGTTCTCATATAGCGCTTCACGAGCCATATGTGCTTGCATTTGAGCCATCGTTCGTGGAGATACGGCATATCGAAACCGGCCTCATGTCGCAGGTCATTCAAGGGGCGAACCTGCGATTACTGTTCGCGGACACACCGCCCTCCGTGACCAATAATTCTTCCTCGACGTACAATCAATACCAGCAAAACCCATACCAACACGGGTGAGTTCTTTCTTTTCCTATTTTAATTACAATTTTCAAACTCATATTTTCTTCCTCTTAGCCCGGCTGGGTATAACCCTTATGCACCCTATCCCGGCGGACCACCAACGCACCAACAATACCCGGACCAATACCCGCGGCATCCCCAGGGCGTGGGGCGGGATGAGATTTTGATAGTATCGGACGACAGAGTGCTGGCACTGCGGCCTCGGGGACTCCAGCGACATAGGTCGGATAATGCCTCGATGGCGTCGTCGATGACACGATGAGTTGTAAGACCGTTTCTGTGTGTGATGTACGATATTATTGCTTTTGTCTGCCCCCCGCCTCCGCCTCCCTTTCACGCCGCCTGTTATTTTTTCTCCTCCGCATTTGTCTCTCTGTAGTAGCTGTCTGTCTATTTTGTTTGTTTTCCTTTCATTTTTCTTTGTCCACTTCTGTACTCGTCGAATTGTTGTTTGAGTATCTATTTTACCTACACCGTTATATTTTTTCTTTCTGGCCTGTGACCTTGACGCCGCCAGCATTCAGTGCAAGTCAGATTGATAGTTGTCTTGCCACGAAATCAAATTGATGTGCATCCACATCTATGTAATACTTGAAGACAGGTTATATGGGCCAACGTCTCTGTGCGGGCGGGATTCTTTCCCCAGCATACCTACCACCATTGACTACACTACCGTCTCGAGTCGCGGAAAATGCGAAGGAAAACAAGGCTTCCAAGTATGTACAAAGTTACTGCAAATCGATGCGGGGAATACTTTCTCACTCTGGGGATTCGGGGCCGACACACGTTACGCTGAGGCCGTAGCTGTCGGGGCAACAACGCGTGGGGAAGAAGAACAAATGGCAACTCGGAGGCAGGGAGGCGGCGTGCCACGGCCGGCAAGGGAAATTGATGGGCATGGCAGATGGCGGGTATTTGGAGGAAAGGTGCCCTGCGTCTGTGTGTTCGCCCTTTTTTTCTTCTCGCCTCCAACCAGCATTATCGCGCATCGTCGCGCGCCCACCCTCGTTTCCCCCGCACAATCATGAAATTCAACGCATTCCTTCTGCTTTCTGTTCTCGAACTTGGCATCGCCCAGGCTGAAAGAATCAACCTGAGGCATGTTGCCAAGAGGCAGACTGGTGTCCCTGGTATGCTAGGCGCGGATGCCACGACCGCTAGTACTACGCTTGCAACTGGTACCACCACTTCCGTCGCTGCTCCTCCACCCACTACCACGCCCTCTATTGCCGCTGGAACGACGTCGCACAGCGCCTCCTCTTCCGTGGTGGTTCAGGCGACGACTTCCAATGCTCCTGCCCCGCTCCCAGTAGTTACGACCACCCCTTCAGTTTCAGCACTACCTGGAGCCGTTACAACTCCAGCAATTCCGCCTGCGTCGACCGGTCCTCCCCCCTTGGCGACTGGTACTGGGGTTCCTCCTTTGGCCAGCATCACCCTTGGCATGCCCACGCGTAATCCTTTGCCTGCTGCGACCACCATTGCTCCAGGTGCCACCCCGCCCATTAAAGGAGCACCAGCGCTTCCAACCCCCGCAGCCAGTGACTGTGCGTATAAACTCAGTGATGCAATAGGATTGATTCATAATCTGACTTTATTCTAAATTTTATTCTAGTTGTGTTGGCTTCTTGGCCCCCTCAGGACCACATTCCTCCTACCGGTAAGCTGTGTACAGATATGTCATCGCTAAGCTTTGATTTGAACGCTATCGTTTGCAGACTCCGCCGAAGTCAAGGAATGGTTGAAGGAGTTGGACGGTTGGAATATTCCTGATCTATCGCTCACCACCAACGGCACGTGTTCCTTGTCTCCTGCCGAAGCTGCTGATGCTGCCAACCGTGGATGGTGGACCTGTGGTGGATACACTCGTCCCACTGGTGCGTTTTGTTCTCCAACATATCCTGTTCCATTAGAGCTTAATTGTTTGATGTAGATATCGTCGCATGCCCAACCAAGCTTGACTGGGGCGTCAGGTACGTCATGATTCTCAATTATTTATGGTTCAAATGTACTTAAGCTTATTATGCAGCTTCGATGATGGACCTTCCGGTTACAGTAGGCAGCACTCTAATTCTAGCAATCCTACTTTTATAACTGATGATTAACCTTCGTTTCTCCTTATAGCACAGTGAGTGCTATTTAATTGCCGTCTCGATATTTACTCACCTTTGCACTCAGATACCTCCTCGACTATCTCACTGAAAAAGATATCAGCGCTACTTTCTTCGTCGTCGGCTCTCGTGTCATTGAGCGACCCCAAATTGTTATTGAAGAGTACATGAGCGGACATGAAATCAGCGTCCACACATGGTCTCACAGCGTCAGTTCTCTCTCTGCCTCTCGTTGCTGCGCTTACGTTTCTTACCTTGTCGTCCAGCCCTTGACCACCTTGACCAATGAGCAAATTGTCGCTGAGCTAGGCTGGACTCGTAAGGCTATCAAGACCTTCATTGGTGTTACACCATTAACTATGCGTCCTCCTTACGGTGATATCGATGATCGTGTCCGTGCGATTTCTATGGCCATGGGCATGATCCCCATCATGTGGACAAGGTCTTCCACTGGTGAACAATTCGATACCAACGGTACGTATTCCGCGAGCTGCATGTTATTGTTTGAGCTGACATCTCGCGTTAGATTGGAAGGTCGCTGGCGGTCAGGTCGTTGGTACTGATTCGTTCAACTCGTTCGAAGACATTTTGGGTAACGCCACCGTAATTGACACTGGGTGAGTTGGCGCCAATACACTGATTGCGTGTCCGTATTGATCATCCACTTCTAGTTTCATCGTTCTGCAGCACGATCTTTTCGAGATCACCGTAGATCTTGCTGTTGGGTACACTCTCGATGCTGCTAAGACTCATCAACCCCCCTTCAACCTGAAGTCTATTGGTGAATGTCAAGGATTCCCTGAGGGAAACCTTTACTTGGAGACAAATGCCAACAAGACTTTCCCCTTCAGCAACAGTACTAGCGTCGACGTTACTGGAGACGGCACCATTGACACAACATCGGGAGATGGAGGATCGACCTCCGGAGGAGACGACAGCAACACTACCAGCGCTGGATTCATCAACGCTATCCCATTTGTCACATCAATGGGTGTTGGCCTTGCTGCGCTGAGTCTCCTGCTCTGAACAGACTTTGTTGTTTTTGTGTTTCTGCTTTCCCTCATGTTATGATTGTCTCTTTCGACATAGTACTTATCACGAATAGCGACGCTGTTTAAAGCTGTTGGGGAGGATGTATGATCCCCGCGTTGGACTTTTCTCTCCTTTATTATTATATATAGGTAATGGGTTGCTCTTCAGTTGCTTACTTGCCAGGTTTTCTCTGTGTATATATATAGCGACGCTCTGCTCTGTTAGAGGGTATACTATTATGATAGTTGGTATTTACATGGATTTCGATGGACAAAAAACACATACTATTGACAGTAGCGTAATTAGAGACTTGTTTTTAGTGCACTACTCTAGACGTACTTTAGCATTGCACATGGGATGCTGAATGAGAGTTTGCTTATGTGCACTCTTCTTCGGTTTGAGGAGTGGTTGAGTATTTTTCGACTGGAATCAAGTTGACTCAATTGAATTTGTCCTAATTTTTCTTCACCTCCCTCGAGGATCATCCGGATCCTCCGGTGACGGATCAGCTGCCGGTCCCACGACTCCGAAGTTTACGGTCAATGATGGCCTTGATGCCGTCATCTGGATGCTTGGCGGTGAGTAAGGATAAAACAAGTAAGCAGATGAAAGCCAGCGCCAAAATGCACCTCTGCTGCGCCCGTCTAAGTTAGCGCCCGATCGATATTCATAACGCGCTGTCCTCGAGATGTGATTCACTATCGAGTTTTCTCACGCATCTGTGTCGGAAGATAGACGCCTGGACATGGTGGTTGCTAGTTGATCAGGGTCTTGGGCCTTGGCGTTGTAGTGATGCCGTGCCAATGTTGCAAGCCTGCCCAGCTAACCAAAATATTGCTTCCATTTTTGCAGGCTGTCACATATTTACTTGCTTATTCTGCCAACTATCTTCCCTCTTTTGCCACCTCTTCTTCTCGCTAATCATGAAGCTCTACGCGTCGACGCTGCTCGTGTCGTCGCTCGCCACCATCGCCCAGGCGCGTTTGGATTCCCCGCTCCTCGCCCGCCACAATCTTGTCAAGAGGCAGGCCACTACTACTGCTGCGACCACTACTACCGCTGCGACCACTACTTCTGCTGCGATCACTACCGCTGCTGCGACCACCTCTACTGGTACGTCGTCTTGCAACGTCACCATACAGCGAGGTTCAATCTCTGACAATCTGCTGTGTTGCTGTCACCTTTTGCCCCCGTAGGCCCCCCTGCCCAAGCAACATACACGACGATTCCCCCACTGTCAGAGATTACCTTTGGCATGCCCACCAGGTCTGTCACTGCATTTGTGGCCACCCATACCCCGGGAGAGACGCCTCCTATCTCAGGCGCGCCAGTTCTCCCTTCTCCTTGTAAGTCCTCGAACGTGCATTAAGTAGGTTCGCCGTTGACATTGGATATAGTGGCTCTTGTGGGATTCCCGCCTCAGGACAAGATCCCTCCTACTGGTGAGTCCCATTCAAATCCATTGCACAGGTCAAGAAATTCATTTGGCGAGGCAGATTCGCCGCAAGTAAAGGAATGGATGAAGGAGCTTGAAGGCTTCCATATTCCGGATTTTTCCCCCACGAAGGATTCGACATGTGCTGGAGATCCCGATGCTGCTGCAAAGGCTGCAGAGCGTGGTTGGTGGACCTGTGGTGGACATACGCGAAGCACTGGTATGATTTGATGGCGTTGGCGTTTAAGTTACTTTGCTGACCTCCTGCAGATATTGTGTCTTGCCCTACTAAGTTTGATTGGGGTATTAGGTTGGCAGATTCTTTCGGTTTAAAATTGAATCGCTCTTCTGACGCTTTTGGCCAAGCTTTGATGATGGTCCTTCTCCTCAAAGTGAGTTTTTTATGCTGCCCTAACCGGACTCCTGCCTGATCGTGTTTCTCTTCTTTAGCTCCGTTAGTATCTTTATGCAATAGTGCTCGATAGTTGGGCTAAATTGACTTTCTAGAATTTTGCTCGACAAGCTCAAGCAAGAAAAACTCCACGCTACCTTTTTCGTCGTTGGTTCTCGTGTCATTGAACGCCCAGGTATGCTTATTGAAGAATATATGAGCGGCCATGAAGTCAGCGTCCACACCTGGTCTCATAACGTAGGTTCTATTCGTGTCCGATCAAATTATACTTGAGCTAATCAAATCATATCACAGACTTTGACCAAATTGACGAACGAGCAAATCGTCGCTGAATTGGGCTGGACCCGTAAAGCGATCAGGGATGCTCTTGGTGTGACGCCGACTACTATGCGTCCTCCTCAAGGCGATATCGGTCAGTCTCGTTCAGATTGCTTGGTATGGTGACTTTCATATTGATGTATTTATGTAGATGATCGTGTTCGTGCAATTTCCCTGGCAATGGGACTGGTTCCCATCATCTGGACCTCGACACCGGACGGTGGAAAGTTTGATTCTAATGGTATGTTGTCGTGAATTTGTTAGAGAAATGCGTTGATTCGTTTTGTAGATTGGAGGGTTGCTGGTGGGCTCATCACTGGAGTCCAAGCATTTGACATCTTCAACACAATCCTTGCCAATGGAACCACAATTGACACTGGGTAATTTTAATGTTTTCTTTGTAGACCAAGTCTGATTATTGTGAAAAGATTTATTTCTCTGCAGCACGATCTATTCGAAATTACAGTCGATCTTGCCGTTGGTTATTTCCTTGACGCTGCTTTGAAACATGACCCCAAATACAATGTCAGTGTATCCATACATTGCCTCAAAAGCTCAGGCTGACTGTTTAATTACGTTTTACAGTTGCAATCCATCGGTGAATGTCTGGACTATCCTGCAGGCAATCTTTATCGCGAAACCACTCTCAACAAAACTTTCCCTTACACCAACCAGACCGCGGGAGGAGTGGATATTGACGGAGATGGTGTAGTGGATATCAAATCGACCGCCACCGACACCGACAGCGCTGGCTTCAGAGTCTCTATTCCCCTTTTCAGCTCTGCTGTGGTCGTCGGCCTGGCGATACTTGGACAATTATAATCATCACGAGCTGGAGGGTATTTCATACATATCTATATGCTAAAAGCATTACGTCGCTCGCTAGTTCGTATATATTCTTCGATATAATATTGACTCCGGAAACAGCAGTAATGATAGAGATAAGATTGGCTCAGACCGGAAATAGCCGCCCCCTAGTGATCATTCTGAGGAGATGGGATTGTACATAGGTGCTATTACGCACAAGTTGACCAGCTAGATCTCCTGCATACTACATCTGGCCATTGACCTCCTTGCCTTCCCCTCCCGTCATCGAGATGGCTTCTCTCGTCACGCTTGTGAGAAACAGTACGCCTACGCTGGCTGCTTCTCTGCATCGATACTAACACTCGCTGTAGAATTCCTAGAGGCGTTGCGATCCGTCAGTCCGCCCTCGGGATGGAAGATTCTCGTGGTCGACGCCCACTCGCAGGCGCTCTTGGGCGCCGTGCTCAAGCAGTTTGATATCCTCGCCGAACATGTCACTTGTGCGTTGGTCCCCCAATCTAGGGGTGGCCGTTACTCATAGTCAGCTATATCATGCCCCCAGTGATCGAATCCATTTCGAACTTCCGCGAGCCCCAGCCCGACTTTGAGGCCATGTATATGCTCATGCCCACGACGCAGAACGTGGAACGTATCATCGCCGACTTTACGACACGCAAACAATACGCCGCTGCGCATCTGTTCTTCATCGAAGGTGAGTTCATGCGGTCATGACGCTGTTCGGGATGTGTATTAACCGCTCACCGTGTCATGTTAAGGTCTCCCGGAACACCTCTTCGAGCGTTTGACGTCATCTCCTGCTGAACCGCATCTGCAAGCGTTGAAGGAGTTGTTCTTGAATTTCAATGGTTTGTCCCAGTGCACATCTATGAAGCGTCCCCTAACCCTATTGCTATAGCCATCGAGGCTCAAGCATTCTCACTGCAAGAGCCCAGTTACTTTTTCAGCATGTACAGTCCACCTCGAACGGAAGCAGCATACAAACTGGCGCGTGTCCGACTAGAGGAGGACCTACAGTTTACCAGTAAGATGGTATGTTACTTTCGGTAATGAAGCCCTGGTATTCGTCTGAATTTCATTTCCAAGATTGTCAGCGTCTGCGTTTCCCTGAATGAATTCCCTTATATCCGATACTACATGCCTTCTACACACCTCCCTCTTGGGCCTTTAAAGCCTGTCGCCCAGAATCGTCCACCGCCGCCGCCAGAAGGATCCAGCCGATGGCGAACCAACCTTGCTCGCGGCTCTGAAGCACGAGCATATGAATCCGTCGAGACTGATTTCGTGACAAAACTTCTTGCTTTCATGGTTCAGACCAATCTGGAAGAATACAAGAAGGCGAATCCCGATTTTGGAGTACGTGCCTCTGCACCATTCGCGAAGTATGAGTATCTAATTCTTGCTTTTAGAAAATGGACCCGTTACGCCCAAGAGCAACGTTATTGATAACTGATAGGTCCATGGATCTGCAAGCTCCATTTGTCCATGAATTTACCTATCAAGCCATGGCGAATGATCTTTTGCCTATTGAGAATGGAACAAAATACTCGTCCGTCTTCAGTTTGTAGCTTGGAATCTGATGCTTATGATTGCCTTGACAGATACAAGTTCCAATCTTCATTGGGGGCGTATGAGGACAAGACCGCCATTCTGTCAGACGCGGATACTGTATGGACTGCCGTCCGACATCTTCATATGCGGGAAGCTATTGACAAGCTGATGCTCGATTTCAACAAATTTTTGGAAGAAAATGCTGTATTCAAAGGGTGCGCCTTTTTTTTCCATTCGCGCTGGCGCACGTTCTGACCTCTTGACGGATAGTGAAGGTGCTGCCAACCTTAACGATATGAAAGACATGCTTGCCAGTCTGCCTCAATATCAAGAACAGCGAGAAAAGGTGTGTTACTTATGTACTTCGATATAATGAAGTAAGTTCATTTTGTCGGTTAGTTCTCTTTGCACCTCAGTATGGCTCAAGACTGTATGGAGTTGTTCGAGAAGGCTAAACTTTCTGATGTGGCTTCCGTTGAGCAGGTATGGGTCTTTCCCATCTCCCAATGTGTTTTCATTGAACATCATAATGATACAGTGTTGTGCAACCGGCGTGACCGCCGAAGGCAAGACACCAAAGGGTCTCGTGGAAGAAATGGTTCCCCTTCTTGATAGTAGGGATGTTCTGTGAGTAAATGATCTTACTAGACATGAATGTCAGGATATCGTTGACCTTCCTTTGTTTTGTAGCAATATGCGCAAGGTTCGAATTATCGCTTTGTATATTCAATACCGCGACGGTGTTCCAGACGAAGATCGCCGACGACTATATCAACACGCAAGGTTGACACTTGCAGAACAAGATGCTGTCAATGCTCTTGTGCACTTTGGTGTCCGGATCAGCAGAGTATGTGGCGCCTGACTTCACATGGAGCACTGGTCTGACTCTCCAGCAGGGCCCTACAGATAAAGATACCAAAAAGAAGATAAAGCAAAAAGTGAACCCAGATGAATATGAACTTTCACGCTTTAAACCCGCCATAAAGACCATCATCGAAGTGAGTGCATAGTCGTGTGACCATGAATAACTTACTGATACGATGTACGCAGGAGCAAATTGCTGATAAACTAGATGTTACCCTCTTCCCTTATGTTAGAGATGCGCCCTCAGCAATGCCTCTATCTCCACGCTCTCCACCACCGCAAACAACCTCACTTCGTAGCCAGAAACCAGCATGGCACCGAGCGCCTAAAGCTAATGCCGTGGCTGACAATCGCCAGCGATTGCTGGTATTTGTGGCTGGTGGAATGACCTATTCAGAGATGCGAGAAACCTATCTATTGTCGAACTCTCTACAAAAGGACATCTACATTGGTGAGTTCATCGGATACGATTTGCGGTTAAAACCTTGCTTACAATTCAAACAGGATCAACGCACGTTATTACTCCGAAAGGATTTATCGACGACCTCAAAGTCCTCGATCTCGGAGGCGCTGGATCGAAGGCGATACCCAATGGTCTTAGAGACATGCGAGGAGAGCCGAAGTCACACCAAGAATTATACGACGAAAAATATTATGTTCAAGATGCACCACTACCCCAGCGACAACAGCCGCCGTCGAAGAAACTTGCTCCTCCCCGTGCAGAGAAGATTGCCCCCATCCAGCCATCCCCAACGAACTCTTATCAAGGATCCGTAAACTCGACGACTCCTTCTGTTAAGGAGGACAAGAAGAAGAAGCGTGGCCTTTTCCGCTTTGGTTGAGGACTGCTTTAGCATACCTATATAGGATGTAAATTATACTAGTTGGATTTTGATGTAATTCTGTCGGTTATACCTCTAGGATGGATTAAAGGTATTTAAGTGCATTGCGACCACTGCGTTGGCAAGTTGCCCAAGAAGAAGAAAAGTATACAATAACAGGGAAGGGTATGTACATGAATAAGAGCGCAAACTATGTAGAATATTCCATCTTGGCTGTGAGAGTGAAAACGATGTTAAGTAATTGAAAGACTTGAGAAGGAATAATTGTACTGACTTTCGTGCTTCTTGGCCTCTCCGACCTTGCGAGCAGCTTTTGTCAGATCCTCTTGAACGATGTATTCCCGGTCGTCTCGAATGGCGAACATGCCAGCCTCGGTCACAACGTTACGCAAATCAGCACCGTTGAATCCATCAGACAGCTGAAGTTGAACACGGAACAAGGTTAACAACTGAAAGAATAGGGTGAAATGATACAAACCTTGACAACGGCCTCATAATCGATGTCGCCGCCTTTATTGACTGGTGCAGCGTGAATCTTCAGAATTTCGAGACGAGCTTGTTCATTCGGCAGAGGAACTTCAATCTTGCGATCCAAGCGACCAGGACGAAGAAGAGCGGGATCAAGGGTATCGGGACGATTGGTGGCCATGATGAGTTTGGTCCTGCCCAAAGAGTCGAAACCGTCCATTTGGTTCAAAAGCTGAATGGTAGAGTTAATTAGCAACGCAAATCAGATATGAGAATGCTATCCACCTCCATCAGTGTGCGCTGGATTTCACGATCGGCACTAGTTCCCTCAGAGAAACGACGTCCGCCAATAGCATCAATTTCGTCCATGAAGATGACACAGGGTTCGTGGTCTCGCGCATATCCAAACATTTCCCGCACTACTCGGGCACTCTCTCCAATATATTTGTCGACAATGGCGGACGAAACGACCTTCAAGAAATTGGTTTGTAGCGTTGCTGCCACTGCACGCGCCAACAGCGTTTTACCTGTTCCAGGAGGGCCATACAGGAGAACGCCCTTTGGTGGTTTGATTCCAACACGAACGAAGAGCTCGGGGTTCATCAAGGGGAGTTCGATGATCTAATAAATCTCAGCATAATAGCTAAGATATGGCCTCTGGAGTGGATCGTACCTCTCTTAGTTCTCGAACTTGTTCGCCCAACCCTCCAATTCCAGCAAATGATGCACCTCCGGGGTCTTCGAGACTCATCTTGTACACCAAGGGGTCTACTTCACGAGGGAGAATTCGCATGATCGTCAATGTCGTCATGTCAAGGGAAACGCGCGTTCCGGTCTTCAGCTTTGCTACAGGCAGAGTAGGACGATAAGAGACCACATAACGTGGGCCTGAGGACGCCTTCACAATAACTAGACAAGAATCGTTTATAAAAGTCAATACAGAGCAGAGAGAGCGTTGCACATACACCGATCCGTGTCTAACTGCTTCATGACTTCTCCAATAATTTGACCAACAGATTGAACGGCTTTGATATCATCTTCTGTCTTCTCGTACGCCTTCTCTAAATCCTTAATCGAGAACCTGACTATTGAGAAAACAAGTCAGGTTGAAATGATTTTGATATGAGAGTAACACCAACGGTTTTTCAGGCTTTCGCTGCTTGCTTCATGGCTGCGTAGTTTCTGGAATATCGTCAGCAACGAAATAAGGACCGGTAAGCGATAACATACCTCTCTGTAAGTCTTAAGGGCATCTTTCTTTCGTTGGTCGATTGCTCCTGAGGATGTAGAAGGTTGGACGTCCATGGTGAAATGAGGGAAGTAAGCGAGTGCTCTTAGGACGCGTAAGTGCCATCTGACGCGTTCCTATTCCCAAAAAAGGGTGCCGACATCGGCAAGACTGTATTGTTAAGCTGACCTTAAAAATCATCGGCCTGATGGTCTAGTAGTATGATTCCTTGTTAGGGTGCTTCTGCACGCAATTCGAGGAGGTCCCGGGTTCAATTCCCGGTCAGGCCCACACCATAAGATTGTTTTTTATCCACTCTTTTTGTCGAGGCTACATACCATTCAGCGCTCACGGTTCTACTACCGTTCTAGTATGATATATTTACCATTACAGTTTACTGCACAGTGATCCAGCTAAGCTACTACTGCCAGTGTAAAGTACCTTAGATGACAACCTACCTCAATGACAAGGGACATCAATATCAATGACCATTAAAATATTAACATGGGTACCTGTCATTTACTTAAATACTCAAGAGAGAGAGAAAGAGAAACGGGCTGTAGGCTTTGTTGACGAAAAACGTTGGCGTTGCGCTGTAAAGATACACATGCATTCAGCACAGAAAAGTAAAGATCATATATAATACAACATCGCCTCTGTCCGCATAATATTCTATACAATATGATGTATCCCTACTGTCGGCCGTCGACTGGGAAACGGAAGACAACCCAAGGAGTGAAACTGTACGTGACGAAGCAGATCAAAAGCAATGAAGAGAGCGCGATAGTTTGATTTGTACAGCAGATGGAAGGTGGGGGATAGGGTTGAATGAAGGGGTAACTGGTATGTATGGTGTGGTATGATAATGTAAGGCTGTTGTGGTATATATGCCGCGGCTTTGTAGAAGTACATTCGTGAGACAAGATCATCGAGGGGTATTATAGGTATAAAATGTAAAACAGTGCGAAAGAAAGCATATGCGACATAGATATGGATAAAAGATAGGAAGATAAAGGAGAGAAAATGCCGATACGCGTCAGGGGAACAGACGAGCCCAAAGATCAAAAAGGTGCAACTAAGATGATGAAACAAGACCGAGGTGAAGATGGGGAGAGAGAGATAGTCGGATAAGTTTTTTGGGGGGTGCAGATTAGCGGGAACAACCATGGGTTGTATCATCAATTTTAAGTTTCTCATTGCTCGCTCATACCATATGCGATGGTCGGCATTCATCTGGCGGCGGCGGTAATGAATCATCCAGCAAGTCAATTGGGGAGGTGAAGTTTATCAGCTGTAAAGGCGAACAAATTTCTAGTTAGCCATCGAATATTGAAGCCCTGATTCACTTAACCTATACTCACATAAGGATGGAGGTGAGATGGCATACTGTCACGAGGACTCGACCTGTGCATTGTATTCCCTTGAATATGCGCGTCTTCGGATGTAGCTCGGCTCGCAGTGCTCGCCGCAGCTGGTACAGAGGAAACTACGACGCCTTGATTGTTGTAAATGAAGGGTGCATCAGAATGTGGTCGTCGCCTCATTGCACCTGAAGAAGACGAGGGCAAGAGCTCCATTTGCCCCTGTACGGTATTTGGAGACGGAAATTCGTCTGGGCGCTCCCATACTGTGTCGTCGGAACGTCCACCAGAATTGGGTCGGGACGGCGTCGCAGGTGATGCATCTTGTCTAGGAGGGAATACCTTCTGATGGAAAGGCAACGTCGGTGAAGGCGCCATACCAAAGCTCTCCGCATCTGATTCGTATCCAGGAGAAGTCTCTCCCCCACTCTCTCCTGAACGGCGTGGCCGTACGGGTCCAGAGTCCACAGCATATTCGCCATGCTCTGGCTGGATGTCAGACGCATCATTCTGATAATGAAATGCGTGCATAGGCATCTCCGTCTCCGCTGGTGCATCTCGCTCCGTGGTATAATACACTCGTTTCGGCGACACGGGCTCCTGATCCGGCAGAAAGTAATTCTGGGACGGCGGGATAACAACGGTGGGAGCTTTGACGACATTAGACGGAGGCGCAACAAGCTTCGCTCCGTATCCTGATTCTTTGATCATGGAGCGAGGGAAGAAAATCTGTAATTGGTGGTATAAGCGCAGAACGGCCGCTTTACGCGGACGGATGGGAATAGGAACACGCACAAAAAGAGTAATGGCGGACGAGATAAAGCAACCAATGCCTCCCATCATCAAAAGGAAATCTAACGAATTCTTACTATTAGCAGTTGGTCAACAGTAAGGGTGGCGTGACACATACCCACAGCAAATCTAAGCGCAGTTTAATACAAATCGATCATGAGTCAATACAAAGGCCTTAGGTAGACCACTCACGGATTTCCAATGATCGGATATGGGCCGCTAAGTGCGTCAACCCCAATCATGAGGAGTGGGATGGTGAACAAAAAGCGGAACATAACGCGTATTCGCTGTAAACGAGCGATAGGCGGCCAACGTTTTAAAACCGGTGCGTATTGGTGGTAGTAGGCGGAGTTTACTTACATTCAATTGGTAGAATGTCGCCAGTCGGACTACAACGTCAGGTTCAGCTCCGCCATCTTTGACGTAGAGAATAAAGCCAGGGAAGCGCGCCAGAACGTAGAGGAAGAACACAGTTGTTGTTGTGCCCGCAGACGATCCAGCGAGAAAGATCCATGCTTGTACCTATATCATGATGTAGATGGGCGATGAGGGGAGACCATCAACAAGAATATGTTTAGATCGTCGCTCACTCGTTCGATGTCCCTCCTAGTGACGAGCGTAACCAATGGCATGCCCAAGACCGCAACCATGCTACCTGAATCCAACTTGAATGGCTGAACCAAAAGGGAAAGCCAGAGCAGGCGTACCAAGATACCAAATCCTGAATTCCCAACTTTCAAACCATTCACGCTTTCCTGGGCCTTGGTGCAGAAGGAACAACCAAAACGCGAGTTCTATCCCGTTCGAATAAGTTGCTAGCAAATTCGAGTGCATATTTCTTTAGCATACCTTCCAAGTGTGTTACTCTAGCCAGGATCAAATGTAAGTGAAGTCACCAGTGTTCAAAAGTTCGTAGAAGACGTACAATTCCAACGACCAACCAATGCTGAGCACAAAGTAGAGAGGGAGTAACCAGTGCTTGTCGGGAAGCGCCCAGGCGCTTAATGGACGGGGAATAACTATGCTTCGTTTAATTTACAGTCGAAGGTGAGGTTTTAGCGACTTACTTGAGCCATCCTCGAGCACGATGTAACCTGCAACGTCAAGTCAAAGGGGTGATTGCCAACGGAGTGGGTGAATATATACCTGCTTTAAACTTGAAAACAGTGATCGCCACACTGAATATAACGAGAAGGGGAAGAGTTCCTATATACGAGTACCTAATGGTTGCACATGAATCAGTAAGAATGCAGCATGCGGGTCATTAGGACCTCATGGTTCGCAGATTGAAGAAGTGACATACGTCATAACGCGCTTAAAGGCGCCTGGTTGCCTGCCTGAATCCCATTTCACGCAGGCAAATCGATCGTAGGCCCAGAGATGGAGGAGCAGAAAGGTAAAGAACTGAGGGGGGAGGGAAACGGGGTCTGCGGTCTGAGTGCGTTGATCAGCACGTCACAAAGGCTGGGACTCACGAATACGGCGAGGATGGCCCAGAGCAGAAAGGCGGTGGGGGACCCGTTGCTCATGAAGGACGCAGATTGAGCCTTCTTTGGGGCGCGGCGTTGGGGAGTGCGAAAGCCAGTCCTAAACAGTAGAGAGAGAGAACTAGTAATAATTGACTGCTAAAACTCGGCCGTTGCCCCCCATCAACCACTCTAATACCCCTGATTGATTCGCACTCTCCTTTTAGACATCTCTTCATTGCGCCCGCAAACATGTTACACAACAAATAGGTAGTACAATCCTAAGCTAACGTAGGGTATCTAAGGTCCTAGTGCTCCTCAAGAGCACCAAAAGACATGCAGCTAAATACGAGGGTATGTGTAAATCGTGATATCATATCCGATCTGAACTATGCCTGACACAGCGACCGAAAGCAAAAATACAAACTTGAAAGCGCACAGATCATGATGGCCATCCGTCTAGTCGGCATCTCGTTTGAAATACGTGGGTTCTGCATGAGCGATAAAAGTCTTCCAAGCAGCGCGTGTGGCGGCTGGGAAGAGGTACGTGGAAGGAGTAGCACCAGCGCCACCGTTTCCGTAGTATATGGGGTCCGGTCCGGGAATCATGCCTGATAGCGATGGGTCTTCGCCACCAACCACAGAGACTGCGCCAGTCCTGCTGGTTGTTAATGATCCAGTTGGGTTCTTTCCTAGAACGAATTCCCGCATAAATGTAAATGCCTAGACAAACAAGTTAGCAAAAATAACACAATTTTCGAGAGTAACCTACCGAAATGGGGGCATCCTGACCGACCAAATGGCCAGCATTGAGGAAGAGAACGTATTGCCAGCCTCGTTCCTGATGAACAACGCCTGCTAATTTCCCAGCGTCGTTCTTCCAAGGAGTCGACGGTTTGCGCGTAAATCCTTGGATGCCACCAAAGGTGGTGTTCTGGATGGCGACTGATGGAAGGAAAGAAGGTCAATAACAGGTTGATATCACGATCCTTGGTGAACTCACCCTCCGTGCCCCGATGGGGGATAAGGGCGTCATCATTCCCAGAGAATAGCATAATGCCGACTCCTTTCTTCGTAGCGTTCGTGGCAAGGTCGTTGAAAATGTTAATGGACCTAAACTTATTCAGCACTGTAATCGTAGAACAGCAATATAAGATTGAGACATACATAGGACCTTCAAGAAATAAACAGCGAAGAGAGGAACAACAGAGATGAGGATTGGGTAAAATATTCATAAGAGATATAAAACGTACTGCCGTCATCAGGATCTAATTTCAGAGGGTCAGATGCGTATGACGATTCTAGAAAGCCAGGAAGGCTTACCAGCTCCGAATGGGAAATCAAACTGCATCTCCCAGTCCTTGACTGTCGGGGCGTGGAACGCAGCTCGTACAACAGGATCTGGTAAAGAATGTAAATTTTGGACTGCAGAAGAAGCAGAAGCAAACTTGCCGTTCATGAAGACGCTGGCATCCCTTGTCACTTTGGGATTCAGTGCATCTGGAATGTCATAGACCTGTTGGGCAAAGGGTTGGGTTAATACAGGTAAAGATAGCAGCAAACAATGGGGCTAACATTGAAGGGGAAGCCAGGTTCATCGGTCAGGCCTATGAGAAAATTAGCTTTCGATCACAGGTGCAAATTTACGGATACATACTCCATGGGAAAGTGTAGTTGAGGGCATAATCGATGAACATGTCCAACAGGAAGCAACCATACTGAATCAACAGATGAGCAAATTGCGCAGCACCAGTAGGACCATTCTTACCCATGGGTCAATAGTACCATTAGTTCGCAGGGAAAGATCACGCTTCCACTCTTGCCTTGCAAACTCTCGATCTTCGCGTTTCCTGAGCGAGATTGACGACGATTCCTCCGCAATGCGGCGAGTCAGCTCGGTCTTGAAAGACTTTCGCTTAAGTTTTGTTGCCCAAGGAATGAAGCGTTGGGTAGGGAACGTAAAATTCACGTCCGGGATGATTCCATGTTGAGGGTAATTAAGGGGGATGTTGAAGCCGCACAGATCAGTCCTACAGGAGTAAATCAGAAACTGGGTCAAGCTTTGTCGGAAGCTTGACTCACTGTTCCTTGAAGTAATTATAAACATCTTGGTCGTATCCGATGATTTGAGGGTATGTAGTGAGCACACTCAACTGATAAAGGACTTGGTTAGCAATTCCACCGCGGAACAGAATAATTTGGACATACTGCAGGCAGAAGCTCGAAGATCTGTTCCGACGAGTAAGTACCATCTCCTATCGAAATTTTTGCCACTTTAACGGGAGGGTTCTTCATATCGAAGTAAGCCTTCAGGATATAAGGCTGTCGTAACGATATTACCTTAGTTCACACAGCCAACGCGATAAAATGTAGTGGATTATGGCGTACGATATATTGTCCTGCGTAACTTTCTCCTGTGATATGAAGCGGGCGGGAGGCAAGACTAGGGAAGACCTTGACAAGGTTGCCCAAAAATCCCATCTAGAATTGCATTTAGTCACGGTGCTGGCGAAAGAACAAATAAAAAGGCTACTTACGAAGTCCTTTCCGATTTGGTCTTCATCAGGCGCTAAGGAATCACGAGAATTAGTATCGACGCGTCAAAGTCTATGGCAATTCGCGTACCATAGCCGTCTGCATCAGCTGTAGCATAACCAACGCCACTGTAAATTCAGACGGTAAGGCTTTGAGTTGAAGGAATCTGATAAGTGCATACACAGGTTGATCAATCCAAAAGTAATCCGCCAACTTATTCCAACTGTATTGATTTGGTTGTGCGGAGTAGTCGCTTTGGAGTTGAATTGGTCCATTCTATATTGCATGAGCGCGAGAAAGATGCGTAAAATGGACAGGATATACCTCGAAAAACATGCCATACATGCTCGAGGAGCCAGGACTGTTCGCGTCATTCAACATGCCGCGCAGAATGCAGACACGGGTGATAAAACTCACCCCCCATTGAGCCAAATCCCCCATGGCTCAGGTAGATTAGCTGGACTCAAGGGCGCCGTTAGAGAGCCCTTCGATTTCTCGAATCCAACAAAGAATAAGGTATTATTGGGGTGTCCCGCCCGTTTCACTGGAAGATTTCCAGCAAAGCTTCTTTCAAGATTCCAAGTTATATTAGGGAGCTTTTGGTCCACTTCAAAGTCTACGAGAAGACAATTTAACATCAAAAACATCTTCAAATGCGTGAATGCACATACAGCTTTGCCATTTTGGACTGAAGTCACCAGAAGGTTGGCCGGGATAGACGTGAGGCCAGGTGCTGGGAAGTTCGATGCGGTCTTGGGAGGCGACGAAAGGCGCGTAAGAAAGCAGAGCGAGAGCACAGAAGCAAGCAAGACGGAGGCAAGCCATCGTTCACAGTCGTGTTGAGGACTGTATCTGTAGGAGCGCGTCTTGCGTCAGCTGCTGAGTGAGTCGCTAGCTGAGGTGTACCTTTCAAAACGCGACCTTTATACGGAAGAGATGAATGCTGATGCCGGAATCGTTTCCACATGGGACTGCCCTGACGGACAATTGGTATATCTGGAATATTTTTGGCAGCTGCACTGCGGGCAAGCCTGCGCGCCTTTGTGCATGATACAGACGTCGACCGTGCTCAAAGAAGCGAAACAACATAGAGAGGACATACCCTGCTTATTGTTAACTATTGTCTGGACGCGCAGTGCCGCTGTAGGTCTGACATGATCCGCGTAGGAATGTCGGCGGTAACAGAAAGCTGACTGACATCAGATTCGCACAAGAAGACAATAGCTGCAGCTTCGCGTAACTCGCAAGCCCAAGACACCCGGCAATCCGCGGTCCGAGTCATAGTTCGATTGGTCTTTTAGATCCCATCAAAACGACCCTATGGGCTTGAAAAGGAATACAGGCCGGGAACTCTGGTGATGGCGGCGTACCCGCACGATAATAACAGTAAACATAGTGTTAAAATGTAGTATATATTCAATAAATCTGGTTGGTTCTACCAAATATGTATCGGCTTTACAGAATCTATGCAGAATTGAGAAATCTGCCAAATATTTGACATTGATTTGACACTTCTGAGTGCAGCACTGCATCAAATCAGCTAATTCACTCGCCACGTACGCGGCAAGTCAAAGTAATGCTTGTCTTCCTTCCTGTTAGACCAGAGACGCAAAAATTTTGCAAAAATTCTACGAAAACATGTAATATCTATCCGTTTATCATAACCAAATATTCCGAAGGGGCTTCCTCGAATAGAAACAGCGATTCAAAGTATGTTTTGTGGCCTTTACAATCCGTGAGAACGTCACTCACCGGTACCTAAACAGGATTATCGGAGCATTTGTGCGGGCGCATCAAACGGCACGGACGGCATTCGCGGCATGTACTCGGATCAAGTGTTGGCGGGGCTTTTGCGACAAATTTGGAGAATTTGATGGGATCTCAAAAGACCAATCGAACGATCCCTCTCCGCGGTCCGCCAGCCAAACGGGCTGCCCCTCCGAGTCGCTCGTCCGCGTCATTGCTGATAACACCGACGCTCAGACTCGCTACCTTGACCTGAGCAAAGTCTTCGCTGCTGCAATACCTATTGTTGCGCTTCCTCTCAGTATGTCGATCAAAAGTCTTCTGTGATCCAGGACTCGATATGACCCCTGTTCTACGCGAATGATTAGGTTGCCAAGTCTTGAGAAGATGGGACATCTGATAACTTTGGCTACGTAGGCAACATAGTTCATCCTCAAATGCACCTGCTAACACTTACTTTTGACACAGTTGGTCAATAAGTCGTCTCTCTATGATAGAGCAGTATTGACGTTCACTTCAGTTCTCTTAATCAATGGGCGCTTGACTTTCAAGTTGGTCCGTTGACTCATCCGTTGGACTTTTTCATTGAAATTCGCTTCGAAAGGGAAACTATGAGCGAATTGTAGAAAGTATCGAAATTTCGAAAAGTCGCGGTGCAACCCTTCGTGTCGGCCCCGAACTCGAAATCCCGTAAAGAACTCCCTGACTTGATCTTGCGCATTCTCATTCATTCTGTGATAGAGGTTATGGGTGTCTGGATCACTTCCTTGAAGGTGTGGCCACTCATTTCTACATAAACATTCCATTAACATGACATAGGTGATACTGTGTTGCATTCATGGGAGGTACTCGCAAAGATCTTGTCATCGGAGGCGACTATGGGAATTGTCTGTGATATTGGAATGTGCGTGGAGAAACATATGCTGTTCAATCTTACACTGACACTTATTGCTAGGCCTGTTGTGCATAAGAATGTGATCTACAACTGCAGGATTGTTATCCACGACAAGAAAATCCTCCTCATTCGCCCTAAAATGTGGTTGGCAAACGACGGCAACTATCGCGAATTGCGATTCTTTACACCCTGGCAAAAGCACCGTCAGTGGGAGGACCACTACCTACCTCGAATCATCCAGGCGGTCACTCAACAAGTCTGTTTTAAACGAGGATATTAATTCAGAATGCTAACATTGCTTTTGTATAGATCAAGGTTCCTTTCGGAGATGCCGTTGTCAGTACAGTTGACACTTGCATAGGCGTGGAATTATGCGAGGAACTGTTCACACCTGCCAGGTACATACCATGTTTTATCTGTTTTGTGATCATATGCGGTAATTTATACCATAAAATTCTAGCCCGCACATATTGATGGGCCTTGACGGTGTGGAAATCTTCACCAACTCGAGTGGTAGCCACCATGAGCTCCGTAAACTCTATAGACGCGTCGAATTGATTAAAGAGGCCACCCTCAAGGTATTTTATCTTTCGCGCTTTTTTTGTACTATTGATTGATGACCATGTCTTCAGCTAGGTGGCATTTACCTATATGCTAATCAACAAGGATGTGATGGAGACCGTCTTTACTACGATGGATGCGCTATGATCGCAGTCAACGGCAGAGTTGTCGCCCAAGGATCCCAGTTTTCTCTGAATGACGTCGAAGTGGTCACCGCTACTATTGACATCGAGGATGTCCGAGCGCATCGCGCTGTTTCCAGCAGGAGTATGCAAGCCGCTTCAGCTCAGAGATATCACAGGGTAGAGGTCGATTTTGCTCTCACCAGCGGAAAGTTTGAAGAGCTCAGTGAAGAAGACATGGTTGGCGTGATCGGCACTAAGTCAATTCCTGTCAGGTATCATACTCCAGAGGAGGAGATCGCGTATGTCAAATTCTACTGTACTCTATGCTGTCGTTGATTTTCGGAAATCTTAGCCTAGGACCTGCCTGTTGGCTTTGGGACTATCTTCGACGATCGCGTACTCAAGGATATTTTTTACCTCTGAGCGGAGGCATCGATAGCTGCGCTACTTCAGTTATCGTATATTCAATGTGTCGTTTAGTCGCGCAAGCCGCTGCAAGAGGCGGTAAGAGGTTTAATTACTACATCACAGACTTCTCAATAACCTTCAAACGCGAACAGATCCGCAAGTAATTGCAGATGCAAGGCGTATCGTAGGCGAACCTGAGGATTCGGATTATTCCCCGACTGACCCCAAGGAATTCTCGAACAGAATTTTCCATACATGTTATATGGGTACCGAAAATTCCAGTGTTGAAACTCGTCGACGGGCCAAGCAGTTGGCAGAAGCCATTGGAAGGTAGATTCTTTCTTTCCTTCATTTGGCCCCTCCACTGATAATTTTCTGAAGCTACCACACTGACCTGAATATGGATTCCATTGTAACGGCAGTCCGAAATTTATTCGGCTTTGTTACGGGCGCTCGCCCTCAATTCCGATCTCAAGGAGGCACAAACGCGGAAAATCTTGCATTGCAGAATATCCAGGTGAGTCTCCACTGGCCTATCAATGAATCATAGCTGATGGATCTGGATTGTCAGGCGAGACTGCGCATGGTGATAGCATACATGTTTGCGCAACTTCTCCCATGGGTTCGAGGACGCAATGGAGGCCTTCTTGTGCTCGGAAGTGCCAATGTTGATGAAAGGTTTGCTTATAACTCCATATCGTGGAATTAGGTTGACCCTTGGGTGTGTCTTATAGTCTTCGAGGATATCTCACCAAGTATGACTGTTCCTCTGGTATGCATTTCTTATGCAGTTGAAACAAGTCTCGACCTGACAATTTTTCAGCGGATATCAACCCCATTGGTGGTATCAGTAAAACAGATCTCAAGAAGTTCATCGCGTATGCTGAAGGTGCTTTCGACCTTCCCATCTTGCGCAGGTATGTAATCTTGCCAAGACGTCAGCACTATACGTCAATTTTGGAAACAGCTTTTTGGATGCTGTTCCTACTGCAGAATTAGAGCCGATTACTGAGAACTATGTGCAATCGGATGAGGTATTGCATTTTCCTGCTATACTGCGCGCGAGACCTAACTTCCATTGCAGGCGGATATGGGGATGACCTACGATGAATTATCTGTCTTTGGTCGGCTTCGCAAGATCGAGAAATGCGGCCCGTATAGCACTTTCACCAAACTTGTCCATGAATGGGGATCTTTCTTGTCTCCTCTTCAAGTCAGTACTTCTGCGGACTCTGATCGGTGTGCTATTCTGAAAGGAAGAATCTAGATCGCGGAGAAAGTGAAATTATTCTTCTTTGAGCATGCTAGGAATAGACACAAGATGACAACACTGACACCTGCATACCATGCAGTGAGCCTTTTCGTTTCATACTTTATTGTGTTGTGCTGAGTCTGTTAATAGGAATCTTATAGTCCTGACGACAACAGTAAGTTCATGCACCCAGTATGTTGCATTAGACTAATTTGGGCTTTAGGATTCGATTTGCGACCATTCCTCTATCCCTCTCGTTTCCCATGGCAATTCAAAAAAATAGATGCGGTAGCAGCAGCTCTTCCAGATCGTTCCAACCAGGGTACAATTGACAAGACGAAGACCGATTGAGCAGTTACAGAAAGCAATAGTCTAAACATATGTAGATGCGGTATGTGGATATGTAAGGGAACTCCGTGGCGTAGATATACAGATGGAATGGGTCCGAGAAAGAAGGAAAATTATGGTGTACAATTAGTTATGTCCGAAGGAATCTAGTGAACGCATTTTGCACATTAACCTTCTTCATGATAGTTGGCTCAGCCGCTGAGATGCAGTATGGTCAGAAACGAAAGGAAGCCATACAAGGTCGCACTTACGTTCCGTCAATCCTTCATCCTTAACTTTGCGTTTTATGCTATCCATGATTTCGCTGACAGCGGAGCGATCGAAATCGCTTCGTGCCTTCATCAAACCCTCTACAAATGCAATATTGGGACCGTGAACCTTCGCGAATGACCAGAAAGAGAGAAAAGCGATATCCTTCGAAGCTTCGAGCATGGCGAGGATCATCTCAAGAACCTGGAATCGAGCGTCCATTTCTGCTGGTGGCGCCAAAGTGGTGAAAAAGGCATAAACTTCGGTGACGTCCTCTTTGAAGCGCTCTGCAGCTGCTGGCATCTTGAGTTTTGGGGCGTTAGCAAGTGCATTGAGGTAGGTGAGAAGGAAAGTGTCGATGAGGTCTTCCACGAGCAAATCTAGTAAAGCTGTATTAAGGTAACTTTGATAATCGGTCATGTAGTCCCGCATCGTCTCCACGATCTGGCGAATGATACCGTCGTACCAAGGGGGTTGGAAGAGGTTCTTCGTCGCAGGCTTAAGATCGTTGAAGATAATTTCTATGAGCGTCTGCATGCACTTTTTGGCAACATCCAGATAACCGTCGATAGCGTTGTTGACCCGTTCGTTTATCTGTCCTTGATATTTCGACGAGACCAAAGGTTCTATACGAAGCAACAGACCTTCGCAGAAATCGGCAGATTTTATCTGATCATTCGCCAGAGCAATGCAGTACTCGACTAGACCTCCTGTAATTTCCTCAGGCTTCTCGATCTGTTTTTTAAATTCCGCGTCGACGACTTTGGACCATTGGTCTTGAATTCCTCGCATGACACGATTAGTTTCACCCACGACACGAGCCAAAATTGCTCCTTGTCCACTCTCCATCGCCAAATCGATTTGTTGGTTGACCATTTGGAATAGAATGACACCGCCCTGCGTGCCATAGAGGCCTTCGCTGTCGATCTCGGGAGGCTCCTCGCGTTTGATAAATTCAGCGATTTCGGTTTTCATGAGATTGGCAGACCATTCATCTAATTTCTGAATGATGATTTTCACGTAGTCCTCGATGAGCGTCTGTTCCTTTCCATCCAGCAGAGGCGGCTCGAGTAATTCTGGAGGAACGTTGAGCTCCTTCATGTTGCCCTTGTATTCCTTTAACCATTCAAAGAGCGTCAGAAGGGCGCTCGCATCCGATTTCATGGCGGCTATCTTTTTAACCACGGCATTGAGGGCTTTATGATATTCGCGGAGATACAGTGAATATACGTCGTAATCCGCTGGAAAGCATGGGACGACATCACTCTCAACGCGAATAATATCTTGGTAGAGCCATGTTAATTCTCCAAGGAAAGCAACAGGGTTATCTTCCGACCGTTTGTACGCGTCTTGGACCTTCTCGTGAATAGATTGAGTGATGGCCTTTATGATTTTGGAACGATAATGCTTAAGAACCCGAGCATCTGCTTGCAATGATTTGAATTTGAGCGCAGCATCGAGCTTTGCAGCTTTCTTCACGAATCGCATGACAACCGTCTATAGAAGTTGTATAAATGTGAGCACAAATACACAGAACAATAGCAAGGTGCTTCAGCAAGCATACTTTTTCGTCTTCCTTTCCTTCGACCTCAGCTATCTTGAGCATTCTAACAACAACGTCGGCATAACCTGCGCGAATGAGGTTCAAGATGTTTGCAGCAAGTTTGAGGATGTATTCATCGAATTCAGCTATGAGTTTATTTAGACGCTCAAACCATCTCGTTAAAGTCGCTTGAGAGCTCGGAGAAGCCTTTTTAGCTTGATGCATTGTAGTATTCCTGAAGCGCTCTAGCTGGTTAAGTTGGAAGTGGATAACCAGAAGATTAGGCGCCGGGCCAATGATATCTCTGCTGTCTGCAGCCAGCATTTGCTCCAGATCGTCTAATTGAGATGCCATATCGAGCAGATTGTTGACCATCTCCTCCGTCGATTCAAAGTTGCGGTGGACCATAGATACCTATGAAGCCTTGAGTTTTCCAACTTGAGGGCGACGTCTGTTTGCTTACCCTGCTGATTTGGTCGAAAGTCGCAACACGAACAGAAGGATCATCGCATTCTTTCTCGATAGACACCATTTCGTCCTTGATAGCCTGGACATTATCTCGAGTGCTTAAGAACTTTCGAAGCCCTAGCCTCGTTGCCTGTAATTGCTCTTTGACGCCATTGTTCAGTCTTGAGTCTATTGATGCCTTTTCCTTTTCGAGTTTCTTTCGGAAAGCAGAGACTTTCACAAGGTCATCGGGAGACTGCAGATATTCGCCGATGGCCTGAGCTGCGGAGACGGGGCCGACAGGAGCCGCCATAGGCAGACTTTGGGGAAAGCGTCAGAGGAGAAGATTGTAATGACGCCCAATTCTCGTTCATGATATCAGATCTCGAGCATTGCCACTTTTGTTTCCGGCACGTGTCCATTGTCAAGCTCAATGTCCTTGACCGCGACCTCCACAAAAGCCAGTCGTGCTGGCTGGAAACTTCTTAACTACTCCTCTGCTATTCGCAGAAGAAGGCTATACTCGACTGATAGCACTTCAGAGACTCTGGAAAGCGATGTCGTCATTGTAGGAGGTGGGCCGGCAGGACTCGCTTTAGCGAGCGCGTTGGGTACGGGTTTCTCCTATAGATGATTAAACGCCTCATTGAACAGAAAATTAGGGTCATCTAAATGTTTACGATCAAACATTAGTATCACCTTGATTGAAGGCGGCGATTTAACCAAACTGAAAGCATGGGACCCAGCACCCGGGACGTTCTCCAATCGTGTGGTCTCTCTTACCAATGCATCACAGGCCTTCTTAAGAGGTAGAACGGACTTGTTCCAAGATTGAATAATCTCTCACCTTTTCAAAGATATTGGCGCTTGGTCATATGTCGATGAAGGACGGACTTGCGGAGTAGAGGATTTGCAAGTAAGTCGGACTCTTCCATCGGGCGTATAACTGGTCTGATTTCACCTTCAGGTATGGGATGGCGTATCAGACGCACGTATAGAATTCTCTGCTGCTGAACTAGGATCGCAAGTTGAACAGTCAGGAATGTCTCGTCTGACAGAGAATTTCAATCTGCAACGAGGGCTGCTACGGCACTTGGATTCTATCCCTGAAGTCCAACTCCTACAGCAGACCAAAGTTGTTTCCATTACGAACGATTCAGAAGATAGAGGAAGTTGGCCCATAATTCATCTGGACAACAACAAAGCCATTCGGGCAAGGCTGTTGGTAAGACCCAGAAAATTTACTCGTATACTATTTCTTATGTCGTTTCCTAGGTCGGTGCCGATGGCTTCAACTCTCCTGTTCGGTCGTTTGCCAAAATACCATCTTTTGGCTGGGCGTACAATACTCAAGCAATTGTGGCTACCATGAACCATCCCCCACGCGGTGCTTTTGAGGGCCCGAATACCACTGCATATCAACGTTTTTTGCCAACCGGTCCAATCGCGTTTCTTCCTCTATCTCCCACTTCTTCTTCCCTTGTCTGGTCAACAAAGCCGCAACTTGCTGCTGCCCTTCTTGCCTGCGACTCCGATGTTCTTGCCAGCATGATTAACGCTGCATTCCGACTTCCTGACGTTTCCATGAAATTCTTGCACAAACTGATTCTCGAGCGTCACGCAAGCGGGTCGCCCATCTCTCCCAGCGAAATCCGGGAAGAAATTTTATGGAGAGAACGAGCCCATGCCATTGATCAGAATTCAGCGTACGCCTCAGCCTTAGTAAAATCGACACACGTTGGAATCCCGCCTGAAGACTCTGAATCTGTCCCTCCTCTGGTCACTGAAATCCAGCCTAAATCAGCAGCATCATTTCCTCTACGCTTCAATCATGCAGAAACTTATATTGGCGAAGGTCCTGGCGCACGAACCGTCCTCGTAGGCGATGCCGCTCACACCGTCCATCCCCTAGCTGGTCAAGGTTTAAATCTTGGTTTAGCTGATGTGGAATGTCTTGCAAAATGCATCGAAGACAGCGTGCTTACTGGTGGTGACATTGGTGAGCTCGATCGATCGATGTAGACGCTATTCATGATGCTAATATCTTGACTTCAATCACCTAGGCTCCTATACAGCGCTTCTGCCATATACACAAGAAAGATACCTCGCGAATCATACTCTTATGTCTGCATTTGACAAGCTTCACAAACTCTACTCGACCGACAGCCAGCCTATCGTTTGGGCTCGATCAGTTGGTCTCGAGGTTTTAAATGAGCTAGATTCAGTCAAAGCAGGTATTATGATGACGGCAGGCGCTCAAGCTACGAGGAAGGGTTCCCCAGGATCTTTGGGATGGAACTTTGCCGGAAGTGCCGTTCAGACATTGGCATCCACCATACATGCAGCTGGAGCCGCGCAAGTGGCTATTGGGAATGCGTTCGGAACAGCTCTCAAGACTTTAGTCGAGAAATCGAGATAACTACTACTCTATGGGCAATAATTCATAAATTCCAAGCCAATGCGCCAGAGTAATGCTAAATGTAATTTATTGAAGTAAATGACGCACTATATAACAAAACTTCACTCAACAGAAACCTTCCAAAGCAAAGTCGAACTGAAGTCGAAATAATTCGGAAGTGGAGTCAAAACAGATGGTGTTACATCGGGTGTGACTATAAATCACGTGAAGCGTTTGTCGACGCGTTTGACACTCAGATCTGAAAACGTTGAAGCTAAAACAAAGCTAAAAGCTGAAACTCAAGCACGTCCATACCTTGTCGTACCTGCCTTGAACTTGAGCTCCGATCAATGCTGAACGTCGAATACCCGACCTTGGGAGACTGAACGGGTGTCAAATGCTGGGCCCGGTGTCGGTGCGGGTCGCTTCCGACGATTGTAACTTGCATCCTAAACTTGTCCTAAACACAGCTGGGCATGATTAACGCTTCAGAGCTGGTTCCGAGGTGTCTCCTTTCCCCGGAGGCGCTATTACCATTGATGAGCAGCAAATTGTGAGCTCAACGGGTGCTCTGGAGTTGCAGGAGGTCCCCAAGAAGATGGTCGTCATTGGTGGCGGTATCATCGGTCTTGAGATGGGTAGCGTGTGGAGTCGTCTTGGTGCTGAAGTCACGGTCGTAGAGTTCTTGGGTGCTATTGGAGGTGCTGGTATTGACGAGGAGGTTGCGTGAGTGCCCATTTCCGGATTTCACTTAACGAAAATCAGAAATTATCAATATTCGACCTATCACCGGCTTGCTATTCGCCCAAGCTCTTCTAGGCATTCTTCTGACATTCTCTTGATAGTCTTGCTCTTTCCGATCCAAATTTTGAGGTTTGGTTCCCGGATCAGCACTTTCTTGTCTTGGATTGTCCTGCTTTCACGGACCACTGCCGCTATGAATACGAAGCCATCCTGCGGCGTACCTTGTTAGGGCTCCACAATTTCTCCAGTTTTGGGACATCTGTCAGTATGGCTAGCGGGCACGGTAAAACCATGCAGGACCACGCAGGACGGGATTAAGATTGTGAGTGTGTATTAGTCTTGGCCCAGACAGAAAATTGCTCACACTTACCGCTACCGGCTGCATTGACGGCTAGCCAAAAGGTGCGTTTTGATACCCATACATATGCGATCTTCCAAGTTCATCGGAGGCAACTGTCAGTGGGTTATTTATCTCATGAGTATGTGATTACAACGCTGCCCTCGGTCGACTCCAGGATATCCATCCCTCGAATCGCACCTTCGTAGATAGCCGAAAACATCTCAGTCCGTGGAGTTGTTCCAAGCTGTGATGGGTAAACTATCAGTGACATGTATTGCTCTTTCTATGCTGGCATATTAGAGATACTTCCCGCGTCTTTCCTTCCATTGCTTATCTTTGGAAGCCGACTGGTGGAAGTTGATACAAAATGGTGAGCACTTATTTCCGATGATTAACCCCTTAGCTGATGATGGACCTAGTATAGCTTTATCTATGGTCGTCTGTGCCTCTGAAATGTGATACGATCGAGAAATCGAATGCGTATGTTCTACTAGTACCTTTGGCAGTTTGATGCTCACACCTTAACACCTTCAGCTATCCAAATTTAGGACCATACTATCCTCAAGGCTTGAATCCATTGGAAGAAGCATAATAAGGATCATCAACCTTTGAGCTTATGACAGAGCGACCTCCATTTGTTATCAATTCCTGCGAGAACAAGCTCCTAAGTATCGCCTAAATTCATGGGATACATGCTATTTGCGCTCGAGTCTGACGTTCGGGCCATCTTCCGGTATGTATTTTCAATCATGGGAAGTACCATACATTTTGGGGATGCTCACTTTCCAGTCATTTCCATACGGTGAACGTCCGCAGACAATGGTGGTTTCTGATATGTTACCGTTTCTTAGTTCGCCTAAGTATTTTGGGCATTCCTCCGTGGACATTCCAAGTAAATGACCGTCGCCTTTACACGGAGCAGCCCCGGACAGCGAGGATGAAGAAGGATTGAATAAGCAGGGCATGCCCACAACATGCCCACGATGAGTACGAACATTGATCAACCTGTGACTCACAAGAACGTTTTCATACACGTTCACACCATGGGGAATCTGGAATAGCTCGCGTACAGGATTTGCACCCTCAGTGGGCAAAGAAGCCCAATACTCTTGATGTGAGGTTGTAACCCGCTTGTTCAGCACGCACTTGACTGAACAACGTTGACTTGAATCTAGTATGTCATTTTATGATCAGGCTGTTCATCAAAGTTTTCTCACTCTGGGCAAGGTCTTCCGCCGCCGCCGCCGCCGGCTAGATCAGACAGGTTCTGCGTTGTGTGGCTGGCTCTGCATACTACATCTGATGATGGCAAGGTCGTGCTCAATTGCGGAAAATGCAAGTACAGAAACTTTGTAGCATTGATTGGCCTTAGAAGCAGCTCACGACTCCGCCTGTTACTAGTGCTGCTTCTGATGCATTTTGATGCTCAAGGATTCTGTCTTTCCTGCTCTTAAAGTGTGATGCTAACAGTCGGAAGTCTGCGCGTTGGCTGAGAGGCTTTCCCTGTCTTTCCAACAAAAAAACATTTTTTGGGACATGAACTAGAGTTAATATTGTGATATGATGGATGCTTCATACCTTACCATGGTAAGCATTCAAGCATCCCCACTCTTCACTTTACTAATTGCTTCTGTGATCTCTAGCCACCTCAAATTTTAAGTCGTGCTTTCTTACTCGGGAGCGACTTAACTGAACGACAGGTCGAGGTAATGATGCTGGTAGCGGTCTTGGTTTACTTAGGTATCGATTTTGTTCACTGGCTCAAAATGTGAGAGTTTTTGAGCACGGCGAGGCAAAAGATTCTCAATGCACATCATGGTCTGGGATACCTCGGTGATTCTTAGCGGAGGAGAGGCGGTGTAGTCGTCAATAATGAAAGAAGACCGGCGATTGTGGTCGGTGGCCGCAGTGTATAGGCGGCGCCTAAACGTGATTTCCTATACACAAGCTGATCGGCGGTTCACTAAAATCTATGCGACGATTATATAAACGTACGAAGCCAGTGGATATTCCCCGTCTTTAACTGCAGCTGATGATTCAATTTTTAGCACATCTTCGTTTCTCGTATTACCAGGATCAAGTAGCAGGGTCTTATGTGATGCACTTGAGACTATCAAAACATTTATAGATTCTCAACTGCCGCGGAAAGAACAATGGCACCATGCGACTCTCGATTGATTGCTTTTTTTGCTCTTGAAAAAGAACATGTCAGTTGTCTGCCCAATCTAGCATTCGATACCCTGCACCTAGTGCCACGAAACGCTAACCTGTAGTGTTGTATTGACGGGGCATCCTAGCCCACTATCGGCAAATATTTATCTAGCGGGCTACTTGAGAGCAGCAGGTAAAATTCATACAATCTCTATGTCATTCTCAACGACCAAACAGCACCTGATACATACCAGGACTGAGCTCAAAACTCTGCGGCACGCTAATTGAATATAGCAATGACCAGATATATAGTATGGATGATGTCGCCTAACCGACAACTTGAATCGACCATGAACACCAAGTGATGGTGTTGAAAATCTACTTAAATATCTGGATAGCTAATACAATTTCAGAGCCTGGCTGCGTTTTTTTGAGTTCTGTTTTAATTTACAGTCGCTCGGCCTCAAAGTGATCGGATTCTTCCCCTAATGTTTTGAAAAATATCAATGCAATCAAAATAGTTCCGCACTACTCTTTCATTATTATCTACAGAGCGGACTGGATGTTATATGCAAAGAAAATTGTACTCATGATAGATGGCAAGTGCGCCGCACTGTAATCTATTAATAGATTTCCTGTAGCACTTGTGCACACAATTTGAAGCTATGCACAGTCATTCTGAAATCATTCAAGCAAGTTCTTTGAACATAAAAATTGATACTTCATCCAAAATAAAGCTGGAACATTGCAGATTCATCCGTCGACTAACCCAACGGCATCAATCCAAACCCACTTCCTTGTGCAGCGAGGCAGCCCACAAACTCGTAGGCGAGTACACAAGCGACTTTGACCCTAAGTTCCCCGCTGTGTCAATAAATCTCCACCGGCGTCACTTGCCAAAGAGGAATACTCCCATATCAAGCCTCGAGACAGACAGGCGGCCGCGTATCACTCATGTCCTGATTTTCCCTCGCTCGGGAAGCGAGTGGGGTGGGGTTGAGTGCCACTGGAAAGCGAGCGGGTACATAAAATTAAGGGCCGTCGGTAGTCGATGAGATAGTCCGAGTAGTCTGACATGCACCGTGCGTGCGGTGACCTTTATGCGTTCGTAAAAGGGACGTGAACGTCAATGAGACTTTCGTTATTGGAGATCATGAATGCTTCCCTTCGGATTTTCCCCTATACTCTGCTCGGAGAGGACCCTCCGCCGAGGCGTGTCGAGTACTGCTCCACTCAGCGCTCGTGTTTTGAATTTTTCGTCAAATGTCAAGCTACTTACACGAAGAACCGCCCAACAAAATTCTGCACGCTCTAAAGCCCCGCCCACACGGATAAACACGCACACAATAAGTAACCGCCCAGGCTGCATGATTATGTACACATTATCCAAGTCATTCAATGCACTCTCGCATAGCAACTGGCGAACGCAGCTCACAAGTCATTTCTAAATTCTAACGCGACATTGGGCGCTGTTGGATGTTCGAGTTTGTGGCATTATTGCCTAATCAGGCAAGTAAGTTCAGCGATGCCTGCAGATCATGCCGATTTGATCATCCGGGAATTAGGACTTTGGCTCAGACAAGCTTGACATCGTCGCGGTTGGGGCAGGGGTAAATTTACCTCTGTCGACCGGAGAGTCACGGATCGGTATCTGCATCAGGCCTTTCTTTTGTTCTCCCCGTTGCGTGAGGTTAGCGTAAGCGTTTTGGAATCATCGATTAGCTAACCTCCTTACCAAAAAGGGGATTTCACCGCCAATAACAATGGGCTATATTACGCCGCTAAAAAATGTCCGCCGGCGGGGAACCGACTCGGGTACCGGAAAGCTTGAACGCCTGTAGATATTCACAGTAAAGCTTAGCTATAGCGGGAGAGCGATAAATATAGTACGCATTCGAATTCAACCGCAGCACACTTTACTTTTTTAAAATATGCCACCATCATCAGTGGCATAGGGCCCAGAGGTGCAATATACAGGCATGTGGGTCAGACAGCGTGCTACTGGGGCATTGACCCGACTGGGGGACGGTAGGAGGCGGTTTCGAGGATGCTTGGCTAATCCTGGACGCTCGCCGGACCAAGGGCTTAACAACCTATGTATTGTTCTAAGTGCGTCTACTGTATTGGCGCTACTTAGGGTAAAGGTACGCTTGTGCTAGATATTGTAACTTGTCACTGCCATGATCAAGGATAGTATTTTAATCCTACCCAGTCTATAGTCCGCGCGCCAACAGATTGACTTAACTACACTTCCTGGTACAATAGCAATAAATTGATTATTCTGTGTGAGCTTTCGACGGGTGACAGATCCGGCCTCAGTTGCCTGCGTGCGCCACACGACTTGAGCAGGCTGGATGTCATTCAGTCAACAATTACGACGCCCATGTTTTTGTACACCCGAACACAAAAAGATGCACATACAAAAGAAACAAAAAACACAAAAGAAAAATGAGAATCATGGCACATACACAATTACCCCGTTATGAGTCCGAGTCCGAGTCAGCCGTGAATAGACCGCGTCGCCGCCCACGTTCCAGCCTCCCCCACCCACGCTCAACACGACGGCGACGACAACAGATTCAACAGAACTTCAAGTTCGAAGCAACAGCCTGACTCTGAGCGACATGATCAGTTCTATTTCGGATTCAATACAATATATCATTGTGCCAAAAACATAATCAACTTCAACACACTGACTGTTGTTGAACTTGTCTTCTTTTTGAAGAAGGTAGCGGCGAGTTCGACCACGATATCAGAAGCCATCAACGAAGTTGTAGAATAAGAATATCGTTGACAACGATTGTAGTGACTGTTGGACACTGAGCATACCTTCAACATACCTTCAACCATGTTTTTTCTTCTTCTGTCAATGCTATTAGCATTGCATCATCATTTGAACACGCGTGGCTTTAACTTGACTGGGTGCTTGGAAGGACTGTAACTGAAGTTGGGAAATTTTGAGTTGCGTTCATTCGAGGCGTCAAGAGTGTATTTAGAATCTAGATGCCATCGCGCAAAGCGTCGCGACAATCTGCGTCCCAGAGACGCGTTGCGGTGCGGCGTATCAAAAAAAAAACGCACGCACGCTCGCTCGCCCGAAGAAATCAAGAAGAAATAAATTTACCATCCAACCGTCTGCGAGCACCATGACCAATCGTCTTTAACGCGGCCTCAAGGCCTTGAGGCAAGGACCTGTGCGAAGGCAGCATATGCCTCCACCGTCGCCCTTGAATTCCGCAGCGTCTGTCCTTCGCCCTTCGTCGTTCCGTAACTTCCAAGTTCCGTTCGGGTGCGCACTACATAAACTCACGCGCGCGTGTGCGATTCGACGTGGACGCGCTTCTCTTCTCTTCTCTCTTGATCACCGCCCACCCTCCGAGGATTCAGCGAAATTCGAAATTCGAAACCGCACATGAAAAACACGTCGCGGCCGAGCTGCAGCCACTAGCTTCTAAATCTCCATCGTTTCCAAGTACCGTCCCGCAAATCCGAGAATCCGAGAAAAAAACATTCTAAACTGCGAAAATGCGAAACGGCGTGAAACTTTAACGGCGTGAAATTTGAAACCGCACGGCGCACGCTTACCGCTGCCGGTCGACGCGGTCCATGACTGTGAGCGCTCGCACTTTCAAAGTTCTCGCCTACGCGAGGCCTCGTTGCAGCGCACGCACATGGGTGAAACAATGGGGGTCGTGCGTTTGAGCGCTGTTTTTGGCTCCTGAACGACTTCGCGTTGACAGGACGAGTGGCTACGAGTACGAATTGACAGAGAATTGTCCTCGGCAAGTCCTGTCAACACCCACAGCCTTCAAGCTTCAACTCAATCTCAAGTTCACACAAACACTCCAAAAATGCGAAAAAGCAAATTTTTCTATTCTTTTTGTTTTGAGTTTTGGGGTTGGGCGCGCCGTCCAACAGCGCACCCTTGTATGTATGTTACTTGTACTTATAAACTACGTACTTAAAAAAAGGAATAGCCGAAGAAAAGAAACGAATAATAGCACGCGCCCATAAAGAGCTGGTCTAGGAATAATAACGATAAAAAAACGGAGCCCCAATGGACCCGCAGAGGGGTTCTGTTGTGTGTTGTGTGTTGTGGGGATGGGGATGGGATGTATGTGTACAAGAGAGATAATAAACGAAAAGAAAAGAAATAAAGAAGGGACAGACCGTTAAAGAGTGATATAAGATAGGTATCAGGATAGTACAAAGGATAATGGAATTCGACAGAGTAGGGAACAGAGGAGAGGAGGAGAGAGCAGTCATGCGCCGAGCAAGCGGCTGGTTTTCGTGTAGATGTTTATGTGCAGCAAGAGAGTGGGTTGGTTGGATGGTTGGTTGTTGTTGTGTACAAGAATGTTTGCTGTGTTGAGAGCGTGCCAGGATGGGAAAGATGGATGGTGGGATATGGGACATGGAGATCAAAAAAAAAAATAAAGGAAATAGAACGACGAGAGAAAGAGAAAGGGAAAAGAGGAGGATGGGAAACGAGGAAACGGTGAAACAACGATGGAGATAAAAATGCTAGGAGACAAAATGATGATGACGACGACGGGGGTTGATATTGAACACACAGACAGAGATAGAGACAGGACAAAACGAAGAGGCGAGATTATTCGGGCAGAGCATATCGTAGAAGGATGTTGTTTGGTGCAATGACTGTTGGTATGGCACAAGATGAATGAGAAACCCAGGATCGTGTGCGACGGGCGCAGTGTGTGAGAGGGGAAGCCAAGATGGTCAGTGCCAGCAGGCAGCGGCGCCGTGGAGAGTGGGCCTGTCAAGGACAGGAAGTCAAGCGCATATGCAACGCATATACGCAACGCGCCGACGAGAAAATCGTCGACGCAAGCCAAGAACGTCAGTCAACCTGCGTCTGTGTCTACGACACATGCGCCACCTCGATAAAACTGCGCCACGTCCACTTCGCACTGCCGCTGCTCCGACTCTCGCGGCTCTTCCCCCCGCTCTCCTTCTGCGGCTGCGCGCCGTAGACGCGCCGCCGGCCCTCTGCCCGACGCTCCAAGCTGCTGCTCCCGCTCGTGCTGGTGTGCGTGGGGCTCGGTGCAAAAAAAGCAGGGTTGGACTCGGCGTGCAGGTCGATGAAGCTCTTCAGCGGGAACCAGTCCTTCGCTGTGCTCGGACGCGTGTCCGGGTGCGTCGATGCCCTGGCCGCCAGCGGGCGGCGCGGGTTCAGATCAGGAAATGGCGAGCGCGGGCTGCGCGGGGGCAGGGGCGCTGAGCGTGGCGCCTCGAGAAAAGAGTGGATGGGTGCCGGCAGGACGCTGTCCTCGAGCTCCATGCATGGGTCGAGGAGGGACAGGTCGGGAAAGTCGAGGCTATCGAGGTCGGACAGGTCGTCCTCGATGTTGTCGCCGTCCGCGTCGGATTCGTCTGACGAGTCCTCGTCGTCGCTCATGCTCATGAAGTTGCGTTTGGAGTTGGCAGCTGGAATGGTGGGCAGGGGCCGTGATAGCATGGCGCTGGGGGTGGTGGGATATGAGCGGCCTTCCAGGCGAGCGAGGGCCTCTGAGCGGTTGAACTTGCGCGCCCGTGTGGAGACGGTGGAAGAAGACGCCTTGGTGGCGACGGACACGCGGTGGTTGAGGTTGGTGTTCAAGTTCAACCGCAGACGGGCGACGTCGCGGGGCGGTGTGTGGGTCGGCACAGCTGGGAAGGAAAAATCGAGAGAGGGCGTGAGCTGGATGGAGGGCAGACGCGGGGGCGACTGGGCGACCTTGGGGAGCTCGGGGAGGGTGATGGAGGGCGCTGGCTTGGGAGAGGGAATGGTGCGCAGCGAGTCGCGGGAGAAGCGCATGCGCAGGGGTGCAGACGCTGGTGCAGACAGCGGCGAGGGCGAGGGCACGGGCGAGGGCACCTCCGAAATGTGTCTAAATGAAGGATTAGCGAAAACCTATGAACAAAATGGAGACTGCATACGGAAAGCGGAATGGCTTCTCGCTGGGCTTGGACAAGGTGCGGGTTGAGCGGGCAGGGCGGGTGCTGTCCGAGGCCTTGCGCTTCAGACTCGCAGAGCGCATAGACTGGGACTCTGCGAGGTCGAGGGAGAGGAAGGAGCGGAACTCATCCTCGTCGCGCGGGGCCTGGAGGGTGAAGTAGAAGGCAGAGAGGTCGTCGTCCTTGGGGGCGAGGGAGTCAGTTGGGAGGGAGCCGCGGCGGGGGCTGGTGGGGACGTCTGGGACGCGGGCAGAGAGGAGGCCGGAGGTGAAGAAGGGACTGTAGGGGGAGTGGAAGAGACTCATGGGGACGTCCATCCTGGGCTGGGTGCAGAAAACGACTTGAACCACCACCGCTCCTCTTATAGTCTCAATTAGGGTTCCTGATCTCAGATCCACACCACCCCGATCCAGATCCCGTCCCATCTCCACCTATGGAGATCTCTTCCCACGCTGCCCCGTCCTCCTCGTACGCCGACTGCACTGCAAGGGTCCAGTACACGCCCAATCCTCGAGGCGCCCTCCCTCGCAACCGCCCCCTGCCGCCTTTTCCCACCACAAGCCCGCGCCCATCCTCGAGGCAGAACTCGCCCATATGGGAATTTGCCATAACACAAAATTAAATAATTATCCATAGGCCAACCTCCTTCCTCGCGCAGGCGCAGTCGCTCTTTATCTGCAGCGTAGCTACCCCCCCGAAAAAGACGATCATAATCAGCATTGCCAGGCGCCTAGATGCTTCAAGTTACTGCGCGGCCCGCGTTAATCTCAATTCCAACTTCCCTACGCGCCTAGAGTACATGCAAACCCCACATCCAAGTACTTGGTTATCGTTATCCATTACTCAATTCATCCAATCCCGCAATACAAAACAAACAAACAACACAGAAAAGAAAAAAAAACTCGCTATTCCCTGCTCGATTTAGTCCTACTTCCGAACCTGCTGAATTCGATCAACCCGACCTCGACTCTCCGTTACGGATACAGATAGGCACCTACCGAACGACTTTCCGAGTCACCACTGAGTTCTGAGCGCTGAACCTGCGTGCGTGCGTGCCACACCCACCACTACACACCACTACACACCACTACATACTACTCCCGCCCTCCGGCCCTCCATCCCTCCATCCATCCAGACCCGCACCAGTGCGCGCTCCATAATCAACCACGCACGCCCATTGGACCCACCTAGAATCCATTTTCAGGCCTCTCTATGTACATCTCGCGATGACGCCAGCGATGACCACCCAGAGCCTATCCAGAGAGCAGACAAAGAGTAGTAACCTGCTTACGCGCCTAAATTCCCGGAAGTGCGATAACCGTCCCGACTTGGATCCCCAAGAGTCCCCAAGTCCCGCCTCGCCAATTAAATCCCATTGCCAATTCCCAAGACTGTGATCGGCAGGCGCTTTTGTAGAGTAGAGTACAAATGTGGCACCGGGAGAGAAACTTATGAGACATTGGAGTTGCATTGGAGTCCCCAACTCTAAGAATAGTCTTCAAGATGGCCAGCGGGATTGTGTCCTGCATCCGCGCCAATGCCAATGGGCCAATACACCACTAAAGCCTAATGATTGGCTGGGCGGGCGCCTCTCTGTTATGTATGTATCCACGGGGGTTGCCTGCCGGCGCCTCCTATCTCTATCTCGTCTCTAAATAGCCAGGCGCTGAGCCGACATTTCAAACCCTTCACTAATTCAATTCAGTGTGTTCAATCCAATGTTCATTCTCTGCATGGATCATGTCCATGATACGGCTGGATGATGGCGAAACGCGCGAATCACACAAGCCCAAATCTGCCCAATCTGAATTAAGCCCTCGCATTAATCTCCCAATCTCGCGGGCGCGTCGGGGAGGGGGCAGGCTATCATCCCAGTCGCACTTTCGAAGGCGCGAAGGGCCCGCTATGTCATAGTAGTTTAATTACCTTCCTCCTTCCGACATCGAACGGGTTCGACCAGATCTCTGGCGCGCACTGGACTGTAACAACGCCTGCAGGCAAGACTCCCGGGAAAGGGCGTTCGTTGACATCAAAAGACGCTGCGAGACACACACCAGTGACAGCGATGGCACAATGACAGCAACGAAACGGGCTTCGACTTCTCGAATGGATCCCGCGTCGCGTCGTAGTAATTAAAAAAAGCCTCTTGTTTGGAATTGTCTCCCCTCCTCCCCTTTATTGTTAGTGGTCCGGGAATCTGGTTTGGTTCTCCTTCCTGGTGCTGGTGGGGGCGTCTGTATTGGGCGCTTCGTTGCCTTATACCTCGAACACCGTAGGTGGGTTTGCTACGCCGATAGCTTCTGAAGAATTCGAGTCCATTATATTGTACCGTACGTCCTCGAGTTTCAGTCCTCGAGGACGAGGGTATACGCTTTTTCTTGTTTGTTCTGCGCCACATACGGATTCAGAATCACCCACCAACACAACATCGAAAGCTTCGACTGACTCGGACTCGGCGTCTTAGTACGTACTGTAACTATGTATCGATCGAAAGTGAGCTTCCCTCTCCTCCCGTCAAGTTCTGTTCAAAGTTTATTCATCATAGCAACTCTTCGCCTCCCCACATACGCTAAATGATTGAATAGAAAATTAGCTTTTCTGACTCGAGGTAGCCGAGGAGGTTAAACCAAGGTTAAACTAAAATACATAGCTAAAATACGTAGCTAAAACTTGAATACAGATGGACGCGGAGCGCCTTTCCACAGCCGCGTTGCGCTCCCGCAACCGCACAATAAATTATACTGTAATCGAGTCAAAAAATAAAGAACAAGGACTGTGAACACTTTTGCTCCGCCTCGGCTGCACCCCCAAAAGCCACCGCGCGAATGGAACGTGAATGGCGAAATCCAGACGTATTCCGTGGTCCAATCGAAATCGAGCCATTGAGTTCAAGTTCAATTGAAAAGATAAAAACAAATTGGAGAGACATACATACCGATCCTCTGGCTTGCGACTTACGACCCGCGAGCGCTTAACGCCAGACATGTGAGTAGAGCTGCATAACGCTGGACATGTGCGTGGCCCCAAGGTTGCAACAACCGAGTATGTATTGTATGAATTTCCAAACACTAAGACGCCATCGAGCCTCGAGGCCAATCCAAGTTGACCGCGTCGCGAGGCTTTCTCAGGCGTGATTTGGGGGCGCGTCCTTGTTCTTTTGGGATCGATCCACAGCGCGTAGCGCGTGCGACTGTGCGTCCCACAGCGTCCCACCTGACCTACACCTGACCTACGAAATTCCAGCCTTTAATTTCTCATGCGCCTTTGTTCTTTCAATTTGGGACCCACAGCATGGCGCGGCATCAGGCGTGGCGCTGGCTGGACCGTGGCGCATCAGCGCATCAAAATGCATTGACCAATCGCACTGCCTGGACGCGCCGGGACGCTGGCGCCGTACCCACGACGCGTCAATGTGCCTTTCCGTTGGGCTTTCAAGTTGGCTTTGTTTGCAAAAGCAAAAGAGGGTTAGGCTGTGCTACTTCCCGCCTATTTCCCGCCTATCTGCCCTTCCCCTCGCGCGTGGTTTGTTTTTTTTTGATTTTGTTGAAATGATAACCGCGTACGAAGCCTGCAAAAACTGACTTATTCGAAGAGAAAAAATTATGCTTCCTTGCGAGTCATATAGTCATATCTACATGCATGCGATTCACGCGTTGAATCCACCTAGAGTCCCGACGCCGAGCTCATTGTTCTTGCGCCTTCTCTCGCATCAATCCCGTACATGCATGATATATACGCGGCGCGCAAGCGACGGATGGATCCCGCCTCATTCCTCATGTAGTCATCAATGCGCCGCCCTGCCCGATCCTAATTACTCTCTACTCCTTTCGCTGATGAGACCCTGCATACATACATGCTGAACGCATTCTGTTGAAGCATGGAGGCTTTAGTCTGCAATTTCGGACCTCAGCATCATCGCGGTGATCATACATGATGCACGCGATTATAGCCTGTGAACGCGCAGCGAATCGCCGTCGTTGCCACGAGAATTAAGAAGCTTTTTCGGTTTCCCATTCATTGTTCTCCATTCACCTCCGAATAATGGAAGAAGCTTAATTTACACCTAACCCCCGTGGAGGGTTTGCCGCGAGGGTTGGGGTTACGCAACGGTGCGATAGTCAATTCATGTCGCGTTGATGATCCCTTGACTCGTTGCTGGTGGTAGCCTCGTTTGGGAGGGTGGATGGAACGCATCCCCGTCCGGTCTTTCCTGAATCATGAGGTCGCGTTGGGGTTACAACTTGCCATCGGTGTTCTGCCAGGCTACGCATGTAGGAGTCCAAGTAAGTCCTCCAAAGATGATGACGCCCGCGAACTGATTGGATACTATCATCTATCAGTTGGCTGTAATCAATGTGCTCTTAGAGGGGATGGCGACGACGGTCCTGAGCGTGTACGAGTAAACTATGTTTCATTCCACTTTTCGACTCGAATACGCGTCTTGTGATGATACTGATGATGCTCAGACAGACTCGCGATGCACTGGATTACCATCCAGATGGCCCTGACCCGCCCGGGGCCTGTGGCATTTGAATGTACCCATTCATTCTTGGAGTCTCCGCGTGCGAAATGCTGCTCCGGATCACAACCTCTTTGTGGGTTATCTATGGGATATCTCAAAATCTAATCTAAGGAAAGCCTTTAGATAACATATCCACCATGACCAACTGGAGGAATTATTTTAGAGTTCTGCCTCGACCAGATTGCTTTATGGAGGAACTTGGGATCGGCATCAACCCCAGCGCTATTTACGACGTCGTCGGACGCAGCCCAAACGGGGGCACGGGACGCCTTGACGAACACGGCGAATTCACCGGTGAATTTTCTGAACTCGCATTTGCTATTTCTGCTTGCAGACTTGTTGCAGACGTGGATGCACTTGCTCCTCCGCACGGAGGACAGAAACTTGCATACGTATTATTGTCGCGCTTTGTGTGCTACGACATGGCACGTAAATGACACGGCGTAATACATCCCAAGCATACACCGAAATAACCGCGCCGCGGCTGGAGAAAAGTTAAAACCTAGGTCAGTAGGTGCATTGGTGTCGATCCCCGAACCAGTGACCGGTCGCGCAGCTAGCACTTATTTTAACAGCGGCGGCAGGATCTTCCGTGTTTGCAAGCCTCGAGGCAGCGACGACGATGATGGATGGGCGCGTCGTCGGCGGTAATAATTGACGTGACGCCGTATGCTGGCATTTGACTTTTTTTTAGGCGGTTTTGTCCAGACGCGCAGTGCTTGATAATTTTTTTGTTAGGCATTTGAGTCAAGCAAGGCTAGTCCACCTCATCCGGAGGCAGCGTACTGAAGGAGCGCCTGCGGCGGAGTCGCGCGACGCGTCCGACGCGTCAGCGCGTGCGTGGCTTCGTTGCTGCGGTACCGTTGTTACCGCATATCCCATCGTCGCTGCGTTTCGACTGGTCCTTCGAGGATAGAGGTTCTTTCCCCAAAACAACGACCCAAGAAAGCTGGCTCACTCATTCTTCCGAGCCACCAAACGTTCGAGAGCTTCTGTGCGAATAGATTCGCTGCGCGTCGTTATGCCGTGCTAGGTAAGTATGTTTTGGACTTGGTTGAACCATTTATCTTGGCTAATCCCCACTTCTTCCTCTGCTTCGAGCGCTCGAGTCGGAGCCATTTGCTTTGGCGACGCGCCTGGTAACCAGATCTTTGACCGCAAGGTTCCTCTCTATAACCAGCATTACTGTTGAATTTCATTAGGAGTAAAGGTTTACTAAGGTTTGCACTATTAATATGGATATCCTTACAAACAGGCATGAACCAACACTAGTGACTACTCACATTGAGCATGATTATCAAATTCACATTATGCATTGTCTCTGGACGAAATTCACGAATCCCAGTTGACACCGGCGAGCGGAGCTTCGAGTTCTCCAATACTTACATCAACGTCCTGTCAATCCTATCCCGCACTTCTCCAAATGCTGCAATCTGCACAGTTGGTACGCAATCTTGCCCGATCTTGCTCTTGTCGCTCGGAAATGCACGAGGATGCGCCCCACCGCCGCCCGGTTTTGGACAGACAGTATCTGAATTTGTGCCTTTCCCTGCCAGACGAAGCGCGTTTGCTGGTAAATGCGCTCTGAGACGTCCTAAATTTTCGGGGATCCTCGATGGTGCAATCTCAATGTATCTGAAGCAAAAGGCCAGCAGATCTTATATTTTCTTGTTCGGAAAAGGGCTAGTTTGCGACGTTTGTCGCCGGCATGTCGATGTCCGGCACATAGGCTGTAACGTACTGTTGAACTGTCTCTCCAGGTCATTCTAGACACTGAAAGATTCCATTAGCGGCGCACCCACCTATTCGTTCGTGTCTTCTAAGCATCATCGTCTGCTCGGGGCCACTTTTCGCGGTTGAAAGGGGTCTGGCAGGCCCATGCGGTGTGCCACTTTCCGTCGGCGTCAAAGTCTAAAAATAGACCACGATCCAAATCTGTTTGCCGCTCGCTGATTCACCGCAGACAAGATTTATTGCGGCAGCACCAGATCCCCAGAGCTTGTTGTATGCGCTAGCATGAGGCTGCGCGCGTCTTTTCGAGAACCGCGTTGCCTGTATGTCGGTACGTCTTTGCGCTGTCGGCGCTTCTTTCCTTTTAAGTCGGGGGATCCTCGAGCGTCGAGTGTGGGTCGAGGGATCTTCTTCTACTTTAGCTCGTTAAAGGCAGATTGGGCTCCTGCAGGGATCTCGGGAGAGGTTTATGCGTTGGGCAGGTGCTACTTTTGAGTGAGGTGCAGATTTATTGCATTCGCCGTTCATGTGTTACGCTTCAAAAGGAAGATGAATAGAGGTGTATGTATCCAGTGCCGATTCTAGAGATATTCATATATACAAACGCGTTGAAATCAAAGTAAACGGAGAAACATGCAACGCGTGATAAAGGTACAACATTGTACAAGGGATGAGGGAGACGAAGGGAGTATGCGGGAATATGGAAAAATGTGATGGAGAGGGAGAAACGAAACGAAGGGGTAATAACACAAACACCGAAGAAAAATAAAACCAATGTAGCTGTTGAATATTAAAAAATTGGCTAAGGCCTCAACAAAGCCTTCCGAGCCTCTTCGCTCGCCTTGCGTGCACTGGCCAACGACGGCCTCGAACTACTGTTCCCAGCACCGGAACATGCACCCTCCTGCTCTGCAGTACTTGCACCGTGGTCGGCATCAATCTGGGCAAGCCCCTGCCGCCGGCCTGCACTGTTCGCAGCTGCAACTGCGCGTAACAGAAGCCCGCTACTTGCCCGGCGTTTTGCCTTCGTGCTTGCGGACGCATTCGCTGCCGAGACCGCATTCGCATTCGCGTTGGAATTGGAATTGGAATTACTCGAAGACGCGATATTGCCGTTCACGTTCGCACTCGACGAGGCAGAGTTGAAATTGGGATTGGCAATGGAACCCGCCTTGGTAGTAATGCCCTTATCCGCTCTCTCGCCGCGCTTCAAGAATGGACTTGGCAGGTTTTCCTCGTCTGCAAGATCGTATTGTGGGGCTGGGCCGGTAGCAGGGAAGGGGACATGCGCAGTCGAAGCATTGCTGCCGTTAACAATAGCAGAAGAAGAGGCGGCTGAACGGAGATTATTATTACTCGTTGACGGCTTCAAGTGAGGATGAGGAAGTGGTTTGGCCTGGAGCGCGTTCTGTTGATGTTGTTGGGGATGCTGTTCTCGCGCCGCGTCGACTGCTGCAACCGCAGCTGCTGATGTCGATGATGCTGATTTGCCGTTCGCTGACCGCCCAGACGTACGGATGGACGGCCGACGAATGCGTGTTGGTGGTGGGGGCATCACAAGGTGCTGTGTTTGCTGAGCCTGGTTAGGTGCGGTAGACACGCCGCCCGAGCCAGACGACGTCTCAGAAACATCATCGTGATCCCTGTCCTTCTGTTCCACCTTCTTTGACTTTCCCAAGGTCTTTTCCCTCTGCGCACGCAGGCTCGGACTGGGTGGTAATGGCTCTTCCTCATCATCGCTATCCTTGCTGGCAGCGCCCTTGCCACCGTCCTGTCCTTTACCAGTCTCTTTCTGTCCGTTCGCACCTTCTCCAAAATCAAAAATGCGCCCGAAATTGAGCCCCACTCTTGGGCTTTTCTCGAACAGCGCCACTAGCTCAACAGGTTTAGGGCGCGGCGTCGTCAAAGCCATATTGATGTGGCTTCCAACAGCAGCCATAGGCGTTTGCATTGGGGCGCCCTTGAACAATCCTCCATGCCCAATCATGGGAGTAGCGACGGGTTCGCCGGTTGATGTGAGCACGACGCCCTTCATCGCGCTCATGGGCGGCCATGTGGTTGGAGGACGCCGTGAGGCGGCGGGGGTGACCAGAGGCGGATGGGAGGGGAGTGGAAACGAGGATTGTTGAGGATTGGGTGATTGAGCTGCTGGTAGAGGAGGGGATGCTTCCGCGGATGGAGGGTGGGTGGGTGGCGCGGATGTGTTGGTCGTGGATGTGGGCGCTGCGCGCCGTGTTCGTGTCTGGGTATGGTTGTTCTGTTGCGCTGCCCGAGCCAGTGGCTCGAGGACATTTTTTACTTCTTCCAAAGGATTCTTTTCTTTCCGCCCTGAATTATTGCAAAACGGCATAAGCAATTCGTAGTATATGAGCATTTCCAAGAAAGGTAACATACCTCTTGCGTTGGTACTGCTCTGAACTTTCTTTAATGCGCCTTCAATATCCTTTTTCGTCTCCGCCAACTTTGCTTCCTCTTTCCGAAGTTCTTCTTCCCGTTGACCAAGCTCCTCTTCGATCGCCAATAATTCCTGCTCCCTCTTTCTGACAGCCTCCTGAACCTCTCTCTCCCTTCTCCGCATATCTTCCTCCATAGTCTTAAGCCCCTGCTCTACCTCCAATTGCCTAGCGCGCCAAATTTCCTCCATCTCCGCCTCTCTTGCCCGCACTGCTTCCATTACATCCTCCTCCCTTTTCCGCACGGCCTCCATGATCTCCTCTTCCCTTAAAGACATCGCCCGCCCAACCTCTGCCTCGCGTTCCATGACGAGCGTTCGTAGCTCAGATTCGCGGGCACTCACTGCAGCTTTCACGAGCGCTTGCACGTGTGGATCTGAAGCGGAGAAATTTGCAGCTGGACGGTGGGTCTGCGCCTGGCCGAGGAGATGTTGAAGCTGTGAAATTTGCTGGTCCTTCTCTGTGAGGATGGCCTGCAGTCGTTGTTGATTTTCAGCGAAGGCAGTCTCTCGCTGAAGAACTTCACGCTCTTTAGCGGCAACGGTGGCGCGATGATTTTTCACGACCGTCAACATCTTTTCCGCTTCTAGCACCTTGCTGACAAGTTCAAGACGCTCGTGCTGGAGGAGTTGGGCGGCAGATGGGCGCATTGCGGGCTGTAATTAGAGGTTGAGTAAATTTCACTTCATAGCCTGCGCAGTAGGAATGAACAAACGTTAAGATTCAGCATTGACTTGATGACTGATGTGAGGGCTTGTGAGTAGCCCCGAGGTAGTGGTGGAATTCGTCCATTCCTAGGGGGCCAAAAGTAAGTATTGAAAGATTAAAAAAATGGAATACTAAAGAAAGAACTCACCTAATAAATATACTAAGCTCACTGTGCGTTTTCGCCTCGTGAAATGGTGGCTTGAGGGCGCAGAGCTCGTAGATGAGGCATCCAAGTGACCAAATGTCAGATTTTGAGTCGTACGCCTTTTCCTGCATAAGCTCGGGGGACATGTAATATGGTGTCTGTACGTGAAAGAGATGAATTTTACACAATAACTGATTGAACGAAAGAAACATACCCCAACATAGGTATTGGCGAAACTCGCTTGAGGAAGGGCTTTAGATAGTCCGAAATCGCCAAGCTTTACCGTGTTGTTCTCGTCCAAAAACACTATGTACGTGTCAACATTATGAGGACATAGAACACGTAAAGAAACACTCACCGTTATCGGGCTTCAGGTCCCGATGCAGAATCTGTGGTCTGCGCCCTCCACCGCCTCCGTTTTGCTGTCCAAAATCTACCGTGTTGCCGCTGCTGGACCGCGCATGGCCATTAGGATGGTGGCAATGTTGCAGGGCATGAAGGATTTGGAAAAAGTAACCCCAGATGGTGTCTTCTGGGATGGGACGGCCAGAACGCGAGGCATGTTTTATGACGGTGGAGAGGTCGCCGCCTCCACAGTACTCCATGAGGATGTATAAAATTCCGGCGTCACGGTCGACATAGCGATCATGGTAGCGGACAATGTGGTCATGATGGAGGTCTTTGAGAATATTTCTGCGGAGATGATTGATTCAGTGGATCATAGTTGGTTGTTCGAATTGGACTGACACTTCTGCCACGATCTGCTTCCTGTCCCGCTCCGTCATACGCTCAAAATTGAGCTCTTTCCGTGCAAATATCTACGGCCACAAAATAAACACGACAATCTCGTCGTGCAAAAGAAAGACTCACTAGGCCATCTGACTTCCGCCGCACCTTGCGAATGATGCCAAACGAGCCATTGCCGATTATGTCAAGAGATTCGTAGTTCTCGAGGAAGGGAGGTGGTGAGGTAGTCATGTTTATACTTTCTGATAGAGTAAGTGGCTTGTCGTCGTCCTGAGACCCTGCGTATGTGTGTTTCCGGTGGTAGATATTCGTGTACCGTCCTCAAGACGGTAGGGTATCGATGTTCGTTTAAACTCGTGTATCCGTCGTGTCGGCCCAAGAATTGGAAAGGTAAGTAAAATGGGGTCGAGGGAGGCGTGGGCAAGGAATGACGGTGAATTGAACGATGAAGTTGAGAGATGAACAAGAGGGTAACGCACAGAAGAATGAAAATGAAAATTACTGGAAATCGCTCCGAGCCTCGTTCAACACACACGTGATCGCGTTCATGCACACTGTTTAATTTTTTGTGACTGTCCGTTCGAAGTCCGTCCTCAGTCTTACCTTAACAAGACGTTTCTCTTGTCATTCGACCTCGTATGCGACAGCAGACGCGACTTTAAACGCGACTTTGCAGACGTCAGTTATGATAGTCTCAAAACATGCTAGTGAGTTTGAATCGTCCGTCCACACGAGTTGTTTTCATTATTCAATGATCTACTTATTGGCAATTTGGACGGCAGCTTAGTTTTTTTTTATTATGCATTTCTTATCACAGACGCCTTTATTTCTCGCTAGAGTTAATACCCACCATGTTCTGATCGCCATCGACCATGACTGAAGCCCTTTTGAACAGAAGACGCTCACATTCCCTTTTAAATTTTATCTCTTATAATCGGTGTGGGAATGCTCTGGGAACGTAGGGAGCATAAAGAGCATCAACAGCGCGTGCATACTTCTCTTGCACCTTGACGGAATTTTCGAGCATCGAGAGATCCTGGGCTTCTACAACGAACTCCAGGAAAATCCTACACCTTGTGCTACTGAGCAGGGAAAAACTCGCACGCGTCAGGACTCGAAGCACGTCTCCTTCGACGATCGAGAGACGGTTTTCAAACGATGGCCACTTGGGGAAGATGCAAAGTACTAGGAGCGCCTCAAACGAAATTACTTTTCATCTGATATCAAAGACTGTTAGATTTGGACATCACTCCAGCCGAGAGAAGATTTCTTCAGGCTATGTGGCTCCTCCGCATTTCCTTCGTGCAAGAAACTCGGCTTTCTCTGATAAGCCTGTCTTTCGCTCTACTCACGGAATTTCTGGGGGTGCTTCGCGCTTACTTGACTAGCACGAGGATGGATCGCGAAAGATGGATCCTCTCAGCTCCTCACGGGTCAATAGTCTGCTTACCTGTCCAGTCTTGGTCTTATGGATTTATATCTGAATTGCCTTGCGCTCGTCATCCTCTGACTTCATTGACTTGTTTATCTATCCGGAATTGCTCTTTATCGCACTTATTCGCTCTAAGTTGACCATTCTCAGCTGGCTGCGTACTTGAGTGATGAAACGTGGATACCAACTTATCATCCGCAACCAGGACCTTTCGTACTTGCAGCTTATCTCTAAGGCCTGATCTGTATCTCTGAATCCAAATGCTTTAAGGGTTTCTCGGAGCTTCACATGGTTTGAAAGACATTCGTATGCAGAGGCATTGTTTCGAAATCTTATGTAGATCCTATGTAGATCCTAGTCCAACTTCTACTTAACTACATCATCTATCAGAGCAACTCGCATCAGAGCGTCACCATCCATCCTAGTGTGCACGCAGCATTTCTTTCGGTGCCTTGAATTTCCAACTGAGGCGCAGAAGGCAGGCGTGATATCTCTGCCGCACGCAATTCTGCGCGACCCTGGTTCCTTGCAACCCGAAGCCCATGGAGCCCGAGGACCCCTGAAAGTTCACCAAAATGCCTGATCTTTGGTGGTGAAAAAATTCACACGAATTCCGAGTTTATCTGCACATCGTTTGGATGGTTTGGAGCCTTTTTCGAGAAAAAATTTCCGCCAAAAAGGTCGATTTTTATCCAAACTTCCCCAAAAGTGCGATTTTTATCCAAACCAAAGACCAGGCACTGTAGAGCGCATTTCTGGGTATTTCCCCCCCAAACTTCGCCTGCAGCTTCTTTCGATGTATGCGCTCATGTTCTCTTCTGGGCGCAACTCGATTTTATGTTTAGGTCATCCACCAGCACGCCATCTTTGCCCAAAACGCCTCAAAACAGCTCAGATCAGGCATTTTGGTGAACTTTCAGGGGTCCTGGAGCCCGCCAAAATACTTGAGCAGACCAGGCTAGACCAGGGCACCTATGGATTAAGCCTACGCAGTGTATGACAATCATTCATTGCACTCAGGACGTAAACCTGAAGAGTGCAGATTTCAGCAAGTGACCCGCGTGTCCGAAATGGTTTAGCGCGCAGCGCCGCACAGCAGTGTGGCGCACATGTGCGTGTACATTTGATGCGCTCTTCACTTACCGGCGCTAAGGTCCCCAAACGCGTCGGTATCATTGATCATTACTTTTTGTCCACAATTAGGAAGCGCAGCTGTGTAAAGAGGTACATACATAGCCAATGGGTATATACGGTCAATAAGTGTAAAGCGGTACGGACATCAAATGGCCGCAATGGGCCATGGAAGCAAACGTCTGTAAAGCTCCAGCGGCTTCCAGCGGCCACCCAAGACCCCCCAGGATTCTTCGGTTCCTCGGATGTGATATCTACACTTTTTTTTTCGATATACTAGCCGAGAGATTCATAGAATTTGTTAAATCTGTTGATATTTCCATTCTGGGTAATTAAGAGGCACTGGCAATGATCTCAAAAGTCGACGGTAACGAAAGCGCGCGACGACGCATCTAAACATTCGCAAGAATAACGAGCATAAATAGCCAAAATGTAGAGAACGACTATCGGATGGCAACAAAATTGCCTGTGTGGCTGAACTGCCTTTCGGCCGGATTACCAGGTCTTTATGATAGTAAACATATCTTTAAAAATCTTCACAAATATGATGCGCTAGAAGGCCACTAGTGAGACATACTGATTGATACGGCTCAGAGCAAGGGGGCCGGGAAGGGGGATACGGGCCGTAGATTATGTACGTTTGTGGATATGGATTTGACAAGTGGCCGCACATTCAGAAAACAGGGATTATCGGAGCCTTCACTTCCCTTGGATAATTCTATTTGGAAACCCGGGTCTCAACGGTTAACCCCCTTTTCAAATATTTCATTGTTTGGAAACCCGGTTGCTCGCTTGGGCCAGGGCCCGACATCAGGAAATCGGCGGAGCCCTTGTTTGAGACCGTCGACGCTTGCGGAGTTTGTAATAAATTGTGCGTTCTGCGATGCTCAAACAAGTCTTGAATCATCTTCATGAGCTCGGGTAAGGTTAGGATTGGATCGTGAGGTAGGAGAAGTCTTGAATGAAAATCTTAGATACTCCAACAAGATTTTACAGCTTTTCCATAGCAGAGCTAAGATGAAAATTGAATTACTGATTGGAATAAATTCTTTTGTTGATCTCAAGAGAGAATATAAATGTTTCAAAAGACTTGCGCTACCAATGGCCATGTATTGACTTGATTAGATTTTTGATTTCAACCGCCTTACGACCAACTTTTCGACGTGTCCCATGTGCCGCCACCCCGGGCCTCAACTCATTCATGCCGCATGAATGAAATTTGAACTGCGCCTCGGAAAGGAACAAGGAGAACTTGAACGCTAGCCAGTACTAATGATGTGTTGTATTATATATCAATGTATCAATATGTTGTCTCCTGCCGACTTGCATGCTATTGGTGCTCGAGCGCTATGAGTATAAATATAGCCTGTGCTGGAGCGACAAACTCATTTCGTGTCCACTCATCGATCATCGCTTCTATTGATTTGCCTGCGCTATCTGGCTTCTACATAGGTGTGTCTATTCCCTCTAATTTGGACTCATGAGAGTTAAAACATATCACACAGTTTAGTGCTTTATGCTTGAAGCTGTTGTATTGCAAGTTGGTGACTCGTGAGTTAGCCCTGTCTCCTTCCAGCTCTATCAAATACTCATACTATCTGTTTTCCAACAGTGCCGGAGCGCTGTCCCATTTGAAGTATTCGTGTAGTCATTAAGTAGTACCCTGGTCCCTGTTCTCAATATTATCAGTAGCGTATTCAAACAATAACAGTTGAATTTTCCGCATTTGGCACACTTGCAAGTCAATGTCAAGACAGATTCACATAGTCATAAGATGAAAGAATTTATAGTAATATCTTTGGGGGTACGGAAAGGCCTTGCAAGGTATTTTACATTCAAAATGACTTGTAGTAATTGATAATTTGAACAAGGAATTTCGGAGTTATTTAATTTGCTACTTGGCGTTAAATGCCGGCGCAAGATCGGTTCTGAATCTTGCATACATATTCGGCATTTGGGCAATTATAAGTGTTAGAATTAACGAGCTCAGCGGAGTTCATTTTATCTTATCGTAGCACGTGACAAGTTTGTAGTCAGTAGCGACGTTTTTGTTTCTCTGTACTTTACTCAATTACCACGGCGTTCCCGTACTCGCACCCCGCGCTGTCTAGCGCACCCGATGAATTCCAACAATAAGGGCATGTAAGACCTTATAAGACGCGTCCCAATTTCCTGATGGAACAGTTGATGCCAACAACGGTCACTGCCGCCACTGTGTACTGCTGTTATGCAGGAGGCTCGAGCAGAGCGAACGCGTTTGCTGGCCCAGATATTATTTTTCTGCAGGTATACCTCACTCAGAACAGCTCTACTGCCTCTTATGCACATTTTACTTGGCTTGTGATAGGTATATAATTTTTTTACGCTGTGTTCATGTCGAAGTATGCCCCTGCGTGAGATTGATTGTGACTATTTTCGTGACGTGTCCAGGCAATTTTCAAAGTGACATATACCATCTAATAATACTGCTCTTTCTACTAGTATAGGGTGTTGCCTATGTTGAGGTGACATACTTAATCGCTGCCATATTGCGAGAGGCAAAGTTCAAACTGATATAAAGCACTCTAATGCTGCAAACGCGTCTGTCACTCTAACATCACGTTACCGAGTTGCCGGATGCATGCCGATGGCAATCACTCCCGGCAAGCTCAGCCGTCCGAAGGCTGAGCCCGTCCGGCGCCGCCATCAAATGTCGGAAACCCGGTTTTCAAACAACGAAATATTTGAAAAGGGGGTTAACCGTTGAGAGCCGGGTTTCCAAATAGAATTATCCCTTCCCTTCGGCGATCTAATGTTTAGGATCATAGCAGAAAACACGTAGTTAAATGTCAGATATACATCGAGCCAAACGCGAGCGCCGAGGACGTTCAGTGGCATGCCAAACCTTCGGGGCCATGTCAGGGCCATGTCACTCTGATTTTCCAATTGAAGGGCGGAGTGATGCTGGAGCATTTATCTCGTCATTATTGACGCGTTTTTCCAACGCCTTGCAGGGAAATTGAATGGTATTCGGAAGTCAATTCAAGTTAGAGCAGCACACGGCGCGACATGGCATCAAGAACGAATTGATCCACTGATGCGTATTTGTGCCGATCGGGCGCGCGCCTTGGCGGCAGTCCTTTGTCAGCTCAACACCTCTTTTCCCCATACCTCCACCTCTGCTCCAAATTGCAAATGCTCCTCTCTCATGCCAGGTCGAATTTGCTCTCGTCAAAGAGGTGCCTGAATCATATGGATGCTGGGTGACTTGGGTTTTTGGCCAAATGGATCATACACTGGACACTTGAAGACGACTTGAAAAGTAAGTAACCGACCAGCATCTGCTCAGTTCCCTCTCTCCTACCACCCGAGCGGAGCGGGATGTTTTCATACTAGTCACCTCGCAGGATTCGGCTGAGAAATTGCCGGACTCGTGTTGATCTGCTCTTCTAGCTGATATCTGACATTGATATCTGACATTGTCAGCTATGTGTCACCAAGTCTTTGGTAAATGATATCTGGGATACTGTTGGTTCATCTATCAGTTCTAGAGGCCTTTGCTCTAGAACATGATTTATTGTGAATTCGTGTTGCCAACTCCTGGGGTGGACATTTCTCAGTCTGTTTTAGACTTTGCTAGCAACATTAAAAGTCCACCCTTTCTCCCCTCTGGCATGTCAACTCGCGAATAGAAACAGCGCTGTAGCAACATCGGTACGTGCTGGGCCGGCCCAATCGCCCTCCGAATGCAGTGTCTGCCTTAACACCGGTGTTGTGGGGGATATCGGTCGCCGCAATGTATCACACCTACAGGGATTTTTTATTCGTTGGGCCCAAGCGGAGCCGCTTTGATGTCGAAAGTCGAAATGACATGGACGACTATGTACCTCTGTTGGTTCCTTGGATGTCAGTCAACACGGTATTGGTATTTGACTCTAGATCACCTTGGTGGCATTTCCGAAAGGGTGTCTTGTGTACGACCGCTGACTCTGGATGTCATTTCTGATATAGCTGAGGTGCCTGGTATTTTCTGTGATCAAGATTCTCAGAGCTACTACTGCGAATAGTACCACTAATCCGTCGAATTCATCCTAAAGGCTTTCTATCTCGTATTGGAGATTAATTAACTCTTCGAACCTCTTGGCTACACTGGCGATTAATTGGTGTAAATATCTTTTGGCCATTTGAATAATCTCTTATAGCAAACGTTTCCCAGAAGATGCTAGACTGTTGCTTACCTACCTCCAGGCATCGCGTGTCGAATACTGCGTCCGTAATCGAACATAATGGCATTAAAACCTGGAGATTGGATGCCACATTCCCTATCTGAAATTGATGTTTGAAGGCTGAAGACAAGCGGATCCGTCTTACTCCCGCACCTCTGTACCTGATACCCTGATGCATAGGCCGTCTGCATATTCCATCGCATGACAGCTGAATTCAGCGCCAGAACGCGATTCCGGAATTTATTTGTTCGGGGAGCCTTGGCTGCAAAACTTAGGTAAGTAGTCTACTCAATGACAATTATTACCTCTGATTCTCAGTTTTTTCCATCCGTATACACAGCATTTCTCGCTCGTGACATCGTGCTACGTTCTATGCCGACGCTGACAAGACGCTGACGTAGTGCCATGTCGTGCATCTTCCAGCATCTTGGCTCGTGGCAGGTACATTTCCCGCTGTATTCTTAATCCAAATACCCCACCCTTTTGCCACACTTGCTACAGTCGAACCCCTCTTAACCCATAGCCGTCGGTGGACACTCTGGGCTATGGGTTATGAGAGGTTATGGCTTTCGAGAGTGGTGCTAAAATAACTTCGATAAAATCTTCGCTTTTTTTACCTCTAAATTCAGTCTAAACTGTTAATCTACATAGCCAGGAGTGCTTCAATAACATTCAAGTACAACTTATGTGAAGAGTCATCCTTTGACGCCATTCCGCCCAGTTTCATCTACTCATTTTGATATTTCTCACGCCTCGTTTCATCAAGGGTTGCTCAGTTTCTTCCCAGTTTCTCCCACATAATTGACTTTCCAGGTCCGTTATCAAGTTGTCGAGTTGATTTGAGCATTTTTACAACAATCGGGGTACAAATTTGGTGCAAATAATGCTTGTTATGGCGACTTTAACCCTAATTTAGCACATAAACCCTACGGGTTTTTGCCGCAGAAGGGTTATGGGGTATGGGTTATTGCGGACCTATGGGTTATGGGTCGCAAATCCCCGCCCACCAAGTCGGTGGATCGATTTTGCTATGGGGTATAAGGGGTTATGGGTTATCTGAGGTATGGGATAAGAGGGGTTCGACTGTAATAATATACTTTCTCCACTTTGGCATCATCCGCTTCGTTAGGAGTGAATCCCGACGGTCTGGCGAAGTCTTAATCACTGGCGTGAGCGGTTACCGGTTACTACGAAAACACACATCGTACCACACCTATATATCGCGTAAATCTCGTGTGTAGATATATTGGCTCTTTGTTCCGCGACCAGAATACCTGCTTTCTGGAATCTGGATGCCTTAGAAACATCTATAAGTAGTGTTGAGATGAAATAATCTTAAGAATGGTAGATAAGCCAGTTGGAAATTGTACGGTCATTCCGAGCACGATACCGTAGTGCTAGTGCTAGAATGTAGAACACAGTTCTACAAGATAGTGCAAGGAATGGGCGCAGATTGGCGGTGATAGAGCCTCAGTAGGTCGGTTCAGTTGTGGAAGCCTGGATAGAAGGGCACTAGTAACGGTTGCAAAAACCATGAGCAAATATAACACTTCTAGTAACAGCAACGAAGGACCAGAGATTTCGCCAGAACACTGGGTGTATTTACACATAGGAACCACGTCGTGAGACGAGGGTGATGGCCATGCTAACAACCGACTTCAGACCTCTTCAGACTCATCAATCTCCAGTCCACCCAAGTCTTCGAAGGTCCTTCAAACATTCGTCCGTTTCCTGTTGCACTTTGGTCCAGTCATTGATGATTTGCTGATATCCATTTACCCCATCATCCAGAAGTTGCATTAAGGATTCGTATTCCTGAAGTTGACGATCCAGTGATCGGCTCTGCGTTTTCATCTCCTTCTCGTCCTTCTTGAGAGACAAATACGCGTTTTCAATGGCCTTCGCTACATTCATATCTTGATCGAAGGTGTCGGTGTTTTGAGGCTGATGATTATATAGAGCCCTTTCAGCACGAGCCCGGGTAAGGGAAATCTTGATAAGAGCTGTTTCAATGGTAGCCGCTAGAAGATCTATAGAGGATGTGCGTGTAGCGTCGTGCGCAGGGAAGGTAACCGAAACCGCTTTATACAGTTCACGATCGAAGTCTTCGCGCGCCTTGAAGAGAGAGAAAAGACAGCGCATTTCAATATAGAGATGCTGTCAAAGCGTACTGAAGACATACTTGGCGAATCTGATCTTGTAGTTCCGCCACACGTTGAAACGATGCAGACACTTCTTGTTCCTTGTTTTCCATTTCTCTTCTGTATGCTTGGATTATTTCAGGTAACCTAGTGAGGATATCCGCATCTCCATTGGGGGCTGATTCTACAATTTTATCAGAGAATTAATCAGAGGGATGGAAAGTAAAATCCGAACCTCCGTAGAAATTTTCTGCAATGGAATGAAGAGTGCTCTGGATTTCCTGAACCATTCTCCGCCTCGTAGACAGATTAAGCTTCACGATATCGAGCAGCTATTAGTAGTCGATTTGAAACAGCATATTGGGATTTACATGATATCGAGTAGATGTCCCAAAGGTTAGCAGATCACTTTCTTGAAGGACGCCATATACAGATGGCTGATTAGGCGGGGGGTCGTCGGATGTTTCTCTATCATTATTCTCTGTTGTAGTGAGAATGGGAGCTTCTGAACGAGGAATATCAGTTATAATAAAACCCATAGTAAGTTCATCAACGAGGTCCTGTGAGAACACCAATTTAATCCGTTGAATATCGATGCATTTCTCCAAACACTGACCAGGAGGGTAGGATTATCCAACGTAAGAGATTGAATAAGTTCGATATATAGCTTTAGCTTGAGCTCTGAGTGGTCCATATTGACAGTGATGTGAATGTAATGAAGGCCTCTTAAATTGCGTGGAGCACGATGGGCGTCGCGTTGAAATCGCACAAAGTTTTCGTTGGTCAGTAAATTGACAAATGTGATCAAAAACCAAAGGCTGAAAGCCAAAAGGCGCGTCGGATTTCGTGAGAGAGGTTCAAAGGTCGAGCAAAATGTCCAATGTTGTGGCCACTGGCAGTGGGAGGAGTCAAGAAGCAAAACGCCGGCCCGACGAGACAGGTGGCACAAAGTTGGTAACTGCACAACGCTATTCGCGAAATGGCTCGAAGGATTAAACGGAATTGAAATCATCCTGAGGAAACGTTCTAACAACAGTGGATGACTTCCCGTAGGAATCTGAAAGGTTTCCAGACTTTCAGACTTTCAGACGAATTTCAAGCTCCGCATCTGAAATACTTTTTCAGATTCCGTAGCCACGGCATTCTAGATTCCGACAGATTCCGGACATATCCTCCAGTGTTCTCAGTGACTGCTCAGTGTAGTTAGATTCCCTCTATATTGTGAATCACTAATAATGCCATTACCTTCCAATGCCTTTCAATATGATTACAGACAAAAACCATAATTTATTACGGCGGAAAATAGCGGATACGTACTCTAGAGACGTTAAGATTGCATAACAGATTGAAAGTAACAAGTGTGACATGTATTACCATATCCGGACTGTGGAGTAACCAAAGGGAGGTTGGGGCAAGTCTGAAAGGAAGTCTGAAATCTGTAGAGGGGTAGGGAGGCCTCTACAGACTCGAATATCTGAAAGGCGGAAATTAAGGTTTGAAAAATGGCTGAGATCCAATCTAGGCCGGATTTGGACCCGGCAACTCGGCTAAAGTGATCTGAAAGCTTCAGACGTCTTTCAGATTCCTACGGGAAGTCATCCAGTGATTCTTGCAGATATGTGAATTTTCAATGGCATATTTGGAGAGATTTTTCCGTTATAACTTACAAGACTGGGACAACAAACAGAATAAATAACAGACAGCAATACATAACTGACGATCGAAGTGGAGGCTCAATACTGTTGAAATTTCTGCTCAAATGAGCGAAGCAAATCTGAGGTAGAAAGGAAGCTAACGCCTGTGCAACTTGTCCATTAACCCCTGCACCACAGTAGAGGCTCCTTGCGAAAATAAACCAGTCCCGCTGACAGGCCTAGAACTAGTTGGTACCGGTGGCACTTGACTAGCATTTACAGGTTTGGGCTGATGTATCTCAGGAGGTGGTCCCGGTGGCGGGTTCCAAGAGGGTGGTGGAAAATTTGAATTGTGTCCATTATAAGGCGGGGAACTGGCAGGCGAATAAGGTGCGTACGAGCCATATTGATTCGGGGGCGGAGTTCCATACGGTGACCCGCCCCAACTGGGCGTTACTTGAGGTTGAGGGAAGGAGGGCGCGCCCGGAACGGAAAGAGGTGCATTGCTTGAGCTAAAGGATTGAGATACGGGTCGTTTGGGAGGAGGGGCGGCGTATATCGCTGGGTTGTTGAGTTGTGAAGGAGAAGGTGAAGGCTGATATGGATGGACTTGATGGGCGCGCACACGAGGTGCCTTGGGTGAAGAGCTTCGGTTCGGGCGATGCAATTTGCTACTGTTGGCTGGTTTGGATGGGGGAGTTGAAGACTTGGAAGGCGGCGACATTGGAGGAGGCGGAGGAGGCGGAGTGGGTCCTGCAGGCTTACTTGAAGCAACTGCATAAGGTTAGAAAAACGAAGGTGGGAAGGAGAGATGTGATTAATGTCAAAAACCGTATTGATAGTGCGTTACCACCAACCCTTTTTGTCTTCTTTCTTTTTGGAGTCTTTGGTCGATTTTTCCTTGATGGTACCTTTGGGCTGCAATTCAGGCAGAGGAATTTTGCTCAAATGGACTGTCAGGTTCTTTGGGGGTATGTATTTGTCCTTGGGTTCGTCGTCTAGGTTAATTCGTCTTGGGCCCTTCTTTTGTTCTTGGGTATCATACAGAACGTATTGATGTAGTTCCTCTTCATCCGATAAGCCTGATCGAGCGTAATATAAGAAAAGTTATTTCGACACGATAAGACCACTTCATACCTGCTTTATACCGTATTCGCTTTGTTTCTTCTACAACCTGGAGCACCTTCGGCACGTCCTCCGCTTCAGCCGATTTAACAGTGATGAAAAGCATAGCATCATCCTGGACCACCATTAGTCTGCATCAGAACTTTGGGAGAAATTTATTTCTCACCTGAAGCAAAGTGTTGCAGTATTCGCCATACTCCTCAATAGTCCCTTCACCACTAACGATGATCTCATTGTATTCTCCCTGACTGGCTTGTATTTCTGCAATTCTGTCTAATCCTGTTCTTGGAGCTGGCTTGGGAGGCGGAAGCGGGGGTGCCTCGTTGGGAGTTGATACTGGAGATCCGACCAATGTAGATGGGGCCCTTGCCAGAACACTGCTGGTCGGTGCCGAAGGCTCTGGATTATGGTGGGCTTCATTGGCATCCTGGAACGTCAATAACGCTGTCAAAACAACGATTTCCAGGCCTTTACGATCGTCGATATCAAAGCTATCATCTTCTAATGAGCGTTAATCAGCATGACTTTTTTTGACATTGCTTACCGGTTGAGATTATAGTCTAGGATTTGGACTGAGATCGTTTTCAGGCGTCCTGGGGGTTCCTTCGTGATCGCGATAATGACCGGTGGGTCTGGTTTGCGAATCATGAAGCATTCTTCTCGTTTCCATTCGAATTCATGCCTGATCAACGCATATATGAGAACCGATTGCCGCTGAAAATTCCGGCAATATTACTGACTCTTCCCATTTGAAAGACCAGCGAAATGAAAGGGTTCCGGTAAATTTCAGTTCTACGACTGATGTGGGGTTGTAGAGCTCTATGGTCTTGACTTTATTTGTAGGCGCTGGTGAAGTCGCGGTAGCAAGTAGAGATTCGGACATAGGATCTAAGAAAGAAATCAGCACGAGGATAGGACCAAACTGTAACTGCAATTTCATACCGTATACCTCGATCTTGTATTCTGCAGTTGGCACCCTTTGTTTGCGATAGTGCACAGTCCCGGACGGATCGACGAGGTCGATAACATTCTGGTTATCTTTGTGAGGCGTGAAAAAGAGCGTGAACAGGTTTTTATCCAAGCTCATAGTAGTGTGTCCCGAGATCGATTGGAGGGGTATAATTGAGAGAGAAAGAAAGACGAGGGGTCGCCGATATCTGGGTTAACTTGCATAGCCCCTTTATGCGCAGCGCAATGTCAGTTGTACGCGGCGACGCCTGGAATTTTGTCACGAGCGGCGTCACTGATTGACCACAGCTTCGTGTTACACCCACCACCAAATTCCTCTTACTTATACTCTTCTTCCCAACTGCCCACCAAACCTTTGCAGTCGCCTCTCACGGTGATGTTTTATAGTGCCCAAAAATACGCCGCTGCTCGCAGCCGACGAATGGCTTGACCCTTTGAATGGATGGATAGCATCAAATCGCAACTCTAACTTGGATTTAGTTCGTGAGCGATTCCGAGCCTTATACTTCCAATGGTTGTCAACTTGTTGGCTCTCTTTTGGACTGATCATGATAGGTAAAGTGTTCGGAAACAAAGCGAGCAACTCCAGACAATGTTGGCTTGGACAATTGGTTTGGATGTGAGTCCTTCACAGCCTTGCACGCTTCCTTTCACGCGTTCTCATACATGGGTTTTCCAGCAGCCAATTGCCCAGTCATCGCCGTATTCACCCGTGCCATGGTGATTAAAATGACTTCCAGTGTGATGGGTTCGAATCCTTAACTGCACCAGCTTGTATCCTATGATTTGTATTCATTCGGATTGGATCATCAACTAGGTACGCTGAGTGACTGCGAAAACGCACGTAATCCAAACTAACAAGGTGTCAAGATCTGATATTCTTCGGAAATGGTGAATTACTTCCCTACAATGTCCGTACCGGTTCGACTCTTTATCTATTTCTATCTTCGCTTGTGCCGAGAGCCATGAACGAACCTTGAGATCATGCATGTATAAATTGCGCAGGCTCATAAGACCGCCTTTCTGCCTCTTCCCCACCTTTTAACAGCGGGTACATATGGCATCCTTCCGACTGCAGAATCTGTTCACTTACCATTCATAACTCCAGGACGTGCCCCGGCTCAATGTGTTTCGAAAATTGGTTGGATTCCTTCTTTGCATCGAAGCAAGCTCCAGGACGCGTACCGCGACGAAATTCTATCGACGCCATTCCTCCTGAGGTCCTTTTTCTCATCTTCGAAACATATTGTCGCAATCTACCTCAAGATGGATCGTTGACGTTTCCAGAGCTCAACCTCACTTATGTGTGTCAATATTGGCGCTCGCTGGCCCTTGCGTTTTCGGCTTTATGGGCAAGGTTTTCCATTACGTCCAACACTCCATTTCCCATTGCAGTGGCTTACATTCAACGTTCACACAATGTCCCTCTCGACCTTGACGTTGACCTTCGATGTGATCCTGCAAACAAGAGAGAGCAAGAAAATAGCCTCAAACTATGGGAGGCCATCAAATCAAAATCACATCGCTGGCGTCGACTAATCATACACCTCGGACCTAACATCGCAACCTCCTTTTCAGAGGATTTTCCAAACGTCAAGATGCCGCTCCTTGAAGATTTGTGTATGATGACGTCAGATTCTACCACCGTGTCAATGATGCCTCTAAACGGAATGCCTTCTTTGAAGTCCCTGCGTCTTCAGAGCATTCCTGTGCTCCCCTTCACCACATCCCTTGGCCAGATAACCTGTCTTCATCTTACTGGCCATTCCCCCATGCCTATTTCAATTTTCCGAGAAGTGATGGGGCAGATGGTCAAACTATCAGAGCTCCAACTGTGCGATCGCGTCGCTCACGGATGGCCCATTAACCCTTCTCAGGAAGATATCGTAACTCTACCAACTTTGACCTCCCTCAAGCTGGCCGATCACCGCTGGCCGCTATGTGTTCCCCTTCTATCCATAAACGCGCCCATTCTTCACGCGCTCTCTTTGTACGACCTCGTGGCTCACGATCTCCCAGAAAGCTTGAGTGAAATCTCGGCGCAATACCCCTCCCTCCGCAAGCTGACAATCTCGGGAAAATCCTCCTTTATCGACGACGTCGCCTTCACCCAGCTTGCACGTATGTTTCCTACGGTCAATCACTTTGCGCTTCTCGATGTGGGTTCGTTCTTCGTCCTTGAAACTTGCCAGAATTTACACGAGCCGTCGCTCTGGCCGATGCTGCAGACACTCATCATGATCCCGGTGGTAGCGGAAAATATTCTTTGTAGTTTGATCTCCATGCGGAGGCCAACGGCGAAGGAAGCAGGGCTGAAAAGACTCGTCGTGCCGGCCTTTACCCAGTTCAACAGAAAAGAATGGATCAGCGAACGCGTCCGAATCGAAGAATGCTGCGGGTGTGATTGCCCTTCGCGTTTCAGTGTCTGACTGATCAAACAGCTCGGCTGCCCCGCTTAAGTAGCAATTCTGCTCGTATAGTATTCATTTTCATTTCAAACCTGTACTTCTTGTCTCGCTTGTAATTTGACTTGCGCAGCGTCGGTGAATCTCCCTTGAGATTTAAAACCATATTATATCGTACTGTTTTGTTATACCCTATCTTGTACCATGCATTGCAGCATGCGAATCTGTTGTATTCTTCAGTATATCCTCTTCGTGCCACTCACGCGTTAGGACAGTAATTGTGATGATACCCATCTAACGCGAAGCCTTTTCGTCGGTAACTTTTGTCGCATGGGTACTTGATCAATTACTTGCCTGTGAGCGCTTACGCTGATGCGTTATCTTAGCGAGTTGATTGTTATTCATCGGTGAGTGTTCAATTAAGCGTCGATATCTATTCCTGCATCGATAGGAATCTTTACCGCGAGGCAATTCATAGCATACATCCCAGAGCTTGATTGTCATGGCCAATGCAGCCGTTTCTATTTTATACCGGCTGTCTTTCTTCCGTCAATTTCTATTCATCGAAGTCAGTTTTGTGCGCCACAATCACGACTGGTGTATTGAATTGCATCATGACCTTCGTCGCCGGCCGCGGTGGCCCATGCCGTTGCCGCATATATTTTACGACACCGATAGAAAGTTGTTTACGGTGCACGTACTCCATCAGTCGAGCCAATGAATACGAACTGACATCCGTGGAGGTGAAAACCTCACTGCGCATACTAATGTTCACTCTCTAGAACACCGGCCTGCAAATTATCAATCATCCCACCAACACAATACCTCATGACCCTCACTCGAAAGCGACACACCCTGACATACATAGCTCGAAACATTTCACTGCCAACTGTAACTTGTGTGTGCAAATAACATCCCCTTCAAGCTTCTGATTCGGAGTACCGGCGTCGAATCGTCTAGCATGAACATCCACTTATTTGAAATACCTGGTCAGCTGATGTCAATGAGATACCTTCTTGTCGCGTTCTTCGGAGGACCACCGTCCACTGAGAAATTAGGCTTCCAGGGCAGTCATTGGCCACAATTTCTCCCTTGTTGTCTCCTTAGAGTTCAACGAACGAATTGTCGTATGGGATTGGATTTCATCAAGCTTTGACATTGATTAGTTCATCTGATGAAAGAGTACTGTTTCCGACTGTGGTACACGAGTCTCCCCATATCCACCTACTCATCCGATTGATTAAAGTATTCAAAAGCTCATCCCAATGCGTTGACAGTAATCGACACCAGCGCGCCGACCGCGTTCCGGTTCAAGACGTGTTTCGTTGCTTGGCGCTGCTGTACGTGGGTCTTGATCGTCAGCGTGGCGAGTTCGGGACAGGCATTGGCGATGGGCGTGAAGTCGTCCGCTGAAAGCGTGCCTTCCGAACGTGTAATGGCAAGAGTGGTGCTCGGGAGATGCGCGGATTTGATAATATTGTAAGGAACAAGCGCCTGCGCTAGGGTCCACTACAAAAGAAAACGGTAATGTGTTATCAGCGACTATTGTATAGAACCTGAATATAAGTCAACAAACACGTACAGGTAACACCACACCAAGATTCCCGGACCACGAAAGCACCGCAGGGAAATACGGCCCAAGCTCGCGCACCCACTGCAGGGCAATCGGAGGGACCTGCTCAAAGGGACCGCTGAAATATATGCCAAACTCCTCGACGTACGGGAAGCCAGGCGAACCCTCCAGCGCATGGAGCAGCTCTACCAGCGCGCCTGCGCCCTCGTTCTGGTCCTGCGGGATATAATACGCGAGCGTCAGTCGCGTGAGCGCATGCAGCGAGCCGACGCGCTGCCCGCGCATCAGCGCCACGTTCGCGGGGTGCGCCTCGAAGCTGCGCAGCGCGGGAAGGAAGCCAGGCGCGACGAGCTCGCTCGTCCCGCTGAGGCCCTCATATACATGCGCGAACTGCGTGCTGGTCCCGAGCGTAAGGCGCGCGAGCAGCGGGTGCACGGCGAGGAACTTGGTGAGCGCGTGCGCGGTGTCGTACTGCCGCGTCGATATGCTGCCGGGGTAGAGCAGCCCGATGTGGCAGGAGGTGAGGTTGGGGAAGTGCATGCTGAGGAGGGTAGGCCAGGTGTCGAGGGCGGGGTGTTTTGCGATCGTGTACCCTGGACAAGTGGGGAAGGAGATGGAGGTGATGGTATATAACGAGGCTGTAAGCAGAGAGAGACATTGCGGTTCAGGAGAGGATGCTGCATGAACAGATAGGGAGTCAGAAGGAGGTCACTTGAGGCGATGACTGTTGGACGCACATAAATAAGTTGGCCAAGAAACACTCTCCAAGCCCCGTATTTCGAACGTAGAACCCGTCTGGAACGCCGTAGTATAGTGCGGGATATAAGTGAAGCCCCTCAGCGCAGGACAACATCGCCCGACCAATTCCAAGAACCTAGTCTGCTCGTCCGGAAGTATGAATGGGTATCCAATAAACGTCAGCGTGCGCAAGCCCGTCAAAAGCGCAAACATATCAACATCGATCCAGGTCGTCGTCGGCACCCCAGGCGCCCACGTAGGCCACATCGTCCAAAAGGTAGCATGTCTGACAGTGCTCGCCAGATCGCTGTCATGCCTGAGCAGACCCAGCGTATACGGGCAGCCCGGTACATCGTTACGCAGCGTCACAGAGCGGTAAATGACCGAGCGACAAATTGGGAGGAAGGTCCTCGAGACAAGGGCGACGCGCGTGAGGTCGCTGGCAGAGAGGTAGGAGAAGACGAGAGACCAGATTTCGAATGGCAAGTGCCGCTGATGAATGTTCTGGTCAACATTTCCCGGAATCTTTGTCTTGGTCTTTGCCTTCTTGCCTAGTCGGCGGCTGGGAGAACTTATAGCGGACATGACCGTCGCTGGCCATAGAAATAATTACCACACTCCGCTCTTTTTCAGGTCATGCTCAAAGCGGTGACGGCATGTTCAAAGGCCACGCCGCCACCTCAACGGCAAGTACTATGTACTCTCAATGTCCAAAAATTATTACTGAGAATTGCCTCCCATTCTAAATACATTGGGATAACATAACAAAAAGGATAGACAGTAACAGGTAATCTAGGGTCCTTTTTAACACCAAAGGCGTTTATCATCGACGGTTCATCCGAGTGGGAGATCTGCTCAGTCGCGTTAAGTAAAGGAACAATTAACAGTACAACAAAATAACTTACATGAACTAGGGGGATATATCGTAGACAATCGTTTACTTTCCACCAGTGGTACCCATGCCCATGGCGCTCTTGAACGAATCGTAGATCCACCATTGGAAGCCAGTAAGAGTACCGATCATGAGAACCCTCGTGCCGAGACCCTTGGTGGCAACGTTGAGGAGACCGACCTCACCGACAATTTGACCAAGAGACTTGCCCTTGTTAGAGGTCTTTCCGAGTTGCGAAACGAGCGAATCAGCAGGGTGCGAGACGATGGCGCAGACAACACCAGCGAGGTAACCGGAAGCGAAAGTGACACCAAGTTGAGTTCCCTTGCCGTAAGTCTCCTTGGGCTCAGTGAAGACCTTGGTGTAGAAGAGCTGGACGATCTTCTCGAAGAAGAAGAACTTGGCCATAGTGTAGGGGATCTACAAATACATTGAATGTAAGTGTGATATCGATGACGTAACGAACGACAAAAGTTACCTGACGCGACCATAGAGGAACGAGGGAACCGAAGGGGAAGCGGGTTTCGACCTTGTTGACGGACATATTCTTGAGAGCGGCGCCGAAAGCGGTGGGGAAGGTACCGGTGGGGGAAGTTTGGATCTTGACCTTGGTCATCTCGAAGGGGCAGAGAGCGACGTCAGCGAAGACCTCGGCGGAAGCAGAACCAGCGAGCCAGATGAGGGGTTTGTAGGTGTTGGAGAGCTCTTCACCAGCAAGGTTCATGTAGTAATCCTTGAAGACCTCGTAGAGACCGTACTTGAACATTCCCTGGAACGAGTAACCGACGAATGTGGGGCCGACACCTTTCCAGATACCCTTTGAGCCCTCCTCAGCGACGAGAGTCTTCAGAGTAGGTCCGAGGCCTTTGTATTTGATGGGGTCGACCTGGACGAGTAAAAAAATATGAAAACACAATAACGCGTTGTGCAAAACGCCAACTAACCTGCATGTTGCACTTGGCAACATCGAGGGGGGTGATACCTGCGTGCGTAAAACCGCAGGCAAGGACACCACCGAGCATGCACTTGGCATAGTAGGAGGTGTCGTGGGGCACAGGCCCGAGATATCTGCGAGCGGGATGTTAAGGACGAAGATAAGGAACAGAAAAGAAACATACCTAGAATCCCACTTGGTTGAAATCGACATTCTAAGAGAGGTATAGGCCAATAGACAAGTCTAAGAGGCGAATGAGGAGGACCTGGCCTGTGTCGGAGGAGGAAGAGAGAGGAGTTGGTTCAAGCCTGTGCCAGCTGTTCTAAAAAACTTGTACGCCGGCTCCTTCCGTGTTAAGCCGAACCAATCCCGTGGCGCACGTATGAGCCGGCCCGCTGCCGCCTCCCTTGACGCTGCCACACTGACTCATGGACAAGATCCCAATCATTTATCCTTTTATTGACCAGATACACAGGCGCACGTCGCTCGCTGATCAACGGGTTCCAGAGCGATGTGCAAGCGCAGAGGCGGGACTGTAGTTTGTCAGCGAGAGCATTCGGCTTACAGCCGTGTCACGGAATTTACAAGATCACTTCACGGTCTTTATAAAGCTCCCACCCGGAAATCTAAGCTCACTCTCATCCATCTTCTATTTCTCAGCTAAATGGCTCCAGTCGTTCTTGGATCCTCCACTATGTCCCACTCATCCCCATCCACCACCAACGGCGTCTCCAAGCCCGCCCAGACAGCGACATGGCGGCCCACATACATCGCAAACCTACCGGCACGCTCGGCCTTCGCATTCGATTCCATAGAGGACGCTCTCGCCGCCTTCGCCGCAGGAGAGTTCCTTGTCGTAATGGACGATGAGAACCGGGAGAACGAGGGCGATCTCATTATTTCTGGCTCGCAATGCACGACGGAGAAGATGGCTTGGATGATCAAACATACCAGGTATGGATCTTGCTCCCATTCCCAGCTTCTTGAAACCCCTCCACGTCGCTCGTACCTCCGTTACCACTTTTATCAACCCCGGGTCTGCATACGTTTACTCGGCGCCTACTCCATTAACGCAGTCTGTTAAAATGACGAGATTGCTGACATGTGAAATCATACGCGCTTTTTGCCTTTTTTTTGCTCCTCCCTCCAGCGGTTATATCTGCATTGCACTACCTGCAGAGCGCATCGAGGCCCTCAGCCTCCCCATGATGGTCCCCGACAACCAAGACCGCCATCGAACTGCCTACACGGTCACTGTAGATTATAAACATGGTCCGTCCCTCCTTCCGGAAACATCGCGAGCAGATCACTAACCGTTTAATCTTATCTCACCAACCTTATAATATTAATAGGTACCACCACGGGAATTTCGGCACACGATCGTAGCTTAACCGCCCGTGCGCTAGCGTCGCCTACCTCCACCCCCAATGACTTCTCAAGACCAGGACACTTGGTCCCGCTGCGCGCGCGCGAAGGCGGCGTCCTAACACGGAAAGGGCACACCGAAAGCGGGGTCGACCTGTGTCTCTTGACTGGTCAACCCCCCGCCGGTGTCCTATGCGAGCTCGTCAACGACGACGCACAGGGAACCATGGCGCGCCGCGATGACTGCCGTGCGTTCGCGGACAGGTGGGGGTTGAAGATGATCAGCGTCGACATGCTGGTCCAGTTCAAAAGACTCCATTCTCAATCTTCATAACGTTTGACCCATGGACAGGCAAATGGACACGCCACAATCTTGAACTTCATTCAACTAACATAAAGCCCCTTCGAGGGTCACCTGAAGGCACACTTAAAAACCTGGATGTTGGGTATCAATATTTATTTCCGTGAACCTGGATGGATGTAACAAATTATTTCTTTATCTTATACTGTGCTGGTAATACCACTACTCAAACTCTTCCTTCCGCTGCCATTGTTGTATACATTGGACACATAGCTTCAGTTCTTTGACGGTATTCTTCCGATAGAATACCCGACCTGGATCAAGAAATTTAATCAGCACAAAATATACCGATTGCTTGGATTCCGGCTGACCTTGAGCAGCGTTTCGATAGGATGTTGAGAGTTGGAGACTAGATCATGATCAAATCTACCGAACGAAACATCAATGCATAAAAAAAAGGCAATGTCGAATTAAACGCACTCGACAAGACCCTTAGGGAACACAACCACAATCGTGCTTCCTCCATATGCAAAATGCCTATTGCAACAGCAGATGTCAGCAACAACATAATACACTTCTAGGCAGAAAACTCGTACCCGAGTTCATCTCCCCTCTTCAGAATAGTCCCCTTCTCCTTACCTCCCGTCCACCGAATGCTCCCTACAAGAAGCGCCCCTACTGCAACGAAAGCGACCATCTGACCCGTCGGTCTATGCTTGAGATAGAGAATAGACCGCGTATTGGCAGTCAGAACGTCAAAGCCTGGGTAATTGATGGCTTGAGGGTTCACTGCATGAAGAACCAGAAATACTGAATAAAGTGGACGGCAGTGGTACACTTTATTGGACCCACCGGTATAAAAGCGCCCATCGACATGCTCGATATCCCCGACTTCGCAGTCGATAGGGCTGTGGAAACGGTGGTAGTCCGCAGGCGCTAGACGGAAGATGGCGATACTCGCATCTTTGAAGGGCTCTAGTCGAGGGGAATCCTCTGGGAGATTCAGCAAGTTCGGAACATTGAAATTCTGTCCCTTGACCCTGCGATTCCAAGAAAGTTGACACGTCAGATATTGCAAACACCGATGAGGGGGAAGGCAGTCACATACCAGATGGCTCTGGCAATGTCTACAGAGGTATAGACCGTCAATCGACAATCTGCAGCGCTGCAAATGACCGTGTCGTTGTCGGGGTGCTGAATTGGACGCGCATTCGGTTTAAGCTTGCTGAAAGCCACCACATTTCATATCTGGTAAGCACCCAAAAAAGCAGCGCCTAAAAATATCAAATCACCGGTAGAAGAATTCGTTGAAGGTCCCATATTTCGTGAGATCAGGCTCCAGGAGCTCGTCCGTCTGGATAGAATAGGTGTCGACGAAGTACGGAATTGAATTCACGGATTTAGGATCATCATAGATGGCACCTTGCTGGAACGTCGATGAGAAGACCGTTCTGCGTGTCGAGAGGGGAATGCATCATACACACCCTGATGGACTCCTCGCGCAGCAGCTCTTCGACTCTCCGATTATTCAGAAGTTTGATTTGTTCTTTGCCGTAGAACAAAAGATGCATTCCAAGCCTAAGAATAAGTCATTAAGTCAGCGACGCTGATTCGTAGCCAGAACACCTGGGCATCCCCTAACCTAGCATAGAGGGGCATGCTTTCGAAAAACGGTTCGTTCGACCCTCGAATGACCACGTAGTTCCCGCAATGGTATTCCACAGCCAATCTCTCTATTCCAGGAATGAGGATCTGTACCCATGTTAGGTTTAGAAGGGTGTTTATTGGCGCGAAAATATGCTTCGCCACGTTGGGATTCTCCGCGGTATGTGATACAAGAGACGACAGGGCGTTGGCAACGTGCTCGTGGGTTGCATCTGGAAAACTGTCCTTGGTCATTGGCTCGAGAGGTTTCGAGTTCAGACGCTCGAGCTGCTGTTCCAGTGTAAGCTTCTTCCTCGGAAAAAGTGTGACTCTCTTCGGTAGCTTGACGAGTTTCGTTACTTTCCGCGTCCATCTGTGTATACGGAGGACTGCTAAATGTGATTAGCAGTTGTCTTCAGGGGACGTAAAAAATATACACGCCGGTGCGCTTCTCTTGAACTTCGATACTACTGCTGGTCGTCTGGAGAGAGCCCATTCTGCGAAGTTAATAGCCTTCAGTCGTGGTGGGGGATTAATCGATTAGGGCGAAGATGAGAATATTGAACATGAGACTGGTCAAGGAGGCAGCGTGAGGCGTGTTTAAGAATAGTAACCTCACAGTCTGAGTCGATTTCCACTCAAGGCCAGTCATATGATATTGCTCACCGTGTAAAGCCGCCATGCTCAAGAACAAGCTAACACGACACTTGACAGACGGCGCAGTCGATTTATGTATAGCTCGAGGCAGCTCTCCATTGAAAAAAATGAAATACATCAGAAAGATGTCAATCACTCGATACGACGCACTGTAAGCACAGATGTCTATTCCCATCCTCTTCTGCCGCAGCAGCGGCGCCAATCCCACACACAAGCCAAAATCCCGCCTCCAGGACGAAGTCTCGGTAAAAATGGCTTTCCATGGGTTCCTTCGGGGATTACAGAAAGGCGCCTGTGCTCAGACGACGCGATGTGGTTTCGTGGGCTACCGTTCCTTCGTCATGGCTTTGAGAACGGTGCGTAATTTTGGGTCGACGTCCTTGAAGACGATCTTCTTCAACTGGGGCTCCAGACGGAGGTTTTCGGGCCATGTCTCTGCAGCCTCTTCCCTCATTTTGAATAGCAGGTCCATGGTGGTTGGTTGCTTCAGGTCCTCAGTTTGGGGTCGGGGGCGGTTGTAAATTTTTGCATCGTTTACGTTCAGCAGCTTCCGTGGCACCACCCGTACGAGGCGGCTTGCAGTTGGACGCATCTCTTCGAGTAGCAGAACACGTCATTAGATATGCACTGAATGGATTAGGACGATGCTCACCTCCCGACGTATTAGTTGGACTTTGAATTACTCGACGCCGACCCGCTTTCCGGACAGCTTTGCGGAAAGAGGCCAAAGGCTTGGAAAACAAGCAGGAACAAATAAGGTTAAGAAAGGAGGCAAAAATGAAGCTCTCTGTCTGGGAGTCGAACCCAGCTTTCGCGCGGTCGTTTTGAATGACAGGCGCGTGTACTAACCGATATACTAACAGAGACCCTTAATTCTTTCCGAAAAAACTTAATACTTATACTCATTTGAATTCGCACGATTTTACTTCACTCTCAGTAAATCACTTTCCGTCTTCATCCACGCATCTATCATGGCGCCAAAGGCGAAGGCGAGGTGGGTCCTCAAACTCTCTGTTCTCATCCCTCAAGCTAACCTTTTCAATTCAGAACAATCATTGTTCGGCTGATATCCACTGCACAAACTGGCTTTTTCTACACGACGCAGCGGCTTCGACAGGGACCCAAGCTTTCTGCTGTGAAATACGACCCAAAAGGTGCGCGCGATGTTCTTTGTGTGTTGTACTCACCTGTCTTATGTGTCCATATCTAGTGAAGGCACGCGTACTATTCGTTGAAAGTAAGAAAACTAAAAAGTAGCAGTGGGACGAGACACGAGCTGTCGCTGGAGTATCATGGTGTAGAGTACAATGTGAGTCTGAAGCCTTTGGATCTGTGTTCAATTCTGACCTTGAACAAAGACCCCTACATCTCCCCTTATATAATTCTGTAACAAAGCCTAGCATCTACGCGTGTCGTAGGCTTCAGACTTTCGATGTTCCGGTATGTATCTTTGCAACATAACAGAAACACGACTTTGGTATTAGGCGTCAAATATGAAATTTATAACAGATGGAAACCGTCGAGGATTCGTGCGAATGGGTTAGGCTACACGCATCTTAACTCGTATTGCGGGACATCCTTCGCAATCTCTACCGAAGTGTACCCTTACGAATTCAGCACAAGGTCGACACCGCCCGTGATTCTCTTTCAGCCCAATACTTTTCCGTCCACGAGCCACCGCCTATCTCCAACCTCTCTTTTTCAAGAAGCCCGAACCGGCAAGGGCTTTTGTTGCTGGACGACCATGAACGAGCCGCTGCACGTCGTCAGCAAGGCCTTGAAGCCCGCTATGTTCTTCCAGTAATTCGTGGTGCAGGCGCATCCTTCGGGAAGTGGTTGCAACTCCAAACGACGATTATTCGATCACACACTTATGCATTCACAGCGTTAACGTGTTCTCGAAGTTCTGCAGGCGTTTATATTCTAACGTTTCTGTCATCTGCCTTCGCTCACTGTCTACATTGATACTCAGGACAGAAAGCTTCCCCGCAGAAGCAAAGAAAGTAGCCTTACTGCTCTGACATTTAGGCAAGCCCGTTCCCGCCTCGAAAGTACTAGATGCCACATTTTGATATAGAGCTGCATGCGTAAATGAGTTCCTGGATACAAGCATAATGTACATATTAATCCGTAGTACTTTAAGTGTCTGTGATGCCTTCAATACAGATGAAATGAGTGTAGTGTGAGGTTCGGGTGTGCGAAGGACTCATAGAGGCGGCAGGGGTCTCCGACATTGAGGACAAATGTTCTAAGGATGAAAATGTTAGCGAGCGCAAGCCAAAAAGGGGACAAAACTACTTTGATAGCGAGCCACTGTAAATTCAGAATAAATTATCAGTTCAACGGCAAAAAGTAAAGAGCATATAGACAACGTACCTTCTCTAAGCATTCCGTGTGCTTTATTCAAGCCCAGCAGTAAACATCTATTCTCTCGACAGAAACACAAATAAACTCACGAAAAGATGAGAACAAGGTGCAAGACTATAATTTTTTCTCGCGTTCGTAGCACCGACGTTCTTTTGCATAGCATTGAGCATACTACCGACGCCCTTTCCTTTGTTAATGTTCGACGACATTGAAGAGCCTTTCTCGTCCCAGTCTTCTCGAGTATCGAATTTTGACTGTTGGCGCAGAGATGGATCAAGAATGATAGCGTCCATGCAGATGGCGCAGTCTCCAAGAGATTGTTCTGGTGATTCGGAATCCGGCAGAGGCATGGGTGGATGATAATCATATGCTTTGACATGAGTGAACTACACAAGGAGGATGAATTTTGAGATATACAGCGTAGAAAAGTGAGACGAACCCGTGCTGGTAAGAAGAATGCGGGACTAAAGCTGTCTTGCATAATGACAATGAATGCTTGAAGAATTACGAAAAGGGCAAGGGCCCAAACCCATCCTACGAAAATTGTGAGAAGGGATGAACACATTACAAGGCCAATGCTTACGGCGGGGTTCAACTTCCAACACATTCTTAGGACAAGCCAAGAAATCTGTGAATAGCCTTTAGCCATGTTTATGCAGATAGAGATCGAAACCCACAAAGTGCACTGAAAAGACGACAAATAGTAGTTCCGATGATATACTCTTTGGAGAATCCGCTGCTACGCCCTCGGCGAACAGATCTCACGATTTGGGGGAGCCAAATAGATGAATAGGTGACAGCGACAAACAGAACAGAAAGCAAGGGCGAGAGGATAACACGGACAATGAACGTTAAGAAGATGACGAGTGCAAGCCCTACAAAAAGAAAGTCAGTTGACGAGAATATTTGAGGTAAACCATCGCCTTACAGAGTCTTGCCTGAGGATCCGTGCGAATATGATGAATAAAGAAAGCTAAAAATGACATTGGCGCATTGATATTAGCAGCTTGGAAAACGGACATTGGTGTCGGGGTAGGATTAGGTGTAGCTTGAGTAGGAGATGGTGCCGGGGAATGAAGTGGTAAAAGGGGTTCTCGACTTAAATCATTAAGATTGATAGGTGCTGGGGTGGGCGCTGCTGCGGGTGCAACTGGAACTGGGGGAGGGGGTGGTGTGTAATTTTCAGGACCTTGGATTTGGTGAATTAGAGCAGAGAATTGCTACAAAATTCATAAGATGAACTGCGCGGCTAATTTAGATTGTTAGATCACTTACTGCCTCATGTACAAACAGAATACATGCGAGAAATGCAGGAGCAATGAGAGAGATAGACGGTCTGCCTTCAGCAAGAATAGCGAATGTTATATGGCCAGCGAAAGAAACAGAATCCATTGTTGCCTGTGACAAAAAAGTCCAGCGAGAAACGCGAGAGATACCCGATGGCGTCCGACTTCGTTCAGCTTGCCGGGAAAACAGGATTAATATCATGAGATATGCAAAAGCACTGAGACCAGCATCTGGTTTAATGGTTGTTAGTTAGAACACAAAAATATTAGGACGGACGGACTGACATGTTGTGACCTTTCGGAAGAACATACTCGATCTAACAATGTCAAGTGATATGCGCTTGAAGTCCTAAATCATAATTGACGTACCTGAGCCCCTCCGTATTGGTGAGTTCGTACAAAATACCACATTCTTTGCTTAGCAAGACACCAGTGATAGCCAGTTTTGGAGGGGGTACAGTCCATATACCCGTCGGATTCTGGATTTCGCTCTCTAAATCCGCCATAAGGTATTCCGGAACATGGGCTGAGTGTATTTGGGCCTGGAATGTGAATGGACAGGTAGTCTTTGGAGTTTCATCTATAACTTTGTTAGTTTCGAAATCAGTCAGAGATGTGAGATCAAAGAATACCATTTCCAGTTGAATCTGAATCGATTACACCAGCGTCAATTAGGCCTTTCAATTTGTCGATTCTCGCTTCCAGTTCTGGTACAATTGCTTGAGCGGTCGCATTTCTCACATCTTCTGGAACGAGTGACGGTAAAAGGCGTATATCGATGTACCTTATTTAAAAATATAAACGCAAGCAAGCAAATATACTGAATAAATTCGAACTCACTTTGTCGATTCCGCGAAACCGTATATTGTGCCGTTAGCAACAAAATGTACGCCTTCGAATTGAAGTCGAAGATTCTCATCGTCGGATGGATCAGTCAATTCGATTCGTCCCTATGATATTAAATTAGAGAGATAGTACAACGGGGTTGAGAGGAAGGACACACGTGGATAAGACTGATAGGACCACTGGGCACTGAAGGAGGATTACTTCCAATAGTAGAACTCTTTTCCAAGACGCTGATCGCCACTTTTGTTGATGTATCCCAATGCCAAGATCCTAGCTTTTCCGTGATGTTCGTCGTGTTGACCCCGGTCATAAAATTCTCCGCCTCGTGCTTCCATCCTATAGCTTCATTGGTCGCAAGGGATGGAAGTGTGATATTTGTGAACGCTGCATCGCCATGAATGAACCCAGTGATGTTGGAATAATATGAATCCACCTCTGGATCCAATACACGGCCCTGTATGTGAAATAGATCCATCAACGGAGTGAACGTTGGGTCACTTTCTGGCTGTATCCACAATTTAAGTCAATGACACAGATCCACCATCATGACTTATGTCTGGAACATACCATTGTAAAGTTTGCAGTTGTTCCGTTCATCCAAGACGTATAATTCGACAGCTCGTAAGTCCAAGTTTGCAAAACATCTTGATATTGATGTCTCGCCAGAAACTCGTCTCCGTTGTGGCTGGTGAGCATGAAGAGCATGAAACTTAGGAACAGAAACGAGGGAACCGAGCTGCGGGGCCGTTGAGGTCGCGGATTTCCAGGTAGACCGGCTTCCTCATCGCGTCCGTTAATGTCCATAGATAATGAGGATAAGCTGTGCTCAAGGCAGGCTTGAAGCACCGAGTGATTCACCGTCGCAGGAGCGGCAGGTACTTTATGAGCAGCCTCATGCCATCACTCTTCCGGCCTATTGGGCGGCGGGTCACATCACGGGTCACATCATTTGCCCCTCGACGCGGCGACGCGACTTGGACGAACACCATCACCCGCCTTGCCGCCATGTTCAGCAGCCAGGCAGGCAGCAGACGCTGGACACACTTTCATTCAGCTCTACAACTAGCCGTTCAACGCTCATCTCACAAATGGACGTGCGTATCCCGTCGTCCTCGATCTTCAGTCAAGTTGACATTGTCGAATGCCTCGCGTCGTTAGATTTGAAGACTTCTCTGAATGCTTTCCTCTCTACGTCGAATCCGACATGAATGGCTCATCCGCAACATTCAACAGTATATCGGAATATATCGAGGCTCAAAACTTCGTATGCCACTGTTCTTCTGTATCTAGTCGCGTTGCTCAAACCCGTTTAGCGAGATCTTGATAAATTGTTCACCGACTACAACATCCAAGAAAGCATCGATACCCTTCACAAGGTCGTGAACGACGCCAAAGATAGGAAAGCCCGAGGAGATGCAGGAAAAGATACATGGAAAGACGAGCTTGATCCCAAGGTAGCCGTCTGTGCGCGGACTGTACCCGTCCTGAATTCAGAAGCTGCGCGATTGCGTACTCTGATTTCTCAGGTATGTTTTTTTCGCGTTTTTTTTATGACGTGTGTATTCTCATGCACCTTTAGATGGAAGACGAGAATCGTCAGCTAGAGTCCGAACTGCAAGACAAAGTTAAAGCGACGGAAAACGCCAACGAACGCGTATTGGAGCTCCTTGACAAGCTTGATGCTGTAAGTCATGGCCTACATCTCATCTCCTCTCCTTTAAATCCGTCATTCAGGTCTTTGAGAAATGGGAAGAACTACCTCGAGATGAAATCGAAGCTTGGACAGTCCAAACAGCCGAAACTCTCAAACCCATACTACGATCTTGACGGCGTGTATATCGGTCCGCAATCTTCTTGTATTGATAACTACCCTGTTGTATTCACTGTTAATGTATTCATATATATGTTCCTCGGAGATGATTATCGTAGGCAATTCAGGAATCTGAACTAAGAACTTACCTGAAATGCTTTCCCGCAAATCGCTACCTACAAATAAGAATCTACAATTCTTCTTCTCTTCGACATTTCGTACGCCTTTGATCATCAAATGTACTTTGAAGGCTCAAATGTTCGGCACTCTGCGTAGACTTGCTCTCCTGCTCTAGTGGACTTCAGCCGGAATGAAGTACGTTGTTGATCAATACTTTGAGCTCTCGCTTGCTAGATCTTTTGCCACCATCTGTCGTCGCCTCTCAGTCGCCAGTCTGGTGGTACCAGCGTGGGTCCTTGGGGTCGCACCGCCCGGTTCTTTTATTCTCCTTGTTCTCTGACAGATGGTGTGAGAGACACGTTCGAAGCTCTGTGATTTCTGTCTTGTTCTTCGAGCTTTCCATGGCTACCTTACGTATCAAGTCGACGGTGAAACCATCGGTATACGTATTATCTACTCACAGCGGTGATGTTAAGAAAAAGGTAAGGTAAAAATATTTGCATTGCGACTTTCTGTCTCTTTTCACGCAAATGAAATCTTGAGGGAGGGCTAAACCTCGTTACCAAAATCTCACCACCGCTAATTATTCTTTCCATGTCAGACATCTGAACTTTAGCTTCAGAAGCTTTGTTACTTCTTCCAACCTCAACGGTAAGTACTCGAATGACCATCAGACGGTGCTACCCTTCAGCCATTTGCACATCTCCGTCCCCACCCGCACCGACCTCCGACCTCGCTCTCTTACTCTCCGGCCCATCCTCATCCTTCTCCCCCACATCTAGCTTCCTCGCGCCCTCTTTCCCCTCGCCACCTGCACCAGCCTCAATCTCCATAGCCTTCGCCAACACCGCCTGCTTCGTCTTGATCCTCCCAATCTCCTTCTTACTGAGCTCAGCCTTGGCCTTGCCTTTGGCTTTGGCAGTCTCGGAGGACGAGATCTCCGGAGCGCCGATCGGCATGACCTGCCCGCCTTCTGCGGTGGGTTCGTCTTCGGGCTCGGCGTATTTGGGCAGGGAGGTGAGATCGGAGTAGAGGGCGAGGCGTTTTAGGGCGTCTGGGGTTGCTGTGGATCGAAGATAAAGAATGATGAGATTAACAAAAGGGAGCAGATGAGATGGATGGAATAAATGCCTGGTAAAAGTGCTGTCGAGTTGAGTGAATCAATCAAGTTTTTCAACGTCTCTGAGTTCTCGCGAAGCTATAGAATATGAATTCAACGCCAATAAATCTTGCCAAAATATTGAGACGCACCTCTCCTTCAGAAAGTTTTAGAACCTTAACCGACGGGCTGGTAGTTGTCTCCGTTGTACTTGTCGCCCCAGAGGCGTCTGATACCCATGCAGTGTCGAGTTGCACAATAACACGGTTATCAGCCGTCACAGAAAAGTCCAGGACAGGTTTTCCAAAGTCAATAAAACGAATATCACTTGGAATAATGTCTGCTTTCAAGGGAAATGTAAAGAGTGCCGTCGTCCTGAAATTCAAGCATTTTCAGAATTATTATAGATATTGAAGTAGACTGGAAGCACTCACCCAACTGCAGAAAAGACGACATACACCCCCGAATCCGACTCGACGCTCTCGATGCGATGTATCACAAGCACCTTCTCAAGTTTCGGCTCCTCATCCTTCTTCTCTACACCCTCCGCCGTAGGAGTAGCAGCTCCTTCCTCTCCAGCCGGCTCTCCCCCAACACTTGCCTCCTTCTCCTTCTGACCCTTCTTTGTCCTGCCCTTTCCTTTCGGTGCAGCACCCTCTTCATCCTCATCTGCATACCCGCGTTTCCGTTTAGACGCGCGGACGGCGATGAAGGGCTCGATGACGTCGAGGACTTGCAGTTCGTGCTTGAGCGCGCCGCTCATCCAGTCCCAGATTTTGAGCATGGGGTCGCCGCCGCCTGACATTAGCGTGGAGGGGTCGGATTTAGGGATGTGGATCACTGATACAAACCTTTAATGTATGGTTAGTGGTGGTAATACGGAGGAAGAGCGAATGAATGAATGCGCACTTGAGGTGCCCTAGGCAGTACATCTCGATGTTATAGCCTTTCGGATACCAGCTTACCCGGATATGCTCATCGCGATCGGCGGTAATGATGTGCTTCTCGTCCGAAGTGAGCGTGAACGCGTTCAGAGGCGAGGCATGGCCCAAGATGAGCTGCCCGCCAGAGGGGTTTTCGTGCGAGGATAGCGCGTCCCGCAAGCGTTCTTTTTCTCTTGTTTTTAGCTCTTCGGAGGTGGGAGGGGTGTAGATGAATGGGTAGCTGTGAGAAGAGACAGTCGTACGGGTGGGGAATTGCTACACATCAGTCAATTGGGTATTGGGCGGCGGGGTGACTGGATTCACCTGAAGACGTCCCCGAATTTGTCGGATACGATAAGGGTTTGGGCGTCGGAGGTGAAGGCAACCGCAGTGGGTTTTTTGGGGAGTTCTCTGTGCGAATAGGGATGTCAAGACAGCTGGATACAGGCAGTGTGGTGCGAAACGCACCGTTCGTTGAGAAGTTTGAGGCCGTCCAGTTCCCAGAGCTTCAGCATTTTATCTTCTCCCGATGTGAGCAGGTACTTGAATTCGCGGTCTACCGCCGCGCATCTTATAGGCCCGGATTTTAGGATGCGCTCCTTCTGCTCTTCAGGGAAATTCGCGGATGATGAGAGCACGTTGCCTGTTCTAACAACACAAGTGTTAGTTTCCTCGAATTGACAGCCAACGAGACGATGTACGCAGTATCGAGGACCTGAATATGAGGGCCGACGACGTCGACCGTCTTGGACGGTCCTACGAATATCCGGGAGTGGGGAAAGACAGACATAGTATGGGGTCGGGAAGAGCATTCACTTTTTACTTGCATAATCTTATCGACTCGCCGGACTGGCTCGGTTTGGCGACGACGCGTGCTGTCACGGCTCGCTGGCGTGACTGCCATCAAGCGCGTCGCGTAACAAGTTGAACTTGCATTCGACTCATCATCTTTGCTCACAACCATTTTCCAAAATATTTCTTCCATCTGCTGGAATTTTATAACATCGAGGTTGCACTTTCAGGCTCAAGACAGAGGTCGGTCGAAGTTCTCACTGACGGAATGGGCTTGGTTACTTAAGGCCTCGACTCTTTGAACGTGACGGAAGAAGTTGATTGCTGGTGGCTTCATGCTCACACTATGAACGTATTCTTCGTTGATGGATATCACAGTCTACGGCTTTCTATTAGACGCACGTTTCTTTTCTCTTAAGGAAGTACATCGTCCACTGTGCAGCGAACGCTGTGGATACTCGTAGCCATCGCCCCGCCATCCGTTCCAAGGATTTCATTCGGCCAGGATCAGGAATACGAAATTTGCGGCATATCAAGGTGCGTCATTGTTCCATATCTTGGACGTAGACGCGAGCGTTGACATAGATCAGCAGCATATATTCAGGTTTTCCACTGCTGGCGTCGTAGTCGACAAAGAAGGCAACATCCCATGCTGGGTTCGAGCTCCTTTTGCCTCGTGGATCGATGCATACAAGAAAGTTTAGTTACCGAAGCATATCGCGCGATAATTGGGCTGGATTCACGTAACATGAGGCTTCGGCCTTCAGATCCGTCGACGGGTCGTTGGCACGCTAGGAGTAGCTGTTGGCGTACCGGTATTAATTGGAAGCGTTGGTTGATAGGATCCGGGGAAGCGAGCGTGGGGGACGTCGAAGACCAAGGAGGACTTGGTTTAGGAGGGTACGTAAATGGACGCTGGACTCAGCTGAGACTAGCATGAAGATTCTTGAGAAAGGTTGATGGAAGAGCAGTCATGAGACGGAGGCGCGTATGAAGTCACGGGTCATGTGCGAGATATAAAAGATGAGCAGGGTGGTGTTCGCACCACATCCCATCCATGTCCACTGCTACCATCTCTCGCCGTCTCTCTACCCGTCGCGGATCCGTCACCGCCCCGGATCCCTTTGGCGTACACACTACGGTGAACCAGGATCCCAATCGCACGTCCAGCAGCACCCTCACCATCGTCCGCGTCCCCGCCGCTTCCCCCGCCCCCGTCCCACCCGCCCTCAGCGAGCCCCCCGCATCCCCCGTCCTCAGTTCCCGCCGCCTTCACCGCCGCCCTCCCGCCAACGACCCGTCCAGCAACCGTGTCAGCTTCGCATTTTCCTCTTTCGGCTCCAGCGGCGGGCCTCGCTCTTCCTCTCCGAGCGGCAATCCGCCAAGTCCCTCGTCTTCTCCCCGCCTTCGTCCTTCGTCTCCACACCTTGGGGCGACTTCTTTTGGCGGCAAGCCCCGTCTGACTCCCGATCAGCTCGTGGATCTTGCGCGTCAGGCGACGATCCCGCGGCCCCAGATTGCTTCCTCTGAGGCTCCAACGCCCGCCACCTTCACGCCCTTGCCGCATGACATCTTCCTTCCATTTATTGACCGCCCTTCCGAGGTCGCTGCTCTCATCTCCTCCCCACCCGATGCAAAACTCTTCACTCTACTCGCGCAGACATTTCCAAAACCTGCGCCGTCTCAAGTCTCAGATTCAACTTCTGCAGTAGCCGTGGCAGAGAAGCAAGCACCTGTCGATCTACCCCGCGACCCCGTGCACTGGACATATCCCCAGCTCGTCTATCACCTCACCAAGATCGATCGAGACATCGCGCCAGATTTTATCTGGACCATCGCTGCTCGCAAGTGCATCCTTTCGCACTCCGAACTCATCTGGGAGCGCATCAAAGGCGCACTAGGTGTCCCACCCGAACTCGATGTCGAATACGACTTCTTGGACGACGATCAAGAAAGTCCGGACACCAGTGACATCTCGGATGACGAAGGTCGCGGGGCCAAGGGTCATTGGTCGGACTGGGATGAGGTCATGGATTCACCGATGTATACGCGCAACCCCAAGCGGCTGAGTGCCGAGTCGCCCGCTGCGAGTTTGTATTTGGCGGCGAGGCGCGAGGAGGAGACGCACTTCCGCACGCAGATGGATGTCCGTCTGCATGGGCTGCAAGCTTCAGGCTACGAAACCACTCCACGCCCGGATGCTGGCGCGCTTGGTCTCGAGAACGCGGGCGAGGCAACGATCGTACCCACTCCGCATATACGCAGCCCGCCAGACCAAGAACAGGGTGGTGTTGTCATTGGTACATTCAGCCCCCCACTCCTCTCGCATCGCGAGCCGACTTTGGAGAGTAACCCCGAGTATATATCGATTGAGCCGCTCCTGGCCGCCGCACCCTCACCGTCTAACTTCAGTGTATCTGGAACAAATACAAGTGATGGCCTTGGCGATATTGCTGAAGGCGCAGAAGAGGAAGAGGAAGCTGCCGCTGCATCTGAATCGGCGGGCGCGTCGGACTACCTCAGTGCTAAAAATCCTAATCTCACCTCCTCTGAAGAAGGCATGATCTCGCCGTCCCAAATCCAAGGTCTGCGCATTTCAACGTCTCCTCTTCCCCCTGCTCTATCTGCGTCGCCCGCGCCGCTCGCCGACTCTACTTCGTTCGGCACTCCCCCGGTACTTCCCCCGATCTCGCCCCTCCCTCCGTACCCATCTCAGCCAGTCCAACTGCCTTCATGTACAAGCCCAATCAACGACGGCTCCGCAGGAACTGTCAGCCATCCGCAAGCAATACCCGCGTCGGTGTCGTATGGGTCGCGCTCGCGCGCGTCATCCTTCTCCTCGATCGGCCCGTTCCGCCGCTCGGAGTCGACGGGTGATATGTCGGCGTCATGGACAGCGATGGCCGCTGCTGCTGCCGGTCCTGGGTCGCAATATGCGGGGTCGGTGTTTGGGAGCGACGCGGGAGACAGTAGTGGGTATTTGAGCGATGGAGAACGTGGGTTTGGCCAGCCGCTTTTCCCGAGTAACTTTGCGCGGTTGGCGGGTGGGCCTACGATGAGGGCGAAGTGAGTTTTACTTCAATTTTGTGTCTAGTCTTTGTATTTTGCGATGGAGTGCTGATTGTCGCCTTTTTGGCTTTGCAGTAAAGCAGCGACGCGAGGACCGAACACGATTCCGCACACGCGGTATAAATCCGGCGGGGGTTCGCGCAGCTCACGGAAGACCAAAGCACATCCCGCTGCACCGGCAGCGAGTAGCGGGCCTAGCGCGGGTCTGACCCCAGCGGAGAAGAGACTTAGCTGGGGCGCCGGATCGGTGTCGACGGCTGCGTCTGCTGCTACCAGCGGTGCGGCGTGATGATATGCTCGTGCCGGGCAATGGTTTGGACGGATTGTTAAAACACAAAACAAGAGGGCCGCCTGCCGCTTGCTTAACATACTTGTGAGCGTGCAGGATGAGCTCTCGACATGAACACGCACACGATAACGACATGATATTTTTTGAAAAGATTTTCAGCATTACCACACTCCCCCAGCCTACTTACTACCTGTACACACCACCTGTCATTCACATCCAAACTCTCTTAGCCATACATGTCTTCCTTTTTGTTTCTTTTGTTTCTCGTTTCGTTTTTGGGACCTTGTTGTTAGCAGTAGCACGATCCTACTGTAAGTATGATTAGACGGGATTAGATATTGCGTATGTATAGTAGCGGAATATGTTGTACTTGATTATCGCGTGTACGAATATTTAGGACGGGTAGCTCAGATGCAGGGAGCGAGGTGGAAAGAAGGTTCAGGATGACTTAGAAATGAACAATGGTTGTATCGTTGTGGGAGTACTTGATGAAGTTGTGGGATAATACTAGCGGGACAAGCAGTGGGTAGGTGTATGTAGGTAAACATGTCAATCATGGTTTGGTGATGATAAGGAGAACATGTCGTACATCTGCTTTGGTGTGGGGTGAAGGGAATCTAATTGAAGCACAATGAAGGTTGCAACCTGCAAGTGTGTAGGTAGATACCTGACGACACAAAATCCCAGAAGGTCAAATAAATGCTACAGAACAAGAGCTAGAATAAAGTAAATGTTACTAGGCACTAGTAGCCCACAGTTGACCAACGCCAGGGTCGAAAAGGAAGGGAAAAGGTACCCAAGCCACATTCCCACTATACGACAATAAATAAATATGCTATGCAAACGTCAGAAGTTGTAAAATGTAGTTTATGATATATGCCAGGAAATTAAATGCTGAAAGGAAGGACGAAGTTTGAGTTGGAGGTACACAAAGCGCGCGCGCGCTGGAACGCGATCGAGCGCCAACCATTGTCAGCAAAAAAGCATTCTCCGTCGCCATCTTGACCCTTGAATCAACCAGACCCGTCCTGCTCAAAGTCGCGGTAGTGTCCTGGTTTCTCGTAAATAATACCGGACCTGCCATTGCGCCGACGCCGTCTAATCAGAAGGAACGCGATAACCGCGAGCGCGACTAAGGCGACCCCGCCGATAACGCCGCCCACGATGGGGCCTGTATTTGATTTCTTGGACAAGTTGACGTTCGAGCCTTGAGTGACGGTCGAGGCGGCCGACTCCGCCGCAGAGTCGATGGACTGGGTGGTGCTCCAGCTGGTGGACGTCCCCGTGCGGGCGGCGGAATCGGGCACTGTTCCTGTGCCAGTGCCAGTGCCAGAGCTGTTGGTTGATGATGATGTGGTCCCTGTGGTCGACACAGTGGAGGGCGCTACTGTTACAACGGTGCCGCCGACGGTAACTGTGCTGCCAACCGTGGCAGGGGGAGCAGCGGTCGTGCCGGCCCCGCCGCTATTACCGTCGCCTCCGCCACCGCCACCGCTCGACGCGCCCGAGCCGTTGGTGACAAAGAAATAATCAAGCGCGAGAGGCATCGAGTTTGAGTCGCCCTTGTGGGTAACGACGAGGGTGTGCGAGCCCTGTGAGAGGTTGGGCGTCTTGAAGAAGACGGTGTTTCCGTAGCTGATTGAACTTGTCGGGAGGGCGAAGGTGACGGGCGCGCTGCCGTCGACGGACCATGTTGCCGTCGCAGAATTCTTTGCGTAGTTGGAAAATATATAGCCAACCCATGATAGGGAGGTTCCTGCATAAATAAAGAGATATCGTCAGGATACCGAGCTTAAGGTTACTTTGCATTGCGATAATAACAATGCGTACCCGTAAACTTGTAGGTCACTGTCGCGCCAGAGGTCTGCGTCACCGCAATGCCGTACGCGGCGGTGGTGAAGTCAGAACTCAATTTAATATCTGGGTCGGTCTTGTACACCTTCTGGACAGTATTAGACAAGTCCGCGTTCGGGAGAGGCGTGAATTGAATATTGTCCAGCCAGAACGGCGAGCCTTTGGAAGTGACTTGGACTTCGAGATCATGAGAGCCGGCCGATAGAGTAGCGTGGCAAATATCGATGTTGTTCTGCGGTGTGGTTATGGCTGCATCGATTTTGGATACCCCTAACGAGTTCCCGTCTATGATGCACTCCCATTCGGGGTCTGCTTGCAGTACCCCATTCACGATGACTGGAGACACTGAGGAGTAAACCACAATGTCGGAACCTGTATTGGCAGACCCGATGGGATTTAGCGCTAGAATTATCGAGGGTAATCAACATCTCTCTTACCAGAGAATTTGGCGGAGAAGCTTGTACTCGTCGTCGTAGTGTGTAATGTTCCACCGAAGGCGGGCCCACTGTTTAACTGATCGCGAGAAGCTGAGGACACTGCACTCCAGGAGGAGCCATACTGGATGGAAGGATCAGAATCATCTACAACATTTCGGGCGAAGGAAGGGGGCAGTCCAGCCATAACAAAATTAAGTAAAGGAACGTAGAAGGAGAGACTGAAGGTGGGCGTAAAGACTCAGCAAACACAACGTACGCGACATAAATTCTCAAGTAAACTCCAAGGTACGGAACCGGGCGGGATTATCATTGAAATCGGGTTTATTCCAGGTTTATTCGGTTCAGATTTGGAAAGCTTCGGCATGCGGAGGTGCTTACTTTGCGAAATTCCCAGAAGACATCAACCCTGAGGCCGAAACGACATCTTTTGATGAACGACTTCGTAATTCTTGACGGCGCTTGTTATGGTTGCCAAGTGCAAAGTACAAAGTCGCTATTCTTCATGAAGGGCATAGAAAGCGTAGTGGTGTACTTACACTTCTAAGTTATCGCCACTACAAAATATGCACACGAGGTGTAGCTGTCTTGTATGTTCTATATCACACAGCTGGAAGAGATTAAGCGCCCAAAACAAGGGCACTGAACTTCCTAAAACCTTGACCCCGAAGTCCACGGGTTGACAGGGTAGGAATAGATTCACCTCCCTCACCTGTGTTTCAACAGTCAGCTATAGCTCATCTCCGTCGATGGTTGACACGGACGAATGGAAGAGCCTCGATGCAAAAATAAATTATTATCCAACCGCTATGTTAAAAGTTTGCTATGTAAGTAGGTCATCAGAATGTGAAGGAGAAGGTCATAAGCAGCACTCAGCATTCAGCAACAGAGTACATACACGAACATTGGCTCCAAAATGAAAATGCGACAGCTATATCAATAGGCGCCGTCTTGCTCGTAGTCACGGTATTGCTTCATGAGGGGGCCTTTGGTAGCGGTTCCACGACGCCGTTTGAGTAAGAAGAAAGTGAGGGCTGCAAGCAATATGACAGCGATACCACCAATCACACCTCCGACGATTGCTCCAGTATGATTTTTGTGACTTGGTCCTGAAGTGATCGTTGAGGGTCCAGAAGTACTAGTCGTATCTGATCCAGCGCCTACGGTGTTGCTTCCAGTCGTTGTGCTTCCACCCGTAGTGCTGGTGGGAGTAGAGTCAGGAATGGTGGCATTGGAGACAAAGAAGTAGTCAAGAACAAGTGGCATGGACTTGTTATTTCCTTGGTGGGTAACCACAAGAGTGTGCGGACCTAGTGAAAGGTCCGGCGTCTTGAAGAAAATGGAATTTCCGAAACTAACTGTGTTGGTGGGGAGCGCGAATGTCACCGGGGAACCGTTATCGATGGAATAGGTAGCTTGGGACGAGATATTTGCATAACCTGCGAATATGTAGCCAACCCAGGTGAGAGATTTCCCTAAATGGTTGCAAATAACAGCGCTCAGCTCCTGACAAAATCGAGCTAAAAGTCCAACGCATACCCACGAAATCGAATGTCGCTTTCGCTCCGTTCGTTTGCGTCAATTTAACACCGTACGTGCTGGTCACGAAATCCTCCCCGCTGAATTGAATGTTGGGATCGGTGTTGTAGACTTTGAGAGTAGCATTTGACAAGTCGGCATTGGCAGATGGGGTGTATTGAACGTCGTCGACCCAGAAAGGCGACACTGCATTCGTCGTTACTTTGACCACAAGTTCATGTGGCCCATCTCCTAGAACGCCTTGACAGATCCCTAAATTATTCTGCGGCTGCGTAATTCCTTTGTCGATACTAAGGACTCCCAGAGAATTCCCATCGACAACGCACTCCCACTCCGGGAATTTCTGAACGGTGTCATTGATCAAAACGGGCGTTACTGAAGACGACACCACAAAATCAGATCCTACAAATAGTGAACAATCAGCGATGGAACGATAGATGTATGTAGATCTGAATTGCGCACCACTGAAGTGTACTGTAAAACTCGTGTTCGCGCCTGTCCGATGTAAGGTTTGATCAAAAGCTGGCCCACTATTGACCGTAGCGTCACGCGCAGCGGACGACTCCAGCGACCATGAATCTCCATATTGAAAGGACGAATCCGTATCGTCAACAAACACTCTTCGGAAAGATGCTGGCAGAGGGGCAGCCATACTCAAGAGAGAGGAATGCGGTTCGTGAGACCAAAAGTATTCAACAATACGAGGTTCCCCTATAAGTACTAACCATTATTTGTTGGGTATTGCTTGTGCAGGACGAAAAAATGAGGCTGAAATCCCATGACAGGCCCTCCCTGTCGAGTCTCGCGCCGTTTACATAGCCCCATACGTAACGTAAATGAAGAGGCTCGAGCGCAACATAGGTGGACAAGAAAAGGAATTGCGACAGGTCTTTTTGTGTAGCTCATCAATTGCTCGCCGTTTTCCTCAGGTTTCGAGGGTAATGTGCATTGTGGATGCCAGATTCTGGGAGGATTCGGAATGAATTAATGACAGTTGGCGTTGACCTTTGTCGTAAACCAGCATGTGGGCGCCAATTGGTCTCTTGCGGTTTGATGCCCTCTACTGATGGAATGATTGCCAATCAAATCCGAATCGACATTCCAAACCAGTTCGTTAGCCTGAAAACACTTCGTAGCTTCAAGCTCGAACTATTTACTAAGTGACCTGACAGCTGCCTGAGCTTGAGAATAGCAACTAATAATTTTCATCAATGTTAGAAGATGGAAATTAGAGGGAAAAAGTTTTGAAAGAGCTCATCAGGGAGGTTCAATGGTATAACATTAGCAGCAGCTCAGTAGTTCATCACATTCACTCCCATCTCATTTCCACTTTCCTTCATTCTCCGCCTCGATACCTTTTTTGACGAGCTTTGCTACGCGCATGGACATGTCCACCGCCATAAGTAAAGGGATGAGGAAGAACGGCACGTAGCTGGAAAGCAACAGCAGCCGTTGTTGTTGAGTTACACTCGCAACTCCTTTCACAAACGCGCCAGGTAAAGCAGTTGGTGTTTCGAGCACTGTTGTAAGGCAGGCAAGAGTGGTAGTGGCTGAAGATGTGCCATAGACAGCAAGAAGGGGGTAGATCGAGCGGGAACCTAGAAAAGTAAAGAGATATAGCTTCAATTCACCCTGCGATGTAAACAGATAATGCCCACCTTTGCGCAATTCATGCAGACCAATGATGAATACAGGGATCTGGAACACACTTTTGGGCGGTGAGTGAACATCAAATTATGTATTTTTTTAAAACTGAACTTACGCTTCGAGGGTGATAAATGTTTTGAACCAGGTTAAATGCGTATTGTCACCGAATGCTCCTGCAAGACCGCCAATGAGGGGATCCCGGGACATGTCGATGTAGAAATTGAGAAGGCCGCTTAAGAAAGAAGGAATAAATTGCTTTGGGTATATCCATTGTAGGTCAATGATAAGCGAGGCTGGAAGATGGATCTATCATAAAGGAAACATTTCGTTAGGGGAAAACGGTCAGACGGACGAGAAAAAGCAACGTTGCAGTGCGCTGCAAAGATATAGAATATTCCACAAATGAAAGGCAATATAAAGAGCTTACTGCAAAAAAGAGGTAATAGAGAAGGTCCAGAGGCCGTGCCGTGAGGGGCAGCTGTGCATAATCGTTATACACTCCGTCGTGCTTTTCGTAGTTGACCAACATTTTGCGGGGCAAGTTTGAGAATGGTCGACGCCTTGTCGGATCTTATTTATCTTCAAATAATTCCAAGAACAACACGTTGCAACACAATTCGAGACTGCGGATAGCAAATGTTACATACGATGAAGGACGATGAGCATACGTGGAGGTAAGGGAAGACTAATTTTGTGAACGCCGCGTTGTGGCGCGCATGGCACGTGATCTCACTATGGGAAGCGCGCGCCGCGCAGGCCGCAGCGGCGCGGGAGCGCGGCAACGTCGACGTTGACTGCTTTCTCTCTCAATCTCTTTCTGTTCCGGATCGTTGTTGGGGCCTGAAAACTTGAAGCTTGTAGGCCGGGGAAATCTTCATGTCGAATGTCTTCACGCCGTAGTGATCGTTACAGGTGTCTTGTTCGTCCAAGTTGCTAGCAATCGAGTCTCTTCTTGCTTGCTTCTTGCACTGCCTGTTTCGCGAGCGAACTGTTGTGGCATTTGAAAATCTGACGGATCCGATATTCTGCTTGCCGGGATCAGAAAATAGAATACCAACTTAATAGATCGTGATCTAAAACTACTCCGGGACATAACTGCTCTTGGGACGACTCCCAATCCCAGCCTGAACATAAATATCCACCAAAAAGTTGCAATTAGCATCTCGTCACCCGACGCTGTTGATTCACGTACCTTCGCATACACTTTCTCAATCCAAGCCATTGTCTGCACTGAATCCTCCTTTGTTAGCCATGTCTCCGGCTCACGACCCCGAATCTTATCCACCAGCGCCTCCAGCTGGTGCCGATACGTCAACCACCACTCCTCACCCTTTCCTTCACCTTTGTATACTTTCTCCACCCGAGTATGCCCACCCTTGATTTTCACCGTTATCGAATGATATAAAGTCGGAACAATGTGGTTCAACATCGTCAGACTCCCCAACTCGCAGTCAACTATGAATCCGAATTTTGGGAATCTGGGTATGAACCCAAACTTTGCAGGCTCTCCGAGGTCGAGATTAATCGTTGCTGTGACGTCCTTTGGTAGTCCTAATGTTGCCTCCATGCGCCGATCCACATTGCGTACGTAGTCTGCCGGGGGATTCTTTGGCTCGAATGGTACATGCGATGTAGCCACCACCTCAGTGGGTTCAGAGGAAGTCATATATCGAACGCAGTTCACGGCGTAACCTATGTTAAACCTCAGTATTTTTTCTATCAGCAGGTATAATTGCACTGACATCCAAGGTCCATCAATGCCCCTCCGCCTAATGCGTAGTCAAACCGGATATCATTTGAGCTACCTACCCCGCCTGGTATGGTCATGTTTACTGTCATGTTCTTTATGGGACCGAGCTCGCCGCTTTCGAGGATAACCTTTGCCCTCTTCAGCGCTGGATGGAATCTGTCGCACGAGCAATAGCGATGAGCATAAAGACTGAATAATTCGAGTCTATTCTTTATTCAGCAATTTACTTACCGGTAATGATATGCGTCGAGCAATACTAACCCCTTCTTCTCCGCCAATTCAAACATCGCGCGTGTTTCTCCTGCGGTATCCGCGGATAGGACCCCTGACATTTGGGCCAAATGTTAGATCCCAAAAAAGCCGAATTTCGGGTTTCCTGTCCGGACCCAAATTCAAAAAATCTGTCCGGATTGGCTCCGGCCTACGTGCCCAAAATGCCAAAATTTCGTCCGGAGTTAGGGCTCCGGCCTCCGGACCGGCCAAATTTTGTCAAAATTTCTTCAGATTTTGGGAAATCTGTCCGTTCTGGAACCGGCCTCAGGGACATTTGAGCCAAAATTTTCGCAAATCTGTCCATTTTGGATGCGGCCTATTGGCCGCAAATCGACAAAATCTGTCCGGATTGGGATCTAACATTTGGCCCAATTGTCAGGGGTCCTCCGCGGATGGCTTCTCATTGAGGACATGCTTTCCTGCCGCAAGTGCTTTCATCGTCCACTCATAATGGAGCGCATTTGGAAGCTGGTCGTTTAATGACAGCCAGAATCAGCGTCATATGTCGATAGCAGGTAAGACAAGACGCACAGGGTTATATACTACCTCCACTTCGGGATCGTCCAAGAGTGCCTGGTATCCCTCATAGGCGTGTGGGATGCCCCATGTCTTTGCGAACTTCTGTGGCTTTTGCAGGTTGCGTGAGGCAACTGCATGGATGACTACCTCTGGATGTGAACGCGCAGGGATAACGAGCGCAAAGGGGGCAATGTTGGCGGCACCGAGGATCCCAAATTTGAGAGGCTTGATTCCTTCAGCCGTGAAAAGCTTGGGTGTTGCCGGTGGATATAATACCTGGAGAAGGTAGGTCGTGTGAGCGTAATTAGAGGGGTATGGCGTAGCGTACGTTGTACAGTCGCTTTGCGAGGCCTATTGCTGACGCCATTATTTAACGCTGGGGTTGGAATGCTTTCAATAATGACAACGGAATAGAAGGGAACATATACATAGTTAACATTCCCACTACGTAATGAAATGGAGGGCAGTGGGTCTTATATTCACAACTGTTTTTGTCGTCGCAGCTGAGCGATTGCAATTTTGTGGAGACTTTCAGACAAATCACGTTAAAGCTTCGCAATTCAGCACACCCCCCAACACGCCTTTCAAGTTCCCGCTATTGCGCAAATATTAACTTCAAGTTGAAGTGGGAAGATGGTGAGATTCATGGCGACATCGTTCCGGATCTAATCTTATCTATTATAAGTAGTAAGTAGACGGCCCGGGAATTTAAATGTCCGATCAATTCAACAACGAACTCATGGGTCGCGTCACTCACCTTCAACGCTCTCGTTCAAGTTCGCCCGGGACAAGAGCCATCGAATTTTTATCCCAGCGATTGCAATTCGTTTCTTATGCCAGAATTTTCCTCGCGAACTCTGAAGCTCGATTACGTCTGATTTACACGAAGGTTGCTGCTTCCGAATTCTATTACCGACGCGTACTATTGATTTTTGAGACTGTTTTTTAGATTCAACATTTGCCTCTGCGGTTCTGGTTACTTCATCAAAATTGTCCGCATCATAAAATCCGCTTTACATTTCTTCGATATTCTTGGTCAATTTCAAAGTCTACAGCTGGTCGCCCACTGCCAGTCTCAGACCAACACACTGTCTGGAATTCTGTTTTCAGCTCGGTATTGTTGCCGATTCACCTTGGCTCATGCGACCTTCGTCAGCATCTCAGCCCACTACTGGCAAAGTACAACAGCCCATCAACGTAGAGGCTGAGTATGCCCGCAAATATGAGGCGTTCTCGGACGAAATCATCCCTATTGATGCGGAAACGTTTCGGCAGAATGTCAGGGAGAGTAAAGCAAAGGAGGGGCATCAAGGGTTGAACCAGAGGAGAAGGGAGAAGATTCGAAGGCCCCAGTTATCGTTGGCGGCACTAGAACAAATAATACAAAATCGACGAGTAAGTGTAATACAAAATCGACGAGTAAGTGATCTCCTTTTTATATTTGACATCAGTAACGTGGATTTTCACCAGCAGGAAATGATAGAAAACAGTCAAATAATAATTGATGCCCTCGCCAGGATTGGTGCCACCACTATTGCTGCACAGCTGGATAATCATCCAGGTATCAGGGCTGCAATTGCAGATATGACTAGAGTGAGTATTATTATTCTCGTTTTGCTTCTCTTCTCTTTGGCCTTGGAGACACTGTATTTCGCAGTCAGAGTTGTTCCCTCCGCCAATATATCCTTGACCATGCCTGGTGTTCGCAGTGGTCGCGCATTCTTTCCCTTTCTTCACTTCTCCAAAAACAGCAACCACGAAATCCACGCACAATGCATCACTAACATATCACATGCGATACTCATTTTATTTTGTATAGAGTCAATCCATGGGACCTCAGCGACATTCCGAGTCCGCATCGACCTCGAATAAGCGACGCAAACTTGATTCATCAGCATTCACGACAGCGAGATCGCAATCAACTGGAGTAACATTCGAAACTCGATCCTCGGTTGCGTCTTCGGACAGGCATATGCAGCCTCAGCCAACTGCAGGACCTTCGCACCATCCAGCAATACAACACAAGCGCAAATCTCATGACATGCGTGAGCTTGGCATCGAAAACGACTCCGAAGTTGAATTCGTGGTCCTATCTGCTTCGCACTCAAGTTGCGCAAATAAGCGCCCCAGGCTTTCATCTACGCCTACGCCGTCCACGTCGCGACAACCATCAGTATTAAGCCGCTTCCAAACGCCGGTACAGAGGCCACCTCCAACGGTCCTGTCACAGACGCACGTTAAGAGAACGCACGAAATTATTGAGCTCTCGAGCGATGAGGAGGAGGAGGAGATAATACCACCACCCAGAAAGGCGAGAATCGTCTCATTCCTAAAGTTTGTATCTTTTGATAGTTGCTAATTTTTATTCTGCAGAAATCAAAGGTTGCAACACCACCTACTACCGTACCTGTACCCCTTGAGGATAATGCCCCAATGGATATCCCGCCAGACACAGACAATACTTATGATTTTGATTTTGATGGTAATATGGACCCAAACGATGCATATATACCCCTACTCGATGTTGGATCGGGGCAAGAGCCAGAGTCATCGGACGATGATGACGCAGATAACGACGATAGCGATAACGATGATGATGACGACTGGAATCCACCAGGCTTCGATCTGAACGATGCTGACACAGTGAGTCTAGTCTCTTGACCTTTACAGAAATGTTGAATGACTTCTTGCAGTGGAAATCATTGAAAACAGATCACAATGTTCGATTGGACAATTCCCTTTCAAGGAGCCTGGAGCAACTTAATATGGCTGAGTCAAAATCAGAAGTTACTCCTTCGGTACGTTATAGGCCAATAAGCACATCTGATTTCGATACACGGCCTCGCCGACCAAAATACGGTAGAGAACCTGTATATGTCTGGGATATGGTCAGTAAACACATAAGTGTGCATGCAAGCGTGATTGTTTACACTGTTTCTGTAGCTTTCGCAAGCAGTCAATGTTCGCGTACCACCGCGCGCGCGCCCGGCTGCTTTTCAAATAGCGAGAAACTACATCCCACCTTGGAGAGAAGACTTCGACTTCTATAGGTTGAAGCGTGGTTTCGATGATCCAAATGGATTCTTCCAGTTACAGAAAGCACCAGGATGTAAGCTTTCAATTTATAGCACACTCCAGACTACACAGACCCATCCTTTTTCTAACGCAGCTGTCAATAAGATTGTCCAGAAGGGTGGCTGGACGGTCATTGCCAGCGGCTGTATTGGAGGTCTACCAGATTCCCCGGATGGTAAGAATGACCGTTCTCTGACTTAACCAAAAAACAATTTATCAGATATTGATCAGAGGAACCCTCTCCATACAATCGCGAAGGGTCCCTTATGACTCTGGGCCGTGAGCTTGATATACCAGAGGGGCATGAAGCTCAAGATTTAATGTCTTCTCGCAAGAAATACTACGCTGTCAACGATGTTCAATTCAACCCTCTGGAGTATGTGACTGGATTTTGAGCTTTCAGCGACAATTTCTCATTTTTAACAGAAAAGAATTCGTTTCTTCTGGTGCAGATCGTTGCTTGCGGTTGTGGAACCTGCAGGGTGATGACGATGAGGAGGAAAACTCATATTTCTTGCAGGATCCATCTCATCCGCAACCAACATGGAGAAGTAGAAGAATGCCACAATTCAAGAGCGTCCCTCATGACATAGTGTTCAAGCCTGGCACTTCAATATTCGCTGTGGCTGAAAAGTGAGTTTTTGATTTATCGTCTATGCTTTTTTGAAACGGTCTAAGAACGCTGACCTTCGGATGATTGTTCCTTATCAGACAAATGCAGCTTTATTCCCTTGTAGATTCTTTCCTAGATCCCCTTGGGGCGTTTTCCTTGTACCCCGTTGAAGCACCACATGTAGTAGGTGCTATGGCTTGGGGGTTAGAATCAACCTCGAGTCACCTATTCGCGTCCTCGGAGCCTTTGGAGCCAATGGACTTTATTGGAGTGCACAAAGCCCATGACATACTAGTGCAAAAGGCGATCTATGCATTCGATGCTGCAGAAGCTGGAGATACCCTTTGTGTAGGGCCAAACGGTAAACGCCAAGCTTGCATTGGCTATATGATCTATTCATCAATCGTTTGATAGGGAGCAATCTCGCTCTTTCTACCAGAGGGAGCGGAAACAGACATGTACTTCGTCTGTATGACATTGCGCGCCGAGAAAAAAAGGCAACCTCTATTGTCCACCTTGAATCATTCCCTGTGCGTTATCCGGGTTTCGAGGGCGAAGTGAACAGTTCCATGTTCAGCCCCGATGGCCTCTTCCTTGCTCTCGGCCGGAGCGACAACCAAACACACGTTTATGATATGCGGTTTATACACCGAGGTCCTATCTACCGGTATGAGCACAATGGGGAATGTCAAGCATCCGACAAAGGGTCTCTGTATGGGGTTGTGAAAGCACAATGGATTCAGTCAACGCGGTCGAGGCGCATCGCACTTGTCACTGGCGGAGAGGACGGTATGGATTGTTTAGCTATTCCTGCTGCAGGGGAGTCTTTTTTATGGTGATGGATTCTGATGGTCATTTTTTCTTTTGTGTTGCTATTCTTGTTGTCCTGACAGGTTGTGTGCGAGTTTGGGACCCAAATCTGTCTGCGGCTGATGCGAAGAATGGCACGGCGATTGCGCAGGTCAACTCTGACATTGGACATTTTTCCCTTGGTGATTCATTCGCAGGTGAACATCGGCTTGTTGTGTGAGTTCTCCGCATTACATCGTCCATGACGCGAACACTGAGCTTCTTTTGCTAGTGGTGATTGCAGTGGCGAGATTTCGATCTTCGATGATCTCATTTAATATATCAGCAGTCAATTAGAGTGGAATCTACTGTCCAGGTTGCCATCTTAACGAATTTATAGCATTTGTATCATATCGTATTCACACACTAGTGAGTAGTTGAAATAAATTATTGAAAGGTAGTGGCCGATACCAGCGTACACTTCGATACAATGATGAGAATAAATATGAAAGATGACGTCAGAATATTATAAAAATTATCTGTTACGAACGGCGTGGTGTGAGCTGAAAGATGTCGGTAATATCTGACAAACGCTTGAGCGTACCAGTGTTGCCGATCGACATGGCATCCCGCAGGGTATGAAGATATTGGTATAATGTACGATCAAAAGCCCCAGCCAGTCAATGAAAAGCCCCAGCCCGATGAAGCGAGTCGTCAACACTTCCGTGGAAAGCCTCTTGGATAATGTTTCCAATATGCATTGCCATTTGCAACTGGCTGATAAGAGTTAGCTCATAGGATTTGACGCTTTCATGACCATCCGATGCTCACCTGATTCGAGACATTGCTTATATCTGCAGATCACGATAACTGAGCATAACTCTCCATCGAGACTAGAATGATGCACTCACGAGCTTGCAGACACTCGAAGGCCGCCACTCCAAGTGAATCGCCCAACTTGAAGGCTACTCGATCTCCAGCGAAGTACTGAACACTGCGTCTCCATTCAGTGGATAAGGCGTCCATGGCAGAGGAATTGTGAGGTGAAATCGCGAGCCGATGCTACGTAGCTTTCGGGGTAATAATAAGTACTGAATCGATGCTGACGAGTAGGAGTGGAAGTGGCACTTTATATATAGTGCGATGACATCAACGTGAAGGTTGGACATGATGGTCGCTGCCGCGGACGCGGCAGCAGATATACCAATCCCCGATTGATAATGGATAATGTTGAGGATGACGTCGTGTTGCGGACCATCATGATCTCGTGAAGAAACGGACCCGGTAATTACGGAAGGTGAAGTCATTCTCCCCGTCTCGGACTCTCGGTGGCCTAGGGAACGGAAGTAGTACTGACAGTGATACTTGCTGCGACTCGACGACCCCGCGAGAACCCGTAAGTTCGACTCTAGGCTCGGAGACTCACTCGCTTCCCGAATCCAACCTATCGCGCAACGCAGCTGGGTCGATACATTTTTCTGCAGGACAATGATACCTGAGGCTTGAACAATGGCCTCCGACACGAACACGCGTTGCACACGCGCATCAATTTCACTGCCTTTGTGATTCGGAGTGTTTTGACCATTGAATTGGCTTTGAAATAGCCCTGCGCTGGATGTCAATACGTCATGGGGGTGACCGCCTTGGTTGAGCTTCGTAGATTCTATCACAAACCCGTGGTAGAGATTGGGAAGACTCTGACCATGGTGGTAGAAGTTAACGGAAGGTCAAACGAACAAACGATGCAAAAAGACCAAGACAAATACCACCGGACAGTCCCGGTCTGATCTAGTCTCCCTAGACAGACCAAATAACAGATGACAGTCGATCTGTAAGGTCTGATCTATGAAGACACTTCTAACTCCTTGTTCGCATCGTTTGTGCGGAAATCCGTCGCCACCTCCGACGCCTTCAAGATGCGCGATTGTTCTCCGGTGAGTAAATCATGCCTCATGCGAACCCACCTTTGTGATTTTTCAAGCTATGCATCCCAGGCGATGCTTTCGAAGCATGGCAAGATCGTCCAAAAACGGAATATTTTCACTAGTTCCCCGCACTCTCCACCTCTAACTCAAGCTCATATCTTGTGATTGGCAGGTGGACCGTCGACCGTCCTCGGACCGCCCTCGGACAATTATCGCGGTAATCAGCGACTCGCATACTTATCTATCGAGATGAATACTTTAGAGGATCTATAGCAGGGCTTTCATCAAGCTTCCATGGCACCAACATCCTCCAAACCACTTTTCCTCGGGCTTGACCTATCAACTCAACAGCTCAAGGCGGTGCTGCTAGATGAGGATTCTCAGGTTGTTCACGAAGCTGCTGTGCACTTTGATCGTGATTTACCGCAACATGGGACCACCAACGGGGCGATTAGGGGCCCTGATGAAGGAGAAGTGACTTCGCCGGTCAAGATGTGGTTGGAAGCAATCGATCTGCTGTGCCAAAGATTGAAAGACGACAACATTGATTTCAGTGTAATCGCGGCAATTTCTGGAGCAGGACAGGTAAGTCATCTTTCATACGATGCTTGCCAATACCCTATCTGATTTTCACAATAGCAACATGGTTCGGTATATTGGTCCAAGGACGCGACTACCCTTCTTGCCGGATTGAAGCCAAACCAAAGCCTAGCCGAACAGCTCTCTCCAGGAGCACTTTCATATCCAAAGGCCCCAATCTGGCAGGATTCATCAACTGCAGAAGATTGTAAGAGACTTGAAGCCGAGTATGGAGGTGCGCAAGCAGTCGCCGACATCTCAGGAAGTAGGGCATACGAACGATTCACAGGAAATCAGATATCTAGGGTAAGAATCTATATCTATCCAAAACGATTTTTATCTAACATAGCTCTCAAGATAAGGCGCCTTTTCCCAGAGGTGTATGACGCAACGGCGCACATCTCTTTGGTGTCATCCTTCATAGCTTCTTTATTTATCGGAAAGATTGCCCCGATTGACATCTCGGATGCAAGTGGCATGAACCTTATGGATGTTCTGAAAAATAAATGGGACGACAAACTTCTAGATATATGCGGTGGTCCGACACTACGAGAAAAATTGACGTTAGAACCAGTTCTGGGAGGGGTCTCTCTTGGAAATGTGCATGAATGGTGGATCAAACGGTGGGGATTCAGTCCAGGTAAAATATTTTTGACACTGACTTCGAATTCACGAATTGATAGAACCTAACTACCTAGATTGTATCATTGCCCCATTCACTGGTGATAATCCAGCGACTGTCGTATCTCTCTCCGCACCAGGTGATGCGTTGCTCTCTCTCGGAACGTCGACCACCTTCCTTCTTTCTGTCCCTCCAGCTTCTACTCCACCTAAACGTTTCACTACTTCACATTTACTTTCTCACCCCACTGCTTTCGATGGAAAGATTGCCATGCTTTGCTACAAAAACGGCGCACTTGCGCGCGAGCAAGTACGAGATCGATATGCCAATGGTCAGTGGGATACCTTTGACGAGCTTGTCAAGCAGACTCCACCAGGCTGCAATGGTGTCATGGGCTTCTACTTCCCTCTTCCCGAGATAATTCCACCCAACGTGGTTGGTGACTATTTCTTCACTACTCAGCTCATAAAAACGACCGTCAAGCCACCAGTTGTGGCCGAAAATCCTCCTCCGTCCATTCATCCAAGGGCTATCCTCGAATCACAATTCTTGTCGATCAGGTCAAGGATAGACCACATTCTACCCGCAAACTCTCCGCACCTCAAGCGTCTTGTGATCAGCGGAGGATCTTCAGCCAATGTTGTCATAAGACAAACTATAGCCGTTAGTCCTTCCTCGTTCCTCGTATATAATAAGAATGTAACTAACAAAAATTAACAGGATATCTTTGACATGGAGGTCTTTGTATCGGCTACGAAAGAAGCAGCGGCTTCAGGAGGCGCTCTTCTTGCAAAATACGCGTGGTGGAAACGTTCTCATCACGATGGTACCTTCGTAGACATGACTAAAGGAGAAGCAATGGGTCTTGAATGCGTCGCTAAACCTCGGAAGGAGATATCTGCTATCTATGATGGTCTCGTTGGCCCTTACGACGAATGTGAAGCTGAAGTCGTACAAATTTGGGCGGCTAAATCTGGAGAATAAATCGAGGGTTTCAAATTTACGCTAGGGGATACTAGTCAATATCTAAAATTGTATATATGTATCAGTTTAAATTCAAGCATTGGACTTACAAGTATCTGACATTTTCGCTCTTCATGCGCTTGAGGACCGCGCAGTTTGTCCGAATGCGTGCAATTTCAACATTTTCATCCGCCATACATATTCTCTTCATCTTTCTTTTCCCTGCCATTTAGCCCCCGCCCCTGAACGTGGCACCATTTTTAAACATTGACCTCATCCGCGAGCGCCCGCTCAATGGATGATCGTGAAGAGATACTAATAGCTACTGATGGTACGACGCTGCCTGCAGGTGAGGTCAATGATCCGTACACTCTCAAGCACATCCTTCCAAAGCCAGCTGTGGATGCTGGCATGGCAGAATTGGGAATTGGGAATAAATTTGGCTGACTACGTTAGAAAGAGTTCAAGAGCAAGTTGTGGCTCCATCGACGCTCATTGACAGCAGGTGAAGTCATTCCGGGCCAGCGTTGCCGGACCTGAATTTCTCGAAGTGATCAACTTTGGGTTGTACTAGGACTACTCAACGCATTCCGGTTGGCGCAACACAAGAGTCTCCCGAAAGCCTAATAGAAACGGGTAAGTCAATAGTGCTGGCATACGGCTAGGCACTTATCGAGGAAATTCTTTTAGGGCAGAAAATATATGACAACCTTGTTAAGGTTGTTCAGTAACTCACGTCTGCTTCCATCACTGGCACCGTTCAGGCGTTCTGCACCCCGTAGTTTTCTGCAAACGAGATTAAGGCTTTTTTCAGCCACTCAAGCGATGTCGGAGAATGCAGAAATTAACGCGATAGGCAAGAAACGACCAGCCGAATCTCCAGCAGACCTCACAGAGCCCAAACGTCCGCGACTAGATGACGAACCCGTTGCATCTAGCAGTATAATTGCTGAGTCCAGCGCAGCCGTCGAAAATAATGCTCCAGGAGAAGCTTCGATGGATATGGACACGCCTCCCGCCGTAGAGGAGACGAAGAAACAGGAATCCAAATCGAAGAGGCCAGATAGACGAAATCAACCGAAGGAGAAAAGTCGTGGGCGTGGTGGCAGGCGAACGAGAAACGAGGAAGATGCAGCAAAAGAGCCACAGTTAACTCCCGAAGGCGACCCCATCCCCAAGGCTCCGCGTTATCCCAAACGACAGTGTTCACTGCTCATTGGATTTTGTGGCTCAGGTTATAGTGGGATGCAGATGTACATTGTTATTTTTGTTGTATCCTTCCTTTTAAACTTACCTTATCTTTTTAGACAACCAGATCATACTCGTACGATTGAAGGAGTGTTATTTAATGCCCTTGTAAAAATCGGAGCAGTGTCGCAGGATAATGCTGACAATCCTACCAAAGTACGTGCCTTGTCAAAGTTTAAAATATCTTTTTGTCTTATATCTCAATAGGTTGCTCTCGCAAGAGCTGCGCGGACAGATGCAGGCGTCCACGCTGCTGGAAACATCGTATCTCTTAAGATGATTATAACGATACCTGGAGTCAAAGACGTTGTTGCGCGTATCAACGAAGAACTACCTCCCGAAATTCGTGTTTGGGGATACGTGAGTTTCTTCTATTCATTCAGAAAAGGTCATTCTGAATTTACATATAGGGAAGAACCCAAAATTCATTCAACGCTCGGTTGTGAGCCTCCGTCATGCTAACCTCTGGATCGACGCGTCCTGAATATATCAACTATCCAGGTCGTGTGATAGTCGCAAATACACTTACTTCTTCCCTACTTATCTACTGATCCCTCCCAAACCTGGATCGGGTCTCCACCACGTATGGGCTGAACATGCGGCAAATTTTCCCGATGCACTCTCGAAATCACCTGTTTCCTACGACTTCTGGGAAGGCAAAGAGTCAGATACCCGAGAAGAGGACATGGCTCGCAAGCGTGCTTGGAGGATCAACTCAGAGCAAGTTGAAACCCTGCGAACGCTGGCTAAAAAGTATGAGGGCACTCACAACTTCCATAATTTCACGGTCAGCCGCGATTTCGCGGATCGTAGCAACAACCGGTTCATGAAAAAGATCGAGGCGAGTTCAATATCCTGAATTCGATATTTGTCGTCTTGCTTATGTGTTCTACTAGGTGGCCGATCCTGTAGTATATGGCGACACGGAGTGGATTAGCGTTCTCTTCCATGGGCAAAGCTTCATGCTACATCAAGTGCGTAAAATCATCTTTCGAATCGCTGGTTGCTAGCTCTAATCATTCCCTGTAGATCGTAAGCCAGATTTTGGTCAAAGCACTTCACTTCTAATGCCTTTACTTTAGCGTAAAATGATGGCAATCCTAGTACTAGGGTGCCGAATGGGAACGTCACCTCGAATCATCAGCGAAGTAGGCGAATGTCTTGATTTTTCACTTTTCGTATTGGCTGATGTCCACTTTCAAGTTGTATGGACAACGCAGTGTTTTTGTACCCAAGATGCCTTCTTTGGGGCTTCTCCTCGAGGAACCCCTTTTCAATTCATACAATGAGAAGATCACTGCCATCAACGCAAAGCTCAAGCCTACGGATCCCGAATACCGACCGCTTATTGACTTCGACATCCATCGCGAAAAAATGAATGCATTTAAGGAAGTCTTCATTTACAAGAATATGCGCGAAGTTGAAGATCGTGATGGCTTGTAAGCCCCTCCTTCCCACATGTATCTTGGATTTTTTCTTTCTGATATATGAATAGATTTGACGCCTGGGTTCGCATGATCGATGCTTATGCTGGCAATGATCTTCTCTACCTCAACCCAACCGGAGCCGTTCCGGAAGCTGCGGTGATCAAACAAGGCGAAAGGCGAGCGAACCCATTCAGGGAGAAGAGGATCTTCGATACGACTAGCTTCCCAGCCGAAGGAATCAAGAAGAAACTTCGAGAAGAGCAGACTGTGGAGTCGGAGGAAGAGGAAGAGGAGGAAGAAATTCTCGATAAACGTCAGCTTGAAGAAACTGAAGGCTAGAATATCAGCAACAAAAAAATATCATACAATTATTGGATACATACAAAAATATAACTCTGGCTCATACAACGTGGCCAAACCCCCAAATGGCTATGTCTGGAACTTCCTCATGGTCTGAATCTCGTCGAGCAAGGCTTGTAATCTGTCGTCGTCAATCTTCACGAGACTGTAGAAGAATACAACTCAGGATGCGCGCCAAACAGAAATGAGGACATGTGGCATACCTAGGGATAATGCTCTTTGCTTCCTCAGCGTCTGCAGGACACAGGTTTGCAATCTGGGCAGTCTCAAATTGGGTAAGCTGAGGTTCACGACGAAGGGTCCTGAAGAGGGTATGAGCTGAGTTGTTTCAACAGTGGCATCATAAGACGAACTCTCGGACTGCACTAGCAGAATCCGTCGTGTTGAATTTCGCGAAGGTCTTCACGTATTCGAGTGTTTTGTTGTATACACTACAGTTCCAATAAGCATAGATGTTCGAGACTAAATTCATACAGAGCATACGCAGTATCAGGGGCATCCTTGTCGCGATTTTCGAGGAGGTACTTGACCTCCGAGATGAGCAAACAACCAGCGTTGTTGAACTCTAGGAACAAGTTCAGCCACCTATATCTCAACATGAAGAAATAATAACGTACCAGCCCCAAGCTTCAACGCGGATGCATCTTCCTCCTCGACGTTGGGCCTGTGTCGTAGTTTAGCAGACATGGACGACGAAAGAAAGCTTAAGCGCTGGATTTGGCAACCCAATGTTGGTTGAGTGTTGTTCCAAAAGGCGTTTGGACGCAAGAGCAAATAAAGGCGGCCTGATATCGATCGATCGGGAGATCGGGCAATATAAATGAGATCAGTGACGCAATGCAATCTCTGCATCCTCGAGGCTCGAAATGGTTTATTGGAAGCCTTGCAAGGCAACCTATTCATTCCCGTTCACTGAAGATTTGACATTGAACAACATAAGGCTCTATGAAGTTACACATTCATCTCCTTCTATATGAGGGCTTGCGTTCTTCTGAGGAAGAAGTCGCAATGCCCACACCCAGCCCTCTAACATCTCTATCCAGCCAACGCCATATACTCTGCAAAACATTACGAGAACGAGACACGAAGAATACGACGACAGCGAGATCGTAAATCCAAGAGCTAGAACACACCATTACAAAGACAAAAATATATATAAGTATCATGCAATACTTCAACAAAAAAGACTCAATAAACCAACAGTAGAGGAAAAGAACGGCAGAAAACAATGTTTAAAAATGCAAGGGAGGGAAGACAGACCATGGTGCTATATATCGTACTTGTATAAAGTGTAAACTTTTACATCGAGGGTGTTGTAACATCTGCGGGCACTTCCTTTTCACGAGGAGGCGTTGCTGGTGTGGCGCTGGCGGTTGCGGGAGCTTCTGCACTATTTTCTTCTCCCACCGACAGATTTTCCACCTGTCCAGCTAAAGCAGCAGGACTAGTAATTACATCGGCCTTCGCTACAGCCACTTCCTTGCCCTTATCCAAGGGTGCCCGCTGATGTGATGGACCGTTGGCAGGAGGTGCTCGTTTCATGAGCTTGGGATTAAAAAGTTCCCCAACCTGCAAAAAAATATCAAATGAACCAGCCGTTTCATAAAAGTTCATCAATCAAATTAAACGGACCTTGGGAGATGCTTCATCTTGTTTTATAACCGGACTCTGGTGCGCAGATGCACCTCCAGCCGCACTACTGGTGCCATTAGTAGCAGGCGTGAGGATAGGCCGCGAATTGCCCCAAGCACCCGTCACAACGGGCGTCTTCTTCTCCTGAGGCATGCCTCCAGACGTGAGTGGTGGGAAATCGGTAGCCTGCAACGACACAGGCGACAGATGTGCCGTCGATGGTTGCCTTGGCGAATTGTCGTTCGGCATCGGTGAGTTGTGCCCATTGGACCGAGGAGGCGAAATGGGCGACATGGTCCGTGAGTTCGATAGAGATAGATCATGGTGACGCCCGCCCGCCAGGGTAGGCTGTGCCTTCAGGCCAACGGCCCAATCAGGGCGAGGAGGCAAAGGATGCTGAGATGAGGTGGTCGAAGTGAACGTTCGCCGTGATGAGGACGACGTTGTAGAAGACGACTAGCAAAGAGATAGTCAATAAATGCATAAACATCAAAATAGCGAAAAAAAAAATCGTTCTTACTGTTGAAGAAACATCATCGTTCGTTGAAGATGCGCGGCTGTTACCTCCAGAGCTGTTTCCAGATGGACGGCGATTCGTAGAATTGAACCGAGGCCCAATGGCATCGCTGCCACCAGGAATAACAGGAGCTGTATATCCACCCATACCCACTCCAGGTCCATAGCTCCAAGCAGTACGCGGAGGCGGGGGTGCCTGACCACGATTCTTTGTACCAATAGGAGACCCTACTGGTCCACCATTTCGCGATGTCGAGCGCCCGTTGTTATGGGGAGCAATTACACCATTGCCGAGCCCATTACGCGGTACATTAGAATTATGATGATTGGCAGGCCCGTTTGGAGATTGTCCTATCTGATTCCCACTCATATTTGCTCGGTTCATGTCATAGCTAGACTGCTGTGGCTGCTGCTGGTAATGATGAGGGTGGTTTTGTTGATTTTGTTGGTGCTGCTGATGCTGCGGCGGTTGAAGTTGGTGCTGCTGCTGAGGCTGCGGTTGTTGGGGTTGTGGCATATTCATGTGAGTAAGCGGCGGTGGAGGTCCCTGCTGACCAGGAGCCGGAGGTGGAGGGTGTTGATAATATCCATTCATAGGATATGTATATGCATGACTAGGATGCATAAAAGGTTGATACTGAGGCGCATGCGGGGTTAAAGGAGGGACACCGATAGGGTGCGTATTTTGAGGAGGTTGCTGCTGCGGTGAAAGAGGCGTTTGCATAGAATGCGGAGGTGACCGCAAAGGCGGTTGCTGCGGGTGCGGAGGCCATCCATAGGGCGCTCCATAGCCCATCTGATGCGGAGGCGGGTATGGCTCAGGGCCTGAAGGTGCGTTAGGATCAGCAGAATTATGCTGAGGCATGGGAGGAGGGGAATATGGGTTGTATTGCTGAGGATAATACGGATACGGGGCGAGGAACGGGGGACTAGGACCAGGACCAGGAGGAGAGGAGTAAGGATATGCATACTGATTCCCGTAGTATGCTTGATTAGCGCCATGAGGTTGAGAAGGGTCATAAATCTGACCCATTGGATTATCATGAAGAGAGGCGTAGCTGAACGACGGAGAAGGCGCCCGCGAGTTGCGAGAGCTGCCGCCTGAACCATTGCCATAAAATGAGGATCCATTGCGAAGCGAGCGGGTCGATGATGCAGAAGCACTGCTTGGGCCGCAGCGCCTTCCTTCCTTCTTGTCGCGTGTGGATCCAGATGGCACGGACCACTCGCTTTCTGTACCAGGGGAACTTACGGCATCATCGGTATCTCCAACACTGCTTCTACAGCCTGCACTTGTAGAAGCAGACCCGTTGAGAGAGATAGTCGAGGAGCTTGCACTGATATCCTTGTCTTTCCCTTTCTCCTCGAAATTCATGAATATACGATCTCTGGCTTTGTTGTATGCTGCTTCTCGCTCTTCAATTGTCATGCGTTTCTGTTGCTTTGAACTTGCACCGCCAGACTCTGTTTGCTCAACATCTGAAAGCTCCTGGTCATCGCCGGCAACTGAACCTGCAAGAGAATGCGGCTTGTTGCGACGGTCTGGACCCCGTTGCATGATTTTGAAGGCGGGTTGCGTAGTAGATTCAGCAGGCACAAGTTCAGCGATGCGTCGCTCAGGACTACGCAGAACATCATCAATATGAGATCAGAAAAAAATGACAGAAAACACGGAAGCGCACATTCTACTCTCTGCATTGATCATAACAAAGATGGCCTTCGTGGCAGGATCATTTTCTGGGACTAATCTATAGTATGCTGAACATCTGTGGACAAGCAGACGCTGATATGAGGTGGCAGGAGAAAGTTCAACGCGTTGTCTGCAGGTAGACAAAGGTCAGTAACCAGAACACAGCATTTGCCGGCGGGGGGACGATGTTCACCGTCGCCGAACAAGGCCACGGGCGCAAAGTAAGGAGAGAGATAACTCGCCTGCGTTCCAAGATGAGCGCCTCGAATGTCTCGCCAAGCTTGAGTACGTAGATTCGATCCTTGCTCTTGAGAGCCTCAAGGATCTGAGGGTCAACGTCGGGAGTGAGGGCTCCGCTGCTCGCTGGGGTGCCCTCTTCATCGCTGGGGGACGCCCCGAATGATTCCTGAAGCGGTGTTGAGAAAGACTGGGCGGTGATCGTGTCATCTTGCACGGTGGCATCCATGTAAGACGAGGGCGGTGCGGGACTGGCGCTGCTAGGGCTGATGGATGGCGGAGAGATGGAGGAGGAGAGGGTGTCAGGGTGGCCTGTGGGGAAGTTGGGATCGGGGCGGGAAAGAGTGGGGTCTGATTGAGCAGTGATGAGAGTGGGATCTTTAATATCGAGGACGGGGAGGGTGAGGGGGAGGCGTATTTTATCAGACAAAGCGGGGGACATACCTAGAGCCATTGGGGAGTAGTGAGGGAAGAGGGAGCGGGGCGGTGTGGGCTGGATGTGCCGGGCGCGGTATCAAGGCATGGGTGGAGGGCAGACGCAAGAGACGAAAATCTGACAGCATCCTCCTCCATAGATCATCCCAGCAACACCGTGGGTAAATTCATCACTCGCATTTCATTTTTGCACTAAAGCAATATTAATTATCTACTCTACATATCTAATGCGCAGGACCCCCTCCATTTGCTACTTGGTATATGTTGAATCCCAAACTGCGCTGCTGCGTTAATTTTTTGTTCTTGTCCAAAACAAGAGCGCACTTACCAGAAAATAAATACACAAATTCCATAGACCATCAGCGCAAACGCGCCGTAGTTCATCCGCCTGCTTACACTAGGGTCATCGCGGGTCAACTGAAGGCAGCCGCGTTTAATATCCGAAACACAAACAGAAAGGAGGAGACCCACCTTCCAATAAAACAGACCGGGTAAAATGAAAGAAATAGTTGTAGACCCAGTTGCCCCGACGAAGGACAAAACTACGTAGAAAATCAATCAGCACAGGCCACAAAATATCCAAGTATCAAACGAACCTATTTGCAAATCATCAACAAGATACGCGATGGTAAAGCCGCCAATAATAATTGCAGCGGTCAAAGCATTATGCTTGAAAGAAGACATTTCCGTATGCGCGACATGACCATGTTCATCTCCCCCAATAACAGATTCGTTGTCGTCCTCCTCTTCCGCGGAGCCTACTTTGGGCGATGCAGCATGCGACGGATGGAACACCTTGTCCAGACAATTTCTACAAGGATGCACCTGCAAGGGATATGAAAACAAAACTAATATCACAATCGCCAGCTGGCCGACGGCGATAAAGAGGGACGTGGATGGGTACATGGCAATGATATTGGGTCCAACCTGTCGGAAAAGGACATTATTCGGCAAAACTCTCAAAAATTCCGCGAAAACGAGAACTTACCTTGGATCCAAACGTCAGGTACCCGAAAACTGCAATGATTTCATATGTGATAGTAGCAGAGCCGATAGAGCCGCCAATAACGGTATTCATGCGAGCTTGAGAATTGGTCTTGAGCTCATTATAGATTGGGAATAGCTGCAAGGACGATTCGTAAACCATGCAAGAAAGAGAAGAGAGTTGACGCACATTCTGTGAGCATGTAAACGCGAAAACTTGAACAGGAAAACTAGAAACAAAATTAGGTGTGAAGTGGATAAGTCGAACTTCGCCTCGTTCAGGCATGTCCTCGAGAGGCCAGATATAGCATCTAATCACAATAATCACCAAATACGCTATTGCATAGAAAAGCATCAGAACGAATTGAATTTAAATAGGTGAAAGGCTTACCAACGGAGAAAAGAGCAACATAACTTGTATGCCGTAGGCTGTGCAAATGCCTCAAAAAACATAGCGGGACGAGCACAATAGTAAAGATAGTAATCCATAGGTTCCCGTTCTGAGTCCATTCTGGGGGATTCGTCGTCTCTGGTGTCAAATCGTGATATAACGAAGCCACGACCTTCGGCATCAGCCCTTTGATGATGATCAAGTAGCTAAGATAGCAAGGAAGCAAAGTATACCAAGATTAGTATCGTAACGAATGAAAATTTCGCAGAAATGGCTCGGCAGCCTCCCGCCCTCCAGCCGCAGAGCGTAGATGCCATTGAACGATATCGTGAACGATGTGCTTACCTGATGGATACACCAAAACATTTCGCAGCAATGGCCGCATCAAAGAAGACGGCTGCGCTGGGGAACGTCAACTGCGAGACTGCGTGGAACGACGCGTGTCTTCCCTGGGTCTTTGCTGCGCATAAGGAAAGCAAGTAGAGCCCAAACGATGCAACTGACCCCGACAACAGGCAGGTAATCATGCCGGGGATCATACCGCTCGAAGCCATTGCCTATTAAACCGCAGATGTCAATTAGCTCGGACGGCCTTGGATATGAAAAGATAGCACTGGGAAATGTACCAAGGGAAATGTAAGCATTCCTGTCAGCATTATATGCGTCAGTTATACAAATTTGGTACATGTTTTACCTAAAAAGAGACGCACCACTTCCAATGATAGTATTTGACAAATTGCTGATGCAGCTGAGGAGGCTGGCGCGCCCGTCTGGATGCTTGTTGGTGTCTTGCGGCTTGCGCGCACGATCGCCCAAGAGCGCGCGCGACTCGTCCGCCTCCACTGTCGTCGACACACTGGGCTCCGCAGAGTCCGCTGCCGCCACGCCATATGTCTGCGTCATCTCGTACGAATTATCGCCCTCGTCGTAGTCGTACTGCGGATCGTATTCCTTGTTGGGGGAAGTAGAGGTGTCCCTAGCGGTACTCGAAAGGGATGCAAAGGTGGGTAAGGAAGGGAGGTGCGGTATCTTCAAGGAAGAAGGGTGAGAGCCCAAGCAGCGCCTGCTGGCCTCTTACAAATGGGCACGGTTTCGGGGGCGTGGTACGGTGGGAACGAAAGTGGGAGGCCTGGCTTGCGCTGCGGGGCTTGTGCCGAGATAAGGACTGATATGGGTCAAGGGAGAGGATGGTAGTCGGCAAGAAGCCCTTGGAGCTTTGCGTCTTGCAAAAGGAGATGATGGGATTCGCAACGGCCTGTCCGGATCGTATTGAAGTTGCTTGCACTTATTAGTTATAGTATAAGTTATAGCCTCCTCGCGAGTGCTCAGTGCGCCGCACGCGACACTTTTTCCCCTGCACGACATAATCACGTGAGAGCCACAAACGCGTCGCGTTCAATTTAAATGGCCTTGAACGCGCTGGGTGTCATATTTATTGTTGGAATTCAATGTGAGAACGTCCCATCAATTATGTGGCGTGTAACCTCATGCGAGTCGGTCTCTCGTCGCAAAATTTCCGCCTCGAGTTCGAGAATATTTAAGTATTTCTGCCATCCACACACGTAAATCGAAGCCACCAGAGGTGAAAAAAATTGACTCTTTACACTTTAGTGATACTTTAAAGATAATTTTCAGGATTTATGTAATTGACCTTTCTGAACGCGCGAAGAGTGGATTGACTCCAAACACTTCGATAGCGCTCGGAATTTCCACGGGTACCACGGGCGCCTAAATCTTGAGTAAGAATGGAGCTGTTGTTGCACCCCCGAAGGACATTGACTACTTACAATATAGATGCAAAAATCATATAAGTAAAGGTATACAATGACTTGACTGACTGACGGAGCTGCGACTCCTCGAACAGAGTTAAAGTTTCGGCTTTGGGTCCATGTCAGATTTTGGTCAGTTTAAAATTAGAGAGCGTGTCTGGCCGGACGTTCTAATTATGCGTGTGATAAGCCACCTGTGGGACAATTCCTAGAGTAAAAAGTGGGAAGACTCCGAATGCTGAAGCTATCGTCGATAACATTCAAGTTGATCAACTCAGTCTCCCACTCAAAACTGAGCCACAATGGACTTGTTATCAGGCCTTGTCTCTCTTCTACCTCTTGAAAGCACTACAAGAAAGCGGCATAAAATCCCTATATCTGTTAATTATTTTTCTCATAGGTAGTATGAGGCCGTTACCGCTATGGGCGTCACCTTAACACTCGTCCCTTGAGCGCAGACCATGCAACTACAGCTGTAAATTTTGTTTTCACACTTCCACAAACCTCTCAATCTTGCCGCTAGAAGAAGCCAAGCAAGGCCTCCGCTTGCTTGCGGATGCAGGATGAAGAAACTAAACATCAACGGCGGCGAGCCTTTCCTCAAACTGACCTTCGTAGGCGAGATCTTCCGTTTCTGCAAAGAAGAACTGCACCTCGAGTCTTATTCTGTGGTAAATAATGGATCGAAGGTCACGGAGAAGTGGATGGATACCTATGCCAATATCTCGACTTCATGACAATTTCTTGTGACAGCTTCGACTCCGAAACCAATCACTTGATTGGGAGGTCGAACAAGACCCGCCGGGGAGACCACCTGTCCCGGGTTTTTGAGGTTGCTGAGTGGTGTCTCCAGAGGGGAATTCAGGTCAAGATTAATGCAGTCGTGAACAGGTATGTGGACTTGAGTTTTATTGATCATTTGGATTCAGACGACAATTGCATTTTCTGATCCCTACCGACAGATATAATTGGCAAGAGGACATGAACGAAAATATTGCATCAATCTAATAGCACCGAGTCGATGGACAGTACGTGTCCGTTATCATCGACGGCAATATCAGAAAATTTCTTTAAATTTCTTCGGTCAGGTTTTTCAAGTGCTGCTCCTCGATGGGGAGAGCACTGGAGCCGCCTCGAATTCTCTACGAGATGGAAGACATATTTCAGTCGCCGACGAGCAATTCCAGGAATTTCTGAAAAGGCACAAAACCCAGACCAGTTTAGTCCCATGAAGGACTCATATTTGCTTCTTGACGAAGAGATGACTCGGTGGGTATATCACGGTCTCCGGGATTCATGTCATCTATATGTAATGTTTGTCAACTGACAAAGATAATGGATTAGGTTGGAAGGTCCCAGGCGGCTCCTTGCTCAAAGTTGGAGTCCAAGCAGCCCTCGAAGGTGCTGGCTGGGACGATGAAGCTTTTAAAGACCGCGGTGGTATTTTTGATTGGAGTCGCAAGAGTGATAAATCGCAAGCTCTCGATTGGTGAAAGAAAAGTCGGAACCAGTGCGTACGATAAAACCTAATTTACGCTTCCAGGACTTTGCCTTGACTGTTCGAATTTAGAAATGTGCGAGAACTGCGGCCTGCTACAAGAAGCTCATCAGATGCACACATCTGTGGCGAGAAGGCAGTGTCATTGCACACCAAGTTAGTATCATCTTAAAGCTATATACTATGCTCGGCTTTCTCCTCATAGGACACCAAATAACTGTATTGAAATCATTGCCGCAGCATCGCGCGGCCTTTCAACGGACGGCAACACTAAGTATGGCATGGGCGCCTAATTTACACTTGGGGTACTTAACGCTTTCACCTTCGATTCATCCTGTATTCCCGCTCCAAATAATGGCCCGATTGTTATCTGATCTTGTCGCTATTTTCTCGCTCAAGGAGACGTCCATCACGGAGAAGATAATTCCGATTTCCGTGAATTATTTCCCGCACAGGTGTGGTCGCTTCAACCAGTTGTTCTATACAATTCTGTTCTGACAACCTGGCAACCATGCTGCAAGGCAATGTAACTACAATTGTCAGTTCTGTTTTCACACCACAACAAACCTCTCCATTCTGCCACTCGAGGAAGCAAAACGAGGCCTCCGTCTACTCGCCGATGAAGGGATGAGGAAATTAAATATCAGCGGTGGGGAGCCGTTCCTCAAAGCCACCTTCATAGGCGAGGTATTCCGCTTCTGCAAGGAAGAGCTCCACCTCGAGTCTTGCTCGGTTGTCAACAACGGGTCGAAGGTCACAGAAAAATGGCTGGATACTTACGGACAATACCTCGATGTCATGGCTATTTCTTGCGATAGCTTTGAGGCCGAAACCAATATTCTCATTGGGCGGTCGGACAAGGCGGGCAGGGACAAGGAAGATCATGTCTCCCGCGTCTTCAAAGTAGCTGAGTGGTGTCGCCAGAGGGGGATCCAAGTCAAGATCAATTCGGTTGTGAACATGTAAGCACCTTGATTTATTTCTCCATAGTTGACTCACCAAAATACAGACATAATTGGCAGGAAGACATGAATGAAAGCATTGCGGCTTTAGCGCCCAGTCGCTGGAAGGTGAAAATATTCAACGGTCTTCTGAGTATGCATCCATCTGACATCCATCAGGTATTTCAGGTGCTGCTTTTGGACGGCGAAAATACTGGCGAAGATTCGAACTCTCTTCGGGATGGCAGGAGCCTCGTCATTACGGATGAGCAGTTCAAGGCATTTTTGGAGAGACACAACGACCAAAAAAGCCTCGTCCCGGAAGATAACGAAGCCATGAAAGACTCCTACTTGAATCTCGACGAAGAAATGAGGTAAGTAAACCCTTTATTCAGCTTAATGCACCATGCTGGAAACGAACCTGAATGAATTCAGGTTCTTGAATTGCGAAACTGGAGGAAAAGTCCCAGGGCGATCTTTGCTCAAAGTCGGTGTTCAGAATGCGCTTAAGGATGCTGGATGGAACAGGAAAGCCTTCGAAGAACGCGGTGGCATTTTTGATTGGAGTCGTACCAGCAAGACCCTTGATAATCCCAACAATTTGGATTGGTGAGGATTCAGGAATGGATAATCGTTACGAGAGATAGGCGCGTGACTTCCGACTGCTATCGACCTCTTTGTTGCCTTCTCATCTTGTACCGTTTACTTGTGCCAAATAATGAACCTGCTATCAGGTCTCGTCTCTCTGTTTCCGCTCAGGGCTCAGACAACCCCAGCTAAGGAGGAGAGAGGGATTCCCATTTCAGTTAATTATTTTCCCCACAGGTGTGTATGTTCTTCTGTTCTTCGCCACTCTCAGGGTGGTATCGTGGGCGCCACTCATCATTCCTAATGTCGACATATCATCGAAAAGGCAATGCAACTATAGCTGCGAATTTTGTTTCCACACGCCGACGAATTTCTACATGTTGCCCTCGGAGGAAGCAAAACGAGGTCTCCGTTTGCTCGCAGATGCCGGAATGAAGAAATTGAACATTAGCGGTGGAGAGCCTTTCCTCAAACCTACTTTCATTGGCGAAATTTTTCGCTTCTGCAAGGAAGAACTGCACCTCGAATCTTGCACAGTGGTAAATAATGGATCGAGAGTCACGGAAAAATGGCTTGACACCTATGGTCAATATCTCGACATGATGGCAATCTCTTGTGACAGCTTTGATTCGGGAACGAATGTTCTCATTGGGAGGTCGGACACGGCGCGCAAGGGGGACCATATTTCTCGTGTTTTTGAGGTAGCTGAGTGGTGCCGCCAACGCGAAATCCAGGTCAAGATTAATACAACAATCAACATGTAGGCCTTCATATATGCCTTACTTCTCTTCCCACCTTTTTATTCACCCTCGAGCTAATTTTGATGCAGACATAACTGGGAAGAGGACATGAACGACGGGATCACATCTTTAGCGCCGAGTCGTTGGAAGGTACGGACCTAGATCTTTCCCAAATTAGTATATTCTAACAATTATAGTAGGTTTTCAAACTGTTGCTCCTCGACGGAGAAAACACGGGCGAAGGTTCAAACTCTCTCCGCGATGGAAGAAGTCTTGTGGTCACAGATGAGCAATTCCAGGCAATTTTAAACAGGCACAAGGGACAGAAGAGCTTAGTTCCAGAAGACAATGAAGCTATGAAAGACTCTTACTTGCTCCTCGATGAAGAGATGAGGTAATTTTACAGTGGGGGCTGCACGTAAATCCTTGACAATTAACGATATGCGTAGATTCTTGAATTGTCAAAGTGGTGGCAAGGTTCCAGGACGGTCGTTGCTCAAAGTTGGAGTACATGCTGCACTTGATGATGCTGGGTGGGATGAGAAAGCCTTCAAAGAGCGTGGTGGTATTTTTGGGTGGAGTCGTAATGCGGCAAGTAGCAAGAATTTGGATTGGTGACACTTTCATTTATAAATCATGTTTCTCGTTTGGAGATCTTCCCAACCAAATGTAATCGAATACACAGTTTTGTCGACATGTATCTATTCCGGGAATGCTTGGGCACGCACAGTCTCAATCCATGCTGCAGCGGCGTCGGGGAACTAGATTTCTGATAACTGAGAATGTCAACAAACCAAAGGTACAGTAAAGGCTTACCTCCCATACCATAACACCAGCATCTGCAAAAATGAAAGACAAGTGAGCATTTAAGTGTTTGTAGCATTGAAATGCCATTGAACGTACTCCAGCCTTTGCTTTTAGCTTGTGAAACACATCCAGCCAAAGTCGAGGGCGATATAAATCCATTACTAGCATCACTCGCGATACCAGGTTTACCGAGGACAAGCTTAGAGAGAGGTACACCGCTATTAGCGATCTGGAAAAGAGCGGACTGTGGCCAAGTATTGGACGATGTTGTCAATAAACCATTGCACGTCGTATATTCGCTTGATCCCTCTGTATTGACCTTCGTGAAGCAAAAGCATTCGGCTGTATAACAGTCGACTCACGGTTGTAGAACTATCAAATGACAGTGAATATGAGATAGATTGGAATGCTAGTACGACTTACCTGCACGTTGTACCAGTCGATGAGACTGCCGACTTTAGAGTTGACAGTCAAATAGGCACCGCCTCCAAATTTACCTGGGGAGAACCTATGTACTGTCCATTAGTAAGACGATGACAGATCAAAGTCCTGAAGAGCCTACCAAGGAGCGACAGCTGTTGACATCGAACGTTATGCGAGTTAACTTGAGCGCGCATGATGTATAAAATACTCACGAGCATGCGTTAGGATGAATGAGCTTGTAGGCAGTTGTTTGCGTAATTGTGTTGTGAAAGATACTAGCCAAGCCTTGAAAAAAAGGTCATTGTAATTATCGATCATTTGGAGGTGATAGAGTATACCTCTGCCTTGCCATCTCCGGCATTGACTGCATCGAAGTCCTATTTAAATCACCATGAGTGACTATGATAGACCATAATGATTTGTCGAGATATACCTCATAATCAACATCAGCGCCATCAAGGTCAAATTCTTTGACCCAGGCAGCCATAGTATTAGCAGTGGCTATGGGATCCTTTCCCTCGGTGGTGGGTTCCTCAGTCGAGCCAAATAAGGATACGATGAGCTTTATTCCGGCAGCCGCATATTGTGACTTGATGGTAGAGCGTTGGGAAGAAGATAACGTCGTCCATTCCAAAGCCTTTCCGAAGAATTCAGATCGGTCAGTAGTCAAAATAATTTAGGAGTACCTTGTCAAATGGACCATTGGTCAAGAGGAACGACAGAGCACTTAGATTTCTTCGTAAAGGAAGATCCTGGAGAAGGAATACATGCTAGATACGCACAAAACATTAAAGCCCTTCGCCGTAGTGATGTCAGCTATGATCGGTATTCAATTAACGAGAAGACCGTACCTGGATCTGAGAAACTGGTGGAGGCCCTCTCTCTCCAGCCACTGGAGCGTCACTGTAAATAACAAAATGTGGAGCTGGAGGGGTAGCTTCTTTGGCGTGCGTGACCGAATTGATAGACGAAATGTTTCTATGGTGCGCTACTTCCACAGGAGAAGAGACGACGATCGGTAGACCTATTAAACTTGGGAGAAGTGAAAGCTTCAAAAGCCTCATAAAGCTGAACATGATGATGAGAAAAAGGCGTCTCCGTTGCTGAGTTGCATAAACCTACAGCAGTTTAAATATGAACCCCAAGGCTTTTCTCACATCCCAGAAAATGGTCGAGTGTCGCGAAGAGGCTCTGAGTTGTAACAAACAAGAACCATGTGGATTAATTCAGCAGCGTTCTTCTAAATCTAAGCCTACACTATCTTTGTCAATCTGTCCATGCAACGAAGAAGTGAGTGCACTCACACATCTTTGTTTGGCACAAGATGAGGAATTGAACGATACCTTGCCTTCACACACGATGAAATAGAAATTCAGATGCCCGCACGAGTGAGCGATGCACAAGAATTTCACCGAGTCACGAAGTTCAGCAGGCGACTACTGCAGGTTATTTCAAACCGGACAACCCGACCGGACTCGCAAAGGTCTTATCTTTACCAAGAAAAGATTCAAGACGTTCGACGAAAGAAGGAAAGTTCAATATATTGGTTGAAGAAGCTTTTGACGTTTCTTTTTGAGAAACAGATTGAAGCCGAATGCGACGCCATCTCGAGCCTACATGACTATTCTGTTATCTGCGTAATCGAAAGCTGGCGTGTGAACAAGCGAAGAATAGAGGGAATCTAGTGCAACGTGGCCTACCATTAAGGAGAGATGGAAAGAGCGAAGAAATTGAGCAGAAGCCTTGGGCACTCCACAAATTGACACGAATGGCCAGGTGGCAAGGAAATTCGTGCCGGTACCGGTCCCTCTGAGCAATTGAATGTGTTGCGCTGTTCGGAAAGATAATGTTAGATACGAGCACTTCATGATAGCAACATTAAAAATATAGCCAGAGAGAGTGGACATACGACTCACAACAATTGCATTGATCAATTTGCTTCAGAACAAGGACAACTGAATCATTGAAGTGAGCTCTGACAACGAATCAACAGGGAAAATTATTGCAGCTACCACGGACATCTTCAATCAATCTTCAATAGTTGACCAACTTTCCTCTTAGTATCTTGGTCGTTCTCGTGTGGAGCATAGTAATGGAAATCATTCCGAGGAAGGAAAATTCAAAGCATACAAATACATCGAAATGAATAGCTTCTTGTTCCTGAAAAATTTCTATCTTCACGTCGAAATCCAGATTTCGCTCTAAACAGCCCAAGAAGATGCGCGAACAGTAGTTATCCATGAAGACGGGGCTTGGTTCCACTATACAAGAAAGATCAGCTACGTTTCACCCTCAATTCCACGGGATCAGCGTACCTGCCAGACCATGGCACCCCCGTCTACATATAGGACCTCATCAGTCGATCATGATCATGAGAACAATGCCATGCGAAAAGACTTACTCCAGCCACGAGCTTTGGCCTGTTGAAGGCAGCTGGCCAAAGTAGAGGTGGACATGAAGCCGTTGCTAGCTTGGCTCGCAGTCGCCGGTTTACCGATAACAATTTTGTTCATCGGCACACCGCTAGCAGCAATTTGGAAAACAGCAGTCTGCGGCCATGTGCTGGAAGACGTGTCGAGAAGATTTGCGCATGTGGTATACTCGGATGCACCCTCTAGATTCATTGATCCAGGCATCAGTACAAGGCTAAATATACAGTTGGAAAAACATCGTTAACTCACGGTTATAGAACTAGGCATATGATAAGATTTATTTTAGTATCACAAGTTGAAGTTCTAGTTCGAACTCAAAAACAAAAAGTTGTTCGACGTACCTGGACGTTATACCAGTCGATAAGGCTTCCGACAGAAGAATGGACTTTGAGATAGCCTCCGCCGCCCCATCTGTTTGGTGAAAACCTGAATATCGGAACAAAACAAATGAGAACAAGAAAGAAGGCACAAGATCGAACTTACCAGGGGGCCACAGCTAGGGTAAGGAGGAAAGATTAATCGGATGAAGCTTTCGTATTGTGAGATAGATATCGTACGAGCATGGGTCAGAAGGTATGTTCCTTGAGGAAGTTTCGTGCGCAGCTGTTTGGTGAAAGAAATCAACCAGTTCTAATGAAAATTTGAGTTTCAAGCATATGACAGATACAGAAGAAGGTATCGAATATGAACCTACCTCGGCCTTGCCATTTCCTGCGTCAAATGCATTGAAATCCTTCCCAAAAATTAGAAAATATTTATATTGAAGACAGAGAAAATTTACCTCGTAATCGACGTCGATACCATCGAGGTTGTACTGTATCACCCACGCAGCCATTGTATTTGCGGTTGCGATAGGATCAGCATTTGTCGAAGTCGGAACATCGGTAGATCCAAAAACAGACACGACGAGTTTGATACCTGCAGCGGCATATTGCGACTTAATAGAAGACCGTTGGGCCGCTGTCAACGTGGTCCATTCTTGCGCCTGACTTTGAGATTAGATAGTCTGAAGAAACTCAAAAAAGGCGGAGATAGTGTAACAGTACCTTGTCCCAGGCACCTTCAAGAAGAAGGAAAGATAAAGCACTAAAGATAAATCTCAGGTGATATCTGTAAAAACGACTTCAATCGCACTCACAAGACATTGTAGCCCTAATATGGAAGAAGGCATGAGCGACAGCAGATAGTAATCTGGAAACCAAAAAATTGACCTTCAATGCAGATGCGCTCGGAGGCCCCGTGGTCCCATCCCATGCATCGGCATATACCACGAAATGAGGCGCAACCGGCGTCGCTCGTGCCAAAATTTCGCGAGCTTCATTGTCCAGGCCGGCGTCTGATATGTTAAGAGGAGTTGCAAAGGCACAAAGCCTCCCTAAAGCAGAGGCGGCGAAGACTGCAAGGGTAAGAAACTTCATCGTCAATGCTGCTTCAAGTTCGCAGATGCTGGAGAAGTTCCAGGAAAGCCTCAGCAGCTGATCCTAAACTCATAGCGTTGTGTGCCTTTTATCATCCGCGCAGGGCCCGCGCATCCAACAGATCCACATTCTGAAGGTCTTGTGCGGCAAATCTATAGAATCCTCAATCTGCACAGAATTCCGAGAATCATGCAGTACCAGGTAATGTGATTCGTGGAATCGTATGCAAGTCTGAGGCGCTAGATAAGAAATCGACGAAAAGGTCAAGGTTGAGCAATCCTTTGAGGGCTAGATTGGCGTTGGCTGAACATCGAAGACCGAGGATAGCATGATAACCGCGCGGCGCAAAGGAAAGAAGTTCTGATGCTGGGGGTCAGGTAAGGTCATATCGCGGATGTTGGCAGGGTGTCTCGAGGAGGTTAATGCAGCCACCACGCCGCCAGAGCTTTTCGCGGAAAAATATACGATCTTGTACCACATGTAGGGGTCTTCTCTCCAATAACATTACGAGCCTCTGCATTGGTTTGAATGCAGAGCAGAAGAGACCATAACGGCAGCGCGATAACAATATTGGTTCTTCGACAACAAGAGGTCACAATAAGGTTTAAAGTATGTTTTGGCAGCGAAATTGGCTGGTCGAGAAATTGGCTTTGACGAACAACACACTGACGGCGCATGTGCATCAAGATCGCCAGCGGCCTTATATTCGAAAGAATTGCGAAAGAATCTGCAAATTTCGATAAGCTGCGTTCGTAGAAAAAGTTTGTATACTTACTCGGTGGTAGGGATCAAAAGATCCTAATGTATGGGCGTGCCATGTAGTGAAAAGGTATGTCGGTGTTCCAGACCATTAGTTTTTGGCTCAAGAACATCTGTGTGGCGCAAGGGTAACCCAGGTTGGTTTCTTGTTGCGTTCGGCTTACATCGTTTTCGGCGATAGAGAGGCGAAATCATAATCGATAGCATATCTTGCATAGAATAGATTGTCGCGTTAGAAGCGGACTGTCAGCGAGGGTTGCGTCGCCTGTATTGGGCGTCTGATAGACCCGGTGCGTCGACTGAAGTCCTAGTGCCGGTCGTAAATAATTAGATATTTAACTCTTGATGGTGGATTGCACCAAAAGCAAGATGTGGGCTTAGTGTAGGTGCTGGGCCAGTGGGCCTCGAGTTAGCCGTGGCACACTCGCGAGCCAACGAATGTATGACCATGAATCGTGTGTTTGCTTTTGAACTGACGTAGAGAATCATAAGTCCTCTGTATTCATCATAAGCAGGTGAACAGCAGGGCTCCGGATGAATATAGCCGACCTAATTTTTGATTTCTGTTCAGACTCTGAGTCTTTAAATGAGACACACTGACCTAAGTAAAGACTCGTATTCGGACAGAACGTGTATAATTCCTAGGTTTTCGGGCAGAAGCGCGCGACACATCCGGAGGATAGACTGAAAATTTCACGAACGCGATAGAAACATTATTCTTGTCTCTTGATAGTCCCGCTCTCCCCTGGTTGACCAATGCAGTTGAATCAAATGATCTAGACGGCGGCTTGAGGCTCGAGAGCAAGCCATACAAGGAACTAGCAGACCGCTTCATATTGATTCGGGACCATTCATGTCATTCCAGTGTCATTCTATTTCTAGGTCGAAAGGTGAGTGGCGCTCAAGGTTTGCAGACAAGTGTTCAGCAGCAAAAAAGTTTGTCGTTCTGAGGGAATTCGGGGCAGATAAAGGCAAAAGCAAGAAGGGTTCATTAGTCGGATTGCTGTATTCTGGAAAGAGGGGAAAGTTGGTTGAGTTGAGCGTTGATGACAATGACTGTAGTCGGCCGACGGGGACACGTGAATTCGATCAGAAGATCATCATGAAGTGGATCAATTATCAGTCCGACGCTTAAGGCTGCCTTGGACCTTCTCAAGTGACTTATGTAAAGCCTACACATAAAACCCCCCTGAATCCTCTTCTTCTTCTCCTCTTTTCTTCTTCTCCTTGCTTTTTGTTCTCTTTTCGTTTGAATGTCCTCCAGCAGGGGCCATATATCTCAAGAACGAGGTCATTCAGCTTCAGGCAACCTCTGTAACCCGACTACTTCGACTACTGTTTCTACAGCGTCTGTGTTCTTTTTCAATTGCTCATCGGATCGATAGACCTAATATTCCCTCAGGAAGATTGAGGGTGCCTTGACTAACGCTTACAAGAAGAATTTACAGACGGAGCAATTATTAAAAGACCTGGAGGTAAGTTTCAATCGAAACGACTTAGTCCTCTTTACATTAAGGCTAACTTGTCTTTCAGTCACGATTGTCCGACGATTTGAGCAACTTCCGAGCGATCGATAGCATCCTGAAGGATTCATTCAGTGGGCTGCAGGTGAATATCTTGGCTTTACCGTCGGGGATGTCTAGGAAATTAATGTTCTTTATATATAGCGCACTCACAAACGGGCTGAGAGAGCACTGCAACGACAGATACCTGATATAAAAATGGAGCTCGAGGAATCCATGGATACATTAGGAGATCTCGCAGAAAACTTGCCTACAATACAGAGTCAAGTACAGACAATTGGGGAGATATACGAGTCGGGTCAGCAAAAGGTATGTCGCTTTATCGTCTAATTTTGTCATGTATTGGATAGTGTAAACGTGGTATACTTCTAGGCGAAAGCACTTGTTGCAGATCTTACATGGTTAAACACCGAGTTCTACGAACGCTGGCGATCAATCATCTTTACCTCGTCAAGTCCTGTATCGTGGCGCTGGAAAGCGTATATTCGTTCCATCTTCGTCGTATCCTTCATTGTTTGCACTTGGCTATTCTGGATTGCTGTGAAAGGAGCCTATCGTGCACACCGACACCGACTTGTTTGGGGTGAGAAGCTCATGTCGTAAAGTAGATGGCTTAGTAGTTGGAACCCTAGTCCGCTTCCTCAAAACCGCATCGGCCAACCTCTCATCTCTTCTCTCCCTCAGTAGGCAGATGGATCGACCTTCCGTGTATTTGTTCTGCTCTCAAATCCCCACGTTTACGTTGTTGCCATCTTCTGATTCCTCTCTTCGCTCACCTTTCAAGTAATCCTTGCATATCTACACATCGTCGTTGCCTGACACACTCCAGCATTTTGGATATTTTGCATATATATGCCTTGTAAACTATCAATATTTGTAAAAGTAGATCAACTGGCCCAAAAGCTCTCCGTAATCAATGCCTTGTCGGTGGTCGCAATAGGGGCATCCGTCTGATGGGGCACCGCCCCCGAAATAGTAATTCTGGATCAACGCGTCAGAAATTGAATTGTCTGCACTTGTTCCATACATACCATGGACGGCTTCGATGATCTACTCAATCCTTCACGGCATGCCCTAGAGGATAACCCGTTTGCAGACCCTTTTCTCAAGCGCTCTGGCTCTCCAGACCCGTGGGCCACCCCATTCGCTTCTTCGGACAACTCTGGTGGATTCGGAAGCACATCAGACCATTTCGGCGCAGATTCGACCTATAATAACACCTCTCAAGAGTTTTCCTTGACCTCTACGGAAGAACAACATCCAGTATCCAATCCTCTAAACCTTTCAGCTCAGAATGATGAGGACGAGGAGGATAACAAGCCCTTAGGCAACTTGCGTTCTCCAGGTTTCCGCGAGAGCGTCCCGTCGAATGCGCCAGTGCCGTTCTCTGAAACCGCGACAATTCGACCAACCAACGAGGAAGAAACCCACGTACAAACGGAACCACATCCTTCAGCACCTCCCCTTGCACCTTCTCAGATCATAAGCACTTCTGCACAAGGCCTAACATCGTTTGCCGCATCGTCATCCGTTGCACCGATACCACCAGTTCCTTCTCGAACTACCTCTGGATTTGCTTCGCCATCACATTCAGCAACAGAGTCGAGCTTCAAGTCTCCTCTTGAACCTTTTGGTGGACTTGAGCACTCTATTGCCGGGCTTTCGTTAGGTGGAGAAGCCCCAACAGGATGGCAGACTGAGGAGACGCCTTGGCAGACGGAAAGCTTCTCCCCCCCTCGTCCTTCTGCAGCAACAACTGTCCAGCCTGAAGACGATAGCGACGATGATAAACCCATTCTTCAATCGGTCAAACAGCACAGTGAGGTCACTTCGGTATACCCCCTACTTTTCGATCATCATACCTGCCTCTAATATATTTCCGGTTTTCAGACTGTCACTCGCAATGATAATGGGTTGCAACCTGTATTTGTTATCACCGTTGATGACCCTCAGAAAGTTGGAGATCCTATTCGATCCTTTACTATGTATACCGTTCATACTCGAGTGAGTCGTGTTATATTTAACCTACACCATAATTCAGTTTCTAATGCCTGATTGCTCCGTAGACCACATCCCCATTATTCCAGAAATCGGCTTTCTCAGTCCTCAGGCGCTATTCCGACTTCCTCTGGCTATACGAAACGTTATCAAACAATAATCCAGGCGTTGTTGTTCCTCCTGTCCCGGACAAGAATACTTTTGGACGCTTCGACGACCAATTTGTGCGACAGCGGCGACTAGCTTTGGAAAAATGTATACAGAAAACGGCGAACCATCCGGTGCTCGGCAAGGATCCTGATCTGAGGATGTTTTTGGAGAGTGATAGCTTTGCCCTCGATGTATGTATTCCTCTGCACATGACAGGTGCTATTCTGACCTTGCAAAAATAAATTAGATAAAGCATAGAAAGGCAGAGATAGCTCACGAAAGGGGTGGTCTTCTGTCTAGCATCGGACAGTCTATAACGGGTCCACGATTCTACGAGACTGATGAAGTATGACAATCTTATTCTATCTTTGTGATCTAGATTCTAATCATGCTGCGTAGTGGTTTGATAAACAAAAGGCATATCTTGACAGTCTCGAACAGCAGCTGCGAGGGCTGGCCAAAGCAATTGAGGCCGTGTCAAAACAACGTCAAGGTCCGTATTTTCACATTCCGTGGTCGATGGTTGATTTAAAAAATTTTCTTATCGTTAATAGAGGTAGCAGTGGCTACGGGAGAGTTTTCACAGAATGTCAGCGATCTGGCTGCTTCCGATGTTGGCAAACAGTTGGCACAATCCCTAAATGGTCTAGCAGAAGTTGAACGAGCCACTCAAGATATCCATACCATCCAGTCTGAGCAAGATATCACGACGTTGATGTCTACAGGTACGTTGGTTGCTTTATATGCTCAACGTGATCCAATACTGATTCTTTCCTGTCTTTTAAGTCGATGAATACGCACGCCTAATTAACTCAGTTCGAGTAAGTAAAACCTATCGTGATTAGCATTCTCATCTTGACAACGTGAAAATAGCTTGCGTTCAGCTCTCGAATCCGCGTATACCATGCATGGAGAAATCAAGAGAATGAGTTGCTACGCACGAAACAAACGCACGAGAAGAACCGAGCTCAAGGCCGCATACCGACTGATAGGCTTGGGTTCTCGCTCAGCCAAATCGCGGAGGTGAGTGATAAGGGATGTACAGATATGACGTCCGCTAAATTGTTCTCTCTTTATAGGCCGAGCGCAGGGCGTCTGAAGCAAAACTTGAATACGAGCAGGTATCCAAGCTCGTCAAACAGGAGACAGCTAGATTCGAGCAGGAAAGAATCGAAGATTTCAAGGACTCCCTGCATGCTTTCCTTGAAGGAATGATTTCGCGGCAGAAAGAAGTTCGTAGTTCTTCAGCAGCATGCTTTCTACTTCGCTCAATTTAAACGATTATAGTTGATCGCTGCTTGGGAAAAATATCAGCAGATGCTCCTGAGAAAAGTTGGTGGTGGCGGGGCCGCAGCCGCAGCATAAACACAAGCATCGGGATCTTCAATCTTTGTATAGTCATTTTTTCGGATTTTTTCTGTCGGTCACTCCGTCAAGATGTTGGATGTTGTTGTGAATGTGTAACATTATTTATTCATGCATGGAATGGAGTACAGGTGATAATGATAGTATACTATGAGTCCTTTTTACGCTATATACAGTCCTCGCAACACCCTTTACTCTTAGCAACCAAATCATCTATTCCCAATACCTTGGAACTTTACTTCCATCCGGAGCCGTAGTTTCAAAGAAATCTGAGGGTCGTTCGCGCTTGAGGTTCCTTCTCCTGTTATTGAGTGGTAGGCGCTGATATGCTGAGTCGCCTTGCTGCTGGGGTTGCTGTTGACCTGCGTATTGATTCCACCCCATCTGCTGGTAGTTGTTCATGGCAGGGAAGCCCATGTTTGCCACGCTTTGCGCTGCGACGACTTGCTGCTGCTGCTGGAAAGACGCCACAGCGAACGCTGCAGAGATGGCCTGCGCTTGCGAGAGCTGCATCTGCAATTGTTGGTGCTGCATTTCCGTTTGGCGGCGGACGTGGTTTGGGAGGTTCGGATTCTGGAGCGCTTGTGAGATTTGGGCGATCTGTGCTTGCAGTTGTGGTATTTGGTCGACGAGCATTTGTGACATGTCCATGTTGAGATCAGGCTGTTGATCTGAATAAATATCTTGATCCGCACCAGCTTCGGGGGTAGCAGACTGAGATATAAGATATTAGCCCGGTTTTCGAAGGAGGAAAAAAGCTACACACCTTTGACGGCGACGCACTGTCAGTGGCCTTGATCGTTGGGCCCTCCTCAGCACCCTCTTTCTTGCTTTCCTCAATCGCTTTCTCAATGTAGTCCGCAACTTTTGTCCGTGTGGGCTTGTCTATCGAAAGTTTATCCAACGACTGAATTTTTTTTGCACAATTGGGACAGATAAAGTCTCTCTCAAGCAAGTGGGTCTGTATGCATTCCTCGCAGTAGGCTTTATTACAGCACGGCGTCTTTACCGCCTCGCGGAAGAGTTTGTTGTCTATTGGACATGCTAGGGATGGGTCGGTGGGTGCCTTCTCGCGGACCTCAGCTGCGGTGAGGCCTTTTGAACGTGCTACCTGTTTCTGCCAAGATGCCCTAGGAAAATAGGAATCAAGATTAACCTTTGGCTTTTGGGTGGCATTAGGAAAATAAGCTTACAAATCGGGTTGAGCCACGACATAGCCTCCTTCGGGTGTAACCATTACTCCTTGTGTCAGCTCAGAGCTATTGGGGTTCTCTACAGCTTTTAGCATGCTTCGCGGGATACCTGTAGTTCGCTTGATGCGCGGACGATTATCAAATTCTCTGTCGTTATTGGTGGGGCAATCCTGAATCCAATGGCCTTGAAAGGAAGGTTAATATTTATAGAACATGAATCATTCAGCACGGCGAACCTTTTTGGCCACATCGATAGCAGACATAACTAGGAGGAAGAGGTTTATCATTGTGAGGCTGGTGAACTTGGTGTGGCTTGCCACCACGACTGAAGCCTGTACCGCGGGGAGCGCTATAGATGCGCTGCGAGCTATAAACGAGCAGCAGAAAAGGAACAAAAGCAAACAATGTTCATTAGACAAGGAACTACTACATAGATAAAAACCCGCGAAGGGCAACACCAACTGAGACATCTTTTCTTGAGTTTCTTCCCAGTTTTGACTCTGGGCTTGGAACATGGCAGCCATAGCTGCTGCTTCATCATCCTTAGTGACGACATGCTTTGCTGGTGCCGGAACCTGTGTGTCGCGTGAGGCAACAGGTTCCGAGTTGCGTGAACGAAGATGGCTTACCGGAGTTGACTGCTTTGTAGAAGGGGTAGATGTAGCAGGTTCGTCCTTGACATCAAAGCGTTTCGACATAGCACCTTTGTGCCATGTGGATGCGGCGGGTTGTTGACCAGGGCGAATTACGGGTTCTGAAGTTGGAATAGACGAAGCACTGGTACCATTGACATACATTGAAGCCTTTCCTCTTCCTGGACGAGCAGCAGGTAGGCGTTTTACAATCACGGACGATGAACGGGGGATGATCTGTGAGTCATCCTTGAACTCTGCACTCGGAGGCACGAACGTAAACGAAGTTGAACAGAAACGATGAAAGAGCGCACTCACCTTGCTTGGACGTGGCATCGAAGATGTGGAGGTCAAAGTCATTCGCCTTACCCATATTGTTGGCAAGAATGATTTCACGCTTCAAATCGAAGACAGATATACCAGTGCCATCGAATGATACTCGGGACTCGTCCTTCCTGGAACTAAACTTGTAAAAAACAGAAGATGCCATATGTATTGAATGACAGAGAAGATGCTAATATAACTAGGGGGTGAGTGAGGAGGGAGAAGGGAGGACCTGCGACGATACAGGGAGGAAGGAGTCAATGACGGTCAGAGGTAAGAACGAAATTTGTAACACGCGTCACGCCCAGCCTATGTCACTTAATCCCGGCCCGGAATTACCGACATGTCCAAATTCGCGCTTACCCAATGCGGATGGCAGAAAGTCGTTCGACAACTTTTTCGCTTTCGCGCACCTCTCCCTTTATTCAGCATGGCAAACGGCGGAAGCCACACCACCGCGGTCGCCTCAGGCGACTTGCGAAAGAGAACCACCAACGGTTCTGTCAGCAAAGTAGTCGTCACTGACGCGGGACGTGAAGTCGACAAAAAACTCGACTCTCATCAAAAGTACGAGCTCGTATTCCCTGGCCACTGACTCGACTGACGCGTTCTTTGTCCAGTTATGAATTCGGAGGTCCCTGGGGAGTGGTTGCCATTATGACCGGCTTTCCTATCCTTATGTATTATCTTTGGATATGTCTTTGGTTCTATGATGGCCGTCTGGTTTACCCAAGCTCTGTCGATGATATTCAGCCGTTCCTATCTCGTATGTGGGGACATGTTGCCAAGGTATGGGAATGGTTCCAGTACTCATATGAAACAATAAGTGACTCCCGTACCAGGATGCCAGCCCAAATGCATACGCTTGGAAGGTCTATTCAGGCAACTTTTTCTTCCAGCTATTTATCGCATGGGTTCTTCCTGGTTACAAACAAGAGGGCCTCCCAGTTCCATCCCTCAATTATAAGACCCTCGTGTACAACTGCAATGCGTTGATTTGCCTTTACACTACTCTCATCACTGCGGCGGCTCTTCACTACTACAACATTTTCCGCCTCACTGAAATCATTGACAACTACGGTCACTTGATGTCCGTCTCAATGATCTACGGCTTTGGTGTCTCGTTGATCACCTATTTGTATGCTGTTTTGACTGGCACTCAAATTCGCATGTCTGGAAACTTCTTTTATGATTATTTCATGGGAGCTTGTCTCAACCCTCGTCTTGGTTCCATTGACCTGAAGATGTGGGCTGAAGTCCGTATTCCTTGGGTTATCGTCTTCTTCCTCTCTGTGTCTGGAGCTTGCAAGCAATACGAGACCTACGGATATGTCACGCCTGTATTTATTCTTTTTTTAACTTCTACGGAAATGAAATGCTAACTGCCCTGATAGAACATGGCCTTCATGATTCTGGCCACTGGATTCTACATCAACGCATGGTAGGAACTTGACCTTATTCATCATGCTACGTTCAGCTTCTCACTCCCTCTTCCAGTGCCAAAGGTGAAGAATGTATTCCTCAAACTTGGGACATGTTCCACGAGAAATGGGGTTTCATGGTCATCTTCTGGAACTTCTCTGGTGTACCCTTCGTAAGTTCCGTCATGATCTTTTTAGTTGTCCAACATTAATTATGTGAACATAAAGTCTTATGTCTACTCTGTTGTCTACATGGCTTCGCACGACCCGGAGACCTATCGCTTTACCACCGCTGGCTATGTCTTCATCTACACCGTCCTTTGCACGGCATACTACATGTACGTCCTCTAGGAACGTTCCTGCCCTTTTTGCTTGTCTGATATTGTTGTAGTTGGGATACTGCCATGGCGCAAAAGAGTCACTTCAAGATGCAAACTCAAGGCATCACCAAATTCCGCAAGACATTCCCTCAGCTTCCTGGCTGCGTTGTCGAGAACCCTACCTACATCCAGACTGCGCATGGGTAATTCATTAATATCCTATAGCTCGCATTCAAACCTGATTGTCGTTGCTCAGTAACCGCCTGCTGACAAGCGGCTGGTGGGCATACTCCCGCAAGCCCAACTACGTCGCCGACTGGACTATGAGCCTGACCTGGGGCGCTATCATCGGTACCACGACTATCATACCCTATTTCTATTCGATGTTCTTCATCACTGTCCTCCTGCACCGATGTACTCGCGACTTCGAGCGGTAAGTTTCTTCTTCAAGATCATCTATGTTGTAAATAACATCTGAATGTGCCCTTCAGATGCTCTATCAAATATGGAAAGGACTGGGACCGTTATTGTGAAGTCGTAAAGTACAAATATATCCCTTGGGTGTACTAAAAGTATTCGACATAATCAATACGCCGACATACGTGAATACCCTGCAGTATTTATATAATATCATCTTAATGCATATAATTATTGTGCCCGTTTGTTAGGGTCAATCATTGAACACCTTCCAATGTCAACAATTCTGCTTGATGTCGTGGAAGACTTCCTACACCCAATGAAGAGTCAATGTTCGCTGGCGAAGTGCAGCATTCACACAATCGCAGAACCAACACCAACTGGGTACCCAACCCAAGAATCATTCATTGCCATATTAGTTCGAATTGAACATTCTCTTTGATCTAAGCCTATCTAGTAACGCACAAACTTAATTGGCAGGCATCTTCAAGCAATTGGTCCTCAAACCATCACCGCCCCATTTAGCAATATCAATAAGCAGATCCTTCTTTTTCTCAAAGCCTGTGGTCGAACGAAGCTCATAGAGAGTGGCTAAGAATTATGATTAGATTTAGAAAGCCCTTCGCGTGATGAGGACGTTGGACGCACATAGGTTAAAAAGGAAGGGTTCTGCGACTACGACACTCGATGGCGATGCGTGAAGAGCCTTTTCCAGCACTTCGATGGCCTAAAGTAAAGGTTAGTTGACCGAACTGCGGAGGTATACGAGATGATAGGCTCACCTCCTTCAGTTTACCCTGACTCAACAGCGCGACCGACAGGTTATTCACAGCCTGGTCCACGAAATATTCAGCGGAAATCCCCGAAAGCAGCAACAAGAAACACACCGCATAATTATCTGCATCCTGTTCTAAAACGCCTTTGAACCTCTCACTGGCCTCCGTCCAGTCGCCCTCAGCGGAAGCGAGGAGCGCAGCGTTCATTAATTTCAGCGTGAGCGATGCGGTAGGGTCCGCCTCGACTTCGCTGAAATGGCGCGCAGCTGCCTGCATGTTCCCTCCTTGCAGGTAGATGCGACCTATGGAAGAACGCAGTGCAGGGCTTGAAACGCCGTCCTGGTCACAGAGTGGTTCAAGCAGTTTTGCAGCAGCTGTGATTTCCTATATTAAACAGATGTCATTGCCTGTTACAATTTAATCAAGGCAAGGACATCAGACATACCTTCATCTCGACCATCTGCGACGCGATGATCAACACTACACGCGCCCCGCGTTCCTTCCACATTGGCACGAGAGTCGCGTCGTCCCCAGCCTGGCGACACTTAGTACGGCACTTCTTCAACAGCGCATTCAACGCGTCGAGGTAGCCCATATGGTCTCCCGCCCAGTACTTCAACCGCGTCTGCATCACCTCGAGCTCGAACAGTAGTATACGCTCATAGACATAAGCGCGCGCCTCCGCGGGTTCGATGCCGTTTAGCACGGTGAACAGGTTGGTTGTTTCGGCTGAGGTCTGGTTGAAGAGGCGTAGCCGTGCGAGACAGGACAGGCGGAGGTGCCAAAGCTGGTTTTGGAAAGGAAGTTTAGTGACATGTAGTCGATGGATGGCGTAGTTGGGTTCACTTACACCAAGCACCAGGGTCAGGTCAGAGGGATCTGATGTCACCAGACGGTCTCTGGCCATCCTTGCGAGCGCTCGCCAGCTGTTGGTCATCTGTACAGATAGTTACATCGTGTCTTATTAGCAGTGGTTTATTCTTGATGTCGAATGAAAAAAACAGGAGAAGAATGCATTCTCTCAAGAGATAGAAAGGAACAAAGCAAGACAGAACATTTATGATTTGTGTACAACAGTGACAGAGGGATGGAGACAAGCAGCTTATACGCTCACAAGACCAAGAAGCAATGTTTTGAAAAGAACAACTCACAACCAGTGTATGAAAGTCGCTTCGTTGCCAATCGCCTGTCAAATCTCGCATCGGGCGTCTTTCAGGTGGATAAATATATTTGTTCAGGAGCGTTGTCAAAGGATCGGTCTAATACGCGTATTGTACATTAAATTTCGGGATAACCACCACGTCAGAAGATTTGAGGAGAACGGATGGCGTACATTTGGAATTGGCAGGAACATGGTGGGTGCGACCAGCGCAGGTACATAAATATCAGGTACTTCTTCTTCTTCTTCCTCCTCCTCTTCTTCGCTGTCAGATGGAGGTGGTGGCGGAACGTCTTTGTTTACGTTGGGGCGAGGTGATGGAGGCGGTTGTTGGCGATCAGACTCCGGCAGATCAAGAGGGACGTTCTGAGCGGGTGAGACCGTATGCTGTGAGACGCCAGCTGAGGAATCCTGCTGCTCGTCGCCCACAGATTGCGCGTCGCCTTCTTCGTCAATGAGGAAAGGGTCAGGCGTCTCTGCTTCAATGAACACCGCCGGAGGACTGGTGAACATGGGCTCGGAGGGCGGAGATTTCTCGGCGGATTCGTCGTCGTCGGTGGACACGGGACGCTCAGGCAGGGGTTGTTCAAGCAGGGGTTGTCCCTCGGCAACCTCTGACTGGATGTCCTCGGAAAGGGGTGCAAGAAGGGTAGGATTTTGAGACACGGCAGGCTCAGGAAGGGATTGTTCAGGCTGGGGTTGTTCCTCGGCCACCTCTTGCTGGACGTCCTCGGAAAGGGGGGGAAGAAGGGTAGAAAGCTGAGACACGGGAGGCTCGGGAAGGGGTTGTTCAGGCTGGAATTGTTCCTCGGCCATCTCTGTGAGGATGTCCTCGATAAGGGTAGGAAGCTCAGACACGGGAGGCTCAGGCAGTGTTTGTTCCTCAGCCATCTCTGGGAGGACGTCCACGGAAATAGGGGGAAGAAGGGTAGGAAGATGATGCTCTTCGATGGTGCTGGAGATAGCGCTGGCACCGTCAAAGCTGTGTGTATCTGCCTCTTGGTGATACTTTTCAATCCAGGTGCTGCTACTGTGGGATGATGACCCGGATGTGGGGGTGGATGGGGCGACGACAACGGCGGAGGCGGCGAGGACGTGGTGAGAAGGAAGAGACTGGGTGCGAACTCGTACCACTTCCGTAACTTCGTTCGGTTCATGTTTGGTGTGCGTCACGTGGTGGATCGCTTCGTCCAGCCGGAAGAGCTGGCGCTTCACCTTGTCGGCGAATATGCCAGACAGTCTGCGCCTCGGCGCCTTGGGTGGGGGTGGGCTGCCCTCCTTGACCTCCTGCGTCTTTGCCTTCGTCTTCGTCTTGGACGGAGAAAGCGAGAATGGCATAATAATAATGGATGAGGGAAGAAATGTTGGGTTGGCGAGTCGGGAGACTGGAAGGTTTCATTCTTGCAAAGGCGCTCCGTTTATAAGGGATCGGGGAGGTTCAAATGTTCCGAATCGATCTAATCCGGCACGCAGCGTCAAGATATCGAGGGATCGCGGAAAGGGGCACATGTCTCGTATCCTTTCCAGGCGTCGTCGACGCCCTTCTCGTCTGCGCCAGATGCCGTGATCTAGACATCCAGGCAGATTCGAGCCTTATTCCATCTATGCCCTTCAACAAAGCCTTGTATCCGACTCTGTCCGACTTCATTGTGATTCCTCTATATACCGCCATGACTCACTTCGACTTTTCTCGAAGATCACGATCAAAATGTTGCCGATAATTCGCCTCGAGATTATTCCATGATTTCCATCTGTTTTATCAGCGCATGTCTTTTGCATGTTCACAACATCAATTAGCTCATGACGTTCTTTCCGTCTTATCGTTCAGACACATGTCTTTACCTGAGGCGACCTCGAGGCTTTATCCAAGTTCTGGAAAACATGCAAGCAACACTACGCTTGTGATCCTTTTTTGTTCTGGTTTCATAAAATATAACCTGCTTTCGGTGGAATAAACGATTCGGCGCCTCATACAACAGCCATTATGTACAAGATTGCGGGGTGGAATCCGCCCGCACTCACCGTGATAGTCTATCTTTGTTTTGATAATTAATTACAAGGGCGTCGCTAGAGGAGTACGTGCCTGGCAATGGGGACTACTTAATGGATCTAGAACTGCTATATTGCTGGATGCCATCCTTTAATTTCGTAGCGAGGATGCTGCCGAACGATGAAACTTGGTTGCTCCTCCATTACTATCTGCATTAAGTATGTTGGGAAGATTGTGAACTATCCGGCTTTCTACCAACCTCACCCTCAAGTACGTCCTCCAACCGCCTTGAAAAATTCTTGGAGGTCGCAATGGCATTAACCACTCTAGAATTTGGCATTTTACCCTGTTACATTTGTAACCGTACACTGTAACCGACGACACCGTCTGTCGCAAGACGTGCTTGCCCGGTAACGCAGGAATGCATAGCCAGTGCGATTCTGGGCCCGGCGAAAAAACCCCATACACACTGATCTAACCTTTTTTATATCCTATTGTAGGCCCAGTACTTCTGGCAACAAGTCCGTGGTGCCCTTCTACAACCGAGCCTTTGGGCCTCGATTCTTGTGCGGACGGAAGGGATGCTACCGTCGCCACCGCAAAGTTTATAACGCTAAATTCTTTTCTGTGGCGCTGGCAGTTCCCTGACTACCTATTTACCTCAGAATTTTTGAGCAAAGCAAGAGTGCCAGAGGATATCGAAATGGGGCGCATCTCCGAGTCCAAAAGGATTACCATCAATTCCTACGGTATATTTCAAATTCAAATATTTCATTAATTGGGCGCTTATCTTCCAGGGCTTGAGAAACACATATTTGAATACCGAGAAGCTCAGAAACTACGCTGGAACTGCAGCTAGACGTCGATGGAGGTTCCTCAAGTTGCTCGGCACCATTTCGGGAAGTCATCAAATTCCTTTTTTGGAAGTTTTCCCTTACGTCCACACTGGCAATGCGGCGCACAGGAAGTGCGTGCTTTACCTCTTGCGCTCCTTTAATGACTCATTACAAACTTCTATAGTATAAGCTAAGCTATATACGTCTCGAATTTTGCGCCCTGTAATTTATCTGAGCTAGCAACCCGCTGTACTTCGAATCTTCGAACTCCTTGCGCTGCGAATTAAAGTCTCTTCTCACCAGCTTGATATAATACGACAGCACTCAAGACTATACCACGGTATCAAATCGCTAGCTTGCACCTATTATGATATTCGCCGTAATCTCTCTCGCTCTCACTATAGCATTTCCGGTAAGCAACCTCGTTGTACTCGTTCAAGCCGGCGCTAGTTAGGCGCTAAAGTCATTCATGATGATCAGAATGCAGCCGCCTCGTATTCTGGGAATCAATCACTCTCTCCGAGGAAATTTCTGCACGGGCCTGCAGCTGGGTGGACGTACCTCGGGTGTTATACGCAAGTCTCCTTTTCCCGCTAAATTTCGGACTTTCTGATGATGAATATCTTGTTCGCCATTGATAGTGATACAGCAGCCTCGAGGAGTCTCTTGGAAGAGAGCGCCGTCAGTGCTACTCAAATGACACCATATCTCTGCACCACCTTTTGTCGAGGCGCTAACAGCTCGGCGCTCAGTGGCATGAACTTCGCGGGCGTTGAATATGCCAAGGAATGTTGTGCGTGGTTTAAACTTTAGATTGACCCTCTAACAAGTCAGACTTGATCTAATCCCACAACACAGTTTGTGATTTTAACATCCAGGGTACTGCAAAGAAAGTCAACAAAACTCTATGCAATTCACCCTGTACCGGAGACGCCTCGTACACCTGCGGCGGCGCAGGATATATCAGCATCTATCAGGACAAAGGTCATAACGGGACACTTCCAACGAACAGAAACAAAGTGGGAAACTGGACTTTTGACGGATGCTTCAAGTAAAGTTGCGCCGCCTTTAATTTAGGTCCGAACGCTTACATCGTCTCATGGGGCAGGGACAACACGAGCGTCAATAACACGGTCGAGCGCACGCTCTCGCAGAGAGCTGTGATATCATCAGGCGTCACTGTGGAAAGCTGTACATCTCAATGTGCAGCAAAGGGATTCCATATTTCAGGCCTAGAATTTGGTCTGGAATGTTGTGCGTGTCTCTTTCTTAGCGCATCGGTAGTCATTTCTGACAGTCATGTTCACTTTATGGGTATAGGGTGCGGCTCAAGCTTTCTTGTGGAAAACACGACAGCGCCACTAGGCGACTGCTCGCAGGCGTGCAAAGCGAACCACACGGAGCTCTGTGGTGCTGCGAATAGACTTTCCGTCTACACAAGCTCTATATCTCTGTAATCAGTTTACAGTGATCGAAATGACAGCGACAATTAAATGATGGTCCAGGTTGATTCATTGCACTAGAGTAGATGCGATAATTTTGCTTAAAATTGAAAGATTGCTAGAGATTTCTAAAGTGACAAACACTTGTGCTGTGGCCTGGATAACAATGCCTCCGGGGTATAGATCCGTATATATGTTGCTGGTGGATAATGAGATATGTACTAAGAGCTGATACAAATGGTCCGGTTAGTAGAACATATAATTAACATTTCGTTCCTGAAGAATCACGGTTCGACAAAGTTTTCAGTGTCTGCGCTTTCGGCGTGGTGTTACTAGGCCATAATTAGGAAGAATAGCATTGCGAGGAGTATCTGACACTTACCACCATAGTTGATCACCCTGTTATCATTTCCGATCCCACTGATAGTAGTATTAACAACATTTCCGGAGTTCACGTTGTTGACATAAGTTCCTGATCCAAACATGTTCGGCATGGAATGATAGCCAGGCAATGGACCCGTAGGAGGAAATCCAGGTGACGAATACGAAGGAAAGGGGGATGGGTTATAAGGGTTGAAGTAGGGATTTAATGGAGGGTTTTGAAAGTGAGGGTTTGGTGAATGGGATTGGAACATGGGTGTACTTTGAGGACAATCCTGATACCCCGTCGAAGGAATGTTGCCCATAGACGCGTTCACGTTTCCCGTAGAGGTGTTCATATTTCCTGGGGGCGCATTCATATTCCCCATAGAGTTGGGAGAATTCGCAAATGAAGTATTCACGTTCATATTTATGGAGGTACGGTGCTCTTCCGTGGTCCTGTCTCCCATCGACACTGTAACGCCCGGAGCATTGATTTCTGTAATGCGCGTAGATTTAGGGCTTGACGACTTTTTGTGCCTTTTTGTTGCCCTGGGTTGGGGCATCGGAACCGGCTCAGAGTCCTCAGAGCCTGTCGAGCTCTGCCAGTCGTCTTCAATGACCTTCTCGGTATCATCGGTGTCTTCTTCATCAGTTTCAACAGTGGGCTGCCGATATGATTTTACGTTGTCTTTCTGATTGTTAGGGCGGAACTTTCCTGCTAGATGTTCCCGTTCACGAGCTTCGTTGAATCGTTTTGCCTCGGCCAATACCTCTTCAATGCTTATTTCAGATGGATTTTGACTAGAAGCTGATGTCCCAGCATGGACAGAATGTGTAGTAGGGTCGTTCAGCTGTTTAAAGGGAACTTCAACTTTTTGCATTGTGTTCGAATCCGATCTCATGGTGGGATTGGGATCCTCAATTTTCATGAGTTTGAGTCGCTCAAGAATGTTTTGCGTATCCGTTTTGTCCACCGTGATACCCTTTGCCGCGATTTGATCTAAAATCTGCTTTTGCCCATCCAGAAGACGTTGCATAGAGTCTACGATGTTTAAATGAGAGGAGACCTTGTTCTATATGAATATCTGTCGTCACGCATAATGTGCAATTACATACCTCGAATTTATTCACAGCGTGTCGCAGCTTTTCGCGGTATTCAGCTATCTTCGTAGGATCTTGCATACTATAAACCAAGCGAGCAGCGGTACCACGATCTAGCTTGTTCCTCGCATATTCGTTGATAGAAGCCAGAGTCCTGGGGTGTCGCCTTTAGCATCGTTTACAGTCAACGATACAGCGATTACGCACAGAACAAGTTCCTCGATGACTGGTCTGAATTCAGGAGGCGGCCAAGACTCTTTAGGCAGCGACGTCTGGTACGAGCGCCAGATTACAGCAATAAGCGCAGTCGCCTCGTCACCCAGCAGCCGGAATGCTGATTTGTTATCTTTGACGGCCTAGAAGATGCGTTAGTAGTCGAGGCATTGTGTGATATTGTGGATTCAGACCTGGATAGTAGAAAGAATTTGCAGAGTAGTTCCTGCAGCTTGCTTTAATCCAGGAACTGGGGCGAATTCTGCCGCCTCTTTGACCAGCGCTAGCGTAACCGATGCCCCTTGGACGACGAAGTCAGCCCAATCCATCCCATCAGTCTCCCTATCGTCCTGCGCTTTTCTTTTCTTTCCAAGAAGCCTTGGAGCCATTTCAGCCTAAGGAGAGAGACGAGAACAGGATTTGGATGGATGTAAACCGATAACATCCCATGTAAAGCGCCTGCCATCTGGTATACACACTGCACTGCCCTATTAAAAGATGTCAGAAACTTTCCCACATGCAAATTCAGAGATTTCATTCGTACATTATTCTTCGATGCGATACATGTTTAGAATTTGTGTTCTCTGGAGCTTGCTAGGATAAGCAAGAGTTTGTGTACATTCGAGGAGGAGAACGAGCATAGTAGTCTGAATGAAAGAATTAATTTCGGCATTTTCTCTTAGTTCGGGCCGAGCTCAGAGCTGCGCGGTAAGGTAGGTGTCATTCATTTTCGACAAAGATCACGAGACGTGACATTCTCGTGACATATTTTGACAAAAAAGGAAAGAACGAGGGATGAACGTCTGCTTTGAGTATTTCAAGGGCTCTAATGAACAATCGGGCTCCGACAAAATGTTAAATAATATGATTAGAGCATAATCTCCAAATTTTGTGAATATCGAAGCATGTTTGGATGAGTTATTTTCCAAAGAAGTTTTCTTACCCATGGCATTATTGATAACGACTCACCAACGACTCACGCTATACCCGTGCTATTCATTGATATCCATTACCACAACTTTACTATACCTTGACATCTAAAAAAATTCCTGATGTCGTTGGGCAGAACTCGATGACCTTCCCCTGCCGCCATTCAGCTCAACTTGCCTCACATCCGCATCCATATGCAAGGATCAATTGGGCAGCTTGGGCATCATCAACAAAGGAATCATTTCTGCATGATAGTGTGTGTTGTCCTCGCTTTGTCCAGGTACTCGGTCCTCGCTCTCGCGATTGGGGCCTCACCCCGAGAAGATTCGGGGCAAGTCCGGACTTCAGTGGACACTTTTCCGGCCTGTTTTGCGTGTGTTTGTTCATTCCGATGAACTCTCTGCGGAGTCAGACAGATTTTGAACATTTACAAACTTATATGCATTGGGGCAGGAATGGAAAGGTTTTGTATAGGTGAATAAGTGGCTATGGGGAGTGAATACGTCGCGCTGAGAGAGGTTTGGCTAATTTGGGAAATAACTTGTTGAGAAACATGCTTTTCATCCCAAATCTTTCTTAGCTACGCGCCTATTAAGGATATCTACAACTTGTGGGAACGATTTGTGCAAAATTATTGCCTCATTCTTCACAAAGCGCGCTTTTTTGCTTAATTAACCGCGTATCTACCTTATTTGGCTGTGTCACAGAATTCACGTGATCTTTGTCGAAAATGAATGACACCTACCTTACCAAGGCAAGGCCTAGGCACTAGTCAAGTATTTGCATCGAAAAATTGTCGTACTGGACCCAGGCTCCTAAACCAGCCTCTCGTACGAGAGGCTGGTTTAGGAGCCTGTACTGGACCGCGCGTGGCCGGACATTGGGGGAACCTTACAAAAAAAGCGAATATAAAGTATCGTCATGCAAATGAATTCGCAACAAAGAACTGGATCTAATGAGCGCAACAACTGTGAACGACTAGAAAGTAACATAGCGATAATGACATGAGGAAATAGTGACGGAAGAAAAGCGCGGTGATTGAGCGTAATGCTTGAATGGATGCAGGACAGTGAAGATGCGACGACAGTAACGGAAGAGGCCTGGTATATGATGTGGCCGAACTGTTGGATGCGTGGATGGGATGACAGCAACGAGGGACGACGGAATGGGTAATGAGTGTGTAAAATTACAGCTAATGTAATGAGTCCTAAGAGACTCCAGGACAAAGACAAGGTAAAACCAAAAAAAAATGAAGTGACTATACCGCAGCGGAAAAATATTATTGTATGCGCTAAGAAAAACTTCCTGTGTTTATAGACCAGCAGTGGCGTGGTCTTTGCATGCGAGATGTATGATGTGACGTTGGAAAAATCGCAACGTTTCGGGCTTGCGCAATGTTCGTGCTTATTCCTCAACCCAAGCCTGCTTGCCGGTTGAGTATGTAGTGGCTAAGGTCTTGCCAACCTGAGGATACAGAATAAGCCGGTCAGACAAGCTCATCGTAAAAGTCCAAAATACCCACCTCCTCCGACGCGGCACATAACTTTCTTGGTCGTTATATCACCGCTAGTCTTTCCCGATCGCACCATTGTTGTCAACCTGCACGTAACAACTTTGCGGCTCAATGCATTCGAAAAAGCGTATTGTGCCTTGATCTCTTCGCCCTCCTTGGGGATCTGAGCCTTCCTGAGATGTGGATCCACACGCTCAATAAGTAGTCCATGTGCAATGGAGTTCACCACAGCAGCAACTTCAATATCCAAAGGATCAAAATTGTTGCCAGGAATGTACTCGTGTAGCGGAAGTTGGTCCATTGAGGGTGTGAATGTACCACCTGCGCGCGAGCCAGGACGTGATGGCACACGGCTGCCTGACCCGTCTCTGAAGCTCGATGGAGGCACCTTTGTATTCACGCCCACTTTAGGTCGACCGACAGTGCCCTGGAATACAGGCACTTGCTGCGCCCGCGCACGCAGGGCATGTTCAGGCGTTTGAGCGCGCAAAGCCTGGGTTCTGAATGTTCGCATCGTCGGACTTTCTGAACGGCTGAACTGAGACATAGACGAAGAGGGTCTTGAGGGTGTGTGCAAATGCACGCTGGGGATCGGGATCATCGACCGACTTGGGGGCCGTTGGGGATGTGTACGGGGAGGAGAAGCATTGCTTTGTGCAGATGTAGAGAAACTAGGAGAGTGCGAGCGATTATTGAATATGCCATCTTCGTCATCCCAGCTACCAACGGATTTAGAACCGGATATCGAGTTCTTTGCTAGAGCTGGCATATTGCTGGGGGTCTTCGGCAGTGTTCGTAGAGTAGCTGCGGGGCCAGGCGTGTTAGCTCGGGAACCATTTTGAGATCTCGAGGGTGTTCTCATATTATTTGATGGTACAGGCGCCTGGAAAAGTGAGGATGAATAGGTAGTGGAGTTCGAAGAGGTTATAGGAGACCATGGCCGAGATGATGCCATGGACACTCGTGATAGACTTCTTCTTTGAGGAGTTGCAATAGGGGGAACAGGAGGAATGTCGTCTTGTGAACCATAATAGCCAGTTGAAGAAGGTGGTCTTCTTGGGGCACCTTTGATAGTTGTGTTACGGTCCTCTTGTGGTGCACTTTCAACCTTGGTCGAGCTGTTCCACCGTTGTTTCAGAGAAAAAACAGGACGTGACGATGTAGACACTGAATTGTCTACTTTCCGAGGCGAAGAATCCGGCGTATAACTCATGCTGTGCTTGTGCACAGGCCTTTCAGGTGTCAATGGAGCTGCAGCATCACTCGCGCGCACGGAACCAAACAACGAAGCTCGCTGGCGCCGCATAGCAGCTGTGGAAGGAGGAGGCTCAGAAGATACATTTTTCTTAGTGACCGCGAGTGGCGACACAGAAGGCGCAGTCGATGTTGGGGTAGTAGGTTTCGAGTTTCCTGTGATCTTGCGAGCAAACTTACGGAAAGGTGACATCGACCCAGAGGCAGCACTACCGCCACTTGACACCCTCGACATTCGAGATCCACTTGGAGGCGTAGCTAAGTATCCGTTTTTCGTAGAAGTAGTCCCTGACGTTGTAGATTCGTGGTCGGATTCCCCACCTAAAAAGATCTTGCGCGTGGCTTCCATCTCGGAGTCGGTTCGTGATATTCGTTCTCGTAGATTTTTCCATCTCTGAGCCGACTCCGCATGCCTTCGTAAAGTCTCCCCATTCTTTGTAACACGATCACGAACGCCTTTATCGATGATGGATAGGACTTTAGAAGTCGCAGGCATATAATGCCTGATCATTATTTGGGATAAGAGTGTAGGGATTGAAGTAAAGAATCATGCTTACTTCTTCTTTGCTTCATATGAATCTCGAAGCGATGTGAAGACCTCAAGGTTCAAGGTCAATTTATCACCGCGACCAGACGGAAGGGCAGCGTTGGACTGAAAGTCGTCCATACCGCGCCGGTGGACTTGCCAGATAAATTCCTGGGAATCACATAGAAATATAAGAACTAAGTATAGATTGTGAAGTTGGCAATCACGTACTTGACAGCGGTTTACCGCCTTTTCCAGACTGGACATCATTCCATCGGCTTGGTCGGTGACTGTTCTGAAGACGGTAAGCCATTTGTCTTCTTTCAGTTCTTCCCTCAGAACTTCGCTTTCATCTTGTACGGACTCCCATTCCGATATTAGGGTGGCGTGTTTCCGAAGCAAAGCTGCATTCTCACTACCTGTACCAGTTTCAGATGCAGTCGGTGTTGCGGCGGTGCGCAAGAGAGGTTCCAAAGTCTCGTTCACTGTCTTGATGCCTTTCTCCAATGATTCCAAACGTTCATCCAAAGTCATAAGTGATTGATCGATAATGGTAGTGGTACTCGCATCCGTGCTGTCTCCAGAAGACTGAGATTTGTGACGAAGTTCCTGTATTTCTGTGTTCCCTGTTACTGCTTTGATCAGGGAATCACTTTATCGAAACTGCGTACCGAAAATGCGGGTCTGAATGTCAGATATCGCGTACGAAAGCTCCGTCATATGTGTTGAAATTGCCAAAAGGCGTATATCCCTATGATATGAGATGAGAATAAATGCGAGACAAGTTGAGCTGTAACGCACTCCTGGCTCTTCTGCTTGCCCAATTTCTTAGCCATGTTCTGATTAGAAGTTATTGTGACGTTCTCTGCATCGCAACTTATAAATATAGGGAAACGACGCGTAAAATTGACAATGCTGACCTTCGTCTTCTAGATCGAACGACACCTTGGACGATGAGGCTGAGTGATTTGATAGAATTGAGGCAGGCGCGGGTGGGACATAGTTCTTCAGGCTTGACTGTGATGCTGAACTATAGACAGAACTTCGTGATGAGGCAACACTGGACGACGGCATGATGAAGAGAAGTGACGAGAGAAAGAATTAGACACGGCGGGAAGGAACGAGTGTATGAGTTGAAACCAAGGTCGAAGGAACAGGCCGGTGACGGGCTTAGGGGAGGACTTTCACGGCGCCGGGGGGAAGGTATAAAATGTCGAATATGGACGTCGACAGATCCTCTACAGCCTGGCGGGAAGGATGGAGGAGGATGGAATTGGATGGACTTGCCACGAAACTGAGCGATTGGCTCCAGTCCAAGGCAGAGTTCTGGTCAAGTGGCGATCATCTTCTTTGTCACGTACGCGTCACTCCTAAACATTGCCTAAATGTAGACTCAATTGATTATGTGCACGGCTAACTACAACTAAATTCATGCATATATATCATCTACATCCATGGTATCTACGTTATCCACGCTTTGAATACTCCCAGGAGGAGCATTCTGTTTTTCAGCCAACCTGGCTTGCTTATAACCCTCTAGCTCCGCTATCGCCTCACTGTCTGCATCTTGTAGCATCGTCAGTCGATCTTTTTTGTACCGAACTGGATCAACCGAGTTGAAATATCCACCTGATAGACCTTCAAGAGCCCAGAGATTGTTGCTGTCCTCTATAGTTTCTTGGTTCATAGCTTTGTCGACTATGGGAACCATCTTGGGATGCGTAAGAAGACGTGGATAATAACGCCCACCAATTAGACTCAGAGCGCCAACAAACTCGTAACCCGGTTTTAGAATCGGGCGAAATTTGTATCCTACAGGGGCAGGAGGTAGAGTAAGGGCAGCAGGGGGACCAGAGGTTGTCGACTCGGCGACCACTTTCGATGCCAAAGAATTTTGTTGTGTAGTGCTGGGTTGAATGGAGGGGCCAGGAGGTGGTGGTTGAAAATTTGCAGCAGTAGATGAAGAGTCGGTTACAGCAGATGGTCCGCCTGCAGCGAGTGCTCCGTTTGCAAGAGATGGTCTGTTAGCAGATAATCCATTCGCCACAGACGACTCATTCACAACAGAAACCCCATTCGCAATAGGAGGCTCATTAGGTTCAACCCAATCTTCGTCTGCAAGCTCATACAACATTCCACAAACTCTGGCTTCCGTCTTCACACCAGAGCTGGTCTGAATCTTGACCGCCAAAATACCGTCCAGTCGCATAAATATACCGCGCATACCAGCTCCAAGATCTGGGATATCCCGGCTCGTCATAAGCCAGGTTTCCATAGTGGATTTTCCTGGGCCAGATGGAGGAAGGATATGGTTCTCTCCGTTTGGCGCCATACTGCGACGGGGAACTTTGAGGCGAATTAAGTCGTCAACCCATATTCTTTCTGCTCCCCACCAGAGACCTTGGAATCGCGTTTGACCAAGTTGATCTGGAGGAGGGGGAACTCCTAGAACACGCGTCGCAATTTTATTGACTATACCATCCGATGTATCCCCGTTGACAGTCGAAACGCCTTCGTAGAAGGAGGATTTGACAGACTTCGTAACCTGTGCATTATGTCGACTAGCTGCTTCGATGACCTCCTGCAATGTTCGTGGGACCGAAGGTTGTGAGGGTGGTGGAGGTGGAGGTGGAGGCGGAGGAGGTTTTGGTATTGATGGTATTGAGAACTTCAGCTCGTAGTCATCCGTTACACACCAATATGAAGACAGTGTTGATCCTATCTGAAGTGCAACAGCATAAGGAGGGACTGATTCTTCAAAGGAAGGTGGGTTAGGGCCAGGACAAGGATTAAAGGCTGACAACGAAGCTTTGTCAAAATAAAGTTTTTCAACAGGAAAGGTCGACAACATCTGCATGATCTCGTTGGTCGGCATGTATGCCTGATAGGGAAGAACATTTCCGTTGTCAACAATGATGGAATGGGAGATGCCTAGAAGCTGGATTTTATATCGCATGTACTGACGGACTGTCCAAGGCGGAGGTTCGTCTGACGGCTCAAGAATAGGTCCTCTTTCGCTCTCTTCTGGTTGGAAATCGAGTCGCACGGCAGACGTGCTTGCTTGCGGGGAGGATGATGTTTGGGGGCCATTGATACTGCCATTAGTACTTTGTGGTATAGGTTCTGATTTGAGTTTAGCTTCGTCAATGATGGCAGGCCAATATTCGATGGCAGGTGCGCCTTCCGTCGGCTCGGATGGGATGGGTTGTTCAAGAGCACACCAGACCACCTCTCCTTCCCTAAACCACCGCGGAACTGATATAGAAGCTTTAGAATAAAGTCCTCTGAGGTCGTTACTCCGTTCCACGAGCATAGGCTGCTTGAGGACGTTGGGAGATGCCTTCAATGGCTGGACAACTTTTTGAACAGCTGCGTATGCCCTCGTATCGCGCTGTCGCGCCTCCTTCAACCGGTTCCCCGTATCGCGACCTTTTCCTTTGTCTCGTGCACTCTTGATCCTGGAAGGCGCAGGAGATGACGTAGGAGTTGTGCGCAAGATGGTGCTCATGGACGCTGTTATCTCTCTTTGAGACTTTTTGGCACAATATTTACATTCACAGTCATTGGAAGGACTGCCCATGAGCCAGATTGCATGCGGTATAAATTCATTTATGGAACGAAATTTCTTTTTCATGGGTCCTGAACAATGTCGGCTTATAGACTGAAGCAGAAGCAGAACGCAAACGAGCACATACCAAAAAGATATATATCGTGCCTAGGTGATTCTGCTGGACCTTTATGATGGTCGAATAGTCGGTACCCATCCGGAAAATTCCTGAAGACATAATTCGGACCATCTAACACGAAGATCAACATCGTTTATATTTCGTCATGTAAGATGCGCGCTTACCAGGCATTTGCAGTTTGATTGACACAGCGCTCCCAGCGGTAGCCCTCCATTTTTTGTGTTGGTAATGGTCCAAATCAAGATGCTGGTAGAAGTTGACATGGCCGTCCGAATCCACGATTCGCGTCGTGGTTGTTGGCCATGTACTCACACTACCGTCGGTTCGTGGAAAATCTATATAACTTGGATCCTTTAATACGAAGGATGAATCCGCTGCTACACGGCGAGACATCTTGAAAGGGGCGTATTCAGCCTATCGTCGACTAGAGAGGGCGCAGAGCGACGACGGAGGGGACAGTGGAGACAATGGCAATTGACAGGAGCCGCTGCTTCGCGCGACCTAATTAGTGCGAAAGGCCTTGGAACATAACAACCGCCAACAATGCGCTCGGCTATAAAAGTGCATCTTTTCTCTCCAATCGCCTTTTCTAACAACCTTGTTCACGCCTTTCGATTCTCGAAGCTTTCTTTTTCAAATGAAAACAACTTTTTGAACCAACTAGAGTCTAGCCTGCCGCATTGCACAGATTATACTTTAGAAACTTTTCTGCTCCTTCGGATCCGCGGCGTATATCTACGACTTGCACGAGTTTGCACCACATGCTTGTCGTTAAACAACGCCGCAAGAATGACCTACAACTCTGCAGAACGTCTACCTTCGATACTCCTCGGGAGGATGTTTTGAATGGGTCGAACATCTCCAAAGTATGTACCTTATCAAAATAATTATTTCTCATGCAATACAACAGTTTGCCTGCCTAGTACGGCGTACGTGAATATGCAGTCAAGCCAAAAGGCTGTTTCGGTTCGCAACACAAAAAAAGAATACCTGGTTATCCATTCCGCCACCTTCTTCCGATCCCGTCCTATTTGCTAGTGTCGTATGCGTTGATTTCCAACATATCACGTTTCTCCAAACCCGGGCTGTCCAGAACGACATCCTTCAGAAACCTTGGAGCTACGCCAAATCCGATCGGGTTCTCCAGCATGAATTCCAGCTTAACATTCTTCAGGTTCTCATAAGCGTAGGCGACCTCGAACTCCGTCCCAGAGCCTGTTCCAGATAGGATGGCGTCGACCTCACTCCACGCGTCGAATATCGCAGTATTGATGGACCTATCCATGTAAGGTGCTGGCAAGTAGAGGGAATAGACGACCCATATACTTTCGATTACATTCGACCGAGTTGGATGCATCGAGTCGGTTCCAGTGCACAAGACGGTGCTCAACCAAGGTAAGGGATCATCTCCCTTCTGAAGCACGTCGATATAAACCTTGAGATTTCGCAAGTTCAGAATCTGAACAAGATCAAATTGTTGCGATGGAGGTGTTTTCCAATACTCCTTCAAGTCGACTATAATGAAATAATTTAGTGACATTTTTGTATAGGATATGCACAACGTACGGTCATTCATGAGCACCAGTTCAAGGTTCTCGACAGACGTGGAAGCATGCAGCAGCTTCGCAAATTCGGGAAAACTTCCAGATATTGACAGGGTTAAATTGCGTACAGTGGTTACTGTCGCCGTCGAAAGTGGATGGAGGAGATACGAAATTAAGGCCGTCGAGGTCCTTGGTCCAATGACGAGCGTATCTAATGGCGCAACCTCACTCTTGTCTCCTTCCTCCAAATACCCCAGGCTTTCGTCCGTAAAGAATAGGTGATTAATTTCCAGCACCCTCAACTGCTTGCACATACTCAACATCCTCTTCAGAGTCCCGAGGTTCTCCAACAACAAGCTGCTCAGCTTCAACTCCTGCAGTGCTGATGAACCTAGGACTTGCTCCTGCACCGCGCTTCGCAACGACAGTGGCAGGTTGTCCCAGGAGATGCGCACAGATGCAGAGCGGCTGATCTCGAACCTGCGGAGATTGACGAGCGTGCGGAGGAGGAGAGGCAGCGTCGGCTCATACGCGTGAATGGGAGTTCGCGAATATACGGTGCTATTGACCCGAGGCGCCCGTCGCGCGATGCTGCGAGTGTGATGAGGAGCTTCTGGCATGGCGAAGAATCGCGCGAACGGATGAAGAATGACGCAGGACCCGTCGAGGCGCGCTTGTTCGGCGGATTCAGGTCAACGCGGTAAAAGAGGTGTGCACGTGCGGAGGAGAGCCAGGAAGGAGAGACGAGTGCGCAGGTCTGCAGGGACTGGATGTCGTCGTGGAAATGGTCGATAACATCGTCGAATATCTCTTGCGGGAGGCTTGATTCGCCCTTAATCGTTGGCATTGTGCTTCCAGTCAAACTTTGGGGGGTGGATGAGAACCTGCAACCCTCAGGTTGTTAATCAGTTATTATCATTGGGGCACGGTAAACGAAGACAGTCATTGGATGTGAGGTTTACACGATCCACAAGGCGCAGAGTATGAGCAGCGCTATTTTCACTTACAACTTGAACATGGACCAATCGGTGAGCGTATGAGCATTACTCGTCCCCTGAAGCATGAGATCAAAGTTAACTTTATCTGATATCCTGCGGATCCTGGTGTCGCAACACTAACGGCGCATAAGTTCTTATAAAACATATGTAGACACAACTAGATTATAACAATATTAGGGGAACATTATAGACATACAAGAAAGCCGTCAAACGGGTAACAATGGTCCCACAAAAGTAACGAAATTGTCCAAAAAAAAAAGATTACCGAATCTCACAAACATCCACCTCTAAAACACCTCTACTATCGAGGTTCGGTAGTTGTTTGATGTATTCGTTCGAAATTTGTTGTAGGGTTTCATCGCCAATTGGATTGTCGAGCGCAAAATCTAGTCTAAAGCGCTTTAGTGGTGCAAAGGTCGGCTGCGCCAGCAGGTCATCGAAAGCCCTCCACCATGCCAAGGAGTTGACAAGAGTTTGTATTGTAAGGCTCGGAGGGGGTTTGTCTATGACGCATGTAATCGATACGTCTGTGAGCGTGTTTCCGGGAGTGATGGTGGAGAATGAGGGAAGTATCCAAGGCATAGGGTCTGTTCGAGCCAAAAGGAGGCTGAATTGGAGGGAAAGTCTCTTTAGAGAAGGTATTGAGTGTAAATCTATAACGCCGTGACTGTCTAGTTGCGCTTCATAATCAACTAAATTTAAGCATTGATAAGCAGGTTTTAACAAGACTCGAATCAATAGGGACTTACACATAGTTTCTATTTCGAGCTCCAGATTTTCTAGCTTTGGTGTGACTTTAAGAAGTTCGAGGACGTTGCCGTAGTTCTCGGAAGTAATGTTGATTATGAGGGAAGTAATGTTGGAAAGCTCTAGAGGAGATCGATTATGCAGCAATATTGGAATGAGGAGTGTCGAACTGTTGGACCTCAGCAACAGCCGTTCTATGTTGGATGGCTTCCCATGTTCATACATCTGCGATGGCAATGGGGTTTGAAGGTCAAGGACATGTTCTAAAGCGGAGATGGACAGATGAGTCGCGGTGGTGATGTCGACACCGTCAAGCTGCAAGGTCTTGAGGTTCTTCCAGGAATCAAGGACTTTGACGAAGTCGGCTAATGTAGTGAACGCGAATTGTCGGAGGGTAAATGACTCAAGGGTGAGCGATGCCATCGCATCGCTGATATCCTTGAAGACCATAGTAGACCAGACCGTCTTGGGGTCCGAACTGCCTGGAACCGGAAAGTTGAACTCGAGCTCCTTCAAGGAGTTCAACTTCTTGAGAAGGGACGGGAACATGATTTCAGCGCTAACCCATCTGTAGTTCGCTGGTTGATAGATACGTGTCTCGTTGACGGAGAGCTTGGTAATGTATCCGGTGAGGTGCGGAGAAGACAAAAGGGTTCCATGGATGCGTCGGCACGAAGTATTCGGCGCCCAGCCTGCACCGGGCTTGGTGCAAGGGCAGCCGGTGAGGTTCAAGTGGTAGAATAGGTGGGTACGGCTGGCTGGGACCCAAGAGCGGCAAACAAGGGAGCACGCGCGCAGAGAGGCTTCATCGTCGTGGAGAAAGTCGATGATATAATCGCAGAGTTCGGGGTATAGCTTCTTGTCTGACACGGCGCAGCAGGATGTGCGGGAAAGAGCTATTGGGGGCCAGCCGGCGGAGGTCGTGGTTAAAAGAGAGATAAATCCGAATCAACACCTGTTGACAACAAACCTAGGCATCGCGGTAAGTCGGAGGGGGGAGTCCGATGGTAACATTTTTAGTTATCAAATGGCGTTATGCTGGTCTATTTGAGAATTGAGGCGTCTGTAACGGAGACAAGTGCTCGCCGTCTATGCCACGCGAGGCGGATTCCTTGCTCACCACGCCGATGATTTGGCGAAGATACGCACTGCCTCCCGGGAGGACCCGTGATGGTGGGTGAAGTTATAGGAAGATGTAGGAGCCAGTGTTGATAGAAATGGGAGGCTCTTACTCAGGCTGCATGAGCAAGCCTCGCATGACGTAACGCCCATGTCTCTCGACAAAATAATGACCGCCAGCGCCCATATGTATCCCACGGCGGCTGAACCCATCTTTCTCCCCCATGTCCGCGACAGTCACGAAGCATGCAAAGCCGCCCTCCTACAAAGCTAGCGGCGGCTTCGAGACCTCCACCGGGATGCTCTATGTCTCTAGGCCATACCGTTCCAAGGCCTCCAAGAAACTGAGGGCACTAATTACATTCGCTCCTCGAAAGTCCGTCTTCGATATCACTAACGACCGCTCGTCCACAAATGAATTCCGTGTACGTCTGTTGCCAGTCCGACATTTTGGTCCATTTAACTTATGCGCAATCACAGGGCTTCTTCTCTCTGTTTTGGATATCGCTCTTCATTTTCGCTATCCAGACCTATGTCCGTAGTATCGAGACCAGCGGGCGACCGCTCAATTTAGCCTTTGCAACCATGTTTTCCCAAGACGCCGTTACCCTCGCCCTTAGTGACGCGTTCCTCGTTCTCTCTACTGGAATCTGTGTCCCATTTGCTCTGGCGATGAAGAACGGATGGATACGTTATTACTGGACGGGTGTAGTATTACAATGTTTGCTGCAAAGTTCGGTCCTACTGGGCGCTATCTGTTGGACTTTCAACCGGTATGCATGGCTGTGATAGTTAAGATGTTTCCAATCTCTGATGCCATATACAGAAACTGGCCATGGGTGCAATCTGGTTATTTGACATTGCATTCACTTGTACGTGTTATCTTTCATATCGACGGTATTCTTGTAATAACCTTTTGGTAGGTGATGGTTATGAAAATGCATTCATACATTAATGTTAATGGGCAACTGCAAAGCGTTGCAATTCAATCCGAACAACTCATGGCCGACCTTCGAAAGGCAACAGAATCTGTAGGCGGGTGGGATAAAGCTATTGCCATCGCGCAAGCCAACCAAGCCGAGATAGACGCCCAAAATTCCTCTCAACCCTCCACACCTCCAAACGGCTCCACCAGCCACAACGGGACGAGTGAGCCAACCCCCATTGGCACTCCCAACGTTCCTGAAGGTTCCTCTACCTCGTATGTAGACGTGAAGACGGCAAATGCCTTGCGGAAGCGCCTCGTTGCCGTTGCGGCCCACAATAATACTACTTCGCCTATTCGCGACGGGCACGTTAGCGTGCGTGCGCTTCATAAAACACAGTCGAAGGAATCATCGGATTCTGCTCGATCTAATTTCATTGTGGAAGAAGATCTGCCTGAAGGCCTGGTGCCGCACATCCTGGTTGCACATCCGGATCCTCAGATCTCTGCCATGGCCAACGACTACTCTGAAATGCAGAGCGAACTTGTTAGTACGGGCCCGATGTATGTGAAGTGGCCAGAGACAATTACGTGGAAGAACTTTGCGGTGTACCAGCTAATTCCAACACTAGTTTACGAACTTGAATATCCAAGAACTGACAGGTGCGGATAATTCATTGCTATCGTAATTAATGCTAAAGTGTTTCCCCAGAATTCGACCCTTATATGTCTTCGAGAAGACTGTATGTCAAACTTACTTGATTTCTGTTAAGGTTCTAATCTTTCGACTACAGGTCGCCACTTTTGGCACATTCGCCCTTCTTTACACTGTCACAGAAAGTTTTATTCTCCCATACACGCCAACAGCCGACCAATCCTTCTTTCGCTCATTGCTTGATCTCGCGTTACCTTTCATGATGGCATATCTTTTGCTTTTCTACATTATTTTCGGTGCGCAATTGTCTTTCCACGGTGTTGTTCGTCATTCTCACTCCTTGTTTTAGAATGTATCTGCAATGGATTTGCGGAGCTGTCTTAGTGAGAAATATTTTTTTATTTTTCCACTCATGTGATACTAATGTTGTTCGGAAGTTTTGCGGATCGACAATTCTACGAAGATTGGGTATGTTTGTTTTTGAGTCCAACCTGCGAGGCTTACTGATGTTGATGTCTAGTGCGCGTCATCCCATCGTCATTCATCCCATCTACATCTATTAACGTTCGCCAATATCTTGCAGGTGGAATTCGACATCTTGGGACGAATTTTCTCGCAAGTGGAATAAGCCAGTGCACACATTCCTCCTTAGCCATGTGTATTGTCCGACGATCCTCAGTTATCGCTTGTCAAAAACAAGCGCGATGTTCCTTACATTCCTGCTCAGCGCTTCCGCGCATGAGCTAGTCATGATGGTGGTTACACGCAAGATCAGGATGTATCTATTCATCCTCCAGGCCAGTGGATTTTATTCCGTTCGAATTTCATGCTTATAATATGCGCTTAGTTAATCCAAATACCGCTCATTATGATTGGGCGGATTCCTGCCATCAAGCAGAACAAGTTGATGGGCAATGTCGTTTTCTGGCTGGGCCTATACGCTGGCTTCCCATTGCTTTGCGTCGCATATGTGGCGTATTGAGTACGACCCCTTAATACCTCCTCAAACCAAATATACACTGAGAAGCAGGCGTCGCCTTGCCCTCGTCTCTCTTAGATACTCACGAGCTCTATCAAAGTGGCGCAGTCCATCTAGATATAAATCACCTAGTATGCACGCATACACGTAACGGTATGTTTAATTGTAATCCATTTTCTTTGCAATATCTTGTATACATATGTAGAGTACATACATCCTTAATCCTGTGCTCCTTTCTATAATTAAACTATCCAACCACACTTTCTATCCATAAGACCGAACCTTAGAGAACCAGAACGATCTCTCATGTTTGAGCGCTACGGGGTAGACGTCGCCAGTGTCCAAGTTCACGGAATTATAGGACTGAATGTCCATCCTATTCCATCGCCCAAGTGGCCGCGAACGAAGATCGAGCGCCATGGTGAAGACATAACGGGCGCGTGCGCCTGAAGCACCCGTCACTGGTGTTACCGTCACCACAGACACCTCCGAAGCTGTATCATCAATATCAGGCATGGCGTATCGGCCGCTAGCGTCCATAAGGTTAGATATGTTGACCATGGTTCCATTTAGTCGCCATTGTCCAACGAAGAGACCCTATTGAATGAACGGATTTTGTATTATTCAGGGCTTCATACTAAGGTTCAGGAATCGCAAACCTTCATCCTTAAGGTTGGCTTTAGGAGCGATATGACTTGCTGAGGTGCATGTTCTTCGTTTGCTAGCAAAGACAAAACTTGGCCATTGTCAAAAAACCGGCTGTAAATTAAAATGAGCACTCGAAAGAAGAAGAAAAATAGTAGATCTGAATATTACAGATAGCGATGGTATGTGATCAAATGGCTGACCTGCGCATTCAAAGTCACATTATGTACTGGGACGGAGTATTTCGAAAGTAAACTTACATTGACCCAATGGTTTTCGCTGAGACCTGGACGGCTGTTGCATGCTTTTGATCAGAAAAAGCATTCTTGCGTCAAAAGGTACCCTTACACGTAATGACAAGTTGCGATATAGACACCATCCAAGCGCAAACGTGGTACTTCGACGAAGACCCGTCGATAGTCGTTCAAGCGAGTCTCAATGGCCGTCAGCAGCGTGCCAACGTCCGGTATTTGCGGAGGACGGTATGTTTTGCGAACGAGAGCTCTATGAGACGCATAAGTGTGCCACAAATCTGAAGTCTTGAGAAAATTCACCTCCATATCCCGGGTTCCAAAGTCAACATCCTCGCTTTCTTGCTAACCACTGCGAACCGTTCCACGGAAGTCGGATCTAATTTCATGATAATCATGACCAATAATTCCTCGGGAAGAATATTCAAGAGGACTGGTTCTTTATCGTTGTCTGGTTCAAAGTTGAGATCGTTTGGAAAGTCCTTGATGATAGTGGCGAGAGAACCCGTCACAACAGCTTCAGACTTGTTGATCGTGCGAGGCTTAATAGTAACAACGCTCTCAAAGCTTGCTGCGAGGTCGTCGCTCTCATTAGTAGGCGCGTTCTTTAAATCTTGCTGGCCTTTCAATATCGATTTGAGCATCTGCTCGCGCTGATATACGCGGTCGACATTGTCGTGCTGAATATTATGTTGGTTGAGCTGACAACGACTAATGACGCGTAGAAACAAGTCGCTAGACATACCAATCGGAAAGCCTGCCGGTAGAAGAGGATTGCCTCATCCAATTCGCCTCGTTGTTCATGCTCAATAGCTCGACGGTAGACTTCTAAAGCCTTGTCGAAGGGAGGGGATTGTCTGATGGTGATCCCACCATTCTTTATGGCTGGATGGGAGGCGGGGAGAGTCTTAGTGGGTACAGTTTGCTTGGGAGCGTCGGCAGAAAGAACTGGGCGCACAACCGCAGGCCCAGAAATAATCTGAAGTGCACCCTGCTGCGAGGGACCAGCAGCTGGTTGGTTGCCTGAGCCGGCGGCACTCCCGGCATTAGGGGGAAGCTTCGGGGCTGCCTTGCGATTCCTGCGAAGCTCAGCCAACCATTCTTCGCGAAAACGGATAAGCTCTGGATTCTCTTCTTCGGCCTTGAGCTTTCCCTTGGGTGGCGCCTGAGCCGGAGTGGACGTTGACATGCGAGAAGGAAAATGACGGCTGGCAACGCCTTCGCGGGGATTATGCCATTGCGGCCCGGGTTATCTGCTAAGTCGGACCTGGGAGGTAGATGTGCCTTATATGGTAGTCTGACAAATTAATCGTTTCATTACATACCCCTTCAGACTTCCACGTCCCATCATACCCAATCTCCAACTTACTCCCAAACCGACGCTTGTCTATCCCACTCTGTGCAGTACCCATTTTACGGGGGCAGTCTCTCTCCTGCAATGGATGGCAACAAGGACGAAGCACAACGATGCCTGGCCATAGCCCAGAAGCACTACAACGCTGACAATCTCCCCTCGGCACGCAAGTTCTGCCAAAAGTCCATCGCGCTCTATGAAACTCCGGAGGCTACAAGACTGCTAGCTGCAATAAACAAGGCCGCTGCTTCATCATCTGAAAAGGAGAACGAAACACCCCTGGGTTCTGCTGGGTCGCAAACGGAGGAACACCCTTCCGCCGCTGGCATTAAGCACCGCCAACAGCCTAAGACAAATGGGAACGGTACTGCTGGTGGCATGGGCGGGGAGAAGAGAGAGTATACCCCAGAGCAGGAAAAAATTGTCAGGAGGGTACGGTCGTGTAAGGTTACCGAATACTACGAAATCCTAGCAGTGAAGAAGGATTGCGAAGACGCGGAGATCAAGAAGGCTTACCGAAAGGTCCGTATAATTTGTATCTCGGCACAACTCTCCTTCTAATCCTATGCACTTCAAGTTGGCTTTGGCTCTGCATCCTGACAAAAACGGGGCTCCAGGTGCAGATGAAGCTTTCAAGCGTGGGTGCCTTTCATTTACTCGTTTCCCAAATAGCATCTACTGACGATCATTTCAGTGGTGTCGAAAGCATTCCAGGTGCTATCAGGTACGTGCTTTGAAATTCAAGCCTATTTCAGTCCCTAACAATCTCAAAACTAAAAAAACAAGATCCTCAAAAACGAGCGACATTTGACAATGGTACGGATCCAGAGGACAGATATGGTGGCATGTCTTCGGGCGCTTCTGCATTCGCTGGAAGAGGAGCTCGCTTCGATGGAGAACTAAGCCCCGAAGATCTGTTCAACATGTTCTTTGGTGGTGCTGGCGGCGGTGGGTTTGGCCCTGGTTTCGCCACAAGTTTCGGAGGGGGTCCCAGTACGTTCTTGATTGGTTAACATTATTCATTATGCACAGTTTGCTCATAAAGTATGATATCTAGCGGTCTTCACCTTTGGCGGAAATGGCTTCCGGACGCAGGCCTTCGCTCGAGGAGCTCCCGCTGGTGGGGGAGGCCAAAATGCAGAACCTCGATCACTATTTGTACAACTCCTTCCACTCCTTCTCCTGTTCGGTTTCTCTCTGATGTCGTCACTACCTGGGTTATTCTCATCACCTCCAACACCTGATCCTCGATTTGCTTTCACCTCAACAGCAAAATATAACACAGAAATGGAAACAGGCGGACTTGGTGTTCACTACTATGTGAATAAGGCCGAATTCACCAATCACCCAGTAATAGGCGCAGAAATGGCGAAGGAAGGAACGAAAGTAGGCAGGGTGCTCGAAGAGGTGATAACCGAGAAGGATACAGAAACGGACACGCCGAAAGATGACTCACGAACCAAACGAACGCGCAAACGAACGCCTAAAGCGCGTAAAGTTGTCCGAGGTAAAGGAAAGAAACGAGGGCCTGCACTCAAGAAATTCGAAGACACTGTGGACCGGATATACACACAGGATCTCTACGCCGACTGTCGCGCGAATACGGACAGAAAAGAGCGACGAAAGGAGGCGGAAATAGGCATCTTCGGAATTGGGACAGACTGGGAGAAGGTGAAGAGGATTGATAGCGAAGTTATTACGAGTTGCGAGGAGTTGCGGCGCCTAGGGTACCTCAAGCAGTAATGAAACCCGACTTAACTTATTTTTGTCTGGATTATGCCCCTGGATATATATCATGTAGTGTAGATTGTTTGCTTTTATGATACCGTAATGTTGGATGGGTTTAAAACATGAGACACGTTCTGTTTGGTCTGGACTGGTCTAGAGCTTTAACAAGGGGGGTGGTAAGTAGCTGTCCACAATCCCTCCCAGCGAGGGCATCTATGCACTCTGCGCCTTCTCCTTCTCGAGCTTGACGTAGTAGTTCTCCTGGCGTTCCACTGGAAAAAGATAGTCAGAATACATCCCAGACATGCGATTTTGACAGAACGAGTGCATGCGCTACTCACGGGCTTTCAAGTGGTACCCATACCTGCAGAAACGGGTGAGTGAAACGTAGAGGGGCAGGAGAGAACATGACGCACCAGTAAGCGTATCCTCCGCTAAGGCCAAGTGCGAGGGCACTGCCAATGTCGAGCCAGAAGCGCTTCCTGAGTTTTCCAGTAATGGGTGCGATGGCCATGGTTGTGGTGATGAAGGGAGATGTCGGGTTGGGCCAAACAGCCGGCAGTGGAGAAGCACCAAATAATTACATCAGCAACGGTCACGACACCGTCACAGGCAGGTGTTGTCCTCGCATTCCACACGCCTCATCCAATCTCGGCTCTGCTCTCTTCGTCCTCCTGTCCATCGCCCCCTGCCCGTCCCCCGTCGCGTCAGCCAACGTCCAGCCCAGAAATCCGCTGCACAAACGAGAAAAATCGTCTCAATCCACGCACTCCCCCCCCAACCCCCGCGTGACACATCCCCCAATCCAAGATCCACCATGGAAGACCCCTCAGGCTCCGGAGGCTGGCGCTTTGCCCAATGCTTTGGTGACAAGGGCGATGTAGATGACATTACAGAGGGTACGCCTGCGCTCCAGCCGCCTTTCGCGGCCACTAGCTGCGCCAGCCCACCTCGCTGGCCATCATTTGTCTCTTACTAATTAATCATTTCTCTGTCCCAGCTGATATCATATCCACCGTCGAGTTCGATTCGACAGGAAACTACCTCGCCACCGGAGACAAGGGTGGACGTGTCGTTCTGTTTGAACGAAATGAAATGGTTTGTCCCTCCCATCTCATTCCGCATCTCGGTGGCGCCCAGACAAAAGGCCGCCAACCTGCAATCTTTTTGCTCTCCCCATTTCGTGATGTGCTAGCTTACTCTTCCGCCCACAGAAAAAAGGTTGTGAATACAAATTTTATACTGAATTCCAATCGCACGAGCCCGAATTCGATTATCTTAAATCACTCGAAATTGAAGAGAAGATCAATAAGATCAAATGGTGCAGACGGCAAAATGCCGCCCACTTCCTATTATCGACGAATGGTAACTCTGCACAATGATTCCGAGAATATTCCAGTATTGACAATATTGCTTTACAGACAAAACGATAAAGCTTTGGAAGGTCTTCGAGAAATCGTTGCGGGTGGTGTCAGAGTCGAATCACTTTGATGGACAGCGGCCAATCTCAGCACCATCGAGCCCAAATCATTTGAGGCTGCCCCGTATGACCCAGTCAGACAACATTATTGCAGCTGTTCCTCGTAAAGTCTACTCCAACGCTCATGCATACCATATCCACTCCATCTCGGTCAATTCTGATCAAGAAACGTACATTTCTGCGGATGATCTGCGAATCAACCTCTGGAACCTTAACACGAGCGATCAGAGCTTCAGTAAGTCTTGTCTACTCTGCGCCAATACGCGTTGTCAGTGTGGACCTTTGCTTACCAATTACATGCGTCTTCCTTAATAGATATCGTTGATATCAAGCCTGTGAATATGGAGGAGTTGACAGAGGTCATCACCGCCACCGAATTCCATCCAACGCAATGTAACCTTTTCATGTACTCGAGCTCGAAAAGCAACATCAAACTTGCGGATATGCGAGATTCGGCCCTTTGTGATAGGCATGCGAAATGTATGTTTCTATCTGACCAGCAGATATTCTTCTCTAACCCGGTGTTTCTTTAGGTTTCGAAGAGGAGGAGGATCCAACTACCCGCTCATTTTTCTCTGAGATCATTTCTTCTATATCCGATGTTAAATTCAGTCATGATGGCCGATACATTCTCTCCCGTGATTATCTGTCACTGAAGATCTGGGACATTAACATGGAAAACCGACCAGTGAAGACCATCCCAATCCACGATCATCTGAGAGGAAAGCTCTGCGATCTCTACGAGAACGACTGTATCTTCGACAAGTTCGAATGCATCTGGGGAGGTGATGACAAGTACGTGTATTATCTTCGCACGCAGATCCCCACTCTTCTAGTCGTTCAACGACGTCACCATCCTATTTTCGCTTGTCCTATACTAATCTCTATCCTATCCCTAGACACGTGCTGACAGGATCGTATCATAACTACTTCCGGATTTATGATACCGACACTCTGAACGACGTAGTATTGCAGGCTGATAAGTCGGCTTTCAAGGCCAAGAAGATCGGAGGACCACTACCAGGGTCGAAGCCTGGTTTGAAGAATGGTCCGAGGGGCGGTGGACTGCGGGACGCAATGCAATTGGAGACGCTTGATTTCAACAAGAAGATCCTACACGCGAGTTGGCATCCTCGAGAAAATACTATTGCGGTATGTAATGATTTTCCATAACACCGACTCGACATCTTACGCTCTTACTAGATTGCTGCGACAAACAACTTGTTTTTGTATAGTGCGGCCTGAGGGGCCTGTAATTGCGATACAACTTTCATCACAATATCACTTACCCAACTTTCTCTTTCTTGTCCTTCGGATCCCTACCTCCTTGCGCCTGAAGGTCTATTTCGATTGCTCGCCACGATAGACGAATTGTGTGAAGTTGCTATGCATAGTGTTCAACCTGGACATCGATCGGAGACACTGCGGACTTTGAGTCACATCTATTCTACCTCCAAGTGTTTTGTTGTTATCGGGGTTTAACATTGCATTCCCCACCCCTTACAATCTCGCTCTGGGACTTGTCTTGTTCATCCATCTACACGCACCAGCCATCTTTTAATCCCATTGTTTTTTTCTCTCTTGCGTACTTACTTACCTTTCTATACCACCATTTCCTTCTACACATTTTTTTCGCGTTCTCTGCCTGCTATTTTTCCGCACTTCTTTTCTGCCTTGCATAACTCGGCATCCTTTTTTTCTTTCTACTCTTTCTCGGTCCGAGTGCGATAACCTTCTTTTCTGCTATGGTCTTTCCCACTCCATTATTTATCAGATTTCATCTGCACCCCGATGGTCTCAGTCGTCTTTTTTGCATCTTTGTCTTCAAGGGGAGTAGAGAGAAAGTGGTTAGGTGCGTACTCTTTTTATTGCTTCATATGTTGGCAAGGACTGATGACATCCCATTTCTTTGTAGTCAAGGGAAAGTGATCAAAGATGACAGTCAAGAAAGAGCAAGTTGAACGAAGCCTTAATGAAATACAAGCGAAATAAACGAGTATCTCCTTTTGTATCATAATACGCTATATACAACAATTCCTTCACCTTTACACCTGTTGTTGCAGTATCGAGAACGTTAACGGAGCGATAACTGTCGCTATTGGTATTATCCTAAATTCAAGGTACCTTCTGGCATAACCGCCTGAATTTATGGATAATGAGTGGACATGAGTGTCTATACCACCCAATAAGGTTAAATTCACGATCGAACGGAAGTAAGCCAACGGAGTAAGCCAACGGAAGCAAATCGGGGAGCAGTGTTCCGTTCAGTAACCTCCGAAATAAACATGCCAGGACCCCGGAATATACTGATACATGCCTGATCCGAAAGCGCCGTATTTTGAAGGTTTTTATCCAAACAACTTTTGGGCATTTTGGCCGGTTTTTATCCAAAAAATTTCTCAGGCATCCAAAGATACCGTTTTTTATCCAAATTTTGGCACAGGCCTAGTAAAAATACCCCTAGGCTAAATTTTTGCTCCCAAGGCGTCTAGGCCACTTTCTGAGTACATAGCATTGAAAAAAAACCTAATGTTACGCTAACATGATCATTTCTGGAGCCTAGAGGGCCTTTTATCATTAGAAATCTATAAACCTTCACCGGTTTCATCTTCAGACTCGTCATAATTAGCTGATTGTTTGGTGCGCTTCTTGAATGCTTTCATGGAAGTGGCAATTTTCTCTGGCATCGAGTTGAGTTTCTTAAAAAGGTCGTAGTCGTTTGCGAAGTAGTCGGCCAGACCATCGGGCATAACGTCGGGCATCGGAACGCGTCGATTCTTCCCAATCCAGTCCTCCAGTACGAAAATAGTTGTCGGTTGTTCGTCATCTGAATCTAGCATTATGTACGAAGCAGTGGATGGTTCGAGGTGGACGTTGCGTTCAGCAATAAGGCAAATTTCCGTTGTCATTATCCGATATTGTCCAGAGCGGTGGAGCGCAATATAACAATATGATGGATAATGATCATGTATGTAGCATCATGATTAGCATTATGGCTTTGAATATGTCTTAGCTATAGTGTAGCGGTGGAATCCCATGTCTGGATGATACTTAGAATATGAATCTTTCGGTTCGAGTCTATGAAAGGTTATTTTTTATCCAAATTATGCGCAGGCCACCCTTCAGAATAGCAGTTCTTATCCGAACATTCTGGGGAGGCATTTCACTCAAAATCTGCAATTTTTATCCAAATAGCCCTGTGGCATCTGGTCCAAAATCATCAAATTTTATCCAAAAATCGCCTCAGGTATCTATCAGTATATTCCGGGGTCCTAACATGCCCAAAGCACAATGCAACTTCGGCTGCCAAGATTTGAATTCAAACTTCGTCACCTCTACGTACATAACTCCCAGCCAGACTCCGACGACACATCGTCTTACAGGCTTACCTATATTCTCGGCCAAACATTCACATCTTCGCCAAATATCTGAAGCAAGCCACCGAGCGCAAGAATCTTACATCTTACAATCAACTCAGAAGTTGTACAGTCAAACCATGGATCAGGTTCATTACAATCAAACTGCAGAAGTCCAATTTCTAACAACGTATCTATCATACAGGATTCCTTCCGTAAACTTATGCAAACGCCTCGAACAATTGCTCCAACAGTCCTTGGAGGTGGTTCACGGCCGCGTATATCGTTAGCTCCTCCCCCGAAAAAGTAGGTACGTCCCCACATTTTCCTTGAAGGAGTGTCTTTCTGACGATATACACAGAAAGGCTGTGGACGCTTCTCAACCTGCGTTTAAGCCCAGAAATGTGAAGAAGACGCAGGAGTCCAAATATCGTGACCGTGCATCTGAGCGGAGGGTTGGGGATGGAAATGATTATGCTCAAGTGCGTCAATTGCCTTTTGATTTCTCAAATATCTTATAACGTGTTCTTATTGCTTAGGTTGAAGCCGTACTCGAGGATTTCGAGAAAAAGAACACAGGTGAAAATAAGGAAAAGGTGAGATCAATTTATTATGCTGCTATCCAAAATAGTCAGTTCATCCAACAGCTCAGGTCGAAGAACAGCGTAAATATCTAGGCGGCGATAGTGAACATTCCATCCTCGTTAAAGGTCTCGATTTTGCGCTGCTTGAACAGAACAAAGCGCGCGCTGCACAAGTAACCAGCGAAGACCTCGATGCTCTGGATGAGGCATATCGAGAATCAACATCGTCGGCCCATCAGCAGGTTGTTCCAAAAAAACGGACGCGTGAGGATATTATCAGGGAGCTGAAGGAAGCTAGGGGTTTAGGAAAATCGGATACTAACGCAACGACAACCAAAACTGCAGATGAAGAGGCGCGTTTGTTAGAAGAAGCTAAGCAGAAGGGGAAATTCAAACCAATCGGATTCAAACCAATAGGCTCTGCATCAGTTGGCAAGAAGAAGAAATCAAAAACAGCTGACGCTGGTGGAGAACAGAAGAAAAAGAAGAAGAGAAAAGTTGAGGCTGGAGATAGTTTCGAAAGCAAGGATAACGCGGCCAGCACCTCTATGCCTCCACCCTCAGTGCCAGCTAAATTCAATCAGCCTCAAGAAACGGAAGAACTATATGATGACGACTTCGATATTTTTGCTGGTGCAGGAGAATATGAAGGCCTTAATTTCGACGATGACGATAAAGATGAAGCTACTCTACCCAAACGTTCAAATCATGATCGAGATGAATCCTGGCCTTCGGTTGTGCCCAAGCGTTGGATACCCACCGACGAGCCTATTCAACTACCCCAACCTGCACCATCAACATCCTCGGCACAACCTAGCAGCTCTCGACTATTGCCTCCGAAGGAGCCTGTCAGCGAGGATGAGGTCATGGACGACGATCAGCCCATACGCCTTGTTCCTCTTTCTGGTTCTGCTATCCCATCAATAAAGGATCTCTTAGCCATGGATAAAGCAGCTGGATCCCATGGAAAAAATAAGAAGCGAAAGGATAAACAGAAACCTAGTGACGGAGGTCATGACGAAGAGCTGAAGAAGAAAACTACGGCAGAAAAGGTAGATCGAGATTACAAAAGGTCAGTTTTATGGGTCTATTGTTTCTTGTCTGGCAACTAATTTCGCATTGCCTCCAGGCTCAAGACGTACACAGACAAGAAAGCTGCTGCAGAAAATCAATGAATTCGTCGACAAGTTGTCATACATTTTCATCACACAATTTTTAATTTTTGTGTGCAATATTCAATCATATTATGTAATGCAATTAGACTACGGAGACTGCTGGCCAAGCACTTTGTTAATCGTGTTTGTCCGTAGCGGTGTATCTGCGAACAGAGCTCGTAGAAGGTTAACCAATTCGTCGACTTGGAAATCGACCAAAGCGCCTTGTTCGAACAGGTAAGTAATATCTGCTAGTGAAGCCTCCTAAAAACAAACGTCGTCAGTTGGCAAGTATTTTTCCTTTGAAGATGAAGCTACAAACCAGAAGTTCAGACAGATACGAGAACTTCAGCCAGCTAGGGACATAAGCAACTACGAAAGAAGGCTATAGAGGGTACGAATATCAGTCAGTAGATTATTTATTCCCAGAAGAAAAGTACCCACCTGATTTGGATCTTCGCTGAATAAACCTTCCATGGAATTTAGAATTCGACACAACTCGCTGAGTCTGTGCGACTCTACTTCTGGGATATCTGGTAAGGCTAATATATCTCGGAGAATTCGCGATAAAGCAGCATCTGCTACAGTGCCAATTGCATTGTAGTATTTAGTCTTCGTGAGGATGCCCTAGAATAGATTCGAGATAATTTAGTCATGTTCCGCAAGAAGAAAAGAAACGTGAGCCGAACCTTGAGCCGTTGGGCCAGCCGTTTGATGTTTTTCAATGCCTCGTTGACTGCCATTTCACATTCATCGTAACGATCTTGATCCCCCGTATATGTGAATCCTTGGGCACCATCAGCAAGAATTTTGTCAATTTCATTGCATTGTCGTTCCTAGAACAAGGGTAGTCAATGATAGAATTTACGATAATAGCAAGTAGACGTACCACGGTATCCTCATACCAGCTGTCACCCAAAACCTGTAGACGATGTCGGCACTCTGTCAATTTCTCCTTCAAAGACGGTTGCCCGTAGATTGTGTCCTCAATTCGCTGAACAGCCCCCGTCATATACACGCAGCTATTGGAAAACATCATGGCTTTTTCGGGAGATCTAACTTCCTCTGCAAACTTAATGGGATAAAGAGCTTGATATAGGTCCAGTATTGAGGCTGCTGCTTGCAATAAAATTGTCCCAGGCGCAGATGACTGATCACTAGACGACGAGCCAAAGAGGTTCGAAGCAAAGAAGAGCTTGCTCTCATCAATGACAGTTTCCACCATCTTGATAATACGTTTGCTTCTCTTTGGCACTCGGTACATTTCCTTTGGCGCTACTGTAGTAATCACAGCCGCGGGTCGTTTGCCTGGGTTGAGGCGACTGGATTTCGGAGGAGGATTGTGTTCAGGTTGATCGGGCGACGAGGGCGTGAATGTGACTTGTGGGTCAAGGGGCGGCGGAAGAGGGGAAGGAACTGGAGAATTTGAAGTGGCAGAGTTGCCATTGACATGTTTCTTGTGTTTCGACGCAAGTTTTTCTAGTCGAGTAGCAGCTTTGGGTGACAAAATATTAGCAGGTGGAGAAGTAGGTGTAGGTGTAGGTTTAGGTTCGGGTTCAGGATTAGGAATGGGATCGACATCTGGAGGATCAGCCCACGGGTCATCCCAAGCACTTGTTTCTGGTGTATCCTCCACTGGAAGTTCTTCCTCCTCATTCCATCCCCAGGCATCAGTGGGATCAGGTTCCGCCTCCGCTGCTTTGTCGCTTTGTTTCGACTCCGTTGGCATTTTTGCCTCAGGCTCCGTGACTGATTCTTCCCCGTGCTCAGGCTCTGCTTCTAGGTCGTCGCCGAAACCCCAGTCATCGGTCGACCCATTCGCCACGTCTGCAGTCACTGGCTCGTCGAAACCCCAAGCGTCATCTTGGATGTCCTCAGCATCCATTTGGACAGGGACCACGCTGGGCAATGACGTTTCTGGTCCGCCTTCACTAAAGGCCTCGAAAATGTCATCTGGACCCTCGGTTTCCATCAGCTCCTTTCGAGCGAGCTCCAGAATCTCGATCCGCCGTCTGCGCTCGTAATGGCCAGAAACACCATCCGACCAAGCCTTGATAGAGCCCTCATTCCTATCGCTTTCCAGCAATTTACTGATGTCCTTTTCCTCAAATTCCACTGCCCGTTTTAGGACATTGAGGTACGAGGGTAGGAGACCAAAGGAAGAAGGCAAAGCCGGCATGAGGAGATTGTTTAAGACACTGGTCGTGATGGGTTTGCTCATAGACCGAGTAAGTCGAGTAGCTTCGTGAGGTGGAAGATTCGGAAATAATTGAGAGTACAAAAACTCCAAGATGGTTGATACATTATTCAAACGCGAGCTCAAGTCCTCATTATTGGGAGGTGCCGGGATGAGCGAGAGTTTGGCATCGTGAAGGAGTGATGTCTCAATGGAAACAGAATAAGGTTGTTTGAGCACATGGTCCATGAAATATGCCAAAATGTCTCTTCGAAGGGTTGAAAGATGGTTTGATAATGAGGTAGGCGAAAGAGAATGTAGAATGGAAGGAAGTTGGAGCATTGTTTGGGACTGGCGCACTGTCCGGGGCTTGAGTTTTGCATCCATAGCTACGAATTTGAGAAGAATCACAGACCTTGGACTGTACTGTATATTCGAATTTCCGTCGGCGAAAGGATAATACTTCTTGAGAAAGCATCACTAAGTTGATCTTGCACCCATGCCATAGTAGAATTGAATTTATTCTGGGAGGGTTTTACTCAATAAGCATTCTTCGTTTCAGGCTACACAAAAGGCTTTCTGTGTGACATACCTTGTAATCCAATGCTATATTCGTCTGCCGGAGGAATTGAGGCATCCCGTCGAGCAATTCTTCAACATCTCGACCGGCGGTGACCGCATCAGGCAAATTGCCCTCTTGAACGAGGGCGACGAGAGACGTATATGCTGTTCGACATCTAAATAAATATGCAAGACCTTCGTAAGTGGCCTTCGTATCGCTAGCTTCTTGAAGCAAAACCGAATGCTTCTTCAAGGTGCTTAATAGCGTTGGGACAAGTCCTGTCTAAAAGAAGCCTTCATTCGAACGGTGAACAATTTCCTTTGGTATGTGACTCACCTCGGGGTGGGATATTGTAGTATCAAGCTCGTTGACTCTGGCCGTAAGCGATTGGAAGCGACTCTGCACGGATTTCGAAATTTCCAGTTGACTACTGAAGGTTGGGAGGTCGGATTGTATACGGTCATGTATGCGTTGCTATTTCAACGCTGATATCAGTACATGATTTCAATCGAGAACTAGTCTGGCGCACCTTGGTTGCCTGAATAGATTCATCTAATTCACTAATCCAAGAAGCTGCTAAGGATGAGCTCAGAGTATCCTTTGTGGCCGCATCCACTTTATACAATATTTTGGAAGAGACATCCACTGGTATAGCTCGTTTTGGGAGGTGGTCCGGTATAGGAAAGGCCATTTCGTCAGGGTAGCATAGGCAGAGAGCCTTCAAAGAAGGTGATGAGGCAGTTTAGAGGCAACAGGAGTGTCGAGTGTCGATGTCACTGTGGGCGTGGCTTAAGCTGGTAATAACCACGTGGACGCGTACTAATGCTGCATCGACGTCAGTATCACTCCTTGCGCTCAACTACATCATGCTTGGCCGTATATTCCTCATTTTGGCTACACTGGGCATCTTTCACGGTATTTTCCATGTCTCTTCGGTGTAGAAACTCAAAGTGATGCTTCTATTCAGCCGCATATTCAACGTACGAACGTGAGCCCATCGAGTGCTGTCTGTGGTCCCACAGCAGCTAACACGGTCACTTGTCAGATCTTTCATATCTCAAGGCGCTTGAGCGGCCAGAGGGCCCTATCCCTCAAGAGGTCAATCTGACATCAACTTCGCAAAAAGACTTTTACGAACTGATTCGATATTCAGATCGTTTTGGAAACATTCGTCGCGCTATTCTTGGGAATTCTCGGCGCCTGCTTGAACACTCCAGCGCTGAAAGAGATAACATGGTCCAGTGAAATGAGAAAACAGTATGTCTTCTTTTGTTCATTCCGCAACCATTCTTATATCTTCTTGTTTAGCAAAATAGATGAAATGGACTCTAGACTTGGTTTCGCGAGCTACGTCAATCGGGGCAAACAAGTGCTGTCCAAACCTAAAGTCAAAGCACCGCAATAGCATCTTTGTCCACGAACTTACGTGAACCTCGTCTTTGCACTGAAATTTACCGGTGCTCTGCACCCAGCTTCGTATTATCCTCGGCGAATCTCAAAACGTCAAAGATGGCATGTACCCTCTATTTTTATGGCCAAAATTATCTGCATCGACTGTCATGAAGTGTGCCATCTTCTGCTATAAACGCTATAAGAATGGAACCTTGAAGCGGTGTGCGTTTCGTTGTCAGCGATCGTCGCGGCCTTTGGGGTAGAACACCAAGAGCACAAGTACTCCAACCCCTCAAAAATTTGACACATTCGCGAATACAAAGAAGTGGGGATCGTGTTAAATCTATATCTTGATGTGAAGACCTTTGAAAGATTGTTGAATGTATGGTGTTCAACTTATTTTAGATCAGAAGCACTTCTCTTATTCTTCGATTGTTATTGTATTAAATTGTGCTGATACGAGCTGTTTGATAAAAGAACAAAAAGTAAAGTAATTCATGCTTTTATGTCTTCAGCAGGAAAATATCAGACTCTATGTTCTTGAGGCGAAAGACGCGTACACGCTGCAATGACGCGACCGTTCCCATTCAGCGTGGGCAAAATAAGCTTCGCCGCAGCCGTCAAGTTTCTTTGCAGTGCATCTGTCTGAAACGTGTTTGCTGTCATATACTTTACGCGAACTCTGCTTTGCCGGCTTTTGACTGAACTATTACCTGGACTTTCTCTTTCTTTGCATCACCCTGTTGACTGGTTTCTCTGATGAAGAACACGACAAAGATAGGGGTTGTACTCGCAATTAGCATCGCGTTCTTCGGCGCCGAGATAGCAGGTAGGAAGTCATCCAAGTTATAGTGGCACCACTTTACCGCCTTCGTTCCGATTCGGACAACGCCTATCGAGCGGGAAATGCTGATTTGAATCCTTGAATTACAGTCGGGTTCAAGACGAAGAGTATTGCTCTTATTGCAGACGCAGTTCGTTATTGCTCGTTCATTTCCGAGTTAGCCACAGACTGATCCACGCGGATACTACCTATTCCACAGTTCCATTATCTGAATGTAAGCCAAATTTATGATGAGAGAGACCAAATCCAATCAACGCTAACGTTCTGTTACCTTCAGGACATCGTGGCATAGTACATCCATTCATATATTTCTCGTTGGACAAGCACTGATTCATTTTTTCTAATTTCAAACCAGTGCTATTGCATTTACTGCAGCCTACGTATGTTTGACGTCTCCTATACCCATTTCCTCGCTGTTGATACATGCTCCATTCAAACAGCTTCAGGAACGTGGTCAACATGTAAGCCAACTGCGCCTGAACCACATGTTTTGGCGGCTTAGACCCTCGTGTTCTTGCAGACGCATAGCTTCACTTACGCTTTTCATCGCGCCGAGCTCGTCGGTATGAAGTTTAATTTTTTGGTGGTGCCGAAATCATATGCAGATATTGAAACCTCACGTAGGCGCTTTTTTTAACGGTGTCTTCCTTCTGGCATTAGCGCTGTCAATATTCCTTCAATCGGTTGAGCGATTCGTTCACGTCCAAGTCGTGGATTCCCCCAAACTAGTTCTGATAATTGGTTCGATCGGTTTGCTACTGAATATCGTCAGTGCTTTAGTAGTGCACGGTAAGCATTTAGGAAGGAATCAATGTCTCTGGGAAATTGGCAGAACTAAATTACCTATTCTACTTCACTCACAGACCATCATGGCCACGGTCACGGCCATGGTCATGCGGGAGTTGCGGACGATGCTATAGAATTAAAATCGAATCCCCAAAGGGATCTAATTGTGAGAACTCTCGATTGCCTTCCAGAAAGATATGTCCTGAATTATGTTGTATGACTCCAGCACGCAACTCACAATCATAGAGTAGACCCGCCGGTGGCTACAGCGCAGCACAATCTCGGCCTTGTTGGTGTGCTGGTGCACCTTCTTGGTGATGCCATGAATAGTATGTTAATTTCCATTATTTGCTCTGCACAGCTAGGGTTGTTCGATCCATCCTATGTACTTTTCAGACATTGGCGTTATTGTTGCCGCTGTAATATTCATCAAACTGGCGTCCCCAAAACGTTTCTACGCAGATCCAGCGGTTTCGATGGCTATTAGCTTCGTCATATTTGCAAGTGCAATTCCCATGAGTGAGCACTGTTTTTTGGGTTCTAGAATGGTTCATAATGTACTATTCCTAAAGCGCTTAAATCGGGCAGAATTTTGCTTGAAGCTTCGCCCATCTATTTGGACCTTGCAAAAGTCAAGGAAGACCTTTTGTCGGTCGGTACATTCACACCTTATCGTCTGTTTTGATTATAATTAACACCCCACAGATTCCGAATGTACTCGCCATCCATGATCTTCATGTGTGGCACTTGTCCCAATCGTAAGTGGACTACACCCTCGATCCTTACCACTGCAATGGATTTTCTGTAGCAGAAAAGGGTGCAAGATGCTGAACTTTCAATTCAGGGTTATTTTAGGATCCCTTCACGTTTGCGTCCCGCTTGGCACCTCGATGGAGCAATGGGAAACTACTGAATGCTCTCTACAACATTGTTTCGAAGAATACGGAGTCAGTCACGTTACAATCTCTCCGGAGACCTACAGGGACTTCCAGACCATTAGCACTTCTTCCACGGAAGACACGAAGGGTGGGTGCCGCTTGCCTTCTCATGACGACTTCGGATGCGCTGTCAGTGATTTGAAGAAGAGAAAAATTCCAACTCCTACCTCGAACGCTTGACATCGTTGCGGATTTTTGCGGTGTCAACTCACCGTTTAGGCAATCGAGGTCGCCTCGTGCTTGGAAAAGACCGTTTATGCGCGCTTGGGATCCATGCATATGAACGTACGGAACCACTTTGTATTCGATATTTCTGTACCGCCCGTCATCCGTCCATAGTTCCGAGATAGACTCTATATAACATACCTAAGAGGTTGTTTACTCGTTCAAAGCTTCCAAAGCTCTGGTCTGACGTGCTATCAGAATTCAGTGGTGGAATCAATGCCAATGTCTCCAAGAGGGAATTTATCATGTATGGTGTCTTCTTATTGTGATAGCTCGACTCGCTTACGACAGGAAATGGAGGGCCCAAGGGTCTACCATACGATGCTCGCCACCAATCCACCCCCTGATCGTAATAGTTCTTGTAAGTTGACAAACGATATGTGTAGCTTTGTACATACAAAAGACGCTTTTAGGATTGAGGGTTGTGGTCGTTATGACAAGGAAGAAGAATCTGTTTACTGCCGGACCACAGGGGATAGATAGGGCGCTGGTCAGAAGGTCTTTGTAGCCCCAGCGGTCAGCGTGGGTTCGAGTGGGGTGCGTTTTATGAACGTGGGCAATATGGACACTGAGACGGCCACGCGAGGTAGGCCGCAATTTTTTACAAATTGAGAAAAGGAGGATCGACTGCGAGAGAAAAAATCGCAGAAATCGACGAGAACATCACTTATGTCTTCACGCGGAAAAATTTTGTCAAGGAAGCTGATGCAACGCTTGCGAGCTGTATCTCCTCAAGAGACGGCTTGTGCTTTTCGGGGTATTTACCGTCGGAATGGGGGTACTGTTCCGAGATACACAGGATAACGCTATGATTGGCACCGTCTGATTCCGTCTTCCGTCTGCCAAAGGAAACGAGAAAGGATACGAAGTGTGGGGTAGAACGTGAAGCAGCTGCGCAATCACCTATCGACGAAGCAAAATTCACGAGCCATGTCTCGATAGAAGCGACCAGAGTTAGTAAGTTGGAATGCAGATCTGACAGATGAAATCAGGACCCTGAATCAAGCCGAAGGAGATTGTGCTTGTGACAACCTAGATCCCATGGACGGTTTCTTCTTCTCGCTGCAATGGAGGGTTGTTTGGGGCAGGAGTATCGAGCCAAGGGATGAAATCAACTGAGCCTGGATACGAATGTGTATCCACGGCGCATTCTCATTCCGGGTTGAGACCTGAAATTTCGGAGAGTTTTCGAAATGCCGGGTAGGAGGAAAGGGAGGGGCAGATCCAATACGAATGACGAATTTCCGACGGTTCATTTGCCCTAGAGCTCGAGGAACAGCTGGGGTACTGGGTCCTACCTTCCGATAAGAGACTGGAAGTCAAACCATTCACCATTGATTCGTATCGATGTTTCCCAGTTTAGAAAACAGCTTGATTCGTGGCGATGCCAGTCCCCGATCCAGATGTATGTCGAAAAAATTTTGGGAGGAAGTTTTGGATGTATCCAGCTGGTCCTTCTAGTCGTGCCGGTCCATGGAGTTTACTTTACGGAATGAAGTACAGCACCCCATTGGAGAATTAATATAACATTGGGCAGATGATTAGTTATGGATTCAAAAGTGACTTTTGGAGTGCTTACGCGGCCACAAATTGGTGTCCTTCATATCACTTCCTGTTATTTTTTGGGGCTGACTCGCAAACGGAGTGGGGAGATGTACTCGGGAGTGGCGAAAAGCTGTGGAGAGGAGGCTATAGCAGGCATGAGGCAATCGCAGCAAGCCTGGAATGTACTTGCGCGACCTCGAGGCAGAGACCAAGGTCTTTTTGTGCAACGTGTTGAGTCACGCGTCGCGGAGGCCAGGCCGACATGAGGGGTTCGCGGTCTCAGAATGCGAGCGAAATGAGAGCAGGCTGTAATATCAGGGGTCTCTGAGACCTCGTTTTTGAGGTATTGTTGACTTGCAATGGGAACAAATCGTGGAGGATTTGGGAAAATGCTGCTAATTTGCGGAACAAAGTCATAAAACTTGATATTACGCACAGGTTCTTAGTATTGAGTTTGTATTTTCCTCGCAGCTTAGGTTCTCGGCATCGGCTGGCTTGCATGGGCAAAATTAAAGCTTCAGTCCGAGTCATCGAGGGGAATGTAGAGCTTGGATTTGCTAAACATTGGTGCTGCGCTGGAAGTCTAAATTGCGAGTGAGTCGGGGGATTCCCGAGTCAACGATTAGTGTGATATGTTTTTGCCGCCACGCAAATTCCGCGTAGAAATGTTGTCAACGGAGACGTTTGCGCTTGGAAACGGATTTGGGTTTGGGTTGGGTTGGCGTTTGGGCGCGTATCAGGTTCGAGGGGAAGGTCCGCCAGGTTGCGGGTGAGTATCAGGGTAATATGGCGTTCATAGCAGACGAAATAGGGCATTGACTTCGGCAGACGGCGGAGGGTTGCGGAAAACAGATTTTTTGGCGAGGAAGTGAATGGATTATTGGTCGGCGCAGGAGTGAGCGGAGCGCAGACAAGGAAGATTGCGCGTCGGATATGAACAAAGAAGCGCACCGACAAACGAGCAGAGCCACTTCCGGGACCAATCTCTAATAACCGGTCACGTGCAAAGCCCGATTTGGTTCAGATCTGAAGCTGTGTTCACTGCCGATCGTGTTCATCCGTTTCCGTTCTGAATCTGTACAAACCACTACAGACCGTTGTTCATCCTCCGACCCTATAAAATGGCGCTCCTCTCTCTTCTCCCTCTCCAATTGATCCGTGCCCATGATATCCGGCTCCAAGGGCTCAAAGCCTACCATGAAGGTCGGCCAGCGGCCTCTCAAGCGCGGAAAAGCATGCATGAGCTGCAGGTATGTCCACTCCTTCGCGTCCCCCTTCGTTCTCTCACTCGCCGTTCTAGGTTTCTCAAGATTGTAAGCGGCCGCCTTTCCCGTCTTTTCTCCTTCTGACCGGTTTGTAGAAATGCGACGGCGAGAAGCCCATATGTGGGCCCTGCCAAATACATCCGAGGGACGACGATTGCGAGTACGCCGATGGGCCGGGAAGGTCGAGAACGAAAGTGTTGGAGGAGACAGTTTCGCGGTTAGAGGCACGTCTGCAGGAACTGGAGAATCCGGAGACCGCGACGCCTCCCATTCTTCTTCACCACCCATACCACAACGTATATAACCCTCCCTCCAAGTCCCCTCCTCTGCACCTTGTCGACTCGTCTGCTCGTCCTGCAACCCTCTCCCTCTCGCCCTTTTCTCCGTCTTCGACAACTTCAAGCCTCACATCTGGTATGCCTTGGAAACCACCGTTGCACAAGGACGAAAATACTGAATTATCAGGATCGAGCGGATCCTCTACTTCTCCAGTACGATTTCCAGTACCTATGCCTCCCCAGACTTCTGAAGTATGTTACATCCTTCTTTTTTTTGTATTTGTATTTGACATCTCCGTTATACTTCAGGATACCACAATAACTGCTCTACAGGCATCGTGCGTAACATTTTTCAATCTATGTTCTTCCGTGCTATAACTATTCTTTTGTTAAAGCATCGATCATTTTCTCCCACATGCCCAACAATTCGGGTTCTTCATGCATATACCTACATTTCGACACATAGTTCTCCTTGCTTACCCTTTGGGTCACCATACACGTCCGACCGCAGGACTCGTCAGCGCAGTTCATCTCATGGGCATCCATTTGTCCCAGCCGGAATCTCTCAACGCCGAGCTTCCATTCGTGACCAAGGCTGTCCAGAGTGTTGCCGTTGACTTGTTCAGCACACATCCGAACAGGGTCATCAACACCCTCCAAGCCGAGGTTCTTCTGGCCTATTACTTTTTGCGTACAGGCTCTCTGCTTGAAGCGAAAGTGCACTGTGGGACCGCCGTTGCGCTCGCTCTTGGTGCAGGCCTTCACAAGCTTCGGTCAACGAATATCGCAGCACCCTCGGTTCTGGGTCTCGTCCAGGACCAGCCTTTTGCGCTGTCTGCTCCTGCCGACACGATACAAGAGGCAGAGAGGATAAACGGGTTTTGGACTGTGCTTGCGCTCCACAAATTTATCACAGTGGCTTTAGAGCCCCCTGCACACGTCTGTGGAGCACTTGAAGCACCTGGGATGCAGGTCGACACTCCATGGCCGGTTGACCTGGATCATTTGGACGAGGTACGTACTATGCATATTTAGCATTGCCAGTGTCTGTCATCTCTTACGCGGTTATTTAAAATAGCATCTCCGACCTGATCTTGGGGGTAATTCGACAATACGCGCTTTTCTGAATGGACATACTCGCGGAGAAAACGATTCGTCGATGGCGTTGCTCACGAAGGCATCCATCTTGTTCCACCGCGCCGCTCATCTTACCGGGCAGTGGTCACCAAGTGCGTATACTTTGTTCATTTCACAAATTTAGCCCACTGACATCATTATTTTGCCCCAGAGTTGACCGGATCAGATCAAAAGGCGTATGATTCGGCCGCCCGGTCCGTCCACGCCTTAATCGACTCCTTCCGCAACGCCCTCAACACCCTTGCGCCTATAACAGGCCAAGATACCCACAACCCTAACATCCGCAATCTGCTCCTGACTCACGCACTTGTGGATGCCGCATCAATAAAGCTCCACTGGATATTCGCCTACGCGTACCCCGAGTCCAAGCAAATTTGTCTGACGGCCGCTCGGAACATAGTCAACCAATACGGGGACCTTAATCTTCAAGAAATAGGCCACATGAATCCTATCATGGGTGTACGTCCATATATCTTTCTTTTTGTTGGGATCGGTTCTTATCCATCTTATCGATTGATTAATATTTTAGAACCTATGGATGACTGCTTGCTTGGTCTTCGTTGACGAAATTTCGCGTGCGCGCCAGATTAAGAGCCAATGGTCAGGCTCCTCTGCTGTCGAAGACGAACTTCTGGAGAGTTACCGGAATGGCCTCAAAGCTCTGAGCTTGTTTTCGCAAGATAGCGCTCTTATGCGTACGTTCTAATTGTTACCCGATATCTTTGCGTCATTAATAACGTTATTTCTTATAGGCTATCAATTAACTAAGGTCCAGGAAGCTTTTGAGGCCATCTGATTCATCGTCTTTGGCTCATCCTCGTTTCTCTTGCACTTTCGTATCACATGGACCTCTTTCTTGTGTTTCTTGTCTCGTCATCACCAACATCACAATATCACAATACCACTCATACACATGCACGTTTTGGAAATCATCTCTCCTTTCAATCTCGGTTGTACCCCAGCATACCCCGCATTGTATACCGACCGCACCTGTGATACCGCCTTTCCGACATACCACCGCCTGTTTCCAATGAACCTTGCTCAATCTGTTGTTAGTCCTAGTCTCCCGAACCCTTGTTACATTTAGTGTGCACACTATCATCTCTTCATCAGCGTCATTTTCACTCAGCTCGCTCACCCATCTCCTCCGCTTCGACCTTCTTCGTTGTATCCTTTGGAGCTACCGGCCCCGTAGTTCCGTTCCGTACATATATCATCGCTTGTTTGTAATACCCGACCATACCTACGCTCCAGCCTCTTCTTCAAAGTTCGTTCTCCTATATTAGTCCTGCTACAACCCCCAACGTAACTCACAGTATTGTAACTCTACTGACTCTTCTGACCTCTGTAGCCCTATAGCCCGTAGCTTTCTGACTCGTTTGTATTTTGTTCAGTTCTTCCTTCTGGCTTGTATTAGTCAGTCCATAGAGTACGTAGTATGCGCAGTCCCCCTTTTTGCTTCCATTCCAGCCCCGGCACTTGAGGTTTAAGTTTAGTTCTGCAAATGACTAAAAAGTGAAATTGATAACTCAGATTTGCATCGTGCGTAAGTACTTACACCTACGACCCAGTGCCAGCACGAGTCCAATTTTTCGAAATGAGTCAGTTTCTTGTCAACATCTGAACCACTTTAGGAATTTTAACCCAAATGGGGCGAAACTCCAAGTTGAGCAAGTCCGCCCCGAGTTCTTGACCCCAAGCTCCTAGATCACCGGGCCTTCAGGTTAAGACAGAATCACAAAACCATTGGTCGCTTATAGTCTATTATTACATTGTAAGTCCTGTTAAGGCAGTGAAAATAGGCACGCTCCGTCGAGTGCGGAGGAAGTTACCGAAAAGAGGATGTTCGCGCCCTCTGCATACTACACACCCTCACCGGCGGCATCTGTCCATAGTCCTTTTGTACACGATCGGGACATGGCGATCATGATCGAGAAAGCCCTCATGACGAAGAAGCGCCTCCCAGAAAAGGAGAAAAAGAAAGGACAGTAATTGCTTAATTTGTCATGCGCACTGATATAGCTATTTCTAGGCAAACAATGGCACACTAGCGGATCCTCGAGGAATTAGGCAGTAGTAGCAATGCATATTGGACGTCTTTCAAAACAGGATTTACCATAAACCCCGTCAGTCGTGGTATATGGTGACCATATGGTCCATAGTCAGATAGCAGGAGTAAAAGCGCGACGAAGGAGTATTTTGGTGTCAAAAGATTGACCGTGCTGAACAAAAGATGACGAATGAACAAGGCACAAGAAGCGCTTCCTAAGCCTTAGCGGACAATTCGACAGCATTCTTGAACGCTCCAAGCAAAGCCGTTAGCTGCATTTTCTCACTGCCTCCCGTGGATAACCGATGCCTGTGGTGGCTATGTCAGCGGACTAATTTAGAAAATTTATGGCACAGGCTCACTCTGTGGTAGCTAGATGATCCAGGAGGTATATTCGTGCACGAGGTTTAAGTTCCAGGGTGTCTAGATATTCATACGCGCCAGTGAGAAGGTCTTGTAGAGCTAATCCGCGTTCCGTTTTGAGCTTGGTTATCACTGCGCGGGGTAAGCAAGATCTGAAGAATAAACTTCGATGTGAAACTTACTTTGATATGAAGTAGTAAATTCGTCAGACAGCATTGAATTTACGATGGTTTCAATATCCGAAGGGTGTGGGTTTCCAGTGCAGTTATAAATCTCTGTCTCTCCGACGATGTCGTATGCAGCATGGCAAGCCTGTAGCACGTTGAGAGCCCTTCTCATATCACCTTTCGAAAGTTTAAGTAGAGCTTTCTTGCCATCGTTTGTTAAATTGACACTGTAAGGGATTAGATTCTTATGAATTAGATCAACACGAGGATTAAAATAACACACTTTTCAGCATCCACCACGGTCACTATTCTTTTTTCGACCTCTGTGATTGGCAAAGGAGAGAATCTGAAACGAGTGCATCGACTTTGGATTGCTGGGATAATTTTGTTGACGTAATTGCAAATGATACAGAATCGAACGTTCTTCGTATATTGTTCAATGACACGGCGAAGGGCTGCTTGAGCTTGTTGGGTCATCATATCGGCTTCGTCCAGGATAATGAGCTTGAAGCCTTTGGAGAATAAAGTACGGGTCTCCGCAAATTGCTTGACTTGTTCGCGGACAACGTCAATACCACGCTCATCGGAGGCATTGAGCTAAGTAAGAAGTGCGTTGATTACGAACATAAAGTAACAACGATGACCGAAACGAACCTCAAGAATTTGTTTCCGATAATCAGCACCATAGATCCGTCGAGCAACCGCAAGAATAGTCGACGTTTTGCCTGTTCCAGGAGGTCCGTAAAATAGAAGGTGGGGAAGTCTGTTCTTCTCGATGAACCTCTCAACTCGTGGCCAATGAATACATGGTTAATCAAACAAAACACGCGACTCACTGGTCGTAATTATGTCTTTATGGGATACAACATCATCCAAATTGACTGGTCGGTACTTCTCTACCCTGTTTTAAAATTAGTCGAATGGCACCCGTCAATGAGCGGCTGCGAGTACCATGGTAGGTTGTCGTTGTCCGCTGGATGGTCGTGTTGCACCGCTTTGCCTTTGCCCTTTAAAATCGCAGATGAGAAGGCGAGGTCGGCCATTTGTGTATCGTCGTCTGAGGACATGGTTGACGCGTGCGTGAGAGATGGTTGAAGAGACGCGTCTCAGGCGCGTCAATGAAGAGATGCTTGGCATTATTTGGATCGCACGTGAATGATGGATGAGCCATCGCAGTCTTTGTCAGCGTTCAAACCTTAATATACGAACGCACGGGCCATACACAGATGACAAATCCATCAAGTATATAAGCTGCGCCGTTAAATTTCGAATTTCCTCATCGCTAGGCTCTTGCTTTTGTCAAAGACTCCATCGTTCATATCGTTGGACAGACCGAAGCGTCCGCAATCATGCAGATTTTCGTAAAGACGTGCGTCGCAATTGTATTCTTATGATGCGTCCAGCTGATTAACTCTGCTTTAGCCTCACGGGCAAAACCATCACCTTGGAGGTGGAGTCTTCGGACACCATCGACAATGTCAAAGCCAAAATCCAAGACAAGGAGGGGTGCGTAGCTTCAAATCTTATTTGCTTTCTGTGGTATTCATGTTCCCTCAGCATTCCCCCCGATCAGCAACGCCTGATTTTCGCCGGTAAACAACTTGAGGATGGTCGCACTCTCAGCGACTACAACATCCAGAAGGAGTCTACTCTGCATCTCGTGCTCCGCCTCCGTGGTGGTGCTAAGAAGAGAAAGAAGAAGACCTACAACGTGCGTTATCAACTTCATAAGCTGCTGAAAATATTGCTGACTTGATTCATCTTCTCCAGACCCCCAAGAAGATCAAGCACAAGCGCAAGAAGGTCAAGATGGCCATTCTCAAGTACTATAAGGTGGACTCCGATGGCAAGATTAAGCGTCTCCGTCGTGAATGCCCCAGCGCTGAGTGCGGTGCCGGTATCTTCGTACGTTTTAATTCTTTCTCTATAGTGGTCAGATTGTTTATTACCCGTACAGATGGCATTCCACAAGGATCGTCAATACTGCGGCAAGTGCGGTTTGACTTACACCTTCCAGCCCGGCACCAAGCCACCCGTCGTTTGAAATATCACCTCGATGCTTAAACCTATCGTAGCCTGATTTCATTGTCCGATCCGCTGTTATGTTGTACCTGTACATGAGCTGTTCAAAATAATGATACCTCAGCTATCAGAACTACCTACGTCAGGATTCATAGAATTGCCCATCTAATGCAGCAAGTACGGTATTCTTACTGATTCGGGGGCTAGAAATTGCATGCATTACTGACAATGTCGTCGAGAGAGAAATCCAGTGAAAATATATTGTAGAAACGTACATATTATGACAATTAGTTCAACTAGGACACTACACTGTAAGCAAAGGGAAAGGGTATTCTATGAAACTACACGAGATCGTAGAGTACAGTCCAAAGATAAATGAAGATAAATGAAACGAGAAATCTACCGTAAATGAAATCTAACTACAGTATACTTAGCACAGTAAGTATCCAGATTTGTCTATCGAGGGATGAATATCAAATAAGAAATTCTAAAATGAGAATCTAGGCAAGGTTCGACAGCGGAGCTCTAGTGAACAAAGCTTTGAAGGGCGTTTACTGTGTCTACATATACCTGACTATCATCGCAAGGTCCCTCGAGGCTTCTAAGAGACGGGAATAAGCGATGCAAGTATTGTGCGAATTCGACAGGGTGTGCCGTTTCGAGTTGTGTGATTGTCAACCTTTGAAGATCGTTCGTTTGTTGTACGCCCTCAGGTGCCAGAGGGAGTGGGTCGCTGATGGTAAGAGGTAAAAGTAGGGTCTTGAGATGTGGTAGCTGTTGAGAAAACAAGGATAAGGAGGCTATGGTCATCTGGGATGGCTTCATAGCTTCAAACTCATCAAGTAAGACCGATGATCCCAATTCAAAGTGTTGGAGATGGGGCCACCAAGTGACAATTTTTCTGAGGTCCTGGTCGTTCAACGATGGTGGGAGAGTCACGTCGCAAGAGAAGTGACAGAGGTTTTTGAGATCGCGTAGCAGTTCTATGGTTTTGATATCCATGCCTGAAACATCTAGACCGCCGGCGGTCTGGGAAGGTATGGATGGATTAGAGGATGTGGATGGGTCTGTGATCTCGAAGTGATGTTCCAGAGACAGAGATTGGAGGGTAATAGCAACCTTCTTAGATATCGTGGCGAAGATAGTGTCCCAAAAGGCTGGCGAGAATGAGGAATCATCTAATTCTATGTTAAGATGCTGTAGGGTATGCGCCGGGATATAGTGTAAGATGCGGTCTATGAGAGTTGATTTTGCGCGGATGGCTAATTTGACAAGTGAAGTAAAAGCGTTATGATCCTGCACCTTGTGCGTGTCGTGGGTGTCGTATATATCATTAAGCTCTATGTGTCCTGCGTGAATTTCTAGTTCTAAAATATTAGGGAAGCACATTATAGCTTCGAGGGTTTGTGGTAGCAGCGAGGACCCAAGTCTAAGGGAAATGAATTCGAGTTTACGCAAGCGGGAGATAATGTCGTTCAGGCGATTCGAGGCCTGGCCTCGAATGCTGAGGTGCCGAAGCTTTGCAGAGCGGTCAGTATTTTGCTCGAGGTACTCGCATAGGGCATCGTCCAATGAACATGAGGGTGTTTTGAATCCGAGATCAATTTCGAGGCGAATAAGGTTCGTGGAGAAGTTGAATGGAATTAAGCAGATCGCCGACTTCGGAGGTGAAATATAGGCGGTCGATAGATTTGGGAGGATGTTATTTCGCGCCGAGCAGAAAAGAGAGGACGTCGTAACGCTTGGGTGAACTTTCAGTTCTTGTCGATTGCTAACATGCCTGATTCGTCGAGCATAAGTGCTAAATTTAAGCAAATCTTGCTCGGATGGCGGAGCTGTAAAAACCTAATGCCAGTCAGATGGGCCAAAGATGAACGCGATAGACATACATGTTCCCCATCTGTAACTGAAAGAGTAGGGAGGAGATTGAGCAAAGGTGCGAAGGACGAAAGCCTATCCCATACAAAATCCAGCGCTGGATCCTTCCATGCTTTGCAGGCAAGAGCGGCAGAGATGAGAGAAGGTCGATCATCTTCGGAGTTGAGTGAAAAGACGTGTCGTAATATTTCGTCTATGAGCAAGGCAGAGTGCATTATTAGGGTTCGGCCAAAGAGACAACCGAGATACGGTAGGAAGTTAGCAGGATTTAGTGATGTCCGTTGGCACGTTTACTTCTATGTATTGGGAGGGTCTGAAGGCGGCGTAAGAAATGTTTCACTGGAGAAGATGAGTAGTACGTACATATGGCCTTGTTGCTTCGATCTTTTATACTCGTTCCAGAACTCGTATGTGTATGAAGCAAGAAAAAAAAATGAACATGACGCTGATCGGTTTGCTGTCACAGCTTGAAGCGGGGAATGTAAGCAAACAATGATCGGCGGATCAAAATACTCCAGCCAATGCCCGTCGGTGGTCCCAGAGCCTTCCTCTCAAGTCGAATGCCGAACGAGCTCTTCACTCATGACTCTAACCTTTGTATACCTCAGAATTCACTATGCGGACACTACTTGCCTAAAGCTTGACTCTACGCTGTAAGAAAATTAGGAACGAGGATTTCAGCGAAGATGCATATCTCATAACAATCTGAAGGCTATACTCCAGAACAGCAGAATAAGGACGGGATTAATCACATCATAAACCAAACAAGGCTTCAATGAAACTGAAGATTCATCTGGAGCTAGAAGAATTAGTCAACTTGGGGAAAGCACCATCCAAACCATCAAGGATAGATATTGACGTTCGAATCTTCTTAAGAATAAATAGCCTAGTTCACCCAATATTCTCCTAGGTTTACGGAGTTGACAGCGAAAGCAGAAAGAACACCAGTTGTATGAAGCTGATGAGCAGGAGTTTATTTTTTTTGCCACGATGGTCGAAATTTACCGTGAATATTTGGTGAATGCCATAGAGATCAAATATAAATCGTCCCGGTGGATCGTTGTTGACCGTGGAGCCTTCGACGAACGAAGATGCCCTAGTTGGCGGTGTGTGTATAGTTGACGAAGTCAGTTCAATGGCCCGAATATGTATGGCCCGGAATTTGGAATACCATTGAAACCTAAAACATATTATTCTTTTGAAGATCAAGAATTATTGAATGCACGGATACTGACGTCCTTTGGTCATTAAATAGTCGAAGGCTTGTCAACGGCCTGAACTTGCTCATATAGTTCGCGTTTCCGTTGAGAGGCCTCGAGATCTTCTTGCCTCTGTTTCATCTTCTCGCGCCGACGCTCATCGTCTCGAAGTACGCCCTGATACATCGTCTGTTTGGCAGAATCAATAGAATTGATAGTGACGAAATAAAGGTTCGTACGCTTCTTTCTTGGTGTTGTTGGAAATGAACGGCAAATATAGTTAATGTACAGAACAGAACAGCGCCAGCAAGGGTGGCTTTAGCTCGGCGGTCCGCCATTTACTAGTAGAACGATAGGAAGGAGACCCGCTGTAATGGTGGCCAGTAGTGAGGGGTGCAGTTAGGTGCAGTTATAATTCCGGATCGGCGGGGCACGGTGCACAGACCCAAGGTAATCAGCCGAACCCACCAACATGTGCAAATAACTCGACCTCGCCAACCACTATAACGTCGTCGTGTCCCTCTTCGATATACGTGGTGGCCAAAGAGTCGACGTTCACGATAGCACCTGGGCGATGTCAATAGAAGAGGTAAGTTGAAATCTATTCTTCTAGCTGTAATTTTCTGACTCGATTCTAAAGTTCGAAGGCCTTCTCAAAGAGGTCGTGAATGCCAAACGACTATCCGCCTCCAAAATGACGAACCTGACAGATCTCGCAATGAAGAATATGGAGGTAGGTAATCATATTTTATGTTCTAAAAGAGTCTCACTCATCAGAAATATTCAGCATGATACAAGACTTGTTTCTATTCTGTACCGCACGCACAAGACGTTATCCAATGCTACTTCAAAAGTGTTTAGTCTTTATATCTTCGATGCACTCTCAAGAGCAGCAAAACACCATTCTACAAAAAATGGACTCTCGGGCGATGCCTTCACTCATCCAGGCAATTCAGCTTCGTTCCTTTTCAAGGTTGGTGGCGTGGTTGAGGGTTTGTTTCAAGACCTAGTAACGGCTGGTTCCCCCGAAGCCAAGGTAAGTTTCGCTTGTTCAGTTCGTTCCCACTTTCTTGTTTCCTTGTTCGTCTGCATGGGTACTCGGACCGTCGTTATCATCGGCAGTGTTCAGTCACTTCTATTACTTGAATGTTTTTTCGAAACTCGTGGAACTTGTTCTCACTTTGTTTTATTATAGGAAAAGACGAAGAAGATTCTGGACATTTGGGTCAAGGGAAACATCTTTCCTCCCGATATTTTGTCCCAACTGGGAGATGTCATAGGTGGAACTCAAAAAGGTACATTTCACAATACCCATGTGCACTTCCTTAACGTGCAATTCAATGCGTTTCTTTCGATTTCTCCGTGTCACGAAAACAACAACTGAAGTATTCAATGGTTTGTTTCGTTCTTAGTTCCCGACGCACTAGTCAATGTTCCCGCTGCACCCGCTGTCGACCCTAGAACGGCGCGACCAACACTTACACCGCCAGCAACCACTCCCATAACACCGCCGTCTGTTTTGGCCTTTGATCAGCATGCGGCTTTACTGGCATTGTTGACACAAGCAGCAGCGAGCGCTACAAACCCACATCCTTCGTAAGCATATCACTGCTGCTGTTGTATACGGTATTGACTCGCATATCTTTTTCTAGTCAAAATCCAACAAATGCAGCGGTTCCTCCTCAGTTAGAAGCCGCACAATTGGCTGTTATACAACAGTTAGCTCATACGGCCGCTTCTGTACCATCTGTTCCGCAATACTTACCCCCTCCCGATCTTGTAAATGTGCAGAGATTTCCTTCATCTTCTGGTCTTAATGGTAGTTCGCACTCGCCGCCGTCCTATCGAAATGAGCCTCGCTTAAAGGTCAACGGCGAACAAAGACACAACGGATATCGTAGTCCGGAAAGCGAGTCGCGTCCTAATCCTCATTTTGATGAACGAGACAATATGAGAGGAAGGTATAGAGCAGACTATCGAAATCGCGGCCGAGGTGAAAGATTTGGACGCGCCTGGGATTCTCGTGACCGTGACCATTATAGAGACAGAGATCAGAGCCCTGTTCAAGTTCGTACTGGTAGAGGAGACCGAAGCCGATCTAGAAGCCCTGGTCCCTCCAGTAGATACACTGGCAGGAGGGAATCCAGGTATCCTAGTCCTCCGAGACCATCAGCCGTCTCTCCAGCTAGAGGCACAACTGAACATGGAAAGGACGAATTTGGAAGAGATGTTCGAGCCGAATCACCCGAATCCCCCCCACCAGTCAAAGACCATTCACCACCTCCTGCTCCGGCAGCTCCTAAATCACCGATACCCCCCGAACAACACAGTAATTCCAGAGCTCCACTAGCAGCCACAACTAACCACGAAACTAGTTATGGCTCGAATTCTGTAACATCAGTCTTGGTAAATGCGAATACATCTTCCACGCAGCCACCTAGTGCACCGCTAGTCACAAATATAAAGGAAGTGGGAATGGAAAAATTCAATCCTGCGACGTTTAATTTTACATCTCCAGCCGACTGGGAGGCACTTGGGAAAATGTGGCAGGGCACCCATGGATATCTCCCATCGACCGAAGAACTTATGCAATTCGTCGTGGCGTGTTCAGCTGGTCAAGCTGTGCCATATCCTAGCATGCCCAACCAAGAGTTGCAAACGAACTATATCACTTCGGAAACAGTTCGAGGTCGTGGTTTTGCGGGAGGAACAATCTACGGCAACAGCCGAGGCATGCATTGGGAAGGAGAACCAGGCTATGGTTACGCCAATCACGGTCAAAAGACGGATGCCATCGTGTTGGAAGAAGGAACACTACAAAAACGCGATGTCTCCCATACCACGAACAACGGGAAAGACAGCTGGAACAAAGCCTCCACTGGATCGACAACTAGCTCGAAGTCAGCTGGTGGACGTATGCAAAGGGTTGGAGATAAGTGGGTATTTGTACGTGACGCGGTGGCACCTGCCATGGATGTTGGGTCATAGTATGTCTGTAACAGTAACGTGGTATCATTCTCTTCCCTACCAATATCTATCTTTTTAGTGTCCCACTCCCTCCAGGTCGTAGTCAGTTGCTCTTGTACCAACATATTCCGTTTCTTTATATATCCAGCGCGGTTGTCCGAACACCTCATGGTGGAAGCTGGCCAAGGAGAAAGGATTTGGCCAAAAAATGAGATAGCAGAGCGTTGCACAAACGATGCCAATGAAACTGCCAACAATAACATCTTCCTTGTGATGTCGCTGAGAAGCAACTTAGTCAGAATGCTCAGAGTTCAAGAAGATGGGAGAACGAACATGGTCTTGTAATCGGGTAATGGCGACATGGGTTGCCCAAAACAACGGGAGAAGTGCGAGGAAGAAGGTTAGCATACGGCTCGATCGGAAGCTGCGAGGGGACTTTGGGATACTAAAGCACCATGCTGCTGTCTGGCCGGCGATGACAAGTGATAAGAAGACCATGCCAGAAAATGCTGTCGAAGAGTGTCCGGATGGAAATGATTTTCGACCATTGATAATGGTTGAGGGATGTCTAAATCGCGAGATTATCGTTAGAAAGTTGAGATATCGACAAGGGGTACACATACCCGGTACATTGCTCCAGAGCATTGTCCCATTCACATCTAGAGAGAAAATCAGGTCTTAATCGACCTGGATGACGAAGTTAGTGAACTTCGAAGCTTCAAATTTTTGGCACAACTCACCAACACTGTGCTTCAGCACCTCCGTAATGAGTTCCGTCAAACCTCTGAAAGATTTCATATAATGCAATGTCCCGAAGTAGTACTAGTAGCAACTCTAAATGACATACCTTGTAGCACAGATTCCTATGGCTCCGTGGTGAATTATCATGAGTGATCGCTGCATCACACCAATGACGGCAACCACAATCAAGGGTACGAAGAGCGCCGTCGTATTATTGAAAAAAGCAGAGACTCTACACCAACGAATCAACGATTCATATGACGTATGGACTGATTTTCCAATGATTTTCTCTCCACTCACTGATCTTCTCTTTGAGGGAAGCTAATTGTAGAGTCGTTGATATCGAATCTGCGCTCGTAGACTGGGGAAACTTTCACTGCTCCCGTTAAAAACCATAGTACACAGACTATTAACCTATAAAATGAAAGGGCCCGTAGCAGTCAGCTAATGTAAGTAGCCAGACCTCTCGACGGAATACTTGATGCGTACCAGTCAGCGATATATGACCTATCAAACCACCCAAAAGAGTCTTCAAAATAACGACTAATCGAGGCCTTGAGTTGGGACATAACGACTAGTGAACAGTCGGATTGTGAGAGAGTCCTCATTTTAGCACTCATGTCTGCTTATCAGCCGACGCCCCAATCGTTCGAAAGGGAATATTTTTGATGATGCAGTGGTTGCCAAATTGGTAGAATCTGTGACTCAGGCAACGTGTAACCGGTCTGTGACCGTTCGCGTTTATTGTCACAGGACGTCCCAACTTTGTCATCCTATTTCCTTCACTCCACAATGGCCAAAGGAAAGGTCGCGAAAGTGCGACCTGCAGGTCAACAAACTCTCAACGCCTTCTTTGGTGGCTCCAAGAAAAAGGAAGAAAAGGTCCAGAAGGTCGAAGAAACCGACGCGGAGACTGGCGCCGAAACTACAAACGAAACTCAAGCAGAAGATGAGGACGAGGATGATGCAGAGATAGTTCAAGACACCTCGGATGTGGATATGGATGCGTCACCAGAGATTACCAAAAAACCTACCCGGACTTCTGCCCCCGAATCCTCTAGCCTTCCTCCCATCAGCGATATACCCGCCATTTTTGACGACCTCGTCAGTCATATACCCGGAATCAAGGACGTCGCCGAACACGTTGCTGGGCGTAAATTACGCGTTGCTACTATGTGTTCTGGCACCGAATCTCCACTTCTTGCTCTGGAACTAATCCAGAAATCTGTCTACGACCAGCACGGCGTCAACTTCGATGTAGAACATGTCTTTTCATGCGAAATCGAGCCTTTCAAGCAGGCATACATAGAACGCAATTTCCATCCTCCTCTTCTCTTTCGTGATGTCTGCGAGTTGGGAGATTTAGAAGCGTGCGTCACTGTATCGATGGCCTTGGTCGTGTTACTAACCCCTTCATGTGCCATCTAGTCATACCGCGTATGGATCCTTGGCCACTGTTCCCGGCGATGTCGATATTTTGATCGCAGGCACTTCCTGTGTCGATTATTCCAATCTAAATACCCAAAAGCAGGACATAGATGCAAACGGCGAATCTGGTCGGACTTTCCGGGGTATGATGTCGTGGGTTACCACTCATCGCCCGCCAATTGTCATTCTCGAGAACGTTTGTTCAGCTCCATGGGAAAGGGTCAAAGAATATTTCGAGAAAAATGGTTACAGCGCGGAATTTTCTCGCGTCGATACTAAATCGTACTACATCCCACATACGAGGACCAGGGTCTATCTAATCGCCGTGAACAAGAAGGGCTCGAGTATACCAAAAACATGGAAAGATTGGGTCACCTCCAAGCTCAAGCGCCCGGCATCCTCAACTTTAGATGCGTTTCTTTTGCCAACCGACGATCCACGCATCCATCAAGCGCGTCAGAAACTCGTACAGGAGAGTTTTAACGCCGTCGATAGGCGGACAGGTAGAACTGACTGGGGTCGGTGTGAGTCTCGTCACCAGCGGGCTCGGCTTGAAGAAGCGCTTGGGTCTAAAAGACCGCTCACCAGTTGGGACGAAGGTGAGTCTGTTATCGACTCCTCAGGTTTTATGTTTTCTAATAATCCTTTAGGTGGTTATTGCAAGCTTCCAGACTTTGCATGGAATGATTGGGGTGTAGGCCAAGTTGAACGGGTCTGGGATCTCATGGACATAAGTCTATTGCGATCGGCTACGAAGGGCGTAGATCCTTCTTACAAAACGTAGGTCTTTCCGTTCTCGTTATATTTTTATTTTATATTCTAACTTTCGATTTGTTATAGTCAAGTATGGAATCTTTCCCAAAACGTTGATAGAACCATTGGGTCGAACAAAGTTGGTATATGCCCTTGCCTCACGCCTTCGATGATTCCGTACATCACCAATCGTGGCGGCCCTATGGTGGGCCTGGAGGCTCTATCGATGCAAGGTCTTCCTGTTGACAAGCTGCTTCTGACTCGCGAGACAGAGGACAACCTCGCCGACTTGGCTGGCAACGCCATGTCAACTACCGTAGTTGGCGCATGCATCTTGGCGGCACTTGTTTCAGGGAAGAAGCTTCTAAAGGCGGGCAATGACGCTCAAACTTATGAATCGAAATATGACGTCGGAGATAACGGCGAGGAGCACTCCATGGAGGTCGACACTATCCCCTCTCTGAAACCGACTGCAAGTCAAGTTGTTGGCGAAGAGCAACTTGTCAAAAAGCCCCTCGATCTCTCCATTACACAAAGATGTTCGTTCGCGGAGCTGCTTCTCGAGGCTGAGAAGAGTCGACGTCTTTGTTCGTGCGAAGGGCGAATAGACATGACCACGCGGCCACTTTTCCATTGCCAGGATTGCGGAAGTACTTTCTGCAAGAAATGCGGCGGTCGTCCAGAACATAACCCTGAGCCTATCGACGTCATTCAGTCGCCTCGCGTTCCTCCTTTCGATTTCGCGAAGACTCTCAAAGCGACCCTCCCGATGTGCATTTCCCTCACAAACGTTGATCAGGATCTTTTGGACAGTCTGCGTCAAAAGGAGAGCATCAGCATTCCTGAATCGCGTTGGAAGCCTTGGTCTGCAGCTGTTCTACGAGCCACAAGCTCGGAGCTTCGTTTTGTCGAGTTGAAGCGGCAGGAAATATGGAGTGCAGTTTATCAATCCCCGGTTGGTATGCTGGAACTTTCTTTACATACCAAGCAACCAGAATGGCGTCTCTATGCTTTTCCCGAGGCACATGAACCAGCTAATGCAGAAATTCGTCAAATACTTGAATCTCCAGTCGGACGGTTCACTTGCGACGGCGATCTTCTCGAAGGGAAGTGGCAGTTCGCCTTTCCGTGTGCCTCGTCGATATCCGTCAAAATTCAAGGAGTGGGCGACCTTGTACCCTCTTGGGAGTCACGTCTGGGCCTTATCGGTGTGAACGAGGAATTCAAGAATAGAATGGTTAACTCCAAACTCAAAGTATGTGTCGGTCCCACTGATATTCAGAAGTTGGATCGTGATATCTCTGGACTGTATGAACTCCTCGAGAAATGCGGAACAGCGAATGGAGCGTTGCACATGAAAATTGAAACTGGAGCTACTAATCTTGCTTCCCTTTTCATGCTTTTCGATTCTCATCGAACCAACGACGCTGAAGATTGCTTCGTGTTCTCTATCAGTACTCGCCGCCTTGAATACCAGGAATGTCGGCCCATCGTTTGCAAACTTGATCCTACCTGGAGGCAGTCGTCCAAAGAATCTGAGGAAGTCGTTTCTTGCCACCTACCGTTCAAATGGACCACCGCTGAAGCTGTAAAGCTGATGGTAAGTAACTTCGTGCTCATGGTTTCCATTACTGAACCTTAACATTTTAGCCGTCCGTCAAACAAAATGCCGAGTTCGGAATACCGGAGAAGACACTCGACATCTCAGCCAGCAAGGACGCTTGCCAGGATGCACACGCTCTACTAACTTGCCATGTTTCTTTGCGAGGTCAGGCAGGATCAGAGTGGCCAGAAGGAAGGTGGGCCGAGGTTGACAAAATCCATGAGAGAGGGACATTCAAAGCATTGGCATGGCTGCTGGAGCGTATTCGACACGTCGACGACAAAATCCACTCATGGCAATTGATCAACGACCCCGAAGATTATTCCAATTGTGAACGTTGTGCTCCTACAGCCCCTCAACTACGATGGGTGTACAACAAAGGGAAAACCGTGCCCGTCGAAGATTCCGTGCAAGCTGGTGAATACGAACGAAGACTGAAAAGTCGCCCAAGCCCTTTCGTGACCCAGCTCAAGCTAGATGAGAACGGTATAGGGTCCGTCAGGGTAGCTATCAATGTCCCATCGCTTCTGCATCGCGCAGCTTCACGTCTGCCAACAAAGAAACGTACAGGAAAGATCTCGCTGTCCTGGCGTCTCGACACTAGCTTCACCCCCGCCGCTACCCTCCAACTCCCCAAATTTACCATCATGAGCAACAAGCTTGACAAGCAACACGCTCAACCCCCGCACTTCAAGACCCCATTACGCAAAGAGCAGCTGAGATCTCTCGAATGGATGATTCGTCAAGAATCGGCCCAGGCGCCCCCTTTTGTCGAAGAAGAAATTTCAGAAGCAATTCTTGACCCCCTTGGATGGCGAGCGGAAGGTAGAGCTCAGCGTCCGATGCGCATTCGCGGTGGCGTTCTTGCTGATCAAGTCGGTTACGGGAAAACCGCTATCACGTTAGGCTTGATCGACTGCACTGCGAAGAGCGTGGAGAAGGATTTCAAGAACAAAAGTCAAATCCCGGGGAAAATCCACGTCAGAGGTACCCTCATCATCGTTCCTCCTCATCTGACAAGGCAATGGGGATCTGAAGTCAAGAAGTTCACGGGCAACCAATTTAACGTGCACATCATCTCGACCGCATCCGACCTTAATCGTACGAAGATCGAGGATATACAGGGTGCCGATATTATCATCGTCGCATCGAATATCTTCAAGAGCAACGTGTATCTTGATAATCTTCAGCTGCTTGGGGGCGCAGGAGAGCTTCCCTCGAAGGACGGTCGTCATTTCAATGCACAACTGGAGAAGACCTTGGATGCTCTCAAGAAGCAGGTCGACCTCTTGCAGGAGAAGGGATCTTTGGCTGTTTTGAGTGAAATCAAGGCAGCTCAAAAGAGACGTACGTCGTTGTTGGTTTTGGATAGGATACCAGTGCTAATCAATTTATAGTCGAAGAAGAGGCTGCCGCAGCCGCCGCTCTATTGGCGTCGAAGAGATTGAAAGGAAAATCGTATCGCGAGAAAGCAGAGTCAGAGGAGAAGCGCAAGGCAACTACGGAGAAACCCAAAGAAAAGTCTAAGGAAGCAAAACCTCCACCGAAGTCGAAAGCTAAAGAAACGATCGAGGCTAAGCCGACGGCGAAGGTCACGCCCTCGGGTCTCATCATGGAGGTCTTGCTCCCTACGCCAACCAAAACCGCTTTGCTCAAGAGCAATCCCAGCTCGAAAGCGTCTTCACCTGCTTTGGAAGACGACATCACCGACTCGGAAGATGGACCGACGCGCAAGCGAAAGCGGCGAGCAGCTGCTGCTAAAGTGTCCGCCATAATTGACAGCGATGATGACGAAGATATGATCAGTGAAGCTGCCAGCAAGGCGTCTTCGAGCAAGAGTTCCAGGGCTTCGACGACAAAGAAGCGCCGAATCATGAAACGTGGATCGCCTTCGTCTGATTATCAGGGTAGTTCGTCCGAGGACGAAGACTTCGAGGAAGAAGATTCCGACGTTTCAATGGCGTCGGACATCGACGAGGACGAAGAGGAAAGCCCCAAGCCTAAGAAAAAGGGCAAAGGAAAGGCAAAGGCGATTCCTAAACCTAAAGGCAAGGGTGGGAAGGCTGCGAAGGCTGTTACGGATACAGACGACACAGGCGCTGAGGATGCCATGGAAGTCGACTCGGAGCCAAGCGCGAAGGCTACCAAGAAAACTACTAAACGCAAGGCACCAGAAGATCGTCCTGTCAAAAAGACGAAGCGTGCAGACAACGACCCATGGAAGCTCGGATCCAGAGCTGTGCAAAGCGAATGGAGAGACATGCAAGCGCCACCTTTCGAGATGTTCCATTTCGCGCGCGTGGTCGTCGACGAGTATACCTATCTCGACGGCAAGATCCACGCACTTGTCACCAACTTGACAGCTGAACGTCAGTGGGTGCTTTCAGGCACTCCTCCCATTCACGATTTCGGCGCGTTGAAGACCATTGCTGCTTTCCTGAACATCCACCTCGGTGTCGACGATGATGGAGAGGGTCAATCAGCTGAGGTAAAGAAGCGTAAGAGGGAGCAGACAGGTATTGTTGTTTCTTGTTCCTGATGATTTTTCATGACTGAAGATCTTGCTAGCTGTCGAACGATTCCACTCCTTCCGCGAGGTGCATACTTTGCAGTGGCATGCCCATCGTCATAGCATTGGCCAAGCGTTCCTCAATCAATTCGTCCGCCAGGTAGGTTGATTCTTCCGCCTCCTAAATTCTTCTTACTCACGCAACGTTCGCAGAATATTGCCGAAATCGACGAGATTCCATGGACAGCAAAGATCGAGGAGATCATTCTTCCAGCCGCCGAGCGTGCCATTTATCTGGAACTCGAGCACTACCTTCGTTCCCTCGATATGACGATCAAGCGTGGAAAGAAGACCGAAAGTGACAGAGAAAGGCGTCTCAATAAGGCATTGGGCGAGAGCAAGTGCGTTGATTTGGTTTCTTATCGAAATGATGGTGCTGATACTCTACCGTCCTTAGGTCTGCAGAAGAAGCACTGCTCAAACGGTGCTCGCATTTCGATCTCGAGACTTCTAACGAGAACGCGATGAAAGCCTGCGACGTCATCGTTCGCGAGCGCCAAAACCAGCTCGACGAGTGCAAGAAAGAGCTCCTGAAAGCGATCAAGGATGGACTGAAACGCGAAAAAGACCTCGGCAACGTTGGGCAAGAGTCTATGTTCACTGAATACGTCAGAAATACGCGGACAGAAGGCGTCGACGACAAGGATTCCACCGACATGGTGATCGCCCTCTTGGACGAGGCAGGGGTCGGAACACCCAAGGCAAAGACCAAGTCGCAGGAAGTTCAACTCTCCGAGAAGATGAAGGCCCGTGTCTGGGAGCATCGCGAAAAGACTCACGAGATCAGGCGTATCACCAAGGAGCTCGTTGGTCGTGTTCGCTCACTCCGCTATTTCAGTGTGGTCCGCGATCTGCAGAAACAGACGGACACGCCGCTCCAGGTTTCGTGCCCGAGCTGCAACCGCACGAACATCCCCATCGACGAGGTTGCCGTTCTCTCTTCCTGCGGCCATATGGGCTGCTTGCCATGTGTTAAGAATTGCGCAGAGAAAGAGGAATGTGTCTATGCAGCTTTGGGCCAGTGCAAATCCGCGGCTCGCGTACTTAACGTCGTCAAAGCAGACACCTTAGGAGTTGATGATGAAGAACGCCATGGGAAAGGACGTCATTATGGTCTTAAGCTCGAAAAAGTCGTGAGCTTGATAAAGTAAGTGCTAATTGTGTGTACATTTTTGGTATACAAGGCTAATGAGCTTATGTTTCTTAGCAAACGCCTCCCCAAAGACGAACGTGTGCTTGTCTTTGTCCAGTTCCCGGACTTGATGAAGAAAGTCACTGAGGCCTTCGACGCGCACAAGATAAAGTATCTTGAAATCAAGGGTTCGGCGTCGGCGAAGAGCAAGGCACTGGAACAGTTCCAAAACAATAGTAAGGAACGGGTTCTGTTGTTAAACGTCATGGATGAGAGCGCTAGCGGTGCCAACTTGACATCAGCCAACCACGCGATCTTCCTTTCCCCCCTTCTGGCTCCTTCTCAAGAGATCTACACGGCTTGTGAGACCCAGGCAGTCGGTAGGTTGGTGCGGTATGGGCAGGAGAAACACGTCACCGTATGGAGGTTCTTGACGAAAGATACGATCGACGAGGAGATTTATGAGAAGAGGAAGATGGCTCTCGCCCATGCCGCTGCGTAGGAGATCTATGGTAGCTATTTCAATTTCTTGTATTGCTTTGCTTTAGCTTTGGATATCCATGTTATCTGTATTTCGGAACGTACACAATTATAATTCGTACAAACGCTTATCACTCGTGGCCCAATGCTTCTGGGAAAGTCCGTGCAAAAACGTGGAGAACAGCGACATTTGTCGCGTGGTGGTGTTGCCGAGCCATGAGAGCTGGATGGTTACTTGCTCGACATCGCATAGCCAGACGTGTCCAAGATCTTTTTGCCGCATATTGAACACAGGCCTTTCTTGTATGCACAACCTTGAAAGATAGGTTAAAGGTTGCGCCAGAAGTAGTTCAGAGATCGACAGACCATGACAATACTTGGCCTTGTTCTGAGTGACCGGTTGCTTGCAGTCTTTACATTTGCCCTGATAGGGCTTTTTGTGAACGTCGGTTAAGAGCAGTGATTGCGTCAAAGAAGACAGTGACTTGCCTGGAAACGATTTTTGGAGCTTCCGGGGCGAGATAAAAGCTTGTTCTCGCCGACTTTCCTCGAGCCTTCCTTGATGCTTGTTGAACTGGAGGTGAACGGGTCGGGCGCGGCAACTTTAGACAGTTTCTATGGATATGATAAGGCTAACTGGATGAGGCAGGAGAACAAAAGACGGACGGATTCACACTTCTTGCACACCATGATGAGGAGGGCGCCTAAAAGGACGGGAGAGAGCAGAGAAACAGAAAGTGACGACCCCATACGCCCGATCGCTGACAAAGCACCTCGCCAATCTGGGACGAGATCTGGGCAGGCGCAGAGACTTGCTCGTCCATTTCAACTTGCACCTCCTCCGTTGCGCCCCATAACAATCAAATATCCCCTCTATTCTTCGCATAAATCCCCCCAGAATATCGTCCCCGCCCCTTGGGTCGCTCTTGCCTGATTGGTCTGCCGCCCGAGTGGCAGCTCTTTCCCCGCCGTCTGGCTCTTATTGTTGAATTTTTCGCGCTTCTCTCGCGCACCCGACGTAACATTTCCCTCATCACTGAACTCTCTACTCGAGAGCGTAAACTCAAATCCGTTGACATGGCACCATCTACAAGAATATCTCAAACGCGACGCGACGTTACAAAAGACTCTAGCCATACACAATATGCTTCACCTGCCGACGACACGCTTTCCAACCGTTTCTTGGTGTTTCAATCGCGATGAAGATAATACGAACTCTGTCAATTTGGTTTAACAAAGATGTGCTCCTACCACTGACTAGCTAAGCAACCGTTTTTTTTTCTCCTTTTTCTTCTTTTTTTTCCTCCGTTGACGAGAGAAACGGGTATAAAATGTTCGAGCACGAAAGGTTGAGGACACCAGTTCAAGATGCCCCATAAAGTGACTACTCTGAGGCGCTACAAGATTTCTAACGATGTCTTGATGTTGATCTTGGAGAAACTAACTCCAGTCGCGCTCTACAAGACTTGTCAGGTAAGCACAACTTATTGATCATCTTTTCCAACACTGACTTCCATTTCCCCCCTTTTTTTCAGGCTTTCCAGAGAGTCTGGATGCTCGTCATGGAGTTCCAACACCTCCGTTATAAATTTGAATTAGCTGTGGTCGGGATGAAAGACGGCCCGGCTTCGTACTCAATGCGTTCTCCTTTGCTTCGCCTGCAACTTTTGACAGCCTATAAAAAGGACTGGCCCCGACTCATGTGGAACGATGAACTTAGAGTCCGAGTCCCCTCGAACGCGACCCAACTTAATCTGGCGAGCTACTTCTTGTACTACACCGGAAACCAGAGCTTGGATCTCTTGGAGCTTCCTTCTTGCCGCACTGCTCGTCCTCCTTCGCAGACGCACCACCTCAAGTATATTACCTCTCATGCTGACTGCGTCGCGGTTGATCCGTTTCAATCGCTCATCGTGGCTAGCAGCCTGATTGGGTATGTCCACTATTAGTTTTGTCTTCGTGTTTCACAAGTTTTTGGGCTGAAATGGTGTGTATATATATAGTGCTGCAAATGGGCAAATTGTCTTACGATTGAAGACTCGGGACCTATGGACTTTCGACAAGCATGCGAAAGCCTCCTCTGCGAATTACGAGTGCTCCACCCACATCGCACAGCCTATTTCTAATGTTTCTATTGCTATCGCTGGAACCCGTATGGTGGTGACTCTTGATTTCTTCGGAGGTTTGACCAGGCATCTTCTTATGGATTGGTGTACCTTCCAAGCCATGGTAAAATTCACGTCCCATTTTAATCGCTTGCGAAGACTGATGGGACTTATTTATTTTAGTGGCTCGAAGAACAGGACGTGGTCCTCTTGAACTCCCACTACCTCCTCGGTGTTAGGAAGGTCGCCGGCCACTCGGCTTTATATCTTTACAATGTCTCCGATATGCGAACCGTCGCCATCGAGCGCGAATATGAGCTGCCTCCCATCTGGGCGAAATCTGCTCTTCGTTTCGGACGCAACACCGCGCCGACCAGCGACAACACCACGCCCTCCACCGCGCTTTTCTATGCAGACCCAGCCGCCCGCGTCCTTCTTCTCACGGCCAAGCAAACGGGGCCAAATGCGAATGGGATGCACTGGATGTTTATTACTGAGGCTTTTTTTAGGCCAACATCCCATCCCGATAGGCGTATTGTTCCCTGGATTTACTGGAGCCAATTTTGTCTTATCAGGGAACTTCAGATTAACCAGGTCGTGGGCCAGCCGCAGGTTGTCGGTACTCGCGTCGTTTATCTCGAGAAGAACGGTACGAGGTCCAGCCGAGGTCATGAACGCAGCCATTTGAGCGTCATCGACTTCTCCCCGTACGCCGAGGTTGCGACACCTCCGCCGGCGAAGCTCTGGACACTTATCGGAAAACAGTCCATTCTCCGACCCAGCGAGACCTATCGCGATATTCCTTCTACCACTACAAACGGTCTGGCGGTGGAGAATATTCATGTCACTGAAGATAACATTGTCCTTGTCTTCGTACGCCTTCTTTTCAAAAGCTGATTCGTGTTATTGATCGGACCCTCCTCCTTCTAGGAGACCCACGGTGACTTCAAGCCAGTCAATATCCTAACTTTCGGCGTTCCCCCTGCCCGCCCTGCCCGAATCCACGACATGGCATACCACCCTGCTCACTAAAAGAAGGAAGAAGCCAGAAGAAAGAAGAAATAAAAGAGTAAGCTTCCATTTATTGTTAACATGTATTTCCTATCCAGAACGCCTCGCCAACCTTCCTTTGTAAAATTGCGATCTGCCGTACGCTGCCGTACCAGCTTTCTGACTCTCGTTATCTGTGTCTCATCCACTTTCTCTTGGTTGATTTTAATCCCCAATCGTTCCTTATCTGTATTTAGTCAAGACAGTTACTAGAACAGTACCACCACTTCCACTCCTTTATCTCTCCTTTTATTACTTCAACAAAAACCAAGAAAACATCTCTTTACCCCTCTAGTTCTAGCGCTGTCGTAGTCCATTTCAGTTGTATCCATACTATCCACTTTCTTCTCTCCTTATCGTCCTCGCTCTCTCTATCAATATCCCACTCTCTGCGCAGAGATCCGGCAAGTAGTCCCTCCTTAACTTTTTGGACGTCGAATCCCGATTTGGTTGCACGTCTGAGGAAAGACCCGATTGTATATCGCCCGGTGTGCAGTCCAACGATGATATGTATCCGAGAGGAAGGGGATTTTTTCAAGGTGGATGTCAAAGCATCGATGAAGATTTCATGCAAGTCGGGGTTCCACAAAGTATCGGCTGCGATGATGACATCGAATTTCTCGCGTTCTTTACCAAAGATGGGTGCCGGATCAGTGCCCCACGCGAATGGGAAGACCCTGCACGACTGCGCCACACCGTTTCGCTGTATATTGTCGGATAAGGTTTCCAGAAGGGCGTCATCCGGGTAATCAGTCGCTGTAACCACGACCGCGGGATACAACTTCGCTATTAATATACTAGGGAGCCCTGCAGAGGCGCCCAGCTCCAGTATATGGCAGACACTGCCCGAAGATATCGATTGGTTGAGATGGTACTCGAGATGAAGCTCGGAAAGATGATCAGCGAGGTATATCGATGAAGCCCAGATAGACGAAGCTTGCAAAGCCCAGTTGGCCGCAGCGGTATCCGGAGTTCGAACAGATATCGTAATAGATTTTCCGCATTCTGTGTTGTGTTCATGTTCTCGAACGCATGTTTCGTTCCAGGTATAAGTGAAAGGTGCCCCCGGAGCAGTCAGGACAATGGGTTGATAATCGTACAATGTCTGCAGAGAATCAGATAAGATATCTTCCGGAGCCACTGGACTTTGGGGTTCATCAAGCTTTACTGCGTCGATGCCCATTGATCTGGTCAAGGTACCAAGAGAGTCCTATGAAGAGATGTCTACACTTGTACATTCGATATTCCGATAAGACTCCACTCACCTCGAAACCGAGTTGAGTATCTAAGATCACTAAAAATTACCGAATATGGTGATCTGTTCGGCGCTTATCGTACCGTCAGGGTCGGAATCTACGATCAGGGTCGAACGAAGCGAATATGGTATCCAGCAATCGGCCGCAAATGAGAGCGTGGTTATGTTGCTGAGTGGAAAGAGATGACGTCGCAACGCCAAATACAGTCTTGATCGAAAGAGGAAGTTCCTATTTTGATTTGTGGGTCCCAAGGTAATAAAATTACTGGAAAGAGCTTAGTGCTCTTTACCATAAATACTGAGTGTTCAATCTAGAAGGTATGCATATAAGGTCCCTAATAATACAATTGATATATCGGCAGCAATAGCTCGAATCTAAGGCCGAAAGACATTTACTCTCCCGTCCCACCCACAGCTTGCAAGAACGCCCTCCTCATACAGCGACCAACTGACGCCAACCACAAACTCGGTATGGGCATCATTTATGTGGAGTAATTGGGGTCTGCCAGGAGCAGGAGTAGTTGTCCATCTAACGAGTATTTATTAGCACCGTGATTTATGGAGAAATTATGTGCTCACATTCTGCATGTCATATCATAACTTGCGGTAGCTAGTAGATCCGGACGATGAGGGCTCCATTGTACTTTCCGGACAGCGTATTCATGGCCCAGCAGTTGAGTTTCGCATATTCCTCCGACCTGGGATGTTTCTCCAGGTTTCACCATACGACAGTCCCAGACTTTGACAATTTTATCGACACCAGCACTGGCCAGGACCATAGGCCGGTACTTATTCCAATCAACGGAAAGGACTTCAGTGGCAGAGGCGGGCACTGTCAAGGCAGCGGCTGAGAGAGGGCTTGTATAATTACTGACATTTGGACCAGCGGAGACATAGGCAGGTGCTCGAAGGTCAAATATCTTGAGGGTCCCATCGGTCGAGCAAGTGGCAAGAATATCTGGTTGATGGGGAGAGAACAACGCCTGATACACGCAAGAATGGTGGGCTTGCAGAGTTGTGACAGATCTCGGTCTGTCTGGTGTCCACTGCATGACATGTTAATCAATACAAAATGCATATACGAAGCCTCTCACAATCTTTACTGTCCCATCCCAGGAAGAGGAAGCAAAGGTATCTTTCTTGACATTTGACCAATCGACGGAGAAGACTTCGCGGGTGTGTTCTTGCCATGCTCGAATTGGCAAATCCTATGACACGGAGAGGATGAGACATGGAATGGGGAAAATTTTATTTCTTGCATACATTCAGCATAACGTCCCACAACTTTATTGACCCATCTCCTGACGCCGAGACAAGTTGATTTTCATGTATTTCTGACCATGCTACATCGTAGAGTCCGTCTTGAGTTTCATATCTGAAGCCTTGAACATTCAGCTAGAAAGACTAGAGAGACAATTGACCCTCTCACTGTTTATCAAGGTTTAATCGCGGAGCAGCTCCGTGAATTGGATTTGAAGACACCAGATGCAGACGCCCGTTGCCAACTAGCCCGAAGTTGGCCGCAGAAGCGACAGATAATCTTGTTGTATGGAATGGTGACCAAGCAACCGAGTAGTGCGCAAAGCCTGGTGTCTGGATCGTGCCAGGTTGCGGTGGAGGAGGATTCATGACAGGAGGATAGTGGTTTGAGATTAAGAGAAATCTGGCAACGGCGGCGGCGTTGTCGGGAGTGGCGAGCGGTAGCAATACCCGGTCCTTTGCTCCCTACAGTCACATGCGAGTTTCTGTGCCTGGTATTCCACAGGCCATCCTCGACGCATCTCCTTCGTTTTCCCTCAAGTCGATTCCAGAGGCAATACAGCGTTTAGCTGACTTCATAGGAAACAGAAAAGTTGCCGTTTTGACAGGCGCCGGTGTTAGTGTCGACTCTGGGATTCGAGCATACCGTGGCCACGATGGCAGATATATGAATCCAAACTACAAGTAATGAATGGTTCGGTCATCCTTTTTCGCTCTCTTTTCTGACCAAAATACAAAGACCTATCTTCTATCATGAATTAATAGATCCTACAGAGAAAGGTCATGGCTTCAGGTACCAGGAGCTTCATTTCTCAGTCTCGCCCAAGCTCACTGACATTTTAACAGACAACGATACTGGTAATTTCATTTCTCTAATGTCAGGGCAGAAAAGGACATGAAAACTCTAGGCTTCGCTCGTATCTGGGATATCCTCCGGTTCGCGATGCCCAACCGAACACCACTCATTTCGCGCTCGCTGCTTTGCAATATACCTCTCACATATCCGGTATCATAACCCAGGTGAATTTCGATGCCAAATCCAGAAATATTTGAGGATTTATGTCTTGTTGAGAATGTCGATGGTCTTCATCACAAGGCGCTCCGAAACACGACAGGGTTGAATTGGACCGCGGAACGTATTCGAAAAAGCATACTGGAACTTCACGGTACTCTCCATGTAATACCTTCACTTTTTACACAAGGGCAAACTATTCTTATGCTACTGCAAGCATGTTCATTGTGACAGGGGACATATTGTCGACCGTAATACTTTTCAAGACCGACTATCTTGGGCAAATCCCAAATGGCACGAATATGCAGAGGAGCTTGAACGCACGGGAAGCCAACCGAGAACGAATCCTGACGGTGACGTGAGTCGATGCGTTCTTCTTGACCGCTGAGTATCTAACATGGAATCGATATCCCTAGGTCGCCGTCGAGCAGCTGGGAATTTCTTACAACGACTTCATGGTTCCAGAATGTCCAGAATGCTTGATGGAAGATCATAGAAATTCTGTGGTAAGAAAACATCAACTTGTGATCTTGTTGAAGTATTCAACTTCCCTCTAGTACAAGCCCCAAGTTATATTCTTCGGGGAGTCCATATCACAATCAGTGAAAGAAAAATCGTAAGTCAGCTAACAGCGTGAGCGAGAACATATTTTAGTTGAACCCTATTTCCAAAGATATCAAGACGTTGAGCAATGCGACAGGCTTCTTCTAGTGGGCACTACTCTTGCGACGTATTCGGCTTTCAGGCATGTGAACAGCCCTCTTACCACATATTCATTACTGATTATTTTCGAAGACTGCTCAAACACGCCGTCGAACTGAAAAAACCGGTAATGCTTTTGAACGTCGGCCCTACTCGTGCCGATGGTATGCCAAGTGTCGAGAAAATCGATATCCCCAGCGGTGCAGTCATGAGGGAGGTAGTGAAAGCTGTTGTGTAAGTCTTCTGCTCTGGTTATCTTTACTCCCGCTCTCGAATCTTGACGTTGGCTTCCTGGTTCTCAGTGGTACTCGAGCAAAGGAAGATCCTGTGATCATAGAAATGCTGACAAGTGGGATTGTCAACCCACCTTCTCTGGACGATGATGATCGTGCTCCGAGGGCAGCTGGTTAAGTCGCTCTGGGACCGAAAGTGTGGCATACATGGGCACCTATGTGATAGAGCCAAGCTATGTAGGTCTTCCATATGATATATCCAGCCTCAGTTGCCATGTTGCTATGAGACTCTACTTCGCATTTGGCTAGATTACCTTCTATTAATATTTAGATAGATAGAACTTGAAACGTCTATATTGGCGTGGACGACCGAAAAGTGTATGTAGTACATATTCTGTACATGCTAATGACAGTGTGAGTAAGACAAGATAGAGATGTACATAGGGGAGATGCCCGCTATCGAAGCAGCAGGTGCATGGTAAAATACAGAGGTGGATGCACGTTTTGATATCATACAGAAAGCAGAGGGATATGGTTGCGATGGTGAAATGCGGACGAGAATGCTACGAAAGGCGAAAGAACATTTTGGGAAGGAAAGATGCAATTGAGATAGCAAGGCATGAGCGTCGTGATGCAGAGGGGAATGGAACCAGTCTATCCACGAGATTGGAAGAGCAAGGAGAGTGTGCGGGCAGCGTCTTGTTCCCGCTCGTTAGCTTTACCTCTTCGGTCGAATGAGGATGTCACTGATCGCTCTTCGTCTTCTTCGCCGTCATCGCCGTCGTCATAGTATGTAGGGGCTGGGAAGTGGGGCTGCTTGAGCTGCGACCAACTCCAATTACGCCCAAGGTCCGCAGAAGACATAGGCTGCAGTGGTTGCACACACTCAGGGTGTAATCGGAGCATGTAGTCCTCGATGCTCGGGTCGGCGAACGCAATGTATGCCTTGCGTGGGGGGGATGAACACTGCGAGGAATTTGTGGGGGCCGGCGGAGAATGCGCTTCCGCAAGTGGCTCAGAGCGCCGGTCGTCATCACTGTCCGACACCAGGGGCGGTGTGGGCGTTTTTGGGCGTTTCGCTTTCTGTAAAGGTCGCTGAACGTTTGTGGCTTTAGGATGCAAGGGGGAATGCGAGGAGCGCTTCTGAAAGAGGGGGGAATGAATGAGTGAATAGTGAGGGGACGGAGAAGGTGAGCGAGCAAATTACCACAGCTAGTTCAGCGCTTTTGTTCTTCTTTTTCATAGCCTTTAGGCAGCGCGCCCGGTGATTTCTCCAATGAAAGGTGTCGTAGGCGCTCTTGGAAGAGAGTTTGATTTTTTTCTGGCATTGCTTGCACTGAACGCTCGATGGGCCGAGCACTCGGGCGTAAGGGTCGTCCAAAAGAGACTGTTCACGTTCCCTCTCCGCAGGGGTCTTTATGAATTCCACCTTGAAGTCGAGGCTGGAGGAACTGGACATATTATCCATTACAGATGAAAGTGGTGGTAAATGAGATACTTTAGAGGAAGCAAGGTGTACAGTATGTGGCGTGCCATGTGCCGTCCATTTTTGTCTACGCTTCACCGCCACGGCCACCCAATGATAAAAGGGGGCAGGCGGAGCCCTTCTGCAGGCCACTACTGCGATCAATAATAACCCACTCGCTTCCAACTGCGGGGGAAAGGGGGAAGATCCGAATCAGTGCACTTGGAAGAAGGAAGGGTCTCGTAAGTAAGATAACAGACGCGTCCCAATCCTCGTTGGAAACATATTGACAAGAAACGCAATCCTCGGCATTTGTCGCTGAATGATTCGACCCAAGCCTGGGAGCGCCTGAAATATCTGAATTCAGATGAAATGAATACACACGGGTGGGATATAGAGAAAATGGAATGCAACGCACCGCTTGCGGGCAGGCGATGGTACGGCATTGTGTATTAAATTGATGTCACTCAAGGATGTCAGTCTATCACCACTTCCCTCCCAATACGATTCGCAAAATACTATGTCTATCAGTAATGACGATGCAGAAGACATCAATGAATCTAGCATTGAAGAAAGGAGCTCACACCTACGTTCTTCCATCGGTATCCAAAAAGTGGCCCGTGTTCTCCAATTAGGTGCATTCGCCGCCCGTAAGCCACATGTTGTATCGTCCTTGTGTGTGGCACGCCTTCATGGCTGTTCATATCCCCGCTTTGACCCTGCATAGCCGAGAAAATCCTGTCTTCAAGAGGCAAATTGAGAGCAAACACATCTTCAGCTGCCATGAAACCACAAAGCTCCAGCACATCAAGAAATAAAGTAGACAAGAATATGGATTAAAAATATAGAAGAAAAAAAAATAAGAACAAAAGATCGATACATTCATTTAAAGAAAATCCAAAATCCAAACGAATAGGTTTCCAAGCCTGACAGACTTGCTTCAGGACCCGTCCTTCAAACTCTCCTTGAAGCCACGAATGAAAGAATTAAATGGAAGCATGAACCAGCCGATCAAGCTATTGGGGGGCTCGACCTGTGGCGGTAGATACCCTGCCGTCCTAGAACGAGCGGCAGGACGTGCATCTTCTGCAGGGACTACATCAGGTTCTTCGCGGGAACGCTTCACACCTTGTGACAGAGACGAAGCTCCAGCTTCCATAACAAGTGTATCGGTGGTCGAGGCCGAGCTTGAAGAGGGAATAATTCTTGAGGATTGAGTAGGAAAGGCAAAGCTGTTGAGGGCGTCGCTCCTAGGCATTGGGAGATATCTAACAGTTGGTCAATCATCACAGGCATATTCGGTTAGATAACGAGACACTAACTTAGTGCATCGTCTTTTATGCTCCTCCCAGGCGTTTAGATTATACTCGCCTTCGCCTTCGAGGGCCACAGTGATGCTACATTTGTTGCAGACAACTGTACGAGGAGAAAATGATTTAACTTGACTATCGTTGACTAGCAATAATTTCCGTTTCGCCGCAGCAACACGATTACTGGGGCTATAGACTAATGTTAGCCAAACAGTGAGGTGTCAGATCAAAACACATACATGACATCAATGCATTTAGCCTTATGCTTCATCCAATTCCCGGATGCATAGGCGGTAGTATCTGAGAGGGCGACCCATTGGTCACATTTGGCACACATAGCACGATTCTTCTCCAGTTCCTTAATCTGTTTCTCCGCTTCCAAAAAAGTCTTTCGTTCCTCTTCCGAGGGACGACGAGCGGGTGTACGACGGGAAGAAGATGCAATGATCGTAGAATGTGGTTCTTCAATGGGAGCAGAAGGCGAACCATCAGCATCGGCCAGAGGGGACTCCGTTATATTGGCAGACGGGGATCCTTCAGTGGGAACAGGGGTTGAACTGGAGATATAGGATATATTTAAAAAGGAAGAGGGACGCGTACTGAAGGTACTCACCGAGAGTTTTCAGCCGGTTTTTGGTCGCAACGACTCCTATGAAGCTCCCATGGGCGAACGGTATATGTTTGCTTACGACCCAAATTAACGATTTTCAGGCATCGCAGACATTCTGCGGAGTGAGGTTCAAGAATACCACATTCAGGCTGATTTTTAAAATATTCGATGCGTTCGGTTTCATTGCGACGAATTTTAGCAACACTGATGGTAGAGTCAGCGACGGATGCATTATCGTCGAAGTCTTCATCTGCGACGACGGATTTCCTACGATAACAATGAGACAAAGATATACACATACACATGTACATGCTGCAAGCGACGACTCACGCTCTGGACTTTGGTTTACGAGACGAGATAGATTCTTGTTTATGAGATTCTGATTGCTTTGATTTGCCAGCCGAAGGAGAGTCTGCCACGCTCTGTGCGACTTGCTTCAGAGAAGCGATAGAGGATGCAGCGCGAACATGCCCTTTCTTGGCTTTGGTTGGCTTGACAGACTCATCGGAGTCGCGTCGAACACGTTTGATCGGAGATGGTCCTGGGAGGCTGGGTGACGACGTTTATTACGCGATCTATGGTATAAAAATGTTCACGGCGGCTCACTTCACGTCCACCTTCTTTGGTCCCCTGCTCGCAGGAGTCTAGTATGCTTGAGTCAGATGCCCTCGACGCGTCGCGAGGGTGAAGCCCTCGTACCTTGCTCGTGGTGGCCTTCGTCGGGGTAGGGGTTCCTCTCATGGGAGATTCAATTGTCTTGACAGATTTTGGAGACGATGAGGTATCAGAATCTGAGCTGGACAGTAATGACGAGGTTGGTTTAGAGTGGCAGATGAGCAAAAGGAAGAAACGCACTCGACTTGCGGATTGGAAATCACCCGATTGCGCTGTGGCTCGATGATCAACAATGTACAGATAACTATCAAGAACGCGTCGGACTTGCCTTCTTTCTATCCAAATATGTGGCCTTGCGACTAGTACTGGGTGGCTCGGCGCTGTAACAATACAAATTGCTTCAGCCATTGTGCCCGGTGGAAGCCAAAATGATGGGAATTTATATACCGGTCATCGGGTGAGGTCAATGGCTGTTCCATGATATTAGCAGAAAGACACAAAACACAGTAAGGAGCGTAGGCAAATCAAAAGCAGAAAAGAAAGACTGGGGGAAAGGCAATCCCGTCACCGACAAAGACAGCTTTAAACCTTGAATTCTTGGAGCGACGGTACTCGTTGTTGATACCATATGATCGTACAAACTCCGACGATAATACGACCAAATAACGCGCTCGTAATATAAACATTGACGCGTCACGGTTTGATGGCGCGAAAGTTTGGACCGTTGGACGCGACTTAGACGCGGCTCATCAACGGCTCATAGAGAAATCTGCAATTTTACAACTTGAAACAGGATTACATAACTACAAGTATTTGGTCCTACACTATCAAGACTTCTTTGTACAGTAGAGAAACCTATCCAGAAGCCCTCCGAGATGCTGAAAATGCGTCTGATCCAGTAGACGTTTTAGCAGAAGATGTGTAGACACGAGAGCTCCGCCCCTCGTCATTAGAATTATTGTAGTAGTAGTTGACCTCGGAAGAAGAACCGGAGAATGGGGGAGAATTCAAAGATGCCTGGAAGGAGGGTTGCATCGAGTGGTACGGCTGCTGAGGAAAGTAATATTGTGCCTGCGACACCATGGACGGCGGGTACATCGAATGCAATGGCTGGGAATGGGGCGCAGGAGAATAAGTTTCCCACTGGGGACGCAAACTCTCACTAGTCATGGCTGTCATTGACCGGGGGGTGTTGAAATGCTCAGATGACTTGTAATTGTCCGTCCTGGTTTCAGCTGGCAGAGCTACATACAGCAAAGGATTTTTAATCTCAAAATCTCGAATCAAAAAAAAAAATTTAAATGCGTACCTTCATGCTCCAGTGGAGTAGCCTCTGCCAAAAGCTTCCGGTGAGTACATTCCGAAGGCTTGCCGCTTTCAGCACACGTTTGACATGGTCTTTCAACACATTCGCATCCTTTCTTAACGCAAGCTGCGCATGGTCTGTCACGGTGAGCTGGCATAAGATGAAAACCTCGTTGCAGTGTATAAAAAGATACTTGCCTATCGCCGTTACATCGAATTTTGTCGCGTCTATAGGAAATCGTTTAATAAAGGGGGAATCTACTTCAAACTCAAAGGAAATTTACGATACCTGCAAGCAACGCAAGCCTGTGGACATATCATTCATAATCAATGAAGGGTCAATAGAGTCGGCTAAAAATATACAAGACTTACGGCTTTCACTCTCGTGCCATGACCTCTCCCTTTACGAGCCGCAGTAATGCATACTTTTCCGGCATCGGTGCAGTGGACACAAGGCCTCGATTCTTCACATCGTTTGTTATCCATTCTGCACCCTTCACACCGCAGCTTGATGAGTTTTGGTCCACGAGGTAGGTGTATGCACTCCTCCGAGCGCGCGATGCATCTCGAACAGGGACGCTGGTCATCACACTATCATCCCAAGCAGAATAAAGCAGCAGGCCCAAGGGGAGGTCGTTAGTGAACCAAGACCTCAAAGCATAATACAGCACTGCGCGCGCACCTTTTTGTTGTCCTTTCGACAGTTCGAGCATGCCAGTTTGGCGCGTTCTCCTCCGCGGGTCGTCTTCCCAGATGCGGAAGCTGATTGAATTTTACCCTTTACTGGCAACGAAGAGCCGGGCGCGGTAGCAGTAGTGCTCTGCTTGTACGGCACCACCGTTGCAGTAGAGGGACTGTCCGCGGAGCACTCGAGTCCCATCTCAACGCATCGGCGACATGGTTTCCCCTCTTCGCACCTCACCCTGGCGTGCCTACACCCTTCGCACCCGTCTATGCACTGATCGTCTGCGTATCCCTTCTTCTTGCACCCGCTACAAGGCCTGCGATGTAAAGGTGATTTAGCAGCACATTTCACATAACAATAGAGTCGCATGAGAAGCGGGGAGCAAGCCGACTGACCTTGATCCGTCGCATCGAATCTTATCGCGCCTAGTATTAAACAGATCAACATTATCGTCAGCTGCGATCTCGCGCCGAGGCTGCCCCGCCCTCGCTGAAGAAACATACCTGCAGCTCGCACAGGCCTGTCATCGGATAAGTATCGCGGAACGAAAGTGCCGATAGATTAGCTGGGGCTCGTATGACTGATGGAAAACCTGACCTTGGATGCCCTTCGCGCCCACGGAGGGGTGACAGTGGCAGAAACGGGATGAGCGGGGTACGAGCTCATCTCCTCAGTGGTTTCAAGAGACGAACTGCTCGGCTTTCCCCGCAACCCTGCTCTGCTACTTACATAAATGGAACACATATACCTCGAGGCAGGAAGCGAGGCGGATTGGAAAAAAGCCTGGTGAAGTGCGCCAAGAGTTTCAGAATAAATCGTGTATTGCATATTATAACAAGGAGTGTCGTATACGATATCTAATAAGGAGTGTGAGCATCTAAGAACATCTAAAAAGCACATAGTAATCCACAATCCAGAGGGGTACAGAATTCCACAATTGCATAAGAGCAATCCAATCTGTCCCCTCGAAAACCCAGGAAAACCAACAAAACACATTTCGAAAATGCGAAATAAAAAAACGAGACGTATACCAGTGACACTTCAGTTCGAAGGATCGAAAACGGCGATGTAATTTATCTGCCATTTAGCAACTAGATCGCGAACAAAATCAGTACGCCGATAATATGCAGTAAAATAGAAACCAAACTTACATCGGAAGTTAGTGGCATTTGCTACAGCCTCAGTGCAGGTACCTGGGCAGCCCGAATCCGCGTAGGTAGGGCCACCAAAATCTCCGCAAATAGTGGTGTCCAGGACCAGGGAGTGGTCAAAGAAGTGAGAGGCCATATCACAGTTGGTAGCAGGGAAGAATGCAGCAGGTGTACCCCATGTAGATGGCTCGGGGGTCTTTGCTGTGATGTCGGCAGGGATCGAAGGCCTGAGGAATCGCCAAACTTTGATACCAGTGTTGTCCCAAAGGTGGGCAAAGACACCACCGCCAAGGAGATTGAATTCACGGCCATAGGTTTGACTATCGGGGTCGCGGAAGCCACAGCCCCGATTATCAGATCCGCTGCTCGCACATTGGTCGTTGAGGATGGTCGAGAACGCGCTGGTCCTCTGGAAGGTGGCACCTATCTCACAACCTGCCGATGTGTGCAGTGTGTACTGATTCGCTTGTTGTTCATGTACACCCTCGAGGATATCAATTTCACCTAAAAATAGATTTAGAACAAACTTTATGAGAAATGCATGAGGCCTAGGAACATCGACGACTTACCTGCTGCAGGCCAATTTGGGCCCACTGACCAGTATGCAGGCCATACACTACACCCATGAGGCATCGACCAGAAGTCAGCTATGAACAGGCCACCGTCGTAAGTCTTCTTCGAGCTGATACGAACGCTGATGGTTGCAACACATTAGGACAATGGTCCAGACTGCGAATAATGGCATTGCTCACGAATCCCGATTTCCACCCACGGCCACATTAGAAAAATCGTCAACCTTCAAGACGGTCGTGCCATCCTCCTGAACAAGAGCAAGACCTTTCTTGACAGCGTCCGTTCGCGTCTGGAAGTTGACATTTCCACGGGTGGGGTCTTCACCAGAAAAGAAGTTCCAGTCGCTGAAAAAAAGTGATCAGTGTCTGGAGCCTCTCAAGAAATATCCGACTCACTCCAAGAACGACTGTCCTGTGTAGAGGTCCGTCAAGGTGAACTTCGACGCTCCGGTGTTGTTGCGAGCTTTAATTGAACGAACATGTCCCGCATGCCGAGACCGAAGAGAAGACTCGTGCAACTTGCCAGCAAGTGCAGAGAGAGGAAGAATGGGCAAAACAATAGCGACCGACAAACGCATATCAAGTTGTGAAGATGAAAAGAGTTAAAAAGTTAAGGAGAAAAAAAATGAAGAGAGGGGAAAGCGGATGGGGGATGAGGAGTCGACCTCCGGAATCCGTCCTCACTTAAATAGAAACGGCGGCAAGCCACAGAAAAGGAAGATCGGTCGATCACCGGTGGCAATGGGGCTTTAACCGTGAAGCCACCCCAAAGCGATGATTGTGATTACTGGATAAGGCTGAAGCGTCTTCATTTCATTGCATTTCCCGCAATAGCTTGTAAGGCAGGCCTCTAAAATTTCCAAAATACGTCGTCATACCATTGAGCTTGACATGCCCATAGTAAATGGGCTTACCTTTCAAGTTCATAGCGTTATACATAGGCAAACGACCTTTTACAAGTCATTGTGCTTGGTTCTGTACTTGGAAGCATGTGCCAAGGAACGATGCTATTAGTAAGCGAGGTGGAGACAGGCAATATTTTCGGGGGCGTAACTGATTCTCCCATTGGGTCACAATAAACAACGTCTCGAAGGGCATTGAAGCAGATTGAAGCGAGCGAGTTACAAAGCAACAAGCGAACAGGACCAATTTCAAGTCCCGACAGGTGAAATCTAAGAGCCACAAGCAAGCGACATTGCTTTAGGCGCCCAGACAAAACTCAGGATGGAAGCCGGAACGAAAAAAAAAATTGTCAATTCTTCTCCCGATTAGGCAATATTACATAACTGCCCATCATTGACTCATTGACATAGCGCAGCAGTGACGCCCACGGAGAGGAGTGGCCACTAAGTGCAGGGCATTTAGTGCCCCGCCTATCAGTCGGTTTTCTATATTCAATGCGAGTTTTAGGGGACAGGGGACATAGACTTTGAATCATCACAAGAATCACCGTTTTGAGCAGTTAGTATCAGTCAATCAGTGCTTAGCGTCTTTCTTAGTGCTCACATTTTCTCAACGCAATCGCATAAAGACAAAGTACAGGATGCAGATGCTGGACGCCTCCATCTCGAGTCGATAAATCATGCCAGCACAAGAGGTCTAATGACATGAAAAACATTGTTTCTGCTGTTTGTTTGGGGCGCAGTCACTCAGAACCGCATCTCCACTTGTTTGCAATTGTCGTACATCGCGTTCCGATGCTTGAAAAGCAAGACCGTCATTCAAAAAGGGATAAAAGAACGAATGAATTTCGTTATTTTAAGTTTCGAGTCAACAGCCCTTGAACAAAGGTCTCGCCAGCCAAGATTGTTGGGCGAGTGCTTTCGACTCATAGTACAGCTACAAGCTTCATCCTGGTATGCGGCGTGTTAATAATTGACTCGCAGATGCTTGTATCGCTGGAGGATGCTTCGACAGCGATTCTGACACTGAACTTTGCTTGACAGGCACTCTGACTTCGATCGTTCTTGCGAGTGTGGTTTAGAGAAAGAAGAGCTTGCATGTCGGCATACATCCTCCCGCGAGAGAATGAACAGTGAGGCCATAGCAGCGCGTCCTGTGAGAATATGAACCTGTATTACCAGAGCGAACCGTACAGTTGGAAAGGGAAGTCTCTGGATTATACAGAAAGCGCGTCAAGAAAGATAGTTCCCGGAGTAAATATCGAAAATTTCTTCATAGCTTCGAAACATTTGGTTCCTTGACGAGACCGTGGTTGATGTTGATGGTGGGAAGTTCGAAAAAGGAGGCTTTCGCCGTCGGAATCAAGTGATGTTGGCGCTTATGTACTCAATGCGTCATTTATGATGGTTAACTGTACCCTCAGAAGAGGGATACTAGATAATCTGGTGACTGCTAAGACTTGAGCTTGAGATTCTACTTCCACCTTTTGTCGACAATGACCGTCTCGCGTACTATCATCGAACAAATAAAAAGACTTATCCCACCGTTAGACGGCACCCTTCACAAGGGCCAGTCTGGTTAGTCGAACGAATCATACAATTCGGGAAACCTTGGAACGGGGAGGTTGATGCTAGTCTGATTGTAGGCCGCGTTGGCGTGCTGGGAGGTGCATTAGAGTGCGCAATGACTACTCCGCATCTTCCCTGTTGGCTAATGTCCAAATCTATAGCTATACAGGGGCACCTTTCTTCGCAGCTATGGCGGCTATGCGCTTCGTAAAGTCTCCCGCTTCGTCCGATTGCGAGCTTTCATTTACCCAGTCTTAGGGTGCAGACTTATCTCATGTCATTTGCTCGCCCACTGCTTCTAGTGCTATCAAGTCCTACTCTCCCGACCTCATCGTCCATCCAATTCTGAACGAGAGTCAGTAAGTCTCCCATTGCATCAGACCTGCTATTCTCCCCATGTTCTTATGACAGTATCAGCTCCTCCGACCGAGTAAAGCCTGAACTCCAGTCAATACTATCACGGCTTCATGTCCTCATAGTTGGCCCAGGCCTAGGTCGAGAGGATTACATGCAGTCTTTCGCCAGACTTGCCATATCCATAGCACGCGATCGCGGGATGTTCATTGTCCTCGACGCAGACGGACTTTATCTAGTCGGACAAGACATCAACATCATCAAAGGCTACCGTCGTGCAGTGGTCACCCCCAACGTTGTTGAATTTAAGAGATTGAGCGAGGCAATCGGGGTCGATCCCAAAGTCCCCAATGATCAACGTGCTTCGTTGGTCTCGCGGAAATTGGGCGGGGTCACTGTGCTAGAGAAAGGAGCTGTAGACGTCATTGCGACAGATTCGACTGGAGAAGAGGCCGATCTCGCTTTGAGTAAGCTGAGTGGTGCCAATGCAGAATCCGAGAAGGCAAAGGAGACGGTGCGTGTGGACGTCGAAGGTGGTCTCAAGCGATGCGGAGGACAAGGCGATATATTGAGTGGTTCTGTTGGAACCTTCATGGCTTGGGGGCGATGTTACGAGGACGGCGCTTTTGGGTAAGAACGGAAATTACTAAGTATAAATATTTTGAGGTCTAAATCATTTTTGCAGAGACCACACAATACCTGCATCCCGTATACCCCTCCTCGCGGCTATTGGTGGAAGCATGGTGACTCGAACCGCTAGTCGCATAGCGTTCGGCCAGAAGAGTAGAAGTGTCGTGACTCAAGACATGCTTCCTGTACTGGGCGAAGCCTTTACAGAGATGTTTGGAGATCATAAATCAGAAGGAAAGCTCTGAATATTAGAATAGGGAAGTACAATTGTAGAAATTGAGGCTCTGAAATCCTAATCGTGAGGTTGATTGTGTAGAATTGCCAGCCTTCCCGTAAGTCTTTATCTGCTATTCCTCTCCGCCAATGCATTGGGTATATATTGCGATTATAATAATACATGCAGCTCGAATATGCCGCCGAACAAAAATGCAAACAATAAGGATCTAGCGTATAATAGTCGAATACCAGAACAAACTGGCGTGTATACTCCAAGCCTACTGTCTATGTATGAAGTCAAAGCCTACAGAATGAGCGAAGTAGCCCAATGTCTGATAACACTTTCCCCCTGGCGATGCATCTCAAAGCGCTTGACATCCCGGGAGATAATCATCGCATGAGAATTCCTCACGGTTGGGAAGAAAGCGAGCTCCTTCTTGATCGGCAGCGTATTCAGCCAACTCGCAATCATCTTGTGGGCCGGGCTGATAATGGGATGTGCCTTGGACAACGGGGGTTGGTAGATCGGTGACGGATCCGGGTTGTCGATGAGTTCTGCAACGGCCTCTTCCACCTCCATGTCTATTTCCTCGATGAGGGTAATAAGGGTCTTTCGGTCACTTCCATGGGCTTCTGCTTCGAGCATCTTTATTCTGGCGCGAGAAGAGCGCGCAGCGATGGATAGGCGGAGGATGGCGAGCGAAACGAACATGGGGATGAGCACGGGTAATAGTGTATACAGAAGCTACACAACTACGTCAGAATTAAGTCTGTAGAGAAATTATAGGAACACATACAATATTGAGAGGGAAACGGAATTGAAGGAAGGGAGGTACGAGCGGTCTACTAGGTGCTAGCCCCTTGAACCAGTCGGGACTGAGAACGGTCGGTCGAGGAGGCTGCGCCGGAGGGACTGTTGGAAGAGAATACTGGTTAATGACACGAGCATATTTCTCTTGAAATTCGCTGGATAAAAGGCGTTATGAGCTCGATGCTTCGCTGAAATACGGACAGACTGCGACGTACACTTCTAGGCCATTGGTATCATATTCGATAAATGGATCGGAGGTTTCAATTGCTGCGGTCACGTAGGGTACTGTCATGTCATTGATTCTGAAAAGCAGGGGACGAATGAGAACGGATCACGTATTTGTTTGTGAACTGAACTTACGCATTGGCATAGATTCTGATATGTTTGAACTTTGCTAAAGCTTGATAGAAAATGCGATCTGTCATAAATTAATGATGAGCTATAGCTTCGAAGGCAACTCAAGGGGTGACATACCAGGGTCTGCCATTACAACAAGCAGCGGCCGTCCTTTGGGGGACCATTTATCAACACAGAAGAATTGCTCTCCTGTTCTCGACAACAGTTTTGGGCCAAGAGACGAAGTAATCGAAGAGAGTATGGATTTATATCGAGGCAAACCACAATGAGGTGTGGCGATGGTGTTGAAATTTACTGGCTCGACATTGTTGAAGAAACCCTGCTGGTGCAAAACTCTAAAGTGCCGTGTTAAATACAGATCACACCTAGATGCGCGCAGCACGTACCCGATGCAATAACGAGCGATTAATCCACCCAGACTGTATCCAGTTGCAGAAAAGCGAGCAACTTTGTCGCCTTCACTTTCTAATTCTTTGACAGTTTCCACGATCTTGAGAACGGGGTAACCGGTCAGCTATCATTCCGACCAAGCAGGGAAAATTAAATATAGGCGGAGCAGCCTGACCACGCACCTCTTTGGCAACCCGTTCGCCGCACCAGTCTACACCATCGTACGTTGAATCTTCTTTCGTGGTCTCCGCTACCAGTAGATGTAGTCGTGTGCCATCTGCGCTCGGGTAAGTATGGGTTTCGCGAGCAATGCGAGCAAGTTCGGCGAGATGGCCTGGGTTTCCCCACATGCCGTGGATGAGGACCAGAAGATGAATTTGGGCCATTTTTGGAGGGGGCGGTCGACAGAAGCTTATAACCGACCAAGACAATGGGGAGAAATGGATGGTAAGAGCTTCTGCGAAAATTCGACAGATGATATAGAGAATGAGCGACACAGCCACAGCCATTTATAACACTGTGCCATGCCGGCTATTACTTATTCACTTGCGTCAGTGTCGGCTGTTCGCTCTTGGTTGCCGAAATCCGTCAGAGTTCATGACCATATCAAGCAACTCAGTTCTGGTCGAACGAGCGGAACATACTAATAGCTATATTGTTATAAGCATTGACTACAGCTCAATTGAATTTCGGAATGCTGGAATCCGAGTCATGACTGCAAAAGAATATACAAAGGGAAACATGCGTCAAACTCACAGCGCACTGCCTTTCCAACTTCAAGGGTACTGGGTGAAGGCCACGAGGATAGACACATATTTATATGAACTATGGTTATTGCACACGAAGTATCTCGTTCTCTAACAGGAGTAAGCCAGCGAGAAAAGGAGTACGTACTCAAAAGGCAGACCCGCACCGATATCCATCATCATCTTCTGTTTCCTAGCGATAGTTTCCCGGTAAGAGGACGAATCTTGTTCAAGTAAACCAGAGCGTATACAACGGAGTTGATAAATCAAGCCAAATGTTGGATGGCAAAACCAAAAATAGGGTCCGCTGCGGCATTTTTCTTCATCAGTTCGTTCATAGGAAGTCGTATGAATTCAATCCAACTATACCAACGAGACATGCTCCAAATTAGCGAGGATGAAACCATTCTTGCTACCTATAGCTGAAGGAGCTTTCTGGGCATTGGTATTAGAAACAGAACGGGTGATGCTGAGATTCCAAGATTTTATTGTGGTGCTCTTGAATCTTGGTGTTGACGAAGATGACAATACCGTCAATGGTTAAGAACAAAGTGCAATCTAGCACCGTTCTCCTTGTATTGCCCAGATTAGAATGAAGCGTTCGCTGGAAACCAATAGTTATTTTAGGGTGCTTGAGAATCGCCATTGATCCATGTGGTAGAGCTTAAAGGCACTGCCCAGGTTTCTTGAATTATATATTCTTTCCAGTAGCCACAAAGAGGATTCCCTGAGTTAGCCCGAAGAAACTGCAGAGCGCGGAGTGATGCTGAATGTATATTGGGCGTTGAGGATAGCAGTCAACAATCTTGATTTTTGGCTTTAATGTCGGGGGAAATCGCAACGTTCGAATAGTTGATGAGCAAGTAGCTTGTAAATTTTGTGCGAACGTGTGTGAGTGGGCAGTCCTTTCCGAAGCCAGAGGTACCGTACATCCAAGCCTTCAGTTCTTTGATCCTTGGTGATGTTCCAACACAATAAAAGTTGTTTTGAGCGGCCATATATCATCCAGGAGCAAAATAGACAGATAGGTACGCTTTTTGACAAGACAGTGTCGGGAAAATGACTGTTGAAGCTTTTGAATTTGAAGACGTCTGCAAAATCGAACGCAACGGTCAAAACGGGAACGACCACGTGATACTTATCTGACATCATAAATTGAGAATCGATACAGGGGAAGCCCCAAGTCTTCGAGGCCCTTCCCTTCTCTATCTGCAACCACCATGTCTGCCCCAGTCCAAGAAATCCCCACAAAACCCTTCGACGGGCAAAAACCTGGCACATCTGGGCTCAGGAAACGGTAAGACTCAGTCCTTGTCCGACACCCATCCGTCGCGTACTGACAGGGGGCGCCAGCGTTAAGATTTTCCAACAACTAGTGAGGGCTATCGTACTCGCGATTTCTGTATTCTCTTAACTTCCTACCAGCACTACACCGAAAACTTCGTACAATCCATTTTTGACACCATCGCGGTCAAAGGCTCGACACTGGTCATCGGCGGAGATGGCCGGTTTTTCTCGCCAGAGACCGTCCAGAGTATTCTTAGGATCGGCTCCGCCAATGGAGTCGAGAAGTTCATCGTCGGAAAGGACGCCATCCTGTCGACACCCGCCGCCTCCAACATCATCAGAAAGTACAAGGCTACTGGTGGAATTTTGCTGACTGCGAGTCACAATCCTGGTGGTCCCGATGCCGATTTTGGTATCAAGTACAACGTTTCCAATGGCGGCCCTGCACCCGAAAATGTCACCAACGAAATATACGAGAAAACCAAGACAATCAAGAGCTACAAAGTCATTGATCTGCCTCCAGTAAGTCTCGTTGATCCTATGAAAATCGACCAATTTAATGACCTCGACTAGCTCGATCTTTCGAAAATCGGAGAATTCAAGTATGGCCCCACCAAGGTATCGATTATCGACTCGGTTGCGGATTATGTCACGTTGCTCGAATCCATCTTCGATTTCCCTCTCATCAAGAAGTTCTTGGACGAGCATGCGTCCGATTTCCGTGTGCTCTTCGATGGCCTGAACGGAGTCACCGGCCCTTACGCCCGTGCATTGCTCGTCGACTCGTTTGGCCTACCGGAATCTTCTATCCAGAACTGTATCCCACTTCCCGACTTCGGTGGAGGTCATCCTGATCCTAACTTGACATACGCGCACACTTTGGTTGACGCCGTCGAGAAGAATGGTATTGAATTTGGCGCCGCCAGCGATGGTGACGGTGATCGAAATATGATCTACGGAAAGGGCGCATTCGTCACTCCTTCCGACTCGGTAGCTATCATTGCTCACTGGGCTGATGAAATTCCCTACTTCAAGAAGGGCGGTGTCAAAGGGTTGGCCAGAAGTATGCCTACCAGCAAGGCCATCGATCTTGTAGCGAAGAAGAAAGGCCTCGAGTACTTCGAAGTTCCAACAGGTTTGTTTCCGCATATTCAAGGAAAGTGCATTTAGCTAACACAGATTCAAGGCTGGAAATTCTTCGGAAATCTTATGGATGCTGGCCGCCTGTCTATTTGCGGTGAAGAATCGTTCGGCACAGGGTCTGACCACATTCGAGAGAAGGATGGTCTTTGGGCTGTTATCGGTATGCTCCGAACGCGCTGCATTGTACGGCCTGCTGAATGGTTTTGTTAGCTTGGTTGAACATCATTGCCGCTGTAAACAAGAACTCACCCAACAAGCTTGTCGGAATTAACGATCTTCTCAACGAATTTTATGCCATATATGGACGCTCTTTCTTCAGCCGATATGATTACGAGGAAGTTTCGTCGGAAGGCGCCCATGCTCTGGTCGCTCATTTGAACGAAGCTTTGAAGAGCGGATCACTGAACAACACAGTTCATACTGCTACCTCGTCTTCCACATCCTTCACTGTCTCTGGCCTCTACGACTTCGAATACAAGGACCCAATTGATCATTCGGTCTCCAAGAACCAAGGCCAGGTTATCACATTCACAGATGGCTCGCGCGTTGTCTTCAGGCTCAGTGGAACTGGAAGTCAAGGCGCTACCGTCCGCATGTACGTTGAACGATATCTTCCTGCCGATGCAGGTGCTGCGGCCCTCAGTGAACCCGCGGCGGAAGGGCTCCAGAGCCTAATCGAGGTCGCCTTGGAAATTAGCAAGTTGAAGCAATTCTTGGGCAGGGATAAGCCCACTGTTATCACAGTAAGCAATCATTTTTTCTAATCGTAGGAGATGAGTCGTGGGCCTGACCATTTTATCTTCAGTAAATTTCTTGGACATATGGATAGAAAGATACACGATTGAATATGTAATATATCGCTAGATCATGCTGAATATGCCATGCTTGCTTTAATGGTTCAAACTTCAAAGCAGCATCCAAATCCAATGAGTCATAATAATATCTCAAAGGACGTGCACTGACGTGAAGGTATGTGATCGCTATGGAGTATGACTTCACGTAAAGGTTCTCGCGGATCGAACAAAAGCAACGAAGGGGACATGACGCTCAAGGGAAAGAACGCAAGGCAATGGAAACGGGCCTTTTGTGAGCGTCTGACTACACGTGATGGGCTATTTAACGTTTGACAGGTTGACAATGAGTTGGATGACGGCACCTTCGACGATGCAGATACCTCCATGTTTATCCCAAGGATTGCAACAATACTCTTTGTTGACCTTGATCGAGTTGGCCGCGTATGGAGCGTGTTCCTTTCATTCGTATTCACTTGGTGAGTGTATAAAAAGCTCACCGTCGGGGAGAATCCATTCTCATTAGCAGTTCGTTCCGTATTTTCCTCCAGGCTTCACCTTACCCCTATATACTACGTGTCCACTTAATCTCTACTACTTGAATTGCTGGCCAATTCAATTTCCGTCTTCCTTATCTACGCCTTCTTTCAGCAACTTGAACCCCCGATTTTTACATACCGATGCTAGGCCGTCGTTCGACTAACATCCGTTCGAGCTCTCGGGCGCTGAGAGATGTGAATCGCGAGAACTCGATATCGATCTTGAACATGATGTTGGACTCCTCTTCGACCCGGAAGCCAACCTATACAGCACGTAAGATTTGAACTATCTATTTACTTCAATGAACTCAAATATCCTTTGACCCCTAGGTCTGGTGACAAGTCTCTTCGTCATGTCGAACGAGTGGGAGGAAACGCTCGATAAGAAGATATCCGTTTGTGACGATATTATCCCCCACAGTAAGTAGTTCTCTTTCAGGATGGATTTCAGATTTTTTAATTTTTTCTTCCAGTACAAGCACAAACAGATGCAAATCACGAAACTCTTGGGAAGAGAATGGTAGCATATACCAATGGTGCTTTGGACAGACTAGTAAGTTTTCGATCCAATTGCTATTTCAAACTAGCCGAGCTTCTTTTTACTCAGTTCAATAATCACTATATTTCTTACGTGGATCGCTGGGATGATAATGTCCGAATCGTAATGACCATAAATTTACAAACGATGTGAGTGTTTGGTTCACTTTAGATGGTGACTATCTATCTAACAATCATGTTTCCTTTAAGATTCAGAAACCTTAGGGAGCGTTTCTTAGCTTCCAGCACGTTTGCATCCCTCATCAGGCTCTCTTCGCGAGAGCATAGAGCCCTTTGTAATTTCTTCAATCATTTAATGAAAGTGAAGAAGATTCCAATCGAAAAAGCTTTGACAAAGAAACAAGTGAGCGCAAACTTATCATCCGTTATGTGTCTCGTTGTCGATTGCTTTCAGATTCTTGAAGCGTATCATGTCAAAGTTGAACGTATGAAGAATTGCTCTGGATTGCCGCCGTGCTGGTCTTCTGTCTCCGTTATCGCCTCGTCAAACACTACCGATGCAGAGCACCTCGGAAATATACCTTCTACAAGTCAGAATGGGTATGTCTATCCGTCTATCTGATTTCAATATTTTCTAAATCATTTGGGATTATTACCATCCAGGCAAAATTTGCACACTCCAGTTCGCAGGTCGCCCGCATTCCATCAGCCAACGGATGCCTACCCAACTCCTCAATCGTTGCCGCGGAATCTGGGAGATTCCTCTTCTGAGACTCGTAGCATGTCTCCTCCGGGAACACCTTGTCCAAGCCATTGCTGTATTTCTCCCATGGATGAAGACGAAATTATAGCCACACCAACGCCGCGTGCTTCAAGTCCAGTATTAAGGCAGTCCCTCGACGATGTTCTCCCTCTTTCTGACTCATTTAGCCCTACGTGGACTGCGGTATGATTCCAGGTCAAATATATTTCGAGGTTACTAAGGATCTTTATGCACATCTGATCTAGGCATATATCGATACTTCTCTTGCACTAGTTCGATTATCACCAAGTACCTCAAATTGGATCGCTTCATTCATTGCGAAAGCCAGAGAGTTACAACAGGCAAGTCTCCTCCTTTGAAGGCATCTTATATTTCTTCTAACAGCCCCATTGCGCAGGAATCTGAAGCTCGGAAGTTTGAGGTAAGTGACCTGAATTATCAGAACTTTCGCATGCTCATCAAAAATCCAGGCACTTTCCGTTAAATCCAGGCTGCTTCGACGTATATGGCGCATTCAGGCATCCGCTGTTGTAAAGGAAAATAACTGGAAACGGAAATTTGAAGGTCTGAGGGCAAAAGCCGAAGTCAATTTTCTAGCTGCATTTAATAACACCTTCCGTATGCATTAACCTTGCGTTTACCTATCTTCTGGACTCAGTCGTACTTTTCACATTCTAATGTGTATGATATACTCAGATATGTACCTATGTAACTATGATGTCGATTTTCACTTCTCGATTCTCCACATCTACATACATGTCTGAAGCTTGGGTGTCACTCACTTGAGGTCGTATAATTTCGCGCGCACACGGGGCATCAGGCAGATGCGCAACATCTGCTGAGCATAAGCATAACACATATCCTGGGGTGTAAATAAGCAATCTTAGATGCCCACTAAGTGTGGATGAAGGGTATGGAAAAAATTAAAACTTCCTCCCTGTTCTTGATTTTCGATCTGTATATCTATGCGTTTAGAGCTTGAGAACACATCATTTGCCAACACTGGGATATACTTAACATCATTAAATGAATAATAGGAGCAAAACAAGCATGAGTGGTGATTATTGCAATCCAAAGCAGGAATTAGTATGCAGTGTATCGTGAATCTAGGTAGTGACGAAATAAAGATAGGTATCGGGTACTTTTAGAGGTATGCACGAGCGCTTCTCCGTGCCATCTGGAAACAAACATTAGCCATTTCATAAATTTAGACCGATGTGGGACGTACCTCGATGACTTTCCATCCACCTGTCAGCTCATTATCTAAGTCTTCTGGAATGCGAGTGATCGCGGCGACATAAGTGCATTGCTCGACCTTGTTCTCAGCACCGACAACAATTTCTGCGGTCTTTGCGTTTCTGAACAGCAACATTTCCTGTGTCGCAAACGAAACAAGGAATACGGGGACGTCATTTTCCAAGATTTTGGCATCGGAAACCTGGTAAATGAAATCAAAATAAGAAAAGTGCGAAAAAAATTGGAAAGAAAGCACGCACGTCGACTTGACGAATATCAAGGACTTTGCTATCACTGATTAGCCCTTGGCGCATGAAGTGTTCCATCGTAGCCCAAAGAACGTTATATGTCTATATCCAAATTAACGCATGTTGAAATCAAACTCTTAATGACGCTTACCGCTTCTCCGCACCACGCCTTCAAGGCTGCTTGGTCTGCAGATAGGTAGGCATCAACCACTTCTGGAACGATGTACTCCCTCAATTCTCGTTCAAAGTTCTCGCGATTGAAATCGGGATCCATGCTCTTCATGAGACGCATAACTTGTGCAGTCTCGTTCTCGTCGAACCACGACCCGATCGTGTCTGTTACTGAACGCATGGAAGAGATGACAGGGTTTTCGGATTCGTCGTAGCATTGCCGCAGCTCCGTGAGTTTTCTCAGAACGGGATTTGTCTCCTTCAGCCTGTTCCATGCTTCTTGCTTTGGAGAATCTTTGTGCAGAATCACTGCTTGTCCCGCTCTACAGAGGATGCATCAAATATGATAAAAAAGAGACGTGGCAATGAGCGTACTCGGGATTCGCAACGATGCGATTTGGTCCCATGCCTGAAGCGCGACCTGCCTTGGCCAACCGTTTTTGCCTTCGAAGTCTACGAGCTTCCTTCTCCTCGAAACCGGCATGCTTCGCGCTGCCACTGTCATCTAGTGCATCGACGAGAGTTTCTGCCAGAGTTTTGTATGCTGCGGTTTTCCGAATAGGCTCCGTGGATTTTTCGACAGCGTTTGAAACTGCTGAGGTAGCACGCGAGATCTAATAAGCATATTTCAGTTGAATTTTGTATATTGAAAAGATAGGACACCCACTGCACGCATAACTTCACTCTCTTCCATGCCCTTCAGAGCTTCTGCCACGGCATCTCCAACTTTCACCCCTGTCTTCCTGAGTTCCTCTGCAGCGGCGCGTAGTTTTGGGTTCTCTTTGATGCTTGAAGTCAACTATATCTCAAGGTCAATTTCAAATATTACAATATGGAAAGAAAAAAAAAGTAATACGCACTCGTGCGCGCTCATACGCTGCTCTGGCTTGCTTCATTGCCTCAGAGTCCTGGAACTTTTCCACATCTCCCTGGAGCTGCTTGACATTGTCCTGAAGTTCCCTATTTTTTTGTAGTTCGTCCTTCAAGACGTCGACAAAGGTCTGAAATGGGGATTTGGGAACTTCGCTTTGTCGGCGCGATGACGAATGAAAAGCATAAGTCTGCGACGCAGAGGCTATCCGGAATGGTGGGGGGTGGGCAAATTGACGCGCGGCCTGGGCGCGACTTCGGTTGGCAGCACGAGCGGCGAGGCTTTGGAGATTCCGTGGCAGCATAATGGTGGGAGAGGATGGTATGTTTCGGTAGAGCCGTCAGCTAAAATGTCCAAATTTCGACTCTTCCCGATCACGGGTATATTCTCAGAGTCACGTGTACCATCATATTGCGCGATCGGATTCATCATCCGGGATCATCATGACATCCGATCGCAAGTGGCATTTAGGCGCGCGTCTACTTTTATGTAACATGGCGGTCTCGCGGAACGTCGGCCGCCAGAATTGCCACTTGTTGACAAGTTGGTACATTTGGAGGCACTATCGACATCTTTTTGAAAGTTTTACACAGGCAGGCGACATTGCAAAAAATCCGAGTTCCGCCGACCAGTCGAACTCCGGAGTGCGTACGATGCATCCTGGCCCCTGGGGTGGCGACATTACGATCATGTTTTCTTGCCAACACTATTACGTAAACTCTGCAATTATCCCTCCCCCCCCAACCTCGAGCGATTGCCTAATTCTTGAAATCAGAAAGCCGCCATCCACTTATGATAAAGCTATATTGCTCCTTTGAGCGCTTAACCATATCGGCCTTATGGTCTAGTAGCATGATTCTTCCTTTGGGTGTTTGCCTGATCTGGAAGAGGTCTCGGGTTCAATTCCCGATGAGGCCCTTTTTGCCATTTTTGGAAATTTTCCTTCCTATGTTGCTGTTGCGAAATTCGATTTCGATCAGATTTTTATGTAGCCCTGAGCCTCTAGGTTGTAAATCGTAGCTTCTGGCACCTTAATAACATATATAAACCTGTCAGAGTTGAGCATTGCTTTTGGGCTGTAGCCTAAGATAACTACCACTAATTAGAGTAATACAATCCTACAGAGCTTCTAGTTGCACCTGAGCGCCTCAGTAGTGACTTGAAAGCTTCTAGCTTTTCAGTCTGCCGCGCCGCATTATTTATACAGCAGTTTTATCGGAGGCTTGGAGAGTGGAGCGTCCGGCGCCTATTGTTATCGGCCTGATGGTCTAGTAGTATGATTCCTTGTTAGGGTGCGTTGTTTACAATTCAGCGTCTTTACTCGAGGAGGTCCCGGGTTCAATTCCCGGTTAGGCCCTGTTTTTACTTTTGTGAGCTACTACTGCCTGTATCGACTCCGAGAGATGCCTTATAAGTTTATGATTACTTTTTATGACTGCATAGAACATGGATATGTAATCAGATACTCCCTACCATATAAACATACAAGTATACAGTTCTCATATACGATATACAGAACCCAAAATTACACTAAATGCTGGCTGTATAATCTATTAATGAGTTAGGCTCAATAGCGACGATGGACCCGATAATTGGAATAAATTTTTATCCATGCTTCCTAACAGTACATAATGAATCGCGATACAGTGACTCTCAATCACTCAGACCGGAATTTCAACGTCAGCTTATGTTGAGCTTATGATCCAAGTGACGAATACGTACCTTCATGCGGTTGGGCTGCATGTTTGTTGCCCTAATGATAGGCTAATGTGCAAGCCTAGTAGTATGATTCCTTGTTAGGGACGTCGACCGCAGGAGGTCCCAGGTTCAATTCCTGGTCAGGCCCTACACGTTCCTTTGGAATTCACTTTTGCTTGCATGAACTTTTGAACTTTCGCAGGGCCGAGGGCCCTCCGGAGTCCGGACTGTCAAGGTGGCGAGGCGCGTCACAATCCATTGCCATTGCACGAATTCACTGGACTCCTACAGGACCCCTGAAAATACTGGGTCACGGGTGTCAAACTCATACAGAATATCTTGTTCATTTTTTTTTATTCTATGTGTAAGTGGCTTCAGTAGCACGGCAGTATGGAGATTTCTATGGTCAAGAATCCTTCATCGGCCTGATGGTCTAGTAGTATGATTCCTTGTTAGGGTGCATTTGTACGCAATTCGAGGAGGTCCCGGGTTCAATTCCCGGTTAGGCCCTTTTTTATATTTGTCTCGGACGGTGCCGTCACCCGTGTCTCACGACTCCACGAGTCACGACTCACCGCCCTGCAGGCTGCAAGGGCCAAGGCTGCACAGCTGCACTGCTTTTGTCTGTGAACGCCTATCATGCCGCTAATAGCTATACGCCCTTGATCTTTACCACTGCAGTCGCTTGATGAGCATAGTGTGCGCAGCAACGAAGCAAACCTTCATAAGCGACGAAGGAAGTTGACTCGCACTTACGCCCAAGGTATCTATGCGATACTACTGCTAACCTCTTCTTCATCGTCTGGACGGACCTCCCAAATTTGGTTTCACCTACCGTTCACTTGAAAATACCTCTGCTTGGTTCTCCCTATCAAGCGAACAAGCCCTTCCACGCTTCTGGATTGCTGCTGCGCACGCAGATTGCAACTGACCTCGTCTTCTTCCGAACCTGCTGAATTGACATAACCGCAGCCTGACATACACCGAACTCCAGCACATTTACCCTCCTCTGTTCCTCTGATAAAGCTCTCAACCGCAGTTAAGATGATTGTCGAATCTTCTGCCCACTCTCCTCTCTCGTACTCTCAAATGCTTGAAAAAGGCAGAGCGGCTACTAAGGCTATGCCCACAGAAAATCCTCCTGCGTACAGTGACTTGGGCAGCGGTTCGGAATTGGGGTATGGACCCAGTCTTCACCGCCGTAGCCGCCGCGAGCGCCGCAGTCGCAGCCGCGGTCACGCCCGACACAATCAATCCGTTCCTCCTCCTCGCCACCCTATGAATCATAATGGACAACCCGGTCCCAGTACGCACGCAGTCCCGAACGCTCCCTCTGCAAGTGTCGACCAAGTCCATATCAGCGATCGAAAGCATAACATTGAAGGTTTGGATTTCTTGCTCCATCGAAACATACCGTTCATGTATTTACTCACTGCCCTGGCAGGGACCTTTTACATCGACCCAATGGTGCCCATGCTCGACCCAAGTCGCCGGAAGGGGAAATCAGATGAACCAATGCCTCACGCTTCATTCCATACTCGCCATAACACCATTGATCTCAATATTGGAACGGCTGGAGATGTTCATAGGGCTGGGAAAGCCAATGTCCTCGTTGGCAGCAGAGATGGATTTGTGAAAGTCACTGTGGTATGTTTGTTCTGCTGTGTTATTTATTTTTACTTGCTCAACAAAATTCAAGCTTCCCACTCCTCCGTCGAGACCGCGTCTGGGTCTCACAGTTACTTCCCGTCAAGGTCGGTCGAAGCTTATAATAAACGCAATTTCGATATGCTGACGATATGACGACCACAGGAATCGTTGCTGTGTTCATCCCCGATGACTTCATTGGGATGGTTCAGCTTTCCTCTAGAAAAGGCGCTCTGAATATATTGCCGGCTCTGGCAGGTTGCATCAAAGTAATCAAAGAGTCTGAGCGTGAATCAATCTTCATAATCGGGAACGCCAATGACCGCTCCTTGGACGGTTCGCGGGAGGCATCATACTGCGATCTTTCTACTCGCAACGGCGATATCGTGGTCGGGTTGAGCGGTCGAGATCAATATGTACCTCCGGTCGGTTTCTGGCAAAAAATCGGTGGGCTGTTGAAAGGCTAGATCCACCGTTCATAGTGAATCATCTGCTTCGTATCGCCGCTGTTTCTCTTCTTCTTCATGTGTAACATATATTCTGGATTTACTGATCTTACATTTATTTTCCTGTTTGTCTGTATGTAGAGTATTTATGTACACCATGGACCTTTACGTACTCCACTTTAGTCTACGCATATGTCATAGATAGCATTCAAGTGCTCACTGATCATCGACATCATGATCGCTGGGGTACTCAGTCTGCTTCTCTGTCGTGGCTACACTGGGTAGACAAGAATAACAATCTGCTGTGAGTGAAATTGGTGTCGTTCGGTGCATTATATTCCCTAATCCAAAGGCGAGGGACAGGTGACCTGTGAAACCGAACTCACCGGAGGCCAGATGGCAGAGATTTTGAGATCGGGCCAGGACACACGCCTCAGCGTTTCAACGACAAGAGATCAAATTCAAACGCCAGCGTGGATCTCAGAGCCCAGATCCACCAGCTGAGATTCACTCAAAATGATCGTCCGCCCAATGGCGCATCTCGTCCGGGTGTTTGTTGACGACCAACTTCCCCACTGTCTTCCCTTCCTTCCCCTCTCATGGACCACCCCGACCAGAATGTGGGCTGTTTTAGCGGTTTCTTCACGAAAAGGCGTCGCAGGGCTGGCCGAACCTGTGGGTCAAGCATTTCTCGAGATACACCGTGCTCAGTGTCCCAATCCACCTACGGAAATGCATCGGACCTAAAGAGCACTGGAGGGGAAAAGGTTGCGCACTTTTACGCATAGGGTTCGGTCATTTCTAACAAAGTGAAATAGCAGGATGTTTCATGCTTTAGCCCATTTTGTGATCATTCGTATGGAGAACCCGAAGATTGGTGGCTTGTAGGCCGTGAACAGCCTCCGTCATATTCAATGGCGTCGAATGAGTGCACCGACAATGATATTGCCAAGCTCATTGACAGCACATTGGACAAATACGATGCGCAACTTCGTGAAATCAGCCTAAAGATTCATGGTGTGCCTTCCTTTTATTTATGATTTATTGAATTTTCACCTCTGACACCGCTGAAAACGTTGTTTAGATAACCCGGAAACGATGTTCGAGGAAAAGTGAGCTTTACTGGAATAGTCTTCTGCATTTATAAAATTAACCACAATTTCTGTAGCTTCGCCCATGACCTTCTGACCGAATTAATGGCCAAGCAAGGCTTCAAAGTCACCAAACATTACCTGGGCCTGCAAACTGCGTGGCGAGCAGAGTATTCACAAGGCTCTGGCGGACGTGTCATAGGCATTAATTCTGAAATGGACGCCCTCAGCGGATTAGGCCATGCATGTGGGCACAACCTCATTGCTATCAGCGGAGTGGGCGTAGCCGTCGCCCTCAAAGCCGCACTTGAAGCTCGCCGGGAGGTTTCTGGCAAGATTGTGCTTCTTGGGACACCAGGTAACTTGTTCATTGTAATTTGCGTGGCCCAACGTCTGCTGAACGCTTATTTGTTAGCCGAGGAAGGGGGAGGAGGAAAGGTCATTCTGCTTGAGCGGGGAGGATACAAGGGGATGGACGCATGCGTGATGTGAGAGCGTAAATCCAATTTTTCGAATGAGCTGAAGCTGACGTTATATTTCTCTCCAAGGTGCCATCCAACTAATGGTATTGCACATTCGACTAGCATAGGAAGTACAACAGCCATGCAAAGTATTTCTGTTGAATATTTTGGCCACAGGTCAGCCCTTGACTTTCGTGCTCTGATGGCCAGCTCAAAGTTTATTTACCTCCTATTCAGCGCCCACGCAGGAAACGCTCCTTGGTAAGCAATTAACTTTCCGACTCTGCCTGCGAGCAATGTCCCTAATTTCCTACGACACAGGGAAGGTACCAATGCCCTAGATGCCGCCTTCCTCGCATATTCCAGCATCTCAATGCTGCGACAGCAAATGAAACCCGACCATCGGCTGCACGGTATTGTGGAAGGGAAAAATTGGCTGCCGAATGGTACGCAGCTCCCCTCCATTTTTCAGTTTCCCCTTTCATGTGTTAAGGATGAAAATATTATCTAGTGATTCCGGATTACTCAAAAATGAGGTGGGTAGCTAGAGCACCGACATATGAGGAGACGGAGGCTCTTGCTAAACGTGTAGTCAACTGTCTTCGGTGAGTTACAGACCAAATCATTAATATTGGTCTTCCAAAATGCCCACATTTACCTTGCGTTCACCTTGAAATTTCTAGGGCAGCTGCCATTGCCACAGGATGCGAAATCGATGTTAAATTTGAAAGAGCTTATTTCGATCTCCATCAGAACTCTGTATTGGGTGAGCCTGGGCACTTTCTCCACTTTCAGTTATTTTATTGAACAAGTGATCAATGCCTTTCCAGCACAAGATTTTACCGACATCGTCGGGAGTCGCTATGGGTTGGTGACCCTTCAAGCTGGAAGCTCCGCTTCTACTGATTTCGTTAGTAATACATTTGCGCTGGGTCTTTGCTCCGAATATGCTCACAGTTCTCTTTGCTAGGGTAACGTTTCGTATGGTGCGCTCCTTTTAACCAACTTAAGATTCATGAACGGATGATGTTGAGCGAAATATACCTGCTTCAATAGCTTTTCCTGCTCTCCACCCAGCCTATGGTAAGTAGCCGCTATCTATATGTCTTTGCGAAGTACTATTCTCATCGCCCCCCTTCATATCAATCCTTGTACCACTAGCCATCCCGACTATGCCTAATGGAGGAAATCATACACCGGGATTCGCAATAGCGTCAAGAACACGGGAGGCCCACAACGCCACAATGACAATCGCGAAAGGATTGACATTAACGGGCTACCGTGTCCTTACTGACGACGAGTTTTTCTGCAAGGTGCGCCAACATGTCTCCACCGGTTTCTGACGTCTTCGTGGTGTCTAGATTACTCATTATAATTTTAGGTTAAAGCCTCCTTCGATGCATCGGAAAAGCGCACAAACCACCCGTGACCTCAACTTTAAATCGTGATGCGCCTATATGAACATTTAGGATATTCTTATCTATCTACATAAATGTATTGGTTAAATAATATGGTAGCGGGTATATAAACTAAGATCTTTGCTTGTATTTCAGCTCATTTTTCTCGCTGTCTGGTTTCATTTCGTGTACTCTACTTTAGATTGGACGGAGGGAATGAGAGGGAATGACAACCGCTGGGAAGCCAAGTAATTTAGATTTTTGAACTCATCTCACACTAACGCCAAGTTGAGAGTCATCGTTCAATGGAAATTATATTCACCCACAACTAACGACCAAGTTATGCTAAGAATTGGCTAAGAAGCAAAGAAAAGAAGTACTGGAACGCATACTAGGGGGACAGCAGTCGCGAAAGGTATATGTTCTACGATAGAACTAAGTAGACCAAATAGATTGGGATGGCAGGAATGGATTGTAAATATGTCGTATGATTAGTGTAAGTATCAGAAAAATTCCGGCCGTCTAAACTACCAGCGCAAGTAAGTAGGACTAGTAAGGGAGTGAGAGATAGCAAAGATGTAGAGGGAAAGTTGAGAGCAAGAAGGGAAGCAGTTCTACGGCTGATAAAAAGCGCCGGTACGCTCATGCCTTGCCGTCGGCGGCCTGCTTCTCTTTCTCCTTCTCCTTCTCAGCGGCAAGTGCGGCCGCTTTGAGCATCTCCTCTCGTTTTGCCTTGGCCGCGTTGGTGGCCGTCTTCTTGCCCTTGGGCTGCGCTGCTTCGTGAACCATTCTATCGAAGAGAAAACGTAAATCAGTAAATCAGCGAGGGACGGGGAGCCGAATTAGTCGAGAACAAAAAGAGAGAAGATAGCGTACCGCTCAAGCTCCCGGCGTTCTTCGTCAGATTCATCTGGGACGGCACCCTTGAAAATGGCGCCAGTCAGGAGGAGAGCCTATGGGAAAAGCGGCTCGTCAATGTCCATTTTGCGATAGAAGCAGATATAGTATGTACCTTTGCTCGGTTAATAAGGACAGTTTCTGGCACACCGGGCTCCTTGAGGACGTTTTCCACAACCTGGATAGGGAATTTAATGTTCAATTCAGAGTCGCGAACGAAAGAATCTGTCAGCGGCATCGACGCACCTCCCGAAGAACCTGAGTGACTTCCAACCTTGCGCCACGCCACGAAGCAAGCATGATCTACACAGGTACAATCGTATGAGGGTCAACATCCCAAAGCGCAATTCGAAAGGCAACAAACCTTCCCAGTAACGTCCATCTCGAGTGCGCGCAGCTGATCCTCGGCTATCTCGCCTTTGGCCTGTGCCTTCTCCATTTCCTGAAAAGCATATGTATGATGAGACTTCCACGAAGGCGCGTTATACAAGGAGGTTGAGCTCACCAGCATCATATCACGGACACTCAAGCTACACAAGACATAATACCCAGCATCGATAAGAAAATTCCGCATGAAGAAACGCGGAGACAAGTCCGAATGCTTACGCGCTGCCAATAACGCCCCAGACGTCTTTCGCCAGAGCACCCTTCTCTTTTAACCTCGAGAAGAATCCGGGACTGCAAGCCATATCATGTTAGATGGCCAGACCATAGGACAAGAAGACAGACAACACACATTCCCAAGAACTTGCGGGACTTCATGAACGACGAAGCCTTCATGATATACACGCCGCCGATAGTGTGTAAAAGCTATCCAAGAGCAGCGGAAAAAATTGTGAAGTCAGTTGCCCCACCGAACGAAAAACCATGTGCAGAACGCGAACACACCTCAACGCCGAAGCTCTCCAACTTCAAATCCTCAACCTCCCTCCGCATCTTCGCCTCAAACGCCAAAGTCTCCGGGTCGTCCTTGCCTCCAGGATCCTTCGCCTCAACGAACGGCCGAATACGCTCAATCATCTTCGTCGTCAGCATCGCCACGCGCGCCTCCATCGCCTTTCGCCGCGCCTTGTCATGCTCGCGCAGCTTCTCCCTCTGCTCCGCCTTACGTTTCGCCGCCTCTCGCCTCTCCGCTTCGCGCGCCTCCTTGTCCGAGGCCGCGTTGGACGCGACGGAGGGAGACGCGGCCCCGCTGTGGGGTACGAGGTGTGAGCCGCCGGCACTAGCGGTGGAGGATGCGCCTGGGGCGTGGGTGGGAGTGACCACAGCGGGCGCGGGCATGGCTGCAGAGACGCTGTCGGTGGTAGGCCGTGGTTCGGAAGGGGCGGCTGCGGTACCGGTGGTGGGGGGTGCTGCTGCGGTACCTGTGGCGGGGGGTGCAGGGGCGCGGGCGGGAGCCGCGGGCCCGTTCTGCACCGTAGACGTCGACGGACCACCTGCGTTCATCTGCTTCTCGATCTCCGCCTTTTCTTCGTCTGTCATCATCGTGGTGGCGACCGACGTCATGTCCTTCATGATCGAGATTTCACCGATCTACAGAGAGCGCCAGGGTTGAGATTCGGTTATTCCTGCCGGAGAAGTCAAGTAAAGGATGGGCGCGACGTACATAGTCAACGAAGCGCTCTCCACCAAACACATTGGCGAAGAAACCCGCAGCGTCCTCCATATTCACGGGACCCTCTTTGTCGACCTAAAGTTAGAAGCAGTATTAAACACTGCGGCCCGATTGCAGATTTATGGATAACATACCATCTTTGCGCCATTCTTATCGTATACAGCGCGCAAGTTCTACCCATAGCAAAAAAGAAAAGATTGTAAGTGATTACTCTTCAAATCGTACCTAGCTTTTGACAAGCAGAAACCTACAGGATCAGACAACACTTGATACGCTTTACTACAGAGCCGATCAGGGGCGCCACATCAGCGTTGGACTCGACGCGTCGAACACAAAAGAAAAGACGCACCTGATATCCTTGAACTTCTCTTCCGCATCTGCCGATGGGTTCTTGTCTGGGTGATACTAATCATATCAATATGGATGGAGTGGTACAAGAGCACACAACAATAGGATTCACAACATCTGCGATTGAGAGTTGAAGGCAAAGTACAAGGGGCCCCAACGAACCTTCATAGCCTGCTTGCGGTAAGCCTTCTTCAACACCGTATCGTCCGCATCGAACGGAACGTCCAACTACTCCAACAATGCGAGCACGAAGAGGGGCGGAACGGAAGAAAGAGAGCCTATGGTGAGTTCAAATTACACTAACTATGTTAGACAGTTGGCACACACCAGATCGTAGTATTCAGTTTCAACGGGGGCCATGATTCCAATATTATCGCGAAAATGTGTTTAGGAGGTCAAAGCACAGCGTCTAGACGTGCTGAGGGACACCGATGGGAGGCGATGGTAACTTTCAGTGAGTAAGAGGTGCGTAAGAAGAAGACAACGCTGGAACGAGAGTCGGGCAGTCACGGTGTGTGGCGAGAGAGATGTCAGTGGTGCAAGACAAGATGCAGCAGTGATGCAAACAACAAAGGGCTGTGACTTTTGGGGATGGGAGCACGAACACAGGAAGTTGGCGAGCAGTAGCGGTAGTGCTCGCAGTCCGCAGTCCGAGTAGAACACTGGGCTGTGGGTTGACGGAGGAGACCAGGTCGAATTCAAAACTTACACAGCAGCGCTCGCCGCTTCCGAGTCGCTCGGCAGTCATTCCTTGCGTCAGTCCCGTGACTCTGCCGAAATTCTGAGACTTAGACACTGGACAGGTCTGAAGACACACCATATGGACACCTTACAGCGCTTATGCATTGAACGTGTGCATAGAACACGTCCACAAGTTCTTGTCACTGATCACTAGGTAACACGAAAGACGTTGGGGTGATAAATAGTGATTGCAGAGTGTTCAACGTGAATAGTAATGAGAAATGACAGAAAAGCCCCAAAGAAAAAAAAGATGAAAGTGTATATACAGCGGTCGATGAGGATACTATATGAAGGGTTGAATCGGAGGTATAGGTGATGGATGATATATGATAAGACGAAGGCGGGTGGTGTAATAAGGTGCAGATGATGGGGCGGCGGATGGCGCAAAAGCGTGTAAGAATGGGGAGAATGATGTTCTCCAGATGAATAACCAAGTTATCAAATAATGATAGAGCCAGAAGAGCCAGCAACCCAGAGCGAACCGCAGTATCAAGCTGCGATCAATCCCCATCCCCAGCCTCCTCCGCCGTGAATCTGACCGCCTTCTTGGGCTGGAGGTCAGACGCACTTTCTCGGGAAGAACTCGGAGAGGACGACATGAGGGAAGGGGCCGATGCCGCTCCTCGACTATGTGGCAAGAACCGTGACATCCGAAATTTTATCGCCGCAAATGCACGGGGTGAATGCGATGATGAAGGCGCCATGGACGTCACCGTGGTCGTCGACGCCGATGCGCTCGAGAAGGGCGGACTGACCGCCGGACTGCTGGACGATGAGGTGATGGTCGCGGACGGCTTCTTGAGAGAGGACCGCGTGGGGGGCGGGGGGAGGGTAATGGGCGTTGTGCGGTGGTGTGCGTGTGCCTCGTACGGATTGGCAGAGTGCGGTGCCGAGCTACGCTGCGAGAAAGGGTACGGTGACGATGAGAGCGGGCGCAAGTGTGGTGTGCGCGATATATGCAGGCCCATGGCGATCTGCTCTATCGTAGGCCGCAAGGTTGAGGGATCCGGGTCTCTGAATTGCTGCCGGGTCTGGGGGATGGATGAAAGGGACTCGGCAAGGGTCGAGTGCATCGCTGATTTCTAACAGCGCAGACAGTGAGTGTGAATTGGGAGAGACAAAAGACGAAAGGTGCGCACAGGGTACTGTGAATTGTGCTTCTTTGTCGCCGATGCGGGCGAAAGCGTACGCTTGACGGAGTGGATGAGGCGCGAGGCCGCCTTGGGGCGGGCTCTGTCTGACGAGGCCATCTGGATGGGTCTGGCAGGGGGCGCTGTGGGCGCGTCGCGCGGGGACGTGGGTGGCGAGGAGATGGCGCGGCGATGGGAGCGCCTCTGAAGGTCTGGGGAGGACATGATGATGGAGCCAGAAACATGTACGAGGACAAACACGCGCAACAGCCTACACTTTCCGTGGCTGTGCCGCTTACTAAAACAGGACTAATCAGCAAGTTTCATTTCAACAAAACAACTGGTCATTCAATTCCGACAAAACACAAGCATATTACATATTCACTTCCAGATCCCCCATCTCTGAATCAGACTCCTCCGACTCCTCAGAGCCTTCGTTGTCCTCCCCGTCTTCCTCTTCGCTGTCCGTCTCCTCCTCGCTATCGCTTTCCTTAAAGGTCAGTGATATAAACTCATCCCCAAGCTGCCCATCCTCCGCCGTCAGCATAGGCACGTCCTCGCGCGCATCCCCGCCAGCACGTCCATGCTTCTCGCCGCTGATCAGATCAGCAGCAATAGGCACAGACCCACTCACAGGAGCACTCGCAGACAGCGCAGCCGCTGCAGCCTTCCTCTTCTGATTCGCCCTGATCACATGCGGCAGCTTGCACCCCTTCGTCCCGCACGTTCCCTTCTCTGCAAAGTCAGGGCACTCCCTGACATGCTGCTTGTCGCACTCCAGTCCCTTTTCACAGTACCCTAGCACCGCGAAATCGCGACACACTCCCTCTCGCTTGCCCACGTTGACATGCGGATACAAACACTTCTCCCGTGTACACCGCCCCTTGTTCAGGAAGTGCACACAGAGTGGCGTTCTCTCCGGCGTGGGGTCGTGCGATAGGTTGCATGTCTCCGCCGTATTGGGACAGTTATCTTGTAGGAAGGGCCAGCAGATCGCAATTTTCGCCGGGTCGTGTTGATACATGCACGTTAGGCCTCGACTGCAGGTACCTAGAGATAGTCGTTCGTAGACACAGAACAGAATAAAAAAAGCAGAGAGCGAAATGTAAACATTGTTTAGAGAAAGCAAAGTAAGCCCAACTCCCCAAGACCAGAGAGCATTTGATTTGACCAGGAACTTGAGGAGTGGGTTCGAGCAGAGAAGCGGCGCACCTGTAGTCGTGAAGCGTGGGCAAGGCTTGTCTATATACTTGTTCAATCGCTTATTCGAAATTTTTCGCGAGGACCTTTCCAAATAAAACATCATTACTGCATCTCGAAATTTAAAAAGTGAAACACATACGGATAAGGCCTCCTCGTATTATTCAAGGTCATATTCCTACCCCTTCGCGCCTTCAGCTTGAAGGCACGTCCAGGCGGAACATGACCCGGCTTGCGTACATACTGCCGTTGTGGCTTCGTCGCCGTAGCAGGGGTCGGTTTCCCGATCGACACTGGTTTCGTAACCTTGGGCACTAAAGTGAAATTAAACACGCCAAACGCCCGACCCGAACCACAGAGCGGTAACGTACGGTCTTTGCGCACGAGCGAGCGCGCGGAGGACTCAAACGCAACGCCGCCCAGCACTACCTCTTTCTTCTGATTTCCTACACTAGAAATGGGCTTACTGCTAAAGGGGGGTGGTGTGGGGTCGACCGGTGTTGCCGAGGGTCCGGGGGTCGGGGTCGGGGTGGCGGGTTTTGAGGCTGCTGGTGTTGAGGATGTCGAGGCTGGTCGCGATGGGCCAGCCGTGTTCAGACCGGGGCGGACGTACTTGTTTGAGGGCTTGTACCCTGGGTTGACGTAGGTGTTGCTCCGTGGTTGTGGGTATGGCGCGTAGTAGTTGCTGTTGGGCTTGTATCCATTGTTGTTGTGGGGATTCCATGGCTTGCTGTTCTGTGTCGCCTTGTGCTGATTGATAGTTGCTGAAGGCGAGGAAAAAAGAGGGTGAAAAGACGAAAAAGACATCAGTGCACGGACAACATTGCCACGGCCGATGGATGGAGTAATCCTTACCTGTTAACCGTTCGATCTCGCTTTTGATCTGCGCTTCCGTCGTGGCCGCCGAAGAAGTCATATCGCTAAAGGTCAATTTGAGTCTTGTCGCTAGATTCTGCGTTTTGAAAAGGGTCTTGAGGTCTTGGGGGGGTATTGGTCGTCTAAGGGCTGTGGTGGTTGGATAAGAGTCAGGATTGGTAAGCAGATAGCGGGGTCTCCCTTTTTGGTGGTTGCCAAATTTGGTAAGTGACCCCGCAACGCTCCGATATTTTGGCTAACCGATCATTAGGCTGGGTAGTTATCTGCCCGGAACTTGCCGTGGCAGATAACTTTGGAGCGTATTTCGAGAGTTAAATGCCTATATTGTCCTCTAAATTTTTAAAATTTCCTATATAGGCTCTGGTGCACAGTATTTACAATATTGTCTGTTCAGAATTTTGCGAGCATTGATATAAGTGGTGAAAATGAGGCCACGCCAGATAACACGGGCCGAAAGTTATCTGCCATGCACGTGCCCCGGCAGTCTCTCCTCATCGCCGCAGGTCATATTTGCGTGCCTACAACTTCCACATCAGTGTAGTAAGGTCCGAAAAAAATAATATTGGCAGCCTATGTAAGTATAGAGTGTAGTACAGAAATTTTGAGACCTGCAGTGAATTTCGGAACTACAATATAGGTTTTAGCCTGCAAGTCTCAAGCATCCATGTCAAATGTATGCTTGAGCACCAGATTCAAAGCGCGCATTGCGCGGAAAAAAATCACATATTCCAGGTCTTTGAATACGTATTTTGGCTATGATTTATGGGTATCTGAGCTCTCCTACAGCCTTTTTTAAACTCTTTCTTTCTTTCCTTTTTGGAATTCTTTTTTCATTCTTTTCGACGCAAACTACCCAGCCTATTGAACGGAAAACCGATATTTTTGGCTTTTGGTTTCGCTCTAGTCTCTTAAAACAGACCTTATAAATCAAATGATAGTCGATTTGATATAATATAAATTTGCTCTCCCTACTAACATTACCCCCCCCCCCTGGCTCACACCACCAGGTGGTTCATTCGCGAATATCTCCCCACTGGCTGGACCAATCCACTTCAAACTTTGCAAACACATTACTGAGAGCTCCTTAAGCATGATTCTGCAATTGTTTGGAGTGAAATCTCAGCGCAAGTAGGTGGTTCAAGTGGTGGTGGATGTCACGCTTGCCGACGCTAGCGTGTCGGACATTCAAGCCTTTGGCGCAGGTTATGTAATCCCCATCAACTTCGACGCACTAAGCGGACTTTAAACTGGGCTGTGACTGGTGTGTGACTGCGCCAGGTGGTGGTGTGAACCAGGGGGGGGGGGATGTTAGTATTCTATTTACGAAATATAAATATTCAAACGTTTATTTCAAGCAAAGGACTCGTAAGCGCATAAGAAAATTTTAACATTATTGATCACACGGGGTAATATGCACGAATAAAACGAAAGACTAGGAGTCGGAGCCAGAAATACTGGACATCCTTTTGAGTATTCCAAGCAACTTTTAACCCTTGATAATTGTTGACAACCCAAACAGAAAACCATTAAGTACATGCACCTATCGACGAAATTCATCTCGACGAAGACCCTTCCACCAACCCGGATTTCCTGACCATACCCGCCAATATGTTGTCCACATCCGTCAAGCTCGTCTCCTTCCGGAAGACCTCCAGAAACACCGTCTCGTCAGTACTCACAGCTGTGGTATCGATAGTCGAACTCCCCAATGCGCGTTTTGCGACATGCCAGTATTGCGGGTTTTGTCCTCGGGAAAAGACCTCCAGAATTTCGGGATCCCTGTGGATAAAATAGGTCATGTTGAGAGCCTTGGTTTAAATGAAGGACGAAATGCCACGTACTTGTCTATAATCGCTTTTGCGTTGAAAAGGTGGGCTGACGTGGAGGTAAATTCGGGAGTGCTGTGGGTGAACTGCCCTGTTGAGAATAGGTATCGATCTTTAGATTGTAGGATTTTCGATGCTGATGGCAGAGATTCGGAAACACTGCAACAAGGGTAATATTTCCCATTAGTTGGCAAATGAGTAAGTGGAAAAAATATACGAACTTTCTGATATCGGCATCATATATACTTGATCCAATGTTGTCAAATAATTTTATAACACTTTCTGCAGCAGCTTGCATATCAAGCGCATGCTGGCTCTCATCGGGTTCATCTTTGGCGTCTATTAATGCCAACATGAGATCGTTCCTCTAAAGAATAGAGTAATTTTAGACACAATTTGTAAAAATTAGTAATTGACAAACATACGATTAAATAATGTACACCTATTCGCCTGGTCGCAGTTGGATCTTCGTAAGGCGCCAGCTGTAGTTTCGTCATAGCAAATTCTGGCAGGGGTGGTGGTGATGGAGGTGGTGTTTCTTCTATCGGTTGATCAAAATGTCCAGTCAAAGACGAAGATGCCGAAGCTGACGAATCCAAGATAAGTTCCGGGGGGGGAAAATCTTCTACCTCTGTGGGATTATCTTGAACTGGATTTTCTGTTATGTGATTAGGCTCGTTGTTGAGTTGGCTGATTCTGTCTTTCGACAAAACCGACATAGAGTCGGAAGATATGGCATCTTCTAGAGCCTCAGTATCCACTTCTACCTGGCTGGCTGTCTCCGGCTGTGACGGGGCCTCAGACAATGGTTCGTCTTGAATGTTCTTCTCCTTCGCATCCATCTCGGGTTCGCCCTTCGAAGATTGTCCTTTACCAAAAGTTAAGTAGCCCCAATTCCATTTCCGCATGTCCATGTTTATAGTTGGCATATTGTTCAGAAAGTTGATTCCTCCATCGTTGGGGTGACTCGAGGAACCTTTGGAATGCTTTCCACGAATTGTTTCTACAGACGATGCAAGAATGTTAAGGGTATCAGAGCTTCGTGACGGATCTACTGGTGGCGGAATTAGGGAGGAGAGATGGGCGGCCAGCGCTGCGCTGTAGCGATATTTAATATATCGCTGGGAGGGTATAATGTGACGGCGTGTTAGCAACACCGGCGTAAGATTGTGTGAAAGGTTTTCTGAGAATTCTTCGATAATCGGTATCAAAGAGGAAAAGTGAGGGTGGAGGAGGGGGCCTGTAAATCTTTAGCCACAGATTTTTGGGCAACCGTCGTTTGACACCCACCGAAATCCTCTCCGAACGCAGGACGATCTCCTAAATCCCAAGACCATGCCCAGACTGTCCAAAACCTTTCTAGTTGTAACTCGAGCGCTTGTTGGCCCAGAGTCAACAAGATCGAAGTAAACGATCCATGGGTAAGCTAAAGGCGTGTAACAAGGTGTGGATTAGACTAGATGTGAGATTCTAGCGGCCCAGTATGCACCTTAAATCGTTCATATGCCTTAAGGATATGTGCTTGTATAGCCTCGTCATGTACCGAACCATCTTCATAGTCATAGATAGGCGCCGGGTCTGGCGCCTTTGTCTTCCCTTTTGACTTTGATTTAGCCTTTGGGTCTACGATTCTCGCAACCTTGGCGAGTTCTATTCCCTGGATTCGCTGTTAAAGTGACCCATATGGATGTTGCTCAAGACTGACCGCGTGGATCCAGAAGCCAGGCTCTGGGGACACCATGATCATCCGCCTCGATTGCGAATGGACATTGTCGCATGGGCTATCGGCGTTGAACAATCTATTCCGCAGAGACGTTGACGAATGGAGAATCGGAAGTATCGGATACAATCGTACTCAGCGAAGTTAATGAGCGCTTTTGCTAGTCCTATCTGCCTCAGCATGCGATCTCTAGACACTGCCCGCTCCTTCGACGTGTAGAAAAGAATATGCGCCTGCTCTTCTGCATCTTCGTTATCATCGTCAATAGGTCCACTCGGCTGAAGAGTTGGATTGTAGATTGTCAGATATAATAGACTTGGAGGAGTACGGTTCATGGAGTCACAGTCATTGTTGCAAGTTACAGCGGATCAAAACATACCTCTCGCGTCGGAACGATCAGACTAAACTTGGTCAGCACCTACTGTAACGTCAAGGTGATTATAGAATTCAAATTCTGTTATAAAATTCGCCGAAACAAGGTTTATGGGTGTAATTACAGATGTGAATACAATAACGAGTGGTTATAATACCAGTAGCACAGCGGAGCAAGCAGAGAAAGATATGAGGTGCGTCAAAGGTGCGTATCTAAAAACGTCCCTATGTCTGTCTAGAAGTTTCGTGATTCATGGTTATCGTTTTGCGGTCGTCCTTCTGAGCATTTGCATCATTGAATGGGTCGGAATCCGAAGACTGTGAATAGGACGGCGAGGCACGATTACTCACTTCTTCCCAGTCAGGCGTCCTCACCTCAGTTACCCCGACGCTGAAGTTGTTGAGAGAGTTCTCCCATTCGGCATCTTGGTCTAGATCTGTGTCTAGTTCAACTTCGTTTGACGAGGTAGGTGATGCCTTATTGGAAGGGTCAGGAAAGTCATATCGTTGAGTCGAGAGAATGAGGGGGTCATTGTGGTAGGAATTGGCGTAATCGTCGAAATCGGGTGGATCATCCGTAGGAGGAGATGGGACTGAAGAACCAGCAGTTGAATCACTAGAACGTAGGTTCCAATGGTCACTTTCGTGTAATGTTGTGCTTGAAGATACTTCATTGAAAAAAGGAAGCCGGTCGTCATTGGTGAAATCAGAATGCTCATTCGGAGGGGTTGGCAACTGAGCGCTATTAACCAGTTCCTTGCGCACCTGGGGCTCTACTTTGGGTTGAAGTTTGGCTTCCTGAATTTTCTGAAAAGACTTCCCGCCAAGATGAGAGCTCGTACGGCGCCTATAGAACAATAAGTATGCGTTGGCGTTCTATGCAAAAGAAAAATGAGTCTGTGCAGAACACATATATTATCAGGACGTACCACAGAATCAGCAGGGTTCGCAACAGTAACATACGAGTCATCGAAATGATACCATTTATCGGTGACGTGGTTGTGAGCGTAAGCACGATAATGACCGCCCCCTAAGCCTCCGATATGTTCGTCGACGCCAAAGAGATCATAAGTCAGCGGCTCGTCCAGATTACTAAGTTTGAGCTCCTCAATGTCGACGCCTTGGGCGAGAAGTCTCTTGGCCACGTTTCTCTCGCCAGCTATATCACCAAGATCTAGACCTTCAATTGGGAATTCGACATGGGCATCAATTTTATCACGGAGTGTGCGACTGTTGCTGAATCGCTTTAAATGCACAACAAGAATGTCGGGCACTTTCCAGAGATCGAACTTCTTGGTGGCTTGCTGATGCTTCTTGCACTGTGGACAATACCACAAGTCATCCTCGCCAAGCTGTTCCTCCTTGGTAAATTCATCCAGGCAATCCTGCAGAGATATCCCCTTGGAACGCTTCGCAGCATTAGTCTTTTGATTTTCTTTGAACTCAGGATGAGTAAAGGTCTTAAAGTCGTTCCACAGTGCGTGTTCAAACTTTAAACTTTCGCCGAAGAAGTAAGCTTTTTTGTCCTCGTCAAATTCACAGAAGAGTGCGTCATGCTCGCGGAGAAGAACAGGATGCGTGTCAACGTCCTTGAGGCGGTTGTCCCATGATTCCCAACGGTTGCTCGTTGGATAGCCGGTGGATGTTGTTCCAAGGTCCTTGTGGTTGACTTGCAAACGGAGATTATAAACGTCCTTCTTCGCGCCAACTTTGCGTAGAGGACGATGAACACCAACAATTTCATCCTCGTCCACAATCATTCGTTTCTCGTCAACTATATCTCCCTCTGGTAAGTGCGTGGTTTGAACGGTGACGACTTCGCCATCTTCAGTGAATTCGGTAATCGATTCAATAGGAGGGAATGCATTGATATGTATAGGCACTTCAGTGATTCCTGCATCATCGTCCATCTCCCATGCGAATAAGTCTCTTGCATGGGCAGTCCACCGTTGAAGGCGCCCTGTAATGAACTCATACAATGCGTTCACGTCCGATGCGGTTTCTTGGTCAATTGCTACAACCATAGGATACCCAAAAGGTGTTGCGTTTGATTGTCGTGATGAGAAGTAAGTTCCACTAGTCGACTGTGGAGGTCTGGCATCCCAGAGGAAGACTGGCACGACTATAGGGTCGTCAAACTGAGGTTTGAACGTCCTGCTCTGGCGAGCGTTACAAGGAAGTTCAAAACAGACTACGGTATCATTGTCTCCCATATCACCCACGGGCACCGAATCGTCGAGGTTCTTATAAAAACGATGACTAAAGACCTCCATGGTAAGGAGCTAGAGACAAGAAAAAATCAGGCTTCATGATATAGTAGAAAGAAGGGCCGCATACGTTGTCTGGATTTGCTCCAATCCATCGCCCAAGAAGCGCCCTCAATTCCTTGAAAGAAGCGTCTCTATTTATTTCGACGGGAATCTGAAGGACAAGGTCACAAATGGCATTTCAAAAGTGACAAGAAACCGGACTGACTTTCAAATGAGGTTTCTCTAGATCCCATGGAATATAAAAGATAGTGTGTGTCCATTTTTTCTGGACAGGAAGTGGAAGTGTGAGATACATGAAAGGGTCGAAGGTAATAGAGACCTGTCAAATAAAGTGAAGCTGAGATGAAATCGTGATGATCGCTGTGAAGGAAAATATCTCACCTTCTGGCATTCGGGGCACACAAGCGTGCTCCTGTATTGACCTTGGAACAGATCGACAATGACACTGTCATTGCGCAGCATGTACCCTTCCCAAGATTTTTGCGCCAGCTTCACAAGTTCTATGTCACCTCCGCCTTCCCAATCAGGTTTTTCGACGTAAGGTTTCTTGTGGACGCGGTTCAAGTCTTCGTGTAACCCATCAAGCAAAAAAGCGACCAGTTCCTGTGAATCGTGCTGTTGATAGCCACTAAATTGGGGCGCAAATCGCTGGAGTTGCATCTTGAAGTCTCGAGGAGAATAAGATGTCGCTATTCCGGTAGTAGACCAAATGCGTTGCAAAAGCGACCCAAATGCTTCTGCAATGGCACCGCCCATACCCAGGGGGTTTTCTCTATTTAGTTCCTCGGTGTAAACTCCAGCTTCAAGATATAAGTATCAACTTGGTATCGAATATTCGAATGAAGAACTCACTCAAAAAGTATTCGGTAAGCTCTTGGTTGTGGGCTAGACATTGAAGTGCCGAGTTCATGAAGCATGTATTTCCCCTATGTAAGAAAAGTTTCAATCATGACCCTTAAGCAGATATAAACGTCATTAGGACGGACATGTTACCCAAGCCTAACGTCCCAACTTCTATGGTTTTTGCTGGTGTTTTATTTGCCAGTGTAAGCGCCGCTGATGTCGTTTTTGAAATTGTACTCGTTAATCCATCGTAAAAATTCGGTTTATATGTCTCTGTGGATGTCGTAGCTGGCGAAAGCGATGTCGACATTTTATTGAAGAAGCCATCATTGGAATTGAACAAAGGTCGATGACTCTCAACAACAGTGAGTTTTTGAGCGGCTTTCGGTGCTTGGACAACCCAACCATCCGCCTGTTTGAATTCTACAACAAAACCATCATCGGATTCGATTCCTTCTTCTTCGAGGGTCTTTGTGCTCTCTTCCACTATGTTTCCTCCGGATAGTGATAGTTGAGATCCAAGGAAGTCGGTTTCACCCTGGTCTTCTGAAATTTCCGCCACCCTCCAAATTCGGTAAGGCCTCCGAGTTTCTGCACCTGGGGAAATAGTGTCTGCGAGTTTGGTGCAGAGAGTACTTATAGTTTCGCCAGCAGATATTTCGACCCATGGGTGCGGTGGATTTGAGGTTGATGTAAAGGCTTTGACCAGTCTAAAAACCTTTAATCGAAGGGGTCGAAGTTCCAATGAAGGTAGCCGTGCAGCTCCCCTGGCAATGACGCGACGAGGAAGTATATGAAGGGGAGTGCCATACCTGATAGAAGTTTAACGGGAGACATTATATCGAAACGGGAGACGCACCACTCAACCAGTTGATTCCATACTTCCTGTGGCACATATTCCACATCCACACCTTCTGCCAGAGAAGGCAAAAGATTGCCATAAGAATCCAACAACGACGCATTGTTCACGGGACCGAGATCTTCTTCACTAACGAGCCCTGCCTTGTCTACCTCACCGGTGCAAGCTTTTACGAAACGCTTATACCAACCAGTAGACAGCAAGTACCAAGTCTCCCCAATTTGCATCTTTCTTCCTTTCCCAGTCCGGACTCGAGAAAGTTTGTCTTGGAGAGATAGCATCGGGGCTGCGGGGAAAGCTTGGGAAAGAGAAGGCGGTGGTGGTATGAATGGAGGAATATTTGCTTCGCCTTGCTCTGCCATGTAGGCGTCGATATCTTGATTGAGATCAGTGGGGGATAGAGGAGTAGACGTTTGATCGGGATGAGGGCTCCGAATTTGGGTTTCGTTGGATGAATTATCTGCCACGGACCGCTTAACAGAAGAACTGGATGCACCGGAATCCGATTGCATAGACGGACTTCGCAATCTTTTTCGACCAACTTGCGTAACGGGCTCTGGAGACTCCTTGAGCGAGTTGTTGGGCGATGAATCTGGGACTGGCACGGGCATGAGTGAATATGGGACGGGAGGAAGAGGTAAAGAACGATAGGCCACTCTTTATAGCAGGACTGTACAGAACACAAAACGAAGAGAACACACAAAAGCCACCTGCCTATTTTAAAGTGGTAAGCAGCGAACAATTCATCGTGGACGCCGTTCGTCACAGGTCACAGTAACGCTCTGTCTCATGACTGGGGGCCGCACAAGGCAAATTCACAGCGCATTTCATGAACCCATATAATTCTAACAGATGAATCTAATCCCTATTCTCGCACCCCATGTCTGTCCAAAGTTCGATAGCCTTTATCTGGGTTTCTGACGAGTCTCACCCACTTTTGTAGATAAGCATCTTCTCAACGATCCGTCCACCCTCGCGCTCGACGCGCTAAGAGGACTATGTGCCATAAATCCTCACCTTGCCCTCGATGCAGCGAATAAAAGTGTGGATGCAGAGCACAGAAATATATCGTCTACTTACGATTACTTTTAGTTGTCTATATCAAATCGCGCGATCGCTCAAAGGTTGCTCTCATGTGCGGAGGAGGCTCTGGGCATGAACCTGCGCACGCAGGATATGTAGGTCAGTTACTGAACATCTGGAATTCCTCATATATCTGCTCAATCGTGCCATGATTTCAGGCAAGGGAATTCTCACAGGTATGTGTGAATGATGCATATTTTGGAGAATGTGCCACTAAACTTGAGCTGTGACCTCTCAGGAGCGGTGGCCGGCAACATTTTCGCTTCTCCCAGCGCTAGTCAGGTTGGTCGAGGCATCGAGCTACTTGAAAATGACAAGGGGTTTGTTTCTGACCTCTATGATATCTTACATGTGCTCATCTATCATACAGAACCGTTATTATTGTCAAGTAGGTTTCCCAAACTATGACGTCACAGTTGAGATTAAATCCTTGGGATTAGGAACTATACTGGTGACGTACTAAACTTTGGATTAGCAAAGGAGCAATATGCTGCGCGGCACCCAGAAAAATCCAAGCATATAAAATTCGTAATTGTCGGTGATGATGTAGCTGTGGGCAGAGAGCAAGGCAAAATTGTAGGAAGACGGTAATATGCCCCCGAATTATGTCCTGGACAATGCTGAATCCTTTGACTCTCTAGCGGTTTGGCCGGGACCGTACTGGTATACAAAATTGCGGGATCACTGGCTGATCAAGGCGGCAGTTTGGACGAAGTATACTCTATGTCTACATGGATCGCTAGTCGTCTTGCCACTATCGGCGTCAGCCTTGGACATACGCATGTAATAACTCACAATTTATCGATTAATTTATACTGAATTGATTTTTTTTAGGTTCCTGGCACTGCTTCTGCATCTTCTGGTCTCGTATCGTCCGAGATTGAGATTGGAATGGGTATACATAATGAAAGCGGACATAACAGACTTTCTCCCATCCCAAAGCTCTCGGAACTTGTCCCACAACTGTTGAATTTTCTTACCTCAACTTCTGACCCAGATCGCTCCTTCGTTCCTTTCGAAGGAAAAGACAATATCGTTGTTCTCGTTAATAATCTCGGAGGGCTCAGCGAACTTGAATTGGGAGGGATTGTTGCTGAGGTTCGAAAGGAATTGGATGCCCGTGGTTTAAAGACTCGTCGACTCCTGGCGGGCACTTTCATGGTATGTCAATATTGAAAATATCCTAACGCCTTCGGACAATTGACCTGTCTCACAGACAAGCCTCAATATGTCAGGCTTCTCTCTTACGCTGTTATTGTTGCCTTCAGGCGACGAAAAGGATGCTCCACCTCTGGACACCATTCTGGCTCTTTTGGATCATAAAGCGGAAGCGCCAGGTTGGAAATGGTCTTCAGGTATAGCGCCTCTGCCTCCATCAGCACAAACTGCGCCATTCGAAATAGAAAAGTCCGTCAGGACTGGTGGTGGACGCATTGTTGCGCACAATCCGAGGGCTTTAGTTGACAGTATTACTCGTGCTGCACATGCCCTAGTCAAAGCCGAGCCGGATATCACGAGAATGGACTCTATCGCAGGTGATGGAGATTGTGGTCTCACCTTGAAGGTAGGCTATGCAACGTTCACCATCTATTCATTCAATTGACCTGTCGGTCTCTTCCTAATCAGGCTGGATCTCAAGGTAAGTGCTAAGCGGTTCCGACTGCATTTTTATTCTGGCACCGGAAGAACTTGGCTCATTGGCGACATAGGCGTTCTTGCAAAAATTTCCACCAGCGAGATAAATGGGGATGATATAGTCGGATCTATCATTACTATCTCTCAGGTCGCTGAAGAAGCAATGGGTGGTACCAGTGGCGCACTATACTCGTATGTTCCATTCCCGTGGCTTGCATCAACTTTTCTAATGAAACTACCTTTCAGTATATTTCTTTCTGGCTTGGCTCAAGGCCTTCAGGATAATCTCCCAAATGGAGGGGAAATTACTGCACAAGCATGGAGTCATGCCCTGACCTCTGCCCTCGCGAATCTATATACATACACTCGTGCCCGACCACCCTCGCGTACTCTTGTCGATCCTCTTTCTGCCTTCGTGGAGGCGTTTACGAAAGCGAATGACTATACTGTCGCTGTCGGTGCAGCTTCTAAAGCTGCCGAAGCTACTAAAGATCTAGTTGCGAAGGCAGGAAGGAGTGCATATGTCGAAGGCGATCGCCTGCAGAAAGAACAAATTCCGGATCCGGGTGCATGGGGAGTCAAAGTTATCTTGGAGAACCTTGCGGCGTGACCTAGCGAAATATTTTGCATGCGTTCATAAATCAGTTGTAAAATATGTTTCCCTCGTTTGCCCCTTGTGTGGTGATAAAGCCTTGCACAAATATTCAATTTTTGTGTATGGTCATACTTATTGTTCGATATAAATCATCATAACGGGTGCGTCTTGACCCGCAACTCGCATCAGCCAATCATAAGCGACGAATTGGCTTTGGACCAGTGTAGGCACAGCCACGTGATGTCCGAGGTAAACGCTCTGTAATTATTGAAAAGTTTATTGTTACTGTGTTACAACCAGGTTACAACGGCCATCTACGGCATACCTTTCCGACTCCCTGCTGTCTTATTTCTCGCGTCTTGGTGAAGCATGGGCCAAACTACCTCCCAGATTACCCCCACTGCGGATCTGCAAAAGCCAATTTCTGGCTGTCCTATTCCCCATGATCAGCGAAAGACAACGCCTGCTCCTGCCAACCATCCCAGCAACCAGAAAGCTTCTTTAGAAGGAGGGCAATGCCCAATAGATCACTCGAAGCCTGCGCAATGCCCCATTGACCATGAATCCATAAACCCTCTAAATCAGATGCCATCCCTGGCGCAAACACCCGCCGAAAACCAGAGCGTCCGATTGCCCACACAACGGACTGAATCTTCTATCCCCCGTGATAGTTCAGGAAAGTGGGAATATCCATCGCCACAACAGTTCTATAACGCGCTTGTGCGAAAAGGCTGGGAAACTCCAGAGGAGCACGTCGAAACTATGGTGGAGATCCATAATTTCCTGAATGAAGAGGCTTGGGAGGAAGTCCTGAAGTGGGAAAGAAGGCATCACAGGTACATGTTAAATTTCTTGGAAACAGTCATATGTTAATACATCTTCTACCATAGTGCTGAAGATTTGGCACTGACAAGGTTTAAAGGGCGCCCTGGCGATATTTCTCCCAAGGCGCGCTTTTGGATGTTTGCCGGATGGCTTCTACCATCTCGGTTCAAGTAAATATACCGTCTTCTTCTGTTTCAATCAAATCTGACATCGCTTGCACCCAACAGCACCGAACCACCTTTTGATCGTCACGACTGGATTGTCCGTCGGTCAAAAACAGGCGAGGAAGTCCGATATGTTATTGACTATTATTCGGCACCTCCGGAACCCGATGGTTCACCTGTTTTCTCCCTGGACGTGCGCCCGGCTGTAGATAGCTTCGGAAGCATTAAGGATCGTATTGCTGTAGCAACTGAGGAGGTGTGGGCAAATTTCCGCGATAAAAGCAAACGTCCTCCTGGATCAAGTGCTCAGTAACAACCCACACCCTCTACTGATCCTTCCGCGTTATCCTGTCGTGTTAATATATCCTCACTCATTATTATATTAGATTTTTCACCTCATTTGGGATTTTTTAATGGAGCTATAATTCTTCAATGCTTCTGTATTGTTTGTGTGTTGACTCATGCAATTCATCCCGCCTTCTTCCAGCACTGTAAAGGTTGAATTTTTGCAACTGTCGAGCATAGTCTAAGAGGCTTACATAGAAGATATTGCAATTTCGAAATGATGTTCTGTTTTTCGGCGACTCTCTCCAAACTGCTGAGCGCCATGTATCCCAGCTTCCCCCCAAAAGGATGACTATTTGCCAAGTGTATCAGCTTCTCCAATTTCGAAACTAAAGTCGCCTTTTTTTGGTTTCTCGAGACTGTTCATGAGCTCCTCTTTCAAAATTCTGGGACGTTAAATTGGCCTCAAATTGATTGGAAGTAAATAAATAAATAACTCTTACGTTCAATCTTTCTTACGTCTATGACATATTCTCTTTATTCAAAACCATTTCATGAAGTAGCTTCAAGTGCGTAGAGTAGGCGACTCATTGACGTTAAGTCCCGTAGTCCCGTCGCCGGCCGATCTCTTTGAATTACATCGGCCCGGACGGAATGACGACTAACAGCACAATCAGAGCCAAATAATGACAGGGACACCGGTGGCGGTGCAAAGCTCTGTTGGTCTGAACAGAACAGTGCACGCCGGTTGCTTGCGCGTTCAACCTCTGTTCTCCACCATGGCTTCGGTGGCGCAGTCGACGCAGACTGACCGTATGAACCAGATATTTAATGGCCTCAAGCATAGAAGTCTTGAGGTCAGGTTGCAGTCAGCAGAGGAGCTCCGGCGATTCGTATGTGCTTTCTAGAACTTGACCTTCTGGAGGAGCCTAATATTTTGTGGCTGCTAGGTTTCACTGACAATTGCCGAAATGACCTCTGATGCCGCTGCCAAACTATGGGATGATAACATTAATCGAAGGTTGTTCGAGCTGACGCACGGCCAGAGTACTATCGACGCATCTGGGGGTCTGCTTGCAATAGGCGCGTGCTTAGTTTGATATACAATTTGAAGGAGAAACTCACCGAAGCATTTACCTACAGAGAAACTGATGGATATTGATTCAGAAGAAACAATAGAATCTAAACGAAATCTCTTTCGGTTCTACAACTACGTCAAACATCTCCTACCCAATCATGATATGAATCTCATGTTGGAAGCCTCCAAAGTTTTGGGCCGAATTGCGGAAATTGGAGGATCAGCATTCGGCGAGCGTTTCATGGACTTTGAAGTCCCAGCAGCGGTCGAATTAATGCAACCGGACAAGCAGGAGGCCCCACGATATGCCGGAGTTTTGATCCTCAAGGAACTTGCTCGGAATAGTCCCAATTATTTCCATCCTCACATCGGGGTTGTGTTCGATAATATCCTTGTTCCTCTTCGAGATCAACGTGTCATCGTCAGAGAAGGCGCCGCTGAATTGCTTGCAGCCTGCCTTGAAATCATTACTCAGCGGGAACGCCAACCACGCACTCCTTATTTGTCCAAGATTCTCCAAGATGCGCAACAAGGTTTAAAGCAAAACCAACCAGAGGTTATACATGGATCTCTACTCACATACAGAGAGTTGCTACTTCATGCTGGGATGGTATGTTCTTATTTCTTTATCTTCACGTGTTTGGCTTCATGCTCTCGTATTTGTAGTTCATGAGGGAGAACTTCATTGATACGGCAGATCAAATCCTTCGCTTTAGATCCCACCGCGACCTTCTTGTCCGCAAGATGGTTATCACTATGATTCCATCGCTAGCTGCCTACGATACCCAAACGTTCACGGAACATTTCCTTCATAAAGCTATGGCACATCTTTTGACACAACTTGAAAAACCTAATGAACGTTCCTACGGTACGACTGCACACACTCTTCCATTGAATTTTCAAATTTATCTTTTCTGTAGCTTTCATTGCTATTGGACATACCGCAACCGCCGTTGGAAGCGACATGAAGCCATTCTTGGATTCAATAATGATGCAAATTAAGATAGGATTGCAAGGTCGAGGGTGAGCAGCATGTTGCCCTACTCCATCAAAGCTGTCTCACAATTTCTTAGCCGTAAGAATGCTCCCTCTGAGGAACCTATATTCCAATGTGTAGGCATGTTGGCATCCGCGGTGGGGCCTAATCTGACAAAGCTACTGCATGATCAACTTGATCTTATGATTGCATGTGGCCTCAGCGAGCCTCTTGTTCAAGCTCTTATCTCCATCGCAAAGTACATCCCTCCTCTTCTAAGAACTATTCAAGGTATGTCTTGATCTAATTTTTGTTCAGGAAATTTCTAAAATATCTGTAGATCGACTATTGGACCTATTATCCAATATTTTGAGCGGTCAACCATACAAGCTTTTGGGGGCTCCGCCTTCTCTGACGAGAAATGAAATGACCAGTATCAACAGGGATTTAAATCCAGCTCAGGTACGTTCACAATCAGTGGTTCCTCGGCTGGTATTCATTTTGAAGAGATGATAGATCAATGGTATCGACAAAAATCCAGAACTCATCACGTTGGCGCTCAACACATTGGGTTCTTTTGATTTTAGTGGTAAATTTCCTTTACTCTTTATCTTTTATATGGTAATTCATCGATATCTTAGGGCATGTCTTGAATGAATTTGTGCGCAACTGCGCACTTCCTTTCTTGGAGGACGACAATCCCGAGGTCAGAAGGGCTTCTGCGTTAACGTGCTGCCGACTTTTTGTCAAAGATCCAATCTGTTATCAAGCGAGCAGCCACGCTATTGAGGTTATTAGCGACGTCTTAGACAAGTTACTGACTGTTGGAATTGCTGATCCTGGTAAGAAACACTTTCGCTACGAAAGGTCCAATTCTAATGGGTTGTGTGTATAACCAGATGCAACTATACGCCAAACTGTCCTTCAATCCCTCCATGAACGTTTCGATAAACATCTTGCTCAAGCAGAAAACGTCCGATCCCTATTCATCGCACTGAATGATGAAGTGTTTGAAAACCGCATCGCAGCTGTAGCACTTATAGGTCGCCTTGCAAAGCACAATCCCGCCTATGTCATGCCCTCCCTTAGGAAAGCTTTGATCCAATTACTTACGGAGCTTGAGTATTCCACGGTGATGTATGTATTATCAACCTCCGCGTATTTTATACACTGACGTTCTTTACTAGGCGAAATCGTGAAGAGTGCACCCGCCTGCTTACTCTGTTGGTCAGCGCCACGCAACGCCTAATAAAACCTTATGCGTTGCCTATGCTACGCGTACTGTTGCAAAAAGCTGACGATGGCAATCCTACGGTCGCGGCCAATGTCCTCATGTGCCTTGGCGAATTGACATGCGTTGGAGGAGAAGACGCGTTGCCTCACGTCCCCGAGTTGATGCAAGTCATCATTCAGAGGCTTTCTGACCCATCGTTGATCAAGCGTGATGCGGCTCTGCATACACTAGGACAAGTGTGCTCTAGTACGGGATATGTTGTTGCTCCTTTGATGGACTATCCACCACTGTTACCTTTACTTGCGAAGATTCTCAAAACAGAGACGAGTCAGCCCGTCAGGCGCGAAGTTATAAAGGTTTTGGGCATCTTGGGTGCTTTGGACCCCTATCGTCGCAAGGTATGTCATAACTACATGTTCCTTTTTGTATTACATTATTAATCCTTCTGTAGACCCGCCCCGAAGACGATACAAGCGAAACCGCTGTGGCCGCTGTGAATCAAGTTCCCGTCGCACAGCACACGGCAACATCTGCCTCTGATGATTACTTCCAAACTGTTGTTATCAAATCCCTGCTTGACATTCTCAAAGATCAAGCCCTCAGCAGTCACCACCACACCGTGATTGAAGCAATTATGTCTATCTTCAAAACCCAAGGCCTGAAATGTGTTACCTTTTTGCCACAAGTATGATTTTTTAAGACATCTCAACTTTTGCCACAACTTATTCATACGTTTAGATTATCCCTGCTTTTGCTGCGGTCACAACAAGCTCAGCTGCACGATTACAAGAGTTCCACCTACAACAACTCGCTATTCTGATCGGAATCATCAAGCAGCATGTTCGCAACTATATGCCCGATATATTTAACTTGATAACTGAGTTATGGGAGAATGCTGCCCTTCAACTTCCCATTGTTTCTCTGATTGAAGCGTTGGGGAAAGCACTGGACGCTGAATTCAAGCCTTTCCTCCCTTCCATCCTCCCTCTCATTCTCAAAGTATTTGAGGGAGAGTTAACGGAAAAGCGTATCACCACCCAAATCAAAGTGTTTGACGCCTTTTTGACTTTTGGCGCAAATATTGAAGAGTATTTGCATCTGGTTATCCCTATCATCGTCAAATCCTACGAACGTTCCGACATCGTGGAAAGGGCCGATTCCTTAATTGCTTTGCGCAAAAGAGCTATACAGACAATCAATGGTTTGTCAAGAAGGGTCAATTTCTCTGACCATGCCTCGCGTATCATTCATCCTCTTGTTCGTGTCCTTGAGGGAGGGAACAATGAGTTGCGGATGGCCGTAATGGATACACTGTGCTCCCTTGTCATTCAATTGGGATCTGATTTTGCCATTTTTGTTCCAACAATCAATAAGGTAAGACCTTCATTCGAACTACCTCAATATCTGTGGGTCCTAATTACTATTTAGTGTCTGGTCAGAAACCGGATTCCTCACCTGAAATACGAGAGCTTAATTTCTAAGCTCCTCAATGGCGAAAGACTTCCCCAAGAAGCTGGCGTCTTGGAAATACTGTTCGTGGAACTTTCCTGCAAGATGCCTGCAACTAATTGTTATATAGATTGAGTGAAAATTCAAAAGCTCCAGAATTTTCGGCCCCTGCAGAAGCTACAAAGATGAACGTCAACCAGCAACACCTCAAGCAAGCCTGGGATATTTCCCAGGTCTCAACAAGGGAGGATTGGATCGAGTGGATGCACAGAATTGGGGTAGAATTCATGAAAGAGTCCCCCTCACATGCTCTTCGTGCTTGCATGAGTCTTGTCGATATCCATCCTCCTCTAGCCAGGGAATTGTTCAACGCTGCTTTCCTGTCGTGTTGGGGTGAACTTTACGATCAATATCAGGTATGTATTATATTTTAATCTCAACTGAGCTTCCTTATTCATCGTCTTCCAGGAGGACCTGGTAAGAGCAATTGAGCTGGCTATAACTTCGACAACATGTCCATCCGAAGTTATTCATCGCCTTTTGGATCTTGCCGAATTCATGGAGCACGAAGAGAAACCATTACCCATCGAGCATCGCACTCTGGGCGAATATTCCATGAAGTACATGGCCTTTGCCAAAGCTCTTCATTATAAAGAACTGGAATTTTATTCGGAATCTTCGCCAGCTGTTATCGAGGCTTTGATCTCAATCAATACTAGATTGCAACAACATGATGCAGCTTGGGGTACCCTTCTCACTGCCCGAGAACAGTATGATGTCACCAAGCATGAAGAATGGTACGAGCGATTGGGCAGGTGGCAGGAGGCTCTTGTGGCATATGAACGCAAGGCAGAACTGGACCCAGGCGCTCCGGATATTCAGATTGGCAGAATGAAATGTTTGCACGCATTGGGAGAATGGGACCAATTAGCTGCTCAAGTAGATGAAAATTGGGCGAATGCCAATCACGAAGATCGTCGAGAAATTGCACCAATGGCTGCCGCGGCTGCTTGGTCGTTGAACGAATGGGATCAGATGGATGATTACATCGCTACTATGAAACCAGATTCACCGGATCGCGCCTTTTACCGCGCCATATTATCTGTACATCAGAATCAGTTCCCCAAAGCTCTGGTGCACATTGCCAAAGCTCGGGATTTGCTGGACCCCGAATTGACTTCATTTGTCGGGGAAGGTTACGGGCGTTCGTACAAGTGAGTTTTTCTGTCTAAATCCTCTATATATTTCTTATTTGATTCTGCTTGTTTTAGCGTAATGGTCCGCGCACAAATGCTGTCAGAGCTCGAAGAAATTATTGCTTTCAAGCAATACGCGGATCAACCAGAACGTCAACAAACGTTGCGCAAAACTTGGATGAAGAGGTAAGTTTGGAAAGGCACTTAAAAGATTCTATTCTGAATGTTTTTAGGCTTCAAGGCTGCCAACCTGACGTTGAGGTCTGGCAAAGAATACTCCAAGTAAGAACTTTGGTCCTAAATCCGGAAGATGACCCCTTGATGTGGATTAAATTTGCGAACTTGTGTCGCAAAAATGAACGCATGGTCCTGGCGGAGAAAACAATCAATTCACTATTATCTCCAGACAGGGTAAGCTCCTAGGGTCCACCTTTAACAGAACGGGATCTAATCGTATCATACAGACCCAACGCAACCATGACCAACATCATGTGAAAGCTCCTCCAAATGTAGTCTATGCACAACTCAAATACATGTGGGCCACGGGCGCAAAGGACGAAAGCCTTAACTTTTTGCGTCATTTTACTAATAATCTCGCAAATGACGTTAAAAACGAAACTGAATCACAAAACCCACGTCCCGGAGTATCGAAGCAGAAAATAGCGGAACTCAACAAGTTGATTGCGCGTTGTTATTATAAGCAAGGCGAATGGGAAACAGAATTTAGGGATGATTGGAAATCGGTCAGTAATCTTTCTATAATCATCCATCGTAGGGCTTGACTGTTTTATTTGTTGCAGAGAGACATCCAGAATATTCTATCCGCATATTCAAGAGCCACTTTCCATGACCCTTCATGGTACAAAGCTTGGCACACATGGGCTTTAACCAATTTCGATGTCATCGCTTATATGGAAAGCCAAACGGAGAGCAAGATCAACGACGTCGCGGGAGAAAGAATGGCAATACATGTCGTTCAAGCTGTTGAAGGTCGGTTTCGATATCTATTGGACTAGGACAGAGCTAATCACTACCCTAGGCTTCTTCCGGTCCATTTCTCTTCGGAACCAAGATGCATTACAAGACACACTGCGCCTTCTGACGCTTTGGTTCAAATATGGAGCTCATGACGAAGTCAGCCATTCGATGGCTAGTGGCTTCTCAACTGTGGAAGTGGACACATGGCTAGAAGTTATCCCTCAAGTATGTACCATACTCTGCAAAAAAAAAACTACCCAGCAATTATTAACTCCATGTTCAGATCATTGCTCGTATCCAAACACCCCATGCAAACATCCGTAGAAACATCAACAATTTGCTGACGGAAGTTGGGAAACATCACCCGCAAGCTCTTATTTATCCTTTGACCGTTGCCTCCAAATCATCTAGTGCTGCTCGTCGCAACGCCGCAAGCGCTATCATGGAAAGGATGCGCGAGCATAGCCCTCTGATTGTATCTCAGGTTTTTATTTTTATTTATTTCCTTTCTGTATATTCTCGTCACTAAGTTGAATCATTGCAGGCCTTGGTCGTGAGCCGGGAACTCATTCGCGTTGCTATTTTATGGCACGAATTGTGGCATGAAGGTTTAGAAGAAGCGTCGCGTTTGTTCTTCTCCGAGAAAAATGCCCCTGGAATGATTGCGGCGTTAGAGCCATTGCACGAGATGCTTGAAGCAGTAAGTGGTCCAATTGCCATTCGTTTCTAGCATCTCAATCTGTATCAACTTCATCCAGGGTCCTACGACCGCAAGGGAGACTTCTTTTGTTCAAGTCTTCGGCAAGGAGCTTCACGAAGCTCGGGAAGCTTGTCGCCGATATCGCGCCTTCGGTGATACCGCCGAACTGGATAAAGCATGGGATATTTATTACGGGGTATTTTGTTCAGCAATTTTCCAATTTTCCTCTACTCAAAATTTCCATAGGTTTTCAAAAGGGTCGAAAAACAGCTTCCACAACTAACGACCTTGGACTTGCAATACGTGTCTCCTTCCTTGTTAAAAGCTCGAAACCTTGAACTGGCAGTTCCTGGTGTGTGATTTGTGATCTGTCTTTCCCATGTATACTGAATTTGCACATTAGGCACATACCAGGCGGGACGGCCAGTCATAAAAATTACCAGTTTTGCCACGAAGTTGTCAGTCATCGTTTCAAAGCAACGTCCAAGGCGGCTTTCGCTCAAAGGAGATGATGGTCGAGATTATCAATATGTTTTGAAAGGTAAGCCAATCTTTCTTGTCTATACGCACGGTATATGAAGAAAATTTCTAGGGCATGAGGATCTGCGTCAAGATGAACGAGTCATGCAGCTGTTTGGTCTTGTGAATACCTTACTCTCCGTTGATACCAATAGCTTCAAGCGCCGCCTCCACATCCAAAGATATCCAGTTATTCCACTAGCACCAAACGCAGGATTACTTGGATGGGTCCAAGATAGCGATACTTTGCATGTTCTGATCAGGGATTATCGTGAATCCAGAAAAGTGCTGTTGAATATCGAATATCGTTTGATGCTTCAGGTATGTTGCTGCTTCAGTCTATTTTTGGGCGATCTCTTGAGTCCATGTTTCAGATGGCGCCCGATTACGAAAGCCTCTGCCTCCTGCAAAAGATTGAAGTCTTTGAATATGCCCTCGAAAATACTACGGGACAAGACTTATACCGCGTTTTATGGCTCAAGAGTCAAAACTCTGAACATTGGTTAGAACGGCGCGCTACATACACCCGATCGCTGGCGGTCAATAGTATGGTCGGACATATTTTAGGTCTCGGTGACAGGCATCCTTCGAATGTCCTGCTCGAACGAAGTACAGGCAAGGTCGTCCACATCGACTTTGGTGATTGCTTTGAGGTTGCTATGCATCGCGAAAAATTCCCCGAAAAGGTCCCTTTCCGGCTTACGAGAATGCTCACTCATGCCATGGAGGTAAGGCGTGTCCTTCGCTGTTGCAAACATTGTTTTTGACTTTATTCGTCACTCCAGGTTAGCGGTATAGAAGGCAGCTTCAGGAACACTTGCGATATAACAATGCAGGTGTTGCGCGATAATAAAGAATCCTTGATGGCTGTTCTTGAAGCCTTCGTATATGACCCGCTTATCAACTGGAGATTGATGCAAACCACTGAGGTCGAGGCTCGTCGGCCCGAAGGTAAGTAAACATCCTACTAGCCTTGGAATATGAATACTCAATGACCTTCATAGATCCGGACATTGATCCAGAACGCATAGCTGACAGAGTTACGGGTCACCCTCAAGGTCCTATGAGGAAGTTGAAAGCTGATGAAAATGATATTTTCAATGGTATGTGTGTGATTTAGCAAGGTGCCTCTTTACTGAACCGGCATTATAGACGAAGGTGGCGGTGCGCAGGAGGTCCGAAATGAACGAGCGTTGTTCGTATACAACCGCGTTCAGAACAAGATTACAGGTCTGTTCGAGATACAATGTTATCATTATGTTAGAAACTAACGCATTCATATCTAGGGAGAGATTTCAATCCTGAAATTGCGTTATCAGTTAAGGAGCAAGTGAGCAAGCTTATTGAACAAGCCACTGCGTTGGAAAATCTATGCCAATGTTTCTCAGGATGGTGTGCATTCTGGTAGTCTTTGATTTGCAGTTGCTTTCAGCGTTATTTATACCATGCTCGCACATACATCGTTCTGTATCAATTATGTATAGTAGATTGGTCATCACACATGTTTTCGCTATTAACATCTCTTTGTTCTATATGCTTTTTTAACTCACTATTTTGGTAATGCATTTGTTATAGGGATATGGGAATTTCAATAGGTTTCAATCGGTATCCAGATTGACATGATGATGGTTTTTATACAACCGTCACAAATCGTGGAACGCAAACTGGTAGTGGTAAGTTCATGCATGCCACGACAATTCCGGTGATGAATCAGAGCGCTTAAATAGCTAACTCATAAACGAAGGCAACTCCAATCTTCGCAAATTCCAGGGAATGTGCCCAGGAGAAACCATTTACACTAGTGGTATCAGTTGACGAGTGGACGTTAGGGTTGTCATTACCAGTGATGGCTTCGTAGGGGAAGCTGGACGGGAAGCCGGCTTTGTACCAGCTAGCGTGATCAGAGCAAGCATATCCGCACTGGCAAAATGATCAGAACATGATCATTTAAGTAGGATGACTATCTTACAACAATGTCCATTGCCCAAGGAATGCGTGAGTACTGGGTAATGAGAGCCTTCAAGAAAGTGTTCAACGAAGTATTGATATAATCGGCTTGAAGGGCCATGACTTCAGTGGTTCCTGGCTTAAAGCTAGATCGCAATAAATTCCATTAGCCCAAATCAAGACATTCAAAAATCAATTAGCTCACTATCCAGACATGTCTAATTCCATGAAAGCTTTGACGCTGACGCCAGCAGACTTGTATGCAGTGGCAATTGCTTGAGAGCCAAGAAGGCCAACTTCCTCTGCAGCATACCAGTGGAATTCAACAGGTGTCGTCGGGCGGAAGCCAGACGCTAGCAGAACCCTGAAAGCTTCAATAAGGTTGACAGTTCCCGTGCCGTCATCGTCTGCCCCAGGTGCTCGTCCACTGGTAGGGCTGTTCAAGTTTATGGAGTCCATGTGGGCGCCAATAATAGTAACATCGCCTGTGGATTTCCCAGGAATTTTGGCGATGATTGAAGACTGCACGAAGCTATGACTATAAAGACTGACAGTCACGTCCGTTCGGCTATAGGTAGTGATGTACTATCGCAAATAATGAGTGTAAAAATTGGAGCTTAAAATTTATAAAAGTTGCGTACCGACTGGATCTTATCTCTAATCCAAGTGCTAGCAGCTGCACCAGTTGAAGATTTATAATACCGGTTGTTGTAAGCAGTCAATGACGCTAAGTTGGTTTGCATGTTAGATGTGGAGACCGTGCTGAGTATCGGTGTGAGTGCGCTGGCATGGAATGTTGTGGGGTCTTAATTAAGTCATGAGATGGTTGCGACAAGAGGCATGAATAAAATCATACAAGTAACGGCTGCAGCCTTTGCCTTAGGAGGAGGGGCTTTCTGTTCGGCTTCGTAAACCTCAGTCACATCGAACTGGAGGAGAATAATTAAGTGATTGCAAAGATGGTTTCGGAGGGACTCACGAAATGCTTTCCTTGTTTGCGCAGATCGAGGAGATCAGCCTCTGTCTTCCAAACTGGGTCTTTGCCATCTGCGAGACTGAGCAGTCGCAGTCCATTGGCAGAGTTGGTCGCAATTTCCGAAGGAGTTATTGGCCTCGCGACAACAAGACAGATGGCCGAAAGTGCGAAAGACAACAATACAGAGATACGCATCTTAGCTCGTGCTCGGAACTCCGTCGATGAAAAAACCTTCGATATTGAACACAACTCGTATAAATACGTTCGAAGAGCGAGAGCAGCACATTCTGATATCGCGCCAAAATAACCGAGATAACAACATTCTTCTGACCATGCAGTCTGTTAGCGCTGGAAGATATGTTGCCATTTGGCAGCTGCAAGCCAAGACACATGATATCGCAGTTCTGCACACGAGATCAGCAGAACCATAAGGTCTTTCTGCGTCTTCAATCTCAAGTTACAGAAGCCTGACATATACCGATGCAAAGCTGCACAAGTTGTTACCGGTTCAGCGTTGGATAGAGTCTAAAGAGGCGTTCAACGATAACAACATAGACGAGAGGACCCATATGGCATGTTGGTGCCAAGTCCTGGTCCTGCCTAAAGTTAATTGACATGCATAGACTGAATGTCCTTCAAATCGTGCATAGGTATGCAAAATCGCTGCTCTCCCGGAGAATCGCATCACAGATGGAGAGAGATTTCTTACGCCTAGTCACAATTACTAACGTTGAGGATACAGGAGGAAGAGACGGAACAACTCGGCGCTGTTCGGATGTTGCAAACGATTTCAAGCTCCGACACCTTCCGTCCTCAGGCACGTGTTGTTGCTGCCACTTGGCGGCATATGCATTGGAATTCGCATTCCTCATGCTGTTTTGCATCCATACACCTATCTCAGCCTCCTTCTTCACCATTTGACATGCGAATAGCAAAAATGTCGCATCGCCAGTGACGAAAGCAGCCCCACAGCAGTCACTAATGACTGTTCAATATGTATCTGATATCGATATCGTTGATATTCAAAATGTGTGCTGTTGTACTCGCGACCAACCCACAATTTGGATAACGCAAATGAGTAAACTCGGCCTGAATTATGATGAGTCGAAAATCTGCTGGCTATGACTTTCGCTCTGGTGAAGATTTTGTCAGACGTTGAGACCAGGTAAGTAACTAAATATTCCTGCACTAAATATTCCTGCGACGACTCAATTGAACTTTTTTTTTTGGTAGTTGATTAAAAATGTTCAGTTGGTCTAGAGGCCGACGTCGTTCAGACTTCGTTGAAATTGGCGCATGCAAATGTACACCATATTGTCGTCAGCCTCATTTTGGACCTCATTTGAAGGTCCACCTGGCTTGTTAACGATTTCAGGCTCTTTTGGCTTTCCTGACATGGAGACCTCTTCCCTTGGTCATGGGAAGTCTTCTCCCGGAATTTCGGCAAGTATGTCCACGAGCTCCTTGGACGAGGCGCTGGCGGAACGCGCGAATCTCCTGCAATCGCTGCTATCGGAATCGGTCACTTTAGATTCTCTCTCTAGCAAATCTGGCGACACATTACCTAGTTTTCCTCTTCGCAAACTTCCAACTCTTTCGTTAATCGGACTCGGTGACCGTCTCAAGTTATTTTCCGCGACGTTACTGCCGTCGATGGAATGCACAAGAAACGTTCAGGCAAAGCGAAGATCAGTTACCATTGGTGCTCCAACTTCGCCCCGTTTGAAAAACATGCTGAAAGAGTGTTTGAGCATCAAGAAGTGGGCTGTGAGTCGATTGTCTGCTTCAAAATGATGTGGCTTAAAATGTTTCCAAAGGAAAGCTCGACGGGGTGGCAGGCGCCTGGTCATGTCCCATGGGAGAGCGTCCAAGAAAGTAGTCCGCGATATTGGATCCCTGAAGGTTCATATTTTTCTCCAGAGTACTTCTCCCTCGCTCTTCGGAAGGCTAGAAAACGCTTCGGCGCTACCCGAGCATTCTCCCTTTCAGCGACAACTCCCTCAAGAAACGATACCTCGATTGTGCAAAGCGGATCACAGGAAACAATTGCGACAGATTTTTTTGACATGATGCTTGAGCTTGACACCGTCAAATCATTCTTCCAGGATATTCCGGATGGTATTATGTTCTCCAAGAATTCGAGCAATGTTGAAACAGCAGGAAAGCTTTCTGTGCCGTCCTTGGTCGTGTCAGATTCGCATTTTACGTTTCCGATTCCCTTAGAATCGTCAACTTCCCTTTCCCGGCTCAGACCAAGTCTGATAGCATTACGCAGGGGTAAAATACCCCCTCCTCCTCTCGTCATAGGGAAGCATAGTCCCGCATTTGATATCCCTTATCCCAATGTTCCGACGGCATTTCTAGGCCAACCGTCAGAATCATCTCCCGTTGAGTGCACTGAGTCGGACCAGAGACCAACTCTACATTTCGAGGAAATGATCAAGAACCTTCGACTGCAGTGTTCGACAATGGAGCTACACAATTTGCCCGTGGATGCGTCGTGGAACTCGCGTACCCCGACGGCATCACCACCTCCTGATCCTGGAGAATCTGCTATGGTCCTGGATAAACCAAGAGAAGATATCGGGAAGGGTCGATCACTCAACGCACCAGCGGCCAGAAAGTACGATCCTTTACCCGTCCTGCGGCCTAGAAGTGTTAAACCACCAGCTCAGACCCCTCTGCGACTAGAGGCGGCTTCCCCTCCCCGATCCAAAGAGCATTCACCCGCACTTTTGCCTAAGCATCCCCCTTCGCGACCACTGCGTTCAGCAATGGTCAAGGCAATCATGTCGTCGACGAAGCCCATTTCGAAAAGCGTCCGATTTGCTTTAACGCGCCACGACCTAGAGAGGGAAATATCATCGTTCCAGTTGACTACAACCGTGAACACGACCACAATTTCTCGGCCAGATGTCCCTGCCAAAACCCAGACCGTTGAAAGGGCTCCAGGCGCTATTCATTTTCCTGTAAGCGCAGATCGAAAGCTGCTCCAACGTTCCAGATCTTATATCCAACGACCATCATGGAAGAGTTTATCACAGACCAAAAAATCGCCTCAAGGTCAGGCTCGCTCGCAATCCTTGATCATAGGATCTACGTTGTCGAAGTCCGAAGTTTTAAATGAATCCGGGGACGATGACAATATCAGTGTGGAGCTATTCAGCTCTGGACGCTCTACACAGTCACTTGGAAGACATTCCCTAAGCCGCATCATAAAAGGACCTATCTTCTCTGGCAGGGATGTTAAGCGGGCAGCCTTCTCTCTGGACGCTCATAAGCATGATGAAAATGACATTAGGCGCGAAACTCAATCCCTCTCTCAATCTTTGCAAAAGAAGAGTCGAATGCCAATCCCCCTTCGGAATATATTAACTCGGTTCAAGTAGCCCCATTCTTCTGTGTCGCGAAATGTGTTGTGCATGTCCCCCGAATCACACGTCGAAAGTGGAGCATACCAGAATACTTGTTTATACTCCTCTGAGCCATGCGTGTGAATCCCCGGAATTTGGACTTTTCTATTCTTCTCAAAGCCGCAATTGATTAAGTTATTTTGGGCGCTTAAATTTCTTTCAATGTTTCTTATCAGTTCGCTGCATTGCGGTTATTCGGCGTGCTTTTCATCTTCGAGGGCGGAAAAACAAATTGAAATACATACGTTCAGTGTTCACTCCGAGTCAGGGAATGGTAGAGGTTGGGATTCAAAGCCCAAATATTACTTTGCACATAAGTGAAGTTAACTATTGGCCTGATGGTCTAGTAGTATGATTCCTTGTTAGGGTGCTTCCGCACATAATTCGAGGAGGTCCCGGGTTCAATTCCCGGTCAGGCCCACTGGATAATTTTTTTGGTTCTTTGTGCGCTGGAACAAAAAAAAAACAAGTTTTAAGTTCAAAATTTCAAATTCACCAACAATTAGAAGGCGGACAAGTGATTCAGCTAAACCTTCCTTTTTAGCGCGTTACTTGTATTGATATAACACAATTGATTTCAGCTACTTTCATAACGATAGACCGGTTTAGCACACAGGGCGGAGTCAAGCGGACCCCAATATTTCGGATTTATCAAAGGATGCCTTGAACGCCGCCCCCAACCCCGGCATATGATTCGCTGGCTGGCCTCGACGCCGAGCTCCAGACCTCTCGCATCACCCAAACCTCGACTCCGCTTGACTCCGCCCTGTGCGCTATTTTTAAAAATCCGGCCTATCGTTATGAAAGTAGCTGTAAGTACTTGATTGATCATTACAGTAACGGTAATCCAAACACTAGTACAGTCTATTTACGATCTGTCTACTTAACATACAAGCTTTCGGAATATGGGATGGCAGTAGAATATAGCCTATAAAACATCACCACCATCCCTGCATATGTTAAAATTGAAGCTTTCCTGATATTCTTAGCTGCCTAAGATGGCGGCGGCAGCCCGTCATAAAATCCACCCCGGCCAGCATGACCTATACGGTATATCCCGGGAATTGGAAGGATAGGAGGCGTTTGCCACCTTGACCGTGCAGGAGACGTAGAGGGCTCCGGAGAATCATTGGGAACATTTTCCACAAGTTCGTCATCTTCGTCATCTTCCTGCTAATATTAGCGACAAAGTCAGCATCGAACAGAAGTGTGGAAAGGAAAGCAAACTAGCCTGTAGATCAATTACTAGCGCTCCGGTATGCCATCCCGCTGCCGTGACAGAAAAACAGAAACGTTCTCGTGGCTTCCTGCTGTTGTGGTCGAATCTGACTTCAGTGGGGATACTGACTGCTGGTGGTAATAGCCTTCCTTGCAATCTATCTCTGTTTTGAACTGCAGCGAGATCCCTAGCGCTGGCGAACGCGCCTGGTGTACCCGGTTCCAGTTTTAAAGGGTCACCGAGGCCTAACGCGCCATTTGAATATTCCCCCCAAGTCAACAACTTTCCAGCCGCAGTCAAGGCAGCGTTATGATAGTCCCCAACCACAACAGAGATGACCGATTTGTGCTGCAGTTCTGGGATTATTTTTGGCTCGGTAGTCGGAGTAGTGTTTGTGTCACCAATGAGAACAATCGAAGACGAGTCAGTTGAATATGCGACGAAGTGGAGGAAATTTGCAGATATCTGTTGGTTGTTGTGTCGAATACTACCGATAAACATCTTAGAAAGTAAAAAGAAGCATGGCAACTGACATGAGTAATCTGCAAGGTTTGAGGAGCATCAAGCTTCCTAGAATTGTCTTTACTTGAGAAAGCCGGATGTTCTCTGATCCTTTCTACCTCGCTAAATAGCGGAAGCTGGAAAGATATGAAAATCTCATACACACGTTGTTGAGTTGAAGAAAGCTCACGTATTCCCATCGCCCGTTGGGAGCGGCCGTTTCGTCTTGAAGCCCACCATATCTTAGAACGTGGCCACGGTTAGTGAGCCCAACAATATGTTGGTCGAATGCGGCGATTTGGATAAGTTCGATATTCCGGGATGTCACCTCCGTGCCGGATAACTGAGGAAGGTCAGGAAGTGCAGGTAATCTGATGGGCATCATATCCAAATCCCAAGTAACACAAGGAATTAAGCCATCTTTGGATGGAAGTGCCCTCTTCTCGCCTTCGCTATCCATATCTCTCATCTTTTGCTGAATGGTCTCGCCCATAACTCCGTCAAATGGCCACCAAACGAATACTTCACCCGACCTTGTGAGCATGGAAGAGAATCCCCATCCACATTCGATTTGTTTGGGAGTATAATCAGGATCATCTAGAATGCTTGCAGATAATCTAAACGGTCGACCCCAATTCGTAAACGTCCAGACTTTATTCGCCCGATCGAGGCAGGATGAATGTAGACGACCACAGCTAAGTAGGAAGAGCATGAGAAAAACGAAGACGTGCTCGACATTTCAATTGTTATTTAATTGATAATCTACTCACCTGATACTGCGGATCGGCGAGGGTAAAGCGAGCGTATGTGGAGTTCTCGCTTGCTGTCCAGGTGAGGAAAATCCGTGGACTTCCGCAGCAAAGTGGCCGAAAGTACCGTTCAGAGTTCCTTTATGATGCCCATGAACAATTTTCCGATTGCCAACCTGAGGAAATACGTACCCCAGACATGAACCTTTCCCTCGGAGTCCAGAGCATGAAATGACCTGTGTAGAAAGTACTGTGAACAACAGCCGATAGTGGAGTAGCAAAGGTTGAAGAAGGGCATTACATTCCGCCAGCTACTAAGCCCACAATGCGTACTCCTTGAAATCCGAGCTGGATAGGATAGGGAATCCCTGATACAACTGATTTCGGAGGATGCGCTAGTCCAAGTCGTCCATTGGCCTTATCGCTGAATAAAAGTTCAACGAAACGTCATCTCCAAACAAAGAACAGAGTTCCTACCCCCAAACGAAAACTAAAATAGAGTCGACATCCCTCGAGTAATTGAATAGTGATTCAGCCACTTACCTCGTGGTTTGAAAAGTCCCCTATAGATAAACCTCCAACCGCTAGTCCTGGCAGTCCCTTGGCCAGAGAAATTGAAGTCCTCCAGGACTTTATGTTTCCAAAGTGTTTCATCCGCACAAAGGATAGAAAATAACTGAGGGATGTCGTAATGTAAATATTGATGGTCATCATATGGTTAGCTCGGAATCACCTTGTTACATTGCGCTAGTCGAGAGAGATCTGAAGCGGGCAAGAAGGGCAGAACATTGTCAATAAGCACTTCGATAGGCAAATTTGTCAGATTCAGCTGCTGGTCGCGAAGCTCCGACATCGTGTACGGATGTTTATTTAATTGATTGGCGACGAGTGCTCTAAGTCATGAACCACCATCCGGATTAGAGTACTGACACAGTAAAGGGTAAACCCAGACATACAAGTGTAGATTACAGGCTTTGCTGTGACCGATCTTCCACCTGATGCTCCTCGACTTGTAACCTTAACGTGTGGCGGCCGTACAGAACTTGAACGGCGAATCCTGGCAGACAACGATTATGGAGAAGGAATTCGACTTTGGAGACTGTCAGGTTAAGATTTAGCAGCAAATCCTGGTATATATGCCCAAAGCGCGGTCTTCGCTGCGGATTTGAAAGAGAGGATGGTGGTCGATGGATGACGGTGGCGCAACACTGGTGGCGGTGCGGTGCCGCAGTTGATCTCACAGAGGCCGGTCCGCTTTTCTATATATGGTGCTCTTCCTTCTAGCGCTCATCGTGAAGGATTCTTCACTCAAGTCACTTTCTCGCAAAAAATAATGAGGTAAGGTAATGTGTTGAAAAATGCATGTCCCAAATAAATAAATAAACTACACTTGTGAACCGCTCAATTTTGGGTGAATTTCTGATACATTTGAGTTGGTCACTTCGGTTCTGTGGCATATTCCCAATTTACTAGCTAGCTATGATTCAAGCAAGATTCTAGTACTTTTCATCGTCTTCTAATTCATCATATCTAGTCTATAGCATTTAAGGAAGTGAACGGACATAACTTTACTCCCAACGAAATTCCAGCCAACACTGTTGGATGTCCAAGAACCTGAGTTGGAGACTCTGGCGCGACTGCGTCATAGCAAGAGCCAATTATCGCCCTCAAGAGTTTTTGACGCAGCTTCTGAACTAGCTATGAATACTAAGATCAATATAACTCTATTGAAACGTTGCGTTTCATTACTCGAGTATATCTATCAAGTATCAGAGTTCAACCCTCTTTGATAGATCTATTTTTTTATCACAATTCATATGTACTACTTGCTCGTGGTAGCTTCCATTTTTCTCGTACATACGGGTGCTGCATATTCTGTTGTTCATCTGATCAGTTGTGCCTAATGGACCTACCGTCGTCCGATTAAAATTTTTATCTTCCGAGAGCTTTGTCAAGACGTACTAGATAAACATGGTCAATTACTATAACCTTGTTTATATCTTATCCTAGTGCCGGGAGTCATTGCCTCCGTACTTAGTACTAATCCTCGATTAGAGAATAACGTCTCGGTTTGGCGACTTTCCCTCTCATCTGAGACTTGTAACCGCCGGGACCTGCGCAATGTGGACATTTCAATACGACATCTCGTTTCAGCGTTCTGATAGCGGCTAAGCGCGCTGCGCCATTTTCGTCTTTGAACGCTAACTTCGAGGGATAGAATCAATTGAAGTGATATTCCGCTTTTTACGGTGGCTGCAACGTATACACTCAAATACAACACAAATGTCGATAAACGGGATTGTGGCCACTTCACCGGCTTTTCCGTCATGGTCTCCCCCGACCCCAAAACGTGGAATTCAAACCCTTTATCCACCGGGTTCCGACCGTCAGAAGCGAGAATGAATCTACGTTTCTCGGCGTATAACTACTTGTACTCTATACTTGCTCATCATTATTCCTGCCATGTTTCGATTCAATTGAGCAGATTTTCGAGTGGTATCACACTTGTAAACAGCTGATCATAACAATTTTGGAACAAAGTCGGAATCATTTTCTCAACGGTGCCGCCTCAGCAGAGATAACATTAAATAACAGCTGCCTATTTTTTGATCCTGTCTATTATAATAGTCGACAACGATGGAATCCGCTATCCCTGTGGCATGATGCTCCCAGAAATCGCATTGTATCAGCACAGGCGCTCTTGTTCTTTTCGGCCTCTTTCACTGGTGACTGCTGATGAATGCTGTGTCGTGGGGATCACGTCTGTGATAATGAAAACAACTGTTCCGAGAAGCTTGTTCATAAACAAATTGAGCCTCGTTAGTACTAGCTCTTCCAAGCTTTGGTTACTTCTGGATATTTATACACCCAGACCATCTTTATACGGATATTTTCGCCAAACTTCGCCTCGACCAAGGTCTCGACTCTGTCTTCCGAACGGCATGGGGAAAAAGAAGCAGCGAGCGCATTCAATGCTCTATCGCAATTCCCTTAAGCGCGGGTGACATCACCGCCGTCGGCGCGTTAGCGTTATTCGGCTCATCAAGATGTCTTTGCAATATGAGGTTTCATTCACCAGCTTCGAATTCGAAGACATAAAAGACAAGATGATCATAACAAGCGAACATCGGGAGATTGGGTGTGCGCTTCTTTTCGTCACAGCACATGTTTATTTTGAGAAGTCAAACGCCACCGTTTGATATTTGTCGACATATCAACATTCGCGCCCGATTGTTGGGATGGCTCGGCATATATCCATAAATGGATTTTTCTTCCCGATTTCTTTCATCATCATCACCAAGTATCGGGCATGTAAGCAGAGCTACGATTGGCTCGTACATGCGCAGCTGACTATTGGCTGTTTTGGCAGGCTGGGATTGGCGGGAACGCGTCGTTCTTGATGAGCGTTCGTCCCCCCAAGCACTCCTCAATGAACGCTTCATAAATTGCTGCTTCGAGCGCCTGGCATTTGGCTTTCATTCAGGCAAGTTGAAAGCGACCACACAATCAACACACTCAAACAAGCTTTCGAGCTGGGTTCCAGCTTTCTGGGACCAGAGAATCATGACATGAGGGTGCGAAGAGAAGCAGGGAGATACCAGAGGCGCGGATTGACTTACCGCTTCCTCAAGTCCATAAAGGTCTGTATTGAGGTCAATTGACAAGCCCAAACACGTTTCTTGGAATTCGAAGCACGGGAGGTTTATGCTTTACATGGCAACCCGCGACACTCGAATGATCTCTTTTTTTTTACAGATGCAGATGGCGATTGGCTATCTAAGCGGTGCGCGGGGACATCTGGCGGACATGCAGGGTTTGGATGCGCCGGAAAACTTAAGAGGAAGGAAAACCCGAATCCGGGTGGCCCCACTTTTCGACAGAACGTCCTTTCCCCACCATCAGCCTTCTCGTGCTTCGCGAGTATCAGTATGTCAGTCAGTTTGTCGAACAAAAGTTATATGATATCCTTCCAGCGCCCCGCCAATTGACTGAGAATTTATTATTGTCAGTGTGCTGGCAGATGCTGGCTATATGGTTACGTCAAAGATGTGGAGGACGAATATAGACTTTTATGTCATACTCATTGCCGGAGCTGTCTAAACTCGCCAGTGAAGCGAGCGACCGAGCGAGAGCGCCGTTATCGGCCTGCCTGCGTGCGTTTATCGTTACCTCAGCATACAAGTATTCAATGTGCACGTACATCCGTATGTCCAGCAGAGGCAATCTGAAAGACGTTCGCATAATCTAAAACATGATATATTTCCCCGACTCGCTGGCTCCCCGAGGGATGCGCGTGCGTATGATAGATTACCGTCCGGCGACCATAAGCCGATGCACGCGCCTTTTACCCCCATCAACGCGCACCGTCCTCCTCGTCCAGCGGTGCGTCGCACTCAAGCGCGCTTACCAACGCGGACACGCGGAGGGCTTCCGAGGTCTTGGGGACCGAACTCAATATAAATCAGCCAATCACCGGGGGCTATCTTATCACCCGAGATGATTCAAATTGTTGGACCATGTTATGTCATTATATCAACTTTGGTTCTTCGACCAACTTGGAGAGGTGGCTCGCTTGAGGCCCATCCGATGACACACACGAGAACAGAAGCCTGGAAACGTTTATTATTTTTCCATTGAAATCAGCAGGTGCGATAGAATAACGCGATGTTACAGAAATAGTGATCGATGAATGAAGAAATGTTACAGCTTGCGGAGATTAGGTAGGAAACTCTGCAAGGTTCTATGTAAAGTGGACACGGAGAGATGAGAGGCGAGAAATATGGTCAGTACTCTGTGGGTCGAAAGAGCTTTGTGATGGAGGTAAAATAAGATGATAATGTAGATGGAAGTCGGCGAAAAGGATAATAATAGGGGAGGCGCCATATAGTAAGTAGATAGTAGAGACGAACGAAAGATGCATACCGCAAAGGCGGGAGGGCTAGGAGGATATTGCGGTATACAATACAGAAGCCAGTTAATTTTTGCTGTGTAGACGAAGGGATGAATGAATGAACGGGATTAAAAAGGAAAGGAAGGCTGTCCAACGAAGGTTTGAATGGGGGAAGCGAAATGGGAAATGTGTGGCCCGCTCGCCAGTAGAAATAGGCTGGGAGCGAGTGTAATAAAATAAGGAATAGTAAATCGGTATGTGTAATTTCAGGCCGAACGGGAAGAGAAGACGGATAACATACTAAAGCAGGCTGGGGTTATATGATGGGGGGGTGCGGTGGTTCGACAGCAATAAAACAACAGTGATGAGAAGAACTAGATGGCTCTGGAACGAAGTAGATGGGAAATAATCTGGAGAGATAATGAAGAAGTCAAGAAAGATCCTGGATTGCGAGGGTCGATGGAACGCTGTAATGATGACGGGACGGGTGATGCAGACTGGGGTTCGGGAACGATTTTCGCGCTGGCGCAAAGGGAGAGGAGGATGAGGTATCACAAGGGACGCAGGAGAGGGCACGGGGGAAGGACCCAGTAGGCCACCCTGCATGCGGCGACGCCCCGCATCGATAAGGGGGTATAATCCCAGGTCGGGAGTAAGCACGAACCCCGGGTGCTTCTACCTACCCATTTCGCCTCGCAAAAGAGGAAAGATGGGGAGGAATGGGGCAGAGGAATGGCAGCCCGTGTGAACCCAGTTTGCCTGCAGCCAGATCACAGGAGGCAAAGAAGGAGAAGAGGGGACAAAAAATATCCCCCCATCCCCAATCACTGGGAATACTCGTCCGCACTGGCATGCCCCCCGAGGCTGGCGTGCCCAGTCCCCGGCCGACTGCCGTTATCGATGTCGGTCTCGTAGAGCTCGTAGCTCTCCGCGCCCATCGAGAACGTCACCCCGTTGCCCCCGCCGCCGCCTTGCATCGAGGTCATCAACGCAGGGGCGGCGTACCCGGGCAGCGGCGTCAGCAGCGTGCTGTTCTGCGGCAGTCGCCCGCCCTGGTGAGCGGCGCCGCCGTCGAGCGCCTGCTGGACAAGCGACTGAGTCGGCCGCGGCTCTGGTATCGTCGATGGGTGCGGCAGCATGCTACCGTCGCCGATATCGAGCTGGGGCAGCTGCGAGTGGTGCGCGGGCTGTTGCGTCTGGTAGGGCGGGAGCGACGACGACGACGCCTCGGCGGTTTGGTCGTTAAACGAGCCCTGCTGCTGCACGCCGTGCTGGCGGGAAGCTAGCTGCGAGGCGTCGTGCCACGAAGGCGGCTGGGAGGTGGGGTATCTTTGACGGGGCCCCGCCTCGTAAACACCACCGAGGTTATCGTCGCGCTCCTGAGGGTAGCGAATATCGTCGACGGCGACCGAGTAGCGCTCGGCCGTACCGATGGTCACCGACGAGGCGAGGTGCCGGGGTGGCATACCATAGTGGCCTAGATAGCGGTGGCTAAAGCCCTGATGATCGTCGTAGCCATCGCTGAAGCTGCCCCGGCGCATGGCGGCCGCAGCGACTTCTTGCTCCTTTTTGGCTTTGCGCCACTGTTTCCTAAGCTCTTTGAACTCTGTAGAACAGGAAGATTAATTAATTTTGATTGTTCAATGCGGCTCCCGCTTCAGGCGAAGACGGTGTGAGAGGGGGGGGGATAGGGAGTGGTGCTTACCATTCGGACTACGCTTGGAACCATGTTTTTGCATGGTGACATGGGCGTTGAGGTGGTTGAGAGTCCCGTACGACTTGTTACAGTCCGGCCACGAGCAGACATAGAGCCGTTCGATTTCGTCGTATCGCCTCCTCGGACGCTTCTTTACGGCGTTCCCAGGAAGGGCGACGAAGGAGTATGTCTTGCGATCGAGGCTATCGGAGGATATTTGCGACGTACTCAGGCTCCGCTGTAGGTGCTGAGATATTGAGCGCGACGGACTGGGGGGTAGTCCGCTACTCATCGGCGCTATCGACGAGGAGGTGGAGGTGCCAGTCCCAGGTGGGGAGGGTCCATAAAGATTATCGCTGATGGGCGAGTAGGGCAGACCCGAGGTCGGCGAAGCTAAAAGGCCATGCGCAAAGGTGTTTTGCATGGGAGATATAGGCTCTTCGAGAGAGTCTGCATGAGTAGTGCGATGGTCATAATACTCGAGGTGAGGATGATCGCGCTGGCGGGGCTCATCGTGCTTCCATTCCTGCTGCTGAGGAGGATACTCGAAATGATGGTGGCGCAGGTCGCGGAGGGAGCTTGCGCCACGAAGGAGCGGGGAGACAAAGGCTTGAGCTGAAGTGCGGTTGGGGGGGAGGGAGTCTGCGCCGTACTCAAAGGCGAATTGTTGGTGGTGGTGGGACTGGGGGTGGTGATAGCGAGCGGTAGACATCCCTTGTTGGTGGTGGAAGAGGGCAGGACCAGATAGGATGGCCGGCTCGGACATGCGACGCTGATCTTGCAGGGAGTTTTGGTGATTATTAGCGGTGGGGTATTTATCGGGGGAGGGCTGACGAGAAGTGTGGGTGTGGCCAGAATCAGGAATGGTGGGGAGAGGATCTTCTGCCGGATATGGGAGGGTATCCGAATGGAGGAAGGGATCTTGCGGGAGGGCGATGGTCTGAGGCAATGCGGGTAGAGAACACTGGGGAGACGGAGATTCGTCAACGTAGGAATTCATTGCAGGATCTGTATTTGTAGGAGGACGCGAGCTATTAATATCATACGACGGCTGTTCTTGTGCGTCCACAGCGGAGGAAAAATGATGAGTGGACGGAGTGAAGATAGAGGGCGTGCAGGCGGTGGCGGAGATGTTGAAGGCGCAGGAGGCGAGGGGCTGGCGCGGAGACGGGGACGGAGGCGAGGGCGGGAGAGACAGGCGGTGGAAATCGTGCATGGGCGCCTGTTGCTTTAATATGTTAGTCCAGAGGTGGGGCGGTGGCTGGGAGAGCATCGCGGGCGAACGCGCCAGCAAGCCCATCCTCTCGTTAAGAGAGCAAAGCAAATCCTCCACCATCTCAGATCCTGCGTGTCACACAGACGTGACCCAATTAATTACGCGCATCTCTGCATTTTCGCACAAGAACGTTCTCCCCATATCTGCCATCAGTCACGCGATCGTGCTGGCCGATCCGTCGCCCGATCCCCCCGACGCTCAACCCATCGACACCGTCGGCGGACACATGTCTCTGCGCGACCCACCTCCCCGCACGCGCCCAAACGCACTGTAACGCACGCAGCGCACGTGCAAAAGACGATCTGACGGGATCGAGATCGACAGTCAACAATCGACCGCGGTCGCGCCCAGCCGGAAATAAAGAGAGTGCTTCTTGTCGCACCCCCGCTGCGCTGCGATGATCCCCAACTGACTGCTGACACAAAGGATCATGCATGCGCAATTGGGGGGGTCTCCTGCCACCCGTCCGTCGTCAAATGCTTCCGCTCTACCCATGATTCCGACGCCGGCCTTTAAATGAAAATGGAACCCCACCCACCCAATATCTTTTTTGCTATAATACACACGCGCCAATTCACTTCCCTCCTCGGCTTCGCGGGTCTCCTTCGTCCCCCATCTAACCTGCGGCAACCCCGACGCCCACTAATGCCACACCCTCCCGTCTGTCCATCCATCCATCCTAGCCGACAATACAGACAGCAGCCAACGCATCCATTCCTCGGGAGACTGGAGCTAGTCGCGTCTTCTCGAAATCCGAAGAAATCAAGTGCTTCTTTTCGTCGCGATTGTTTCATGACATACTTATTGATTGCCCAAAACCTCGTCACTCCTCAATCCCGCCATCCAACCATACCCGAAGCGAGGGAAATCCCATCATCTGCTATATTTAAGCAACTCTATCAAATCTCCATCACATCAATCGCCTGCTGCTTCCCGCCAAATTTCGGCCTACGTACTATATTGCGGTGAACGTCAAATAAATTTCTAATCTCTTTCGGCGGCTGTTTCTTCACGGAGCTCGAATATGCGCCTAAAAATAAAGATGACCCCACCACCACCCACCCCCGTGGCTACCATATTCCCCAGCCCCGATACGTGTCAAACGGCCGAGCGCGCCTCCAGCGCAGGTCGCGTATGAGATCGTATCCATCGTCGCGTATAAAGTTTCGCATGTACAAAAGTGGGCAGATCTCAGAGGGTCTCGCCTTCAAGTCCCCGGAATGACACCACATTCCGTACCCGCAACTCTTAAATATCTCTATCACCCCCCGCCCGCCGCGTTATGAATTTGCCAAGTTTTCAATGCGCTGGCGGCATGCCATATACATCCACATACGCGGAAATGCACCCCTCTCCGCGTCCATCTTCCTCCACTTACTTACGGAGGTAGATAAACAATCTTGAGACGTGTCTTCTTTCCTTCTCTGATTCGAGGCTTCACTACGCATACATTTCAACACAATTGTCAAAGTATCCACATCCAGAAGCCGATCCGGTTACGTCGGAAAAATGGGAAAGGAATGTGTGTATGACGGTAGAACAAGGTTTGGCCATTGGCTTGTCCAACTAACTACTAAGTTCGAGAGCGTGATGATGGATTTCGGACGCGCTGGATGGATGGGAAGGATCGTGGCAGCGCACGTACGTACGTCAAAAAAGACAACCCAAAAAAAGGCGCGCATTTGTGTCAACTTCGAAATCAACCTTGCCATGTCAGTCAAACAAGACATATCTGTCGTCACCTCCGAGTTCGGAAGGAAGCTGGCAAGCTGCTGCGCGCGGGCGCGTGCGGTGCGCTGTGCGCTGGGAAACTTCAAACGGGAGCATATGCACGCTTTCGAATGCCCGGCTTCTGGCTTCTGGGAAGGTATGTAATGTATCAGAATATTAATCATGTCTAGAGCACGGCAAGTTGAATTTGGATACAGCGCGTTCTAAGCTCTGAATCAGGTAGACTGTGCGTTCTTTCCGTGCGCGGTGGGTGGAGCGTTTTGTTAGTTGCTGCTTTATCCTGGATATACGTTAGCGTAGCGCGCGTTTGGTGTAAGTACGGTCGCGTACTATTCCTGATTGTATCTACTGTAGTCGCGAAAAGCCTAAAGGTAAAAATAAGCAGAGACCAATGTACATATATTTGTATGTTTTTTTTTTTATAAACCGGGATCAGTTTACGTTGAATTCTGGCAGAACTTCAATTCCCCATCCATCCACATGCCGCACACCAGTGCACACAGAGACGAAACGAAGGGAAGGGAAGCCATGACGGCAAAAACAACAAATCACGAAATCTTCTTTTCTATCTATCAAACAAATTTAAAACAAGAACATGTTGGGGAGTCGACGCGTTGGAGGGGAAGCGACGGCTTCTTGAGCCTTCTTCTCTGCGATATCTTCGTCTTCGCGAGCGCCGTGATGGTGACACTGATAAACGCACAGATTGAGCGTGTCTGCGGTTATAGATAGCCACAGAAACAGAAGTATATGTCACTGTCATATTATTGACAGAACCCAGTGGGAAACTGGAATGTGGCTCGTTATGGGTGCGCAGCCTGATTGGACTCGAGTGATTCAGTGATTTTCTGACCGTGGGCCGCTGCCGCCGTCGCGTTCCGTCCGGGGTTGGGGAAGCACCCGAGTTCTTTGACTTGAAGTGCTTGAACTTGAAACATGACATTGGGCAATGGGCACTGAATGCGGAGATTCCGGGGTCGCGCACTAATGGCGCAGCGCGCTTTTTGGGATATGTCGTAGGTTATCTATGGGACTGTCAAATACAGTGTGCCAATCCGTTTGATTGAGAGTGGGGTATTTTTGCGTCGACGATGGATGCTTGGACGTCCTCAATTGGACGATCGATCGTAGTGGTCTAAGCGTGAATGTGGTGGTGATCATGGTTACTTTATTACAGTGCCACCACCCGTCGGCGAGTTGCAAAGTCGGACGCGCAACGGATCCAGTGCCAAATGTTTCCTCTCCTCCGTGTCCGTGTCCGAGGCGACGATTAGAATGTTTTTCATCTGCTTCAGTTCTGATCCAAATACACTGATGGATCAAACGTGCGCTGACGAGCAGCTTTCTCGGTTGACCCCAGCGCGCAGAAGGTGATTTCGGGTGTGTGCATGAATGGGTGTAGGATACATCGTCGATCATTCGTCCCGTCGGCGATGCTCATGGAGAAGGGGGATGCACTGGCATTGATCAAATCCATATTCCCCCATCGCAGTACATGGGCATCCACGGCGTTCTCACCTCGTCAACAAACAAAGAAAAAAAGAACACCCACAAGTGAACTTCGCGGGTTTGGGATATATTTAACGTGGCCAGTGAGGCCTTGAGGAGCCATATCTAAAATAACCCACCGAATTGACACGCGCTGCGGACGGTCGGCGATGGCGCTACTTATCTGGGAGGCGTCGAACGTCCCCGGGATACTAAAATTTAATGCGCGGTTTTGGGGAGCGCTGACCCTGCCCGACTCTGGTGGCATGCATCAACGGAATGCAATGCAATGTACCCTTACGAGAAGAAAAACAGAATTCAATTGGAGAGTTGACTGAGTCCTGCCTCCGGGTGGCACGCAGCGTCTGAGTAATTCCGTACTTTGGGATACACCGGAATATATGCAAAGTACATTCAATTTCGTCAGCGAACGTTATCGACACCCACAGATAATCGGTATTGTATGTTTATCACCTGCATGATTTGCAGCCGAAGAGAAAAAGACGCAGGAAGGGAAACTTCTGGAGGTCTGGAAGCTTATTGAAATTACTATACATGTGCGTGTGTATATGGTGTGCTATAGATCTCCCATGTGTAATGCCAGTGGGCGCACAGAACAGCCTCCCGAGGACCCGTTATCGCGCGTAGTGGTGCCACAGAGACAAAGTTCGAAATTTTAAAACCCACGGGGATGGAACATGGGGGGGATGATCCATGCCATGCACACCAAATTGCTCTGATCGTTGATCATCGCTCCATCCTTCCGTCGTCGGTGTGTCACATTGGCAATAAATAAGCGAGCGATTTGATATGATATTCCATGAATCTCCCAATTGCTTCCAATATCCAATTGATGTCACCACTTTACCTAAATTTGACCCACCCCCGCGTCGCGCCAGCCAGACCCGCCGCGGCGGTACTTACGCATCGCACAACGTCACCGCGAAATCGGGAGATATCGATGCACTCACGATATTACACTCCACATCAATTGCCCGCTCGCCGACTTGGCTTCGTGTGCAAAGGGTTTTGCCGCCCGATTAAAATAAACAATCACCGGGAAGCTGCTGGAAGCTGGTGCGCCAGGATGCAATAAACGCATCATGATCGACGCTCACGCTGAGCATGACCATGCATAGATGGATGTATCAAGATGTATCATTGTATGAGCTCAGAGCTCATTAACCAACCGGAGGCCTCCGGAGTAGGCATTCCCACGGCATGCCACTCATAGCGACAAAGTGCTCTCGAAGACTGCCACGGGGACTTGAGAGAACGCTGATTGGCTCTGCATGCGAGGCGTCGGCCGCAATATCATTGGATACTCTATCTGAAGGGGTGACATAAGTACGGATGGGGAAGGTGGAAGACGGTCCAGAGACTTGAAGGACTCGAAGAGTGCGAATTATATCTCGCATTATTACTGGGCGGCTGAAGGTTAGTTTTTGGGTGAATACATCGATGGATCCGAAGCGTCAGAGTAAAAATTCTCTGCAGACTAGAAGCGCACAAAATGCTATGGACTTGCTATGGACCTCAAATGCGGACAGAAAGGCTTCAAGAAAAAGGATGATTCTGGACTATGTTTTCAATGTATCTACCTGTAAGAAAAACTAGCCTCATATCTGCGTGAAGTGTTGGTAATTGTAGCCCCCAATATTGTCACTCCGACGCCGAGTCCGATGCGGATTGATATCTTTCTCTATGTACAGTATATGAGACAGACTTGACCTGAAGTTTGAAGCCCTGTTACAAGGGCCTAGCTTCACTGGATTCTTCGATGCTATACTAATAGTAGATTGGTATCTGGACCTTTCCCCCCCTATTCTAGCCAAAAGACACAGCATCTTGAGCTAGACAAGAAGGTCCAATTTGGATACATCTGGCAAGCATCAGTCAATTTTCTCCGATGATCAAGAATTCAAGACACCAGGCCTATCCTATAACTTATCGAGGAATACCTTCCTTATGTTAACAGCCGTGTAAAAAATGAGCTTCGACTCCACAATAAGGGTTAATGATTGTGGCATTTACCGACACCGGGTGTCGAGCCGCTCTGATCAGCAGGTAGATTGAAAATAGAATATTGAAAACAAGAACCGTTGTTTTTGACAGACTTCCGTGTCCGCTTGCACAGAAGTCGTTATTGAACGGTGCTTCCAATAACAGGTATGAAGTTTTAACGAAGTCAACACAGCTCCACTGTAACGCAAAGGTTTTGACAGAAATAATTGAAGCCGGAACATTCTGCCAAAGCCAAGTTTATCAACGGCTTCAAGGCCGGCCGAGGATGCACACACATAACACTGCCGCACCAGAATTCTCTGGATTTAGAAAGCTCAAGTTCTACACTTGGGCTGTTTTGGAAGGTAGAGTTGGTGCTTTTGATCTGAACGCGATCAGTGATCTATTCATAGATTTTGTTTCGGCGGCTAAATCAGGCGCTGTGCATATGATGGCTGGGTTTTTCTCTCCAAGTTCTTTTTGTAAAGAAATTGAACGCCTGCAATTTTTTGCTTTGAATAACAGAGATGCGTTGTAGTCGCGATTTATGTAATGGTACGTTATTCAGACAGACCTCGGTTTCGAGCTCTAACTCGTTTGCGCTGACCCCCACCTTGTTTGTGGCGAAGCTACACACGTCGCTCATGAGTACATGAGTCACGATTGCAGGAAAGTATACGTTATCTTGTCAAATTAATCAGCGATAACGATGGCATTACAAGTCTACATTTACCAGCTATGGGTATTGACCGACAGTCTTCCATTCAGCCTTCACAAAGCTGGCATTAGTACATCCATTATCAGGCATGTGGCACCACCTATTGAAAACGAAAGATTCTGGGTAAAGCCTAGTACCATCTTCCGGTGCTCTTGAAGAGACAATAGAGGATAACAAGTCCGACGATGCCAATTGTCATTTTATCCTATCTCCCCGGCGGTTTCCAGCGGAAGGGATAGATACATCATCGCATAGTACCCTCAAAATGCAGCAGGCAAATATAAACTTCAGGTTTTCTCAATAGCCAAAAAATCGTTGTGTGGCTGCATTTCTGACTCGCAGCATTGGCACCCTTTCTCACCGTGACCGGTAGGTCCCGATGTGAGCTTCCAGAGTATATAAGATGCAGAAATTAGGCCGGGAAGGGAAATTCTGCGAGCCGGACCAGCATATATTTTTGAGTAAGCGACCTACGAAGGAAGTAAAAACTGTAGACGATGTTTTCGTGTCTTACCATTCAGGCGTAAACTTCAAACACCCAATGATGTGCCGGGAATTTTGATGGTACAGGAGAACTGTTGAATGCGGTTGATATTCCTGTGGAGTCCATTTTTATGAACGGAAAAAGCGGCAGTTTGAAAAATAGATAGATGAGCTTTGTAATGGAACATACATCACGAGTGGTGATGATTCTTACGTTTACGATTTGAAATGCGACCGATGTACAGTGAGTCAGGGACAGAAAAACACGTTCAGTAAAGAAGATGGGGAATACCTGCAACCAAGATAACACCTTTTTACAATACAAGGAGAAGTCCACAATGCGGGTGTGCAACAATGTAGATTTACTTACATTCAGGGAAGCTACAATCGCATCATGGGTTTATCGTACAGGTTATCTAGGTGAAGAAACCTGTAACTGAAAAAGAGATGTATTTCAATGCCCTGCCTATTCGGAACGATACCTCGAACAGAGTCCGCTGTCAATTCGATTATAGAGTTTAAGCCCGGAGATTCCACAGGTAGAAATGACGACAGTAAAAGATGACGATGGTTCCATATATCACTTCGTTATCGAGCACAGTCGATTTTTTTTTAAATAAATCATTTCGCCAAAAGCCAGTGTTGGGGAAAACATGCGAAGCAGTATACGATTGATGGGGATCCAATGCAAGAGGTTGCCTGAGCGGTGTTGCGATATGAAAAGAGGCGGAGAATAAGCAAGCGGCAACTAGAAAGGGCAGTTTAGCTCTGAAAGGCAACCCGCGAAAGGTGTCACCGGATTCCGATGCCGTGCTGACTGTCAAGTATGTTGGGCGACTATCTGACGGATGGGGCAAATCCTCTTGAAAAATGGTATGCAGTACTCCCTCCGTTTCCACTAAGGTTTGCTGTTGTGACACTGAATTCCAGGGACAGGCACGATAGGACATGTCATCATTATCTTGATTCATTGGGATGTTACCAATAAATCCAATTGAACAAGCTCGAGAAGGTGAGATTTAGGATATGTCACAACTCACCAACAATGAGATGAAGATAAAGTACATATCTTTAAGATTATTCCGGTCTCAGATTGTGTGCCAGGAACCCATTTCATCCACTGTTGTTCACAATCGAGAGTTTCAACAAGGTGCCAGACTCAGAATCTGTTCCGCATTTCTTTTTCGAATTCGTACGTGATGGGGTGGATAGCAGTCTTAGCAGAGACGACCAGTGGCAAGCGAGAGTGGTTGATGATATAGAAGTAGAAACAAAGCACACGCAGCGTTCTTGTCATATGACATCGATAGGGATCAAGTGGTGATATTGATGGAAATAATCCGTAGGAGCATATGAGCAAAAGGAGGAGCTGCGAGGCAAGCAGAAGTGCCATGCAGCATGCTGGCAGGAAGTGGAAGGTTGAGAGCATGACATTGACAAAATCAAATTGATTTGAATGACATCACATGACTGTAAGCAACTGAGTCCCCAGCCAAGGTTCTCAATGATAGTCTGCAGTGATGATGGCCCATCTCACCCCTTTACCTCCAACGACGACTAGCAAGGTCTGAGTCCCTTCTTGTTATGCCTACTAAATCCGCTCGAAATGCCCAAAAAACTAGGCGTTCGTCGCGACTCATAGATCGTCAAGGTATATCTCCCGCAAACCTAGCGGATGCCTCCATTGACTGATCTTCTTTTCTCAGTGGCGGCCACCAAAGCATTAGCTGACGCGCAAAAACTGTCGACATCCGCTCGTCAACAAAAACGAAGAAAAGTTTCCGATGGGACTGTCTTCTTAAATGATGATCCAGCCCGCGATTCGTCAAGTTCTGTTCATGCCTCTACGGTGTCCGGTTCCGACCGTCGACGATTCCAACGGATAACGATTGCAGACCTTGAACGACGTGAGAAGCGTCTTCTTCGCAACGAACAGGATTTCAATAAACGCCTTGAGGACCTTGAGCACCGAATGTCGACTCTTTCCAGAAAGGAGGACGAGACATCAGTGATGATGTCACAGTTGGCAGAGCGCGAGGGAGAGGCGGCCTTGAAGCAACTTGAAGAGCATTTTACATGTGCATTGTACGGTCCTAATTTACATATGATGTTTCCTCGATTGAATCCATTTTTTTCTTTCACTGACAGATGTTATGAAATTCTGGCAGCTCCATATTCGTTGAACCCCTCGCAATGCGGGCACACCTTTTGTGGCCTTTGTATTCTGAAGTGGTTCTTTTCCCGCTTGCATCGTGCGTGTGGAGGATGGCACGAATCTGTTGACTGTCCAATCTGCCGTAGCCTGTTAATCATCACTCCTGAATCTACCCCTCGATTGCCTTTCACCTTTCCATTCGTTCCGAATCGCGTAACGGCTTCCGTTATTGAATCTCTCGTAGAGAAGCTCGTCAAACCACCGCTGTGCTTGCAAGCGAAAATTAAAAGAGAAGGAAGTGAAAGCACGTGGGGATCACAATCGAGAAAGGATCGCGGGCGAGAGTGTGTTCGGAAGAGAGAGGCGTCGGAAGAAAATGAGCCTGAACCGGGCTCGGAGACTTCGGACATTTCTGCTTGGAGAGAGGGTGGACACATGCGGGCGGAATGGCTGAAGAAGGACAGGCAAGTGTATTGTCTTTCCAACGTCTTTACGACACGTTTTGCAAAGGTGCATCTATTGACGTCTTCAATTTTATAGAGAAGGGAAAAGAGAAATGGAACATATATTGAAAAACTGGAGTACGATGGGATCTCGAGAATTCATTGAAATGAAGCAGAAACTCGGTGTTTGACAGCCTCGACATGCACCTTCGATCCTCGTACTTTTATGCCGTCCATCCGCGTTCTATATCATGGCACTGTAATTCAAGATTCCATATAATAAATGTCGTCGCTATATATCGTGGTTGTTCCTTTCACTATGGACATCCCCTCTGCATCTTCAAACACGCGCAGGATGCACCCTCTTATTGAAAAGACCATTTTTTATGCCTGAATACTTCAAACCCAGACAATTCTTTTTGGATATCATAATTAAATTCATCAGTCTCCAATTTCACCTCCGTCTATGCAGTAGCATCAATCTTTTTCTTATGAATTATCGTCTTCATGGCCTGTATTCATGTCCACCTTCACATCATTTGTAACAATACAGTTAGTACAAATCCAGTGTACAACAATTACAAGCAATTCAATCCAATACTTCAACAACAAAAAAATCCGAGGCATTTGATTCAGTGAAGATTTCATAGGTAAAAGCACCTCTCCTTCAGCGCTCGCATACCGAATATCTCCTATAAAAAGGATGAACAATTCAGTCAATGTCAGTCGCCACTCTATCTTCTGCGAATGAATGAAGAACGTACCCAATCTGATGGTGCCACCCACAGTTCCGATACGCTGTCCATCTTACCAAGCACCGCTGCACCCTTCCAAGCAAGAACTCGCGGATCGACCTCTTTGGGGGGAGGGATAATTTGCACCTTTTCCATATTCGGGACCAGCGGGGTGGCGATAGCTTGCAGTCTTCCGATCATACTTCAGTGAATTGTACATCAAAATAAAGAGCTGCGAATTACCTGCTCTCCAGCGCGTGGGCCATGCCAGGTATTAATGCCGTGCCCCCAATAACAAGGACTGCTTGCAGGTATTTTCTGATCTTCTCGTCGCCTCCAGCCGCTCGCGCACTATTGAAGATAGCAACATCCATAGGTAATTTGCTCGCCTCAAAATAGATGTCAATATCGTATCCGCCAGCAGAAGATGACGGAGCCGCGCTGGATTGGGCTTGTACGGCCTGAGGAGCTGCCTGAGGCTGGGTGTTAGCAGCTGGCTTGCTCTCATCTTCCACGTCGATCACTTCTATGGGAGCGTCTAAAGTTGTCTCTGTCAGGCTGGGTGCTGTATTGACGCCATCCACATCCATGGGTTGCGCGTCTCCTTCGGGTTTTACAGGAGATGAAGCTTCTGAAGCATCAAATCATGAACAATCGAGCAATGTCAATTGCAGTAATGCCAAACCTGTTGGTGGTACAGTCTCTGGTCCTTGTTGAGGTGGAGAGAAAATAACTTCAACTGGGGGAGGTTGACTGGCCGGCATTAAATGCTGAGTCGAGATTATCATTGCATTTGTCTGAACTTCGTATTGAGCATTGGTTGACAACTCAGGAGCTGGTGATTAGACCTACAACATGATCTGATTGATGTCCTGTGATTTCTTCTGTAACATTTTGAGATAATGGGTGGAATCTTTCCCTCTTCTTGTCGAACTCAATCACTCGAGGTTCAAAAAGACACTGAAGAAGTGGCAGAACGTTAATGGAGATGGTAGTACACCAAATAAATGATAACAGCTTTACCATGGGCGCCATTATGATCTCATCGTATGCACGCAAGCCATATTTTTCAGTGAGTTTACCAGGCCTTCTGACGTTGAAATCGTACAGGTTCAACGCAACGTCCGACTAATTGCGCATGGTTCAGTTACATAAATCACAAAAGAGACAATGAGCCTCTCACATCTGCCAATGTACACAATCGTGATTTAAGATCCTCCATAACGTTCCAGTCATAAGTTTGGTTGAGATCGATTTCGCGGTAAGGAAATTTGATGCGGTTCAGAAGCACGTAGAGAAATTCCGTGATATCATCGCCACCCATGTTCAGAGTCATGCTGAAGTTTCATGAGTAAAAGATTGGCATGATGAAAAATGTCTGTCGGTGCATACCGGGTATCTGGCAAAACAAGACCTTCGTCAACGCAAGCAATGCTCGTCTTCACAGCACCAATATCGACAACACATGCGTTTGAAATACCAGCCCCGTAAGTAGCAGCTAGGGATTCCTATTTCTTTTTCTTCAACAATTGGGCGCGTAGAAACTGCAGACGACTAACCTGTTGTGCGCATATTTGCTTGAAACCCATATGGACCAGCAGTAGGTTGACTAGCTCGCGAACGTAGGCTCTGTCGTAAAAATCTGGGATCACCAAAACAACGGAATAGTTCTGGATACAAGTTGATGAGTATAAAAGCGAAGAATGAAATTCACGGGGAAGAGATACCTTGTAGTCAAGTTTGCCGATATTGAACTTGTCATTCAGTGTAGTCGAAATCAGGACTTCCAGGTCACTTAAAATCATTTGTAGCGAGGTATAATCTCTGGTGTTGAAGTTGGAGCCATAAATAGGCCACCTTACCATATAATTGGCTGTTACTGGATCGACGATACGAAGCGCCTGTGATCAAAGTAATAAATTAACAGAATTTAAAAATTTTGCCACGTCAACGAACCTTCTCTCCCACCAGAATTTCTTCTGGACAAGTGCCATCTATCCATTCCGTTTGATAATCGTTGTGTTCTGCAATTCTCTCCGGTTTGAATTGTTCATTGAAGGTTGACGCAATCTTTGTTGCATTAGGAGTTACCCGTAGTTTGTAGAATCGCATTCGGTCTCGAAGAGATACTGTAATGGAGGAGAGCTTCGCAACAAACTGAAGGAAAAATTGAAGAACAGGAACACTTGGAGCAAAGTTTGCTACTTACGGGGTCATCTTGTATTACCACATCACTAGCTGCTTCCGCTGCTGCTGATGATTCTGCTTGATTGTGATCCAATGGATACGACACCAGTCGAGTGCGCTCCGGGACGGAAAATGGGAGTTTGGCCTTTCGTGCAACAACGCTTGGTACCGAGACTGGATTGACATCCGAAGCTTTGCCTATTCGAATGTAACGAGAACCAGGATGTATCACGATGATCTGTGAGCCGCGCCTTTTACACTTGAGATCAATTTCCGTAGGGTTGTGTTAAAACTCACCTCTGTTCAGATGACACCTCCTCGGTTTGGGGCGCTTTGCTTTTCCGCTGAGCGTTCCTCGCCCAAAGTGTTTGTGATTCTGACTTCAGATAGGTGGAACTGGCGTGCTTAGGGTTGAACCTGGCCAAGAATGCGGCAATGTTACAGTTTTAATACAATGCGTAATTATGCTTCACTCACGCCAGCGGGACATTGAACAATGTGTAGCGCATTCCTGTCTCATCGCGCTTTGCATTCGGGATTCCTCGAGGCATGGTAAATGATGGCCTGAGAGTGTGTCGTATCTATGAGATATATTTCGACGGAAAGGCAGGAATGCAAGAGATGAAGCACGCGATGCGATTTGGCACAGCGCAAGTATGGTGAAGCTGGCACGATATCGAAGCTGTTGGTGTTCAAAATGACTGTCGGACTGGTAACCCCATACGGCAATACCACTTTGACGCGACCCACGTGATAGCTTGAGAGCGCGACATTCCCACGCTCTGTTTTGTAAATTGATTGTTGGAACTTGACCTCCAAGTTATCCCTTCCTGTCACTCCCTTTCTCTCCATGCCAAAGCCTGCGAAATCTTCACAATCCGGTCTTGGAACCGTAAGACGCGACTGGTCGCAATCCAATATATCGCATGCTTCTCAGGAAATTCCATGGTCATCGTCCCCCCAAGCTCCCTTACCCTTACAACGTAAAGACATACCTGTAGAGAAGAAGCTTACACCTTCCGAAATTCGGTTGAAAGCGATTCAAGAAGCTCTCTCTGGAGTATCATCTTCTGTCGCGTCTGATGCCCCTTCTACCTTAGCTCCTCCGTCGTTGTACAATAAACGCCCCAACCCTCACTCAAATGACGCCACTGCTCCCTCGAAACGACCACGACAACTGCCACCCGACTGGCACGACTCTTTAACCGGACAGAGCCTATCAAACTCAAAGGCTTCCTCCAATCCCTCCTCACGGCCGGATATCAAGCGTACGTCGACGGCCCAGTCCTCTGTATCTGTTGCGGCCCCCAAGAAAATCGCGAAAGTATTTCTGAGCCAAGAACAGACTCAGATATTGAAGTTGGTCACAGAGGGAGAAAGTGTTTTCTATACTGGTAGTGCTGGTAAGCATCACGTTTACTTATCTTACTCTCCTCTGACCTTACAAACTCGTAAAGGAACTGGAAAATCTGTCCTCCTTCGCGAGATTATCAAGTCGCTTCGCAAGAAGTATATAAAATCAGCCGACGCGGTGGCTATAACTGCCTCAACTGGTACGTAACATAGTCGGTTCACGACCCACAATCCATTTAACAGACCTTCAGGAATTGCCGCCTGCAACATTGGCGGAGTTACCATACATTCTTTTGCTGGTATTGGCTTGGGGGTCGAGTCCGCGGAGGAATTAGTTACCAAGATTAAGAAGAACAGGAAGGCTTCAACGCGATGGCTCAGAACGAAAGTGCTTATTATCGATGAAGGTCAGTGTATGCAGATACTATGTCTCGTATGTTGTTCTCAGACCATCTCAGTATCCATGCTCGACGGCGAACTGTTTGATAAGCTTGCTAAGATTGGTTCTCTGCTCCGTAAGCGACCAGAACCATTTGGCGGAATCCAGGTGTGCATATATGCTTTGTTTTGCAATCACAGTGTCTTATTCCATACCAGATCGTCGTCACTGGAGACTTCTTTCAATTACCGCCTGTAACTAGAGGAGAAGTTAAGTTCGCGTTCGAGGCAAACATATGGAAAGAAACGGTTAAACATACCTATAACCTTACGAAGGTGTTCAGGCAGAGTGACCAGAGTGAGTCCCCCACCAGAAATATCGTCAATTTGGTAATTGATTTCTTCATCAGGATTTGTGGACATGTTGAACGAGATGCGTTTCGGGACACTTTCAAGGGAATCCATCGAAGCATTCAGACGACTTTCTCGAGATATCGAGTACGACGACGGTCTAGGACCTACAGAGCTGTAAGTGGCTTAGAATAAACTTACATCACTCGTCGCTTTTAACTGTAAACTCCGCCTTAGGTTTCCGCGCCGAGAAGATGTTGAACGCTCTAATTCAACTCGAATGTCTCGCCTACAAAATAAACACGAAGAATGCTATACTTCAGTAGATAGTGGCGCTATTCAAGATAAAATTCAGCGGGACAAAATGCTTGCAAATTTTATGGCACCCCAAAGGCTGACCCTTCGAGTCGATGCTCAAGTCATGTTGATCAAGAATCACGATGAGACGCTCGTCAACGGAAGTATGGGACGCGTCGTCCGCTTCGTGGACCCTGGGGTTTATGGCACCGAGCTAGATATAGAACCGCTTTCGGGTGAAGCAACCGTCGTCGGTGCTGCAAGTTCGATTACCGGTGTTGGCTCCGCTGTTAAGAAGCAGAGCGCTGCCTCTGTTTCTCAATCCCGAGAATATCCTGTCGTCGAATTTATTCTCCCGCATGGGGGCAAACGGAAGATGCTCATCATGCCGGAAGTTTGGAAGGTCGAATTGCCCAGCGGGGAAATTCAAGTCAGCCGAACCCAGGTGTGTTTAACTCCCTTTGAAATACATTCTGCAATCTGATTTTTTTACAGCTTCCCTTGATCCTTTCCTGGGCCATGAGTATACATAAGTCTCAAGGGCAGACATTGGATCGTGTAAAGGTCGACCTTGGAAAGGTGTTCGAGAAAGGTAGGTACTATATTCAATCTGGATATTTTGCTCTCTAAGCTATGATTTTTAGGACAAGCATATGTTGCACTTTCGCGTGCTACTTCCCTCGATGGCCTGCAAGTCCTTAATTTCAATCCGAGCAAGGTGAAAATCAGGTTGACAACTTTCTGTCCATTACTGATAGTGGCTCGTCAAATAGGTGCAAGCACACTATAAAGTCGTTGCATGGAGTAAGACTCTGTCTACCATCGCTGACACTGGACTCTGATTACCATCCAATGGACCTGGCATCTTCATCGTGTTTATTTTCATCGAAGTTTATGTAAATTGTAAAAATGATTTATCTTAACCCAATTAAGCTCAGGGTAGATGTGTTGGCAGTAAGTATCTGAAGTATGCGCAGAGCTTATGTCCTCCGACTTGTTGCACTTTCGTAGTTGCTTAAATTCAACGTTGGGCGCCTAACGAGAGGCGCTTGGCAGCAAGCAATACTTCTGTTCCGAAAGTTCGGGCCGATCCGTAAAGATTCAACCAAGTAATTCTTTCCTACCTCTGCAACCCCACAACGGCAGCTTTTTATTGATTATCCCGAAATTACATCGTCTATGCTATAACCTTGAGCAAGGTTTCTGCCAAATGCTATGAATCAAAACAGGCAGATGAAATTTCGCACCAAATACCGGGTCCGGACATGACATTTCCTCTCAATCGTCCCGAAGATGTACAGATACATTCTAAGGTGAGTCTTATGGTATATATGACATTCTGCTGCAATTTATTTATACCTGTTTCCACAGTAGCCCTCCGGCCTAACGATTTCATCAACCCAATGTCGAGTTGTGGGGCCACAGTTACTTGCTGTGCGAGTAGGTACACACTGTAACACACAGGTACTACGAAGACCCCTACGAGTTCAGTCTGAATTACTGGGATCTAGAGTATATTTTGGGGGAGGGAAACAGAAAGCAGACGATCTATGAGTTATCGTTCACTGTCTGTAAGTACTCATTCTTTCTTCCACTCATTCGACCTTACGGTGAACAAACAGATTTCCCATGCACAGAAATATACGGAGATGCCGTCTCCGGCTGTTGGCCGCTTGGGACTCAGCATATTGCCCATAGCGGAACCATTTTGCCTTCCCTTTGATACGTTGATGCTTTCGACTGTCTAATCTTCACCTTCCTCGTATCTCGGATCACTGCAAACACTCTTGTCATCCCACTGAAATTCCATACACAGGGGTATCAGCTCTTTCTAAGTATGAATTTCAAAATGGGCGCTTGGTGTTTTAATGGCATACTAAGTTGGGATTTTTCGCTCAAGCCCCGCGAATTTCCCATAAAGTATGTTCAAAGTATGTTTGCGATTACTTCATGGTGGATTAGAGCTGTCTAATGACGGGCTTGCATCGGGCAGCCTATTTTTGCGATCCTAAGCTTTGTAACTCCATAGAGGGCTCTGCAAGGATCATGGGAGGTCGTAACATGCTTCTGACTCCGGAATCACGCCCAAACTGCGTAACATTCCGTATCGGCCGATCAAACCTGTGGTTATGAAAACCGTGTGCGTATTTTCTCATAGCTATATTTCATCTAAGTATTGACTGTTACTGATCAACAGAGATCTACCCATAGCTGAGACTAAGTAATGCCTTTCTGCGGACAGGACAACTCGAAATTTCCTTTCTGTAGGCTTAATGCCGAGTCGGCGCTTGTGGAAGTTCGGCACAGTGCAACTCTTCTGTGTCAACTGACAACACCGAACCCCTCTAAAGGAAACCGCGGTTCAATGTTGTCCCGACCCCCGCCCCAAGCGACGTTATCGACTCCATAAATACATACTTGAGTATCATTTCATGGCTACCCTCCCTCTGGTCACCCATTCTCTCTGTTAAGTTGGATCCACCTTTACAGGCCTAGAGCAGCATGGCTTCTGGTGAACTGTCGCCTACCGTCCAAGGACCAGCAAATTCTGCAGTTTCTGGCACCCAAACTCGAACTATGTGGCTGGTTGATTCTAGTGACGCAAACCTGTCTGCGAACTTCGGCGTTGATGTCGATAAATCTGTGACATCGACATTGAATCCCAATAGTACTGCTGCAGAAGAAGGCGTCGTCTTAAAATCATTAGAAAATGTTCGGGAACCAAGTCTAGATCCTCGTGTCCATCTCTCTGAAGAGGACAGACCAGACGAAAACGACCTAGATGAGAGCCTTGCTCGCCGCTTTAATCATCTGGTTTTCGGAAGACCACACGAGAAATACTTGGGAGACGAGAAGGACCACGAGCCTATATATGTCAGTCAATAAATTATTCTATGGCCACTCCAAACCGTAATTAGCCTTCATTTCAAGATTGAATTTGCACCAGGCGATGAGCATAATCCAATCAATTTTTCTTGGCGCAAAAAATGGGCTATCACTGCGATTGCATGTTTTTCCACTCTTCTTGCTTGTACGTTATCGTTCTTTGCCCAATTACTAAAATGCGGCTCATTAATCCACTACAGCATCTACCGCATCAAGCTACAACTCCGGGTTCACAAGCATGACTCGTGATCTCAACTGTACAAACTTTCAGGCTACTATTGGTCTTAGCGTCTACGCTCTTGGGTTCGGCATTGTTCCACTAGTTACCGCTTCTTTCAGTGAAGAATTTGGTCGATTTCCGTTGTATATTGGGTCTGGAGTTGGGTTTCTTCTCATGTTCATGATGATCGCCTTGTAAGTGGTTTATAAACATTGATCAGGATGTGAAATTAATGTGAATATCTCAAGGGCTCCCAATATCCAAACGGTCATCATAGCTCGTTTCATTCAGGGCGCATGTGGATCCACTGGCGCAACTATGGTCGGTGGGACTATCGCCGACATATGGGCACCCAAAGAGTATGTCGCATCTATACGGTCGTAACGATCTAATATTGACAAACTAAATTATGAATGCTGTCTCCAGGCGAGGTTTACCCATGTCCATCTTCGCCATCACCGCTGTTGGAGGTACTGGACTAGGCCCTGTATACGCCGGCTGGATAGAAATGAACTCAAGTCTCAAATGGAAATGGATCCAATGGATCCAAATGATGTATGTTGGACTTTCCCCTTTTTTTCGATTTTTCTCTGAAGCTAAATCGTTAACGATTTAATTCAGAACATGCGCTATATACATAATCATTTTGCTCTTTATGATGAAAGAAACACGCTCTTCCATATTATTGACTCGAATAGCGAGAAAACTGCGGAAGGTCACGGGCAATCACCGCTATCGTGCCCGCGTAGAGGACGAACGCGCAAGCCTTCGCACTCTAATTTGGATTTCATGTACACGACCTGTTCGTAAGTTGTTGCTCTCTCTCTATGTGGCTGTCCTGTAATACCATAATGATTTCATCGCAGATTTATTGTTTACTGAGCCATTGGTTCTCAGCTTCAGCGTCAGTTTCCGAGATTGTGCTCTAGATTTACACTGAATTCGTTACTTTTAGCTTTGGATTGGATTTGCTTGGGGTATTGTATACTGCATGGTTGAGTACGCATATGATTTGATTATTTTTCTACAAATGACACCTTACCAATGCCCATCATTCACAGGTCCATAGCTGGAGTGTTCTCAAATTTGCATCATTTCAACATTGGCCAGACAGGTACGGTGTTCATGGCAATGGTGTAAGTTTTTCAAGATCTATATATTTGCATTTCTTATCATTTTGTCATAGAATTGGAACTCTATTAGGCTTTGCTACCAATTTCTATCAAGAAATACTATACCAGTATGTTATTGTGACTTCAGTGCTGTCGTTTGTTTTTTCAACCTCTACATTAGGCGCAATTTTTCCCGGCGAGGACCAGAAGCACGTCTTTACCTCACTTGCTTCGCGGCAATCCTTATCCCTGTTGGCATGTTCATATACGCTTGGTCTGCTTTCGAGAGGGTTCATTGGATTGCATTGGCCATCGGCATTACAATTTTTGTCTGGGGAATATTCATCGTTTATTTAGCAGTCTTTTCCTATCTGGCTGATTGGTGAATATTTTGTTCTCGGGCATCATTAACTTTCATTGATAATTTGTTGCCCATTAGTTATGGTCCTTTCGCATCATCAGCTTTAGCGGGTCAAAGCCTTGCTCGTGGGTGTCTTCCTCAGAATTATGGGGATGTATTGCCACGTTAACCCCTTCCACGGTTCTTTTAATTAGGGAATCTGTCCGCGACTGCTTTCCCACTATTCACGGCGCAAATGTACAAAAACTTAAATTACAGATGGGCAAATACTCTTTTTGGCTGTCTCGCAGCTGTAATGATTCCAATACCATTTGTGCGTGCTCATCGATACATTCCCCTTCCTCCACTGATATCTTATTTACTTACGCAGGTCCTGTTCTTCTTTGGCCCTCTTATTCGAAAGCGTAGCAAATTCTCTCGGGCCGTAATGGAGGCCTCGTAGGGCTGAGAGAAACCTCATTCATAAACGCTCCTTGACTGCAGTGCTTACGGTATTTGTGAGTTATTCTTTCCGGCTTCAAATCACAATCATGCCTGACCTTTTTATAGTATACCATTCATTATAATGCTCGGAGGGATTTCAGGTTCCATTGTTTTATAAAGTGCTTAGAGTAGTTATCATCTGGGATGATTTCTAAATTCAGTTTTGCATATATAGAAGTAAACTGCAAACCAGGCCTCTATGTAGTTTAGTTGAGCATGTATCTGTACATATAGTGCATATATTATCCATTGTCCCCTTTGCCTTCTTACAGTATCTGCGAGGCGAAAATTGGGTCCTTTGCTTGGTTCTTCTGTGTAAAAATCCTACTGGGCCAAAATGGATGATTCGAACTCGGCAAATCGGATGGTGAGGTCGGCTCCACCTATCGTAACTGCAGCAAAATTAGATCTGGTGAGTAAGTGAGCAAAAAGATTTGAAATCTCACAAAGCTCGTAAAATCCTTCTTTGGATAAATTGGGTATTTTCTGGGATTCTGAATGAAGTGGGATGCCAACTCTCTGTGAAGAGTAATGTAAAACATATTCTATCACAAGCAGAAGATGCGAAGGGTTCAAGACTAACCTTTGGATGCACAGAATTGACCTGACGAAGATTGATACCAAGACTAGACCCCAAGGACTGTGCTTCTTGAGCTTCCAGATATTCCAAGAACGCTTTTTCGTGGTCAACAAATGCATCCAAAGAAGCCATCAAGCGAACCATAGGCGGTGCTTGAGGACCTTTGAACAGCGTTTTGAGTTTCAATTTCTGAGGTTTGTTGAATCAGGCGGACGCAAACAATCAAAAAAGAGAAGACGTACCAAAGAAGGCACTCTTTGGAACCTCTCCATCAGTATCTTGATCGCGCGTGGGTTATTGCGAGCTATAGACATAGGAAATTCTTCGTGCCACCTTTTGGAGTGCATAATTAGGCAAGAACATTGATTATTCTTATTCAAAAGAGGTGCCCAATCCGCCAGACATTCAGCAACGCCCATGTTGTCGCCCATATCGCCAACATCTATGCGATCGAACGATGCATGCGAGAATGCTGGCAAAACGCCTATTGATACTCCCTTAGAGAGAAGGCGTGAATCGTATTGAAGTAGATGGATATTGATATTGAACTCTTTCATTCGCGCAGAGAATTCTCGAAGTTCTGATTTGACATGGAAGAAGAGGCACCCCAGAATGTCGCCCTCAAGATCGATTCCATGATGAAAGCCTGTGCGCCGAACGGCATTTACATCCCACCCATGGAGAGGATTGACATCGCTGGCCGTTCCCATCCATTCTCCCTGGGAGGAATACATTAATCTGTACATAATTAATACGGGAATGAAGCTGGCTGATAGACCGATAACGCACCTATTGGGAGAGGTAAAATGACTCAAGTCCATAGAAAATGGTGCTAGTGTCCCAGATTCCCAAAATCTCTGCAGCGCAAGTCTATGCGATGGTTGCAGATTCGATAATAGTTTATCTCTATCGTCGACGTGGAAAGGATCTTGGAACACATCTTTCCTGCTGGCTAGACTTTGACAGAGGCTGTAACTTGAAAATAACATTTCAATTGGACGCTTGATGCTGGTGGCCGGCTGAGCAGAATATAACCTTCCCTTGCCTCGAGTTTTAAGGGTTGTTTGGAAAGACAACTCCCCATCTTTAGATTCTTCGCCGTAAATGAGATTTGCGCAATGACGGACATAAGAGGCACCTGCTTCCGATAGACTAGCAGAGTACATCAAATGCGTCGCAAGTTCCGCAGATTCTTCGGTTGCTGGGCCGGGATTGAGCAAAACGCAGAGGACCATCAACATTCGGTTGAGAACATTGGTATTGGTATTGTTCAAAAGGAAGTCAATCTTGCCAGAATAGTTGTTGGGCAGGCTATTGACGGTGTGAACCAGGTTACGTATGTCTGCAGCAGCTGAAAGACAAAGCTATTTTAGTTCAGACTAGATGAGGAGAGGTCGTCTCTGCTTGCCTGTCATACATATTTTGAGGTCCTTGTCCAAGGAATTTAATCCTTCGTTATTTGGAAAATGTAGGCAGTCATATGCAGGAAAGCCTGGATTTTTGTATGCATCTGTAGACGATGATGATGGAAGGAATTGTGGTTTAGAAAAGAGGGGCTCGCGATTGTCTACTATCCATTCTGGCACCCATTCAGGATTTAGATACTGATGCTCACAGTCTAGACGATGCTTTGACCAATGTTGCCGTTGGCAGTGACCAGAACAATACTGATAAAAAATGTGGCATCAACGGAAATAATGACCAGTTGCGCAATGACGACTACCTTGACAAGAGAACACTGGAGTATCTATGTTATTAGCTAGGCCCATATTGCAAAATGAAAACTTTACGCACTTGTGAGCATATAATTACCCCAACGTTTGAACAGCTGTGTACACTAGGCTTTCGAATCACATTGCTACAAAGCAATTGTGGGATGGTCCGTCCATCGAATCCCGACCCTAAGCGATAGGACATATACGATTCCAATGACTGGTTGCTTGAACTACTGTCGACGTGGTTACTGATAGTGAAGACAGGACGCCTCATACGAGAGAGAATGCCCCAATAGTGTTGATAGTCGACAATCATGGATGAGACGAGGTTGGAATGAAGGATATCTGAAGGATAAACTGTAGACTACAGTGGCAATTTAAGTCGTTGAAATTCTTCTTGGAGCTGCATTCTCGAATCCTGTTTTTAAAAGGGTGCGAACGATATCAGCCTATTTTACGTGATAGAAGGAAAGATTCATGAAACTCATGAATCGACTGAAAGAGAAAAACTCATCACGAGGACCAACACGTTAGAAACGGAGAAATGTAGAGGTCCAGGATGATCTTCCGCGTTCTTTCTTTTTTCATTGATAGGACTTCAGTCTTGTGTAGCATGTCTTCAGCAATAGCAATGTTCGAAGTGCCTTGATTTTATCGTGGCGGTGATAGGCAGTAAAATAAAGCTTCTCAGTTGATCCGTTTCATAGGCTTTGCAAATATAAGATCGTAACGTAAAGAGTATCTGATGGTGCAGAGTCTGGAAGTAGAAAGCATAAGACTCCAGCATTACGTTGACGAGTATCGCTGTAGTATCGTGTCGCCTCAAAATGGTCGAGGGAGTCAGACAGGCGTTAGCTGGCTGCGAGACATTCACCAGAATTCCAAACACTCTTGCTCATAGATGAGCTGGTGAAGGCGTTAAATTCGAGGGTATGTTCAGCAAATTAAGAGTTTAATCAAGTTGAGTAGGGAGTTCCTGTGGTTTGGCCCAGGTTGGTAGATTAACACTGACAGAAAGCTTGAGATGAGAAGTGTGACAAATGAAGGAGTGGTGACAAAGCGTGTCAGCTCCGATTTATTCTCCGACGACAAGGCTGCTTATTCAAGTTGCTTTATATCACGTTCGTCAACACCTCTAAACCAATGGCCGACCGTTCGCGACGCGAGCAGAAGTCGAAACTCGATAAACTAGCAGAGTATAAACGCGCGCGGGAGGGTGGAAAACGCGAACTCAAGGTATGTTTACTGCATGTGCCTTTTGGTATTGACTGTGCTTACAATCTGACGCGTTTAGACCGAAGACGATACTATCTATGACGAAGTTAACGAAGAGCAATACAGAAGCATTGTCAAAGGTCGCTTGCAACGCGACGACTTTGTAGTTGATGATGGGCCTGCCGGATATGTTGACAATGGCATGGACGATTGGACTGGCGGCGAGGAAGAACACGATGAATCTGAGGAAGAAGATGCCCGAAGCAGAAGTATGTGTTTTCACATTTTCTCAACTGCGTTTCTCATCTTTCTTTAGCCAGAAAGTCAAAGTCCAAAGCACAAGTCACGAAGCCGAAGGCGAAACCAAAGCCACCCCCAGCTCCCGCCCCTTCGATCAGCGCCTACCGCCCTGCTGTGTCCGCAGAGCAAGAGCAGGATTTTATGTCATCCATTTTAGGTACAATGGACAACATCATACCTGATCCATTGCCCAAGAAAGCTACTCGAAAACGCAAACCCTCCCCTGTATATGATTCTGATCCCGAACCATCCCCTAAACGGCCTGCATATAAATCATACCGTCAACCGCCTTTCTATGCCGATTTTTCCTCAGATGGACCCATGGACGATTTCTGTGTATCATCCAGTAATGGTCCCATTTCGAGTCCGAATAAAGGCTTTGCAAATGACGACCCAAACTCAATACCTCCAGTCGAAGGCATCGCGAATCTAGATGTTTATAGTAGTTCAAGTGACTTCGACACCCGTTTCGACGACATTGATATGGATGTGTTCAATGATCTCGATAGCGACGTGGACATGAAACCTGTGGTCAAGAAAGAGGAGATCGATGTCAAACTTTCGAAGAAGCCAATAATCAAGTCTACGGAGCCGAAGAAAATAGAGGAACCTGAAGTTAAGCCTGCTTGGCTTTCTGTATACGACTCGCTAGCTGTCGAGACTGAAGATACTCTTGGACCCCTCACCACCTCGTCTGCGACGACCAACTCTACAAATATATCGGCCCTCGAACCAGACGGTTCGCTGCGCTTTTTCTGGTTGGACTATCTGGAGCTAGATGGAAAACTCTATTTTATCGGTAAACTGAAGGACAAATCATCAGGAGAATGGATATCATGTTGCGTGACAGTAGAATATATTCAACGCAATTTGTTCGTCCTACCTCGTGAAAGAAGAGTGGAGGTGGACGACGATGGCAACATGCACGATACAGACGTTGTACCGACGGAGGAAGATATCGACGACGACTTCGATTTGATAAGGAAGCAAATGAAGATCAAAAAATATCGAGGAAAGTTTGTCAAGCGCAAATATGCATTTGGAGAAAAGGACATTCCACGAGGAGAAAATACATGGATGAAAGTCGTGTATCCGTTCAGTGGTATGTGGAATATAACATTTTTATCGCTATTCTCTGGCTGAAAATTTCGCCTACAGAACCTTCAATACCTATGAATGCCATCAGTCGGAACATCGCCCAGATTTTAGGGACGAACACGAGCGCCTTTGAACTTCTCGTTATGAAGAGAAAAATCATGGGACCATGTTGGATTACGATTCAAAATCCCCAGATTGACAGTAAAGGGGTATGTTATATTATTTGCTGTCTTTCTGGCTTCTTATTCCCTTGTCAGGTTTCTTGGTGCAAGCTTGAAGTGACAGTTCCCAACCCAAAGGACTTTAATCCTTTCCCCGAAACCGACGTTAATGCACCCAAGGATTTACCTCCATTGAATGTCATGAGCTTGAGTATTCGGACTGTTGTCAACCATCAAGAGAACAAGCGAGAAGTAGTCTGTGCATCGATGCGAATTTGGCATAATAGTGCGTCTTTTTTCTGTATGCTGTTCCTTGCTAAAATCAATCTGAGATATATGTTTCCAGTGCAAATTGATGATCCTACGCCTCCTGAAAAGCTCAAGTGTTCTGTGCATACTTTTATTCGACCGCTTGATAAATTCCCACCGAACTTCGAGAAGCAGGCCAAGATAAATGCAAAGGGGTCAATTTCGCCAATGAAAAATGAACGCATGTTACTGAACAGCCTACTAGGTATGAACATTTTACTTTCCCCTACGGCGCTAATTGCTGACTCGCCACAGTGACCATACATAAAGCAGATCCTGATATCATTCTCGGTCATGATTTTCTGGGAGTCTCTCTCGACGTTCTTCTCAATCGTATGCGTGACCTCAAAGCCGATCACTGGTCGAGATTGGGTCGATTCAGACGTTCCAATTGGCCTCTTATCGGCAAACAAGGATCTAATCTCAGGTTTTTGAACGGACGCTTACTTTGCGATCTTGCCAGTGATGGCGCGAAGGTACGCTGGATGTTTTGAGTTCTGACATTCAATATTCACTTTTTATACAGAGTATGATCGCATCAACGACGTGGTCGATGACAGAAATGTGCAAAAGTCATCTGAACATTGAACGTGAAGATTATGACCCAGATGATACCGCAAGCAAGCTTGAAGGCAGTGTCTCATCTCCTGAACCAATGCTGAAATTTGTTCGTCATTGTGAACTTGACGCGCACTTGCAAATGGCAATTGCTGCCAAAGTCCAAATCCTTCCTCTAACAAGGCAATTAACAAACCTTGCTGGAAATTCTTGGTAATTATGACTGATGATTTTCAGTCTTTTAACACTGAACATGACATTCGTAATTCTAGGAACAAGACTCTGAATGGTGGTCGTGCCGAACGGAATGAATACATTCTACTGCATGAGTTCCATCGCCTCAAGTACATCTGTCCAGACAAGACATACGGTAAAAAGTCAAAACCTGAACCGATAGAGGATGACGAACAAGGCGGAAAGAAAACTGCGACAGGCAAACGAGACAAATACAAAGGAGGTCTCGTTTTCGAGCCAAAGCGAGGCCTATGGGATAAATACATCCTCGTCATGGACTTCAACTCTCTGTATCCAAGTATCATTCAAGAGTACAACATTGACTTCACCACTGTTGAACCTGTTGAAGATGATGAGGTGAGTTCTTCGTCTTGAGACCAATAAAGAGCAATGTGCTCAATCTTTTGAAAGAACGGAGATGAGCGCATCCCAGAACCTCCTTCATCGGAAGTTGAACAGGGCGTTCTTCCGCGCCTTATCGCGAGACTCGTCAATCGTCGCCGTGCCGTCAAATCGTTGATGAAAGATCGCTCTGCTACTCAGGCCCAGCTGCTACAGGTATGCATGCATTCTGAATGCGGAACTTACATTAATTAGCTGATTCAATTGTTCTGGAAAAGTATGATATCAAGCAGCAAGCTCTCAAACTTACGGCGAATAGTATGTATGGATGTCTTGGGTTTGAATATTCAAGGTTCTATGCTCGGCCACTTGCTGCCCTTACTACCTACAAGGGACGTGAGATCCTGACTCATACCAGAGAATTGGCTGAGAGCCTTAACTTGGATGTAAGCGATATCCATTTGTTCGTGCTTTGCACCTCTCAGTTTGATCTTTTTTTCAAAGGTCGTCTATGGTGATACTGACTCCGTCTTCGTCAACTCCAATGTATCAGATCTTGCCGAAGCGCTGAAGATTTCAGCCTCATTCAAGAAAGCTGTCAATGATCGATACAAACTACTTGAGATTGATTTAGATGGTGTCTTTCAACGACTTCTGCTTCTGCAAAAGAAGAAATATGCTGCTATCAAAGTGGAGGACGGAACGAAAACAAGCACGGAAATTAAGGGTCTAGATATGAAACGCAGAGAGTATTGCGCGCTCTCCAAACAGACGTCACAGTATGCTGACAACTTCTGTTAGTTTTTCTTTCATTTTGCTGAATATCTGTGCAGGTATGTTTTAGACCAAATTCTTTCTGGTGAAGCCACCGAAGATGTCGTCGAGAATATCCACGAATATTTGACAATGCTCGGGGAAAATATCAGAAAGGGAGCCATCAAGCAAGAAGAGTTCATTATCTTCAAG